>JABSTQ010011593.1:0-707677 GCA_013358835.2 Ixodes persulcatus
GGTCAGGTCAAGTTCGAGTTCACGCATCGCCCTCTGAAGTGGACTTGTTTCAACGAATGCTACAGTCAGCGGGACCTTCAAAATATATTACCTAGGTGAGTGCCGCGATGTTCCACGAGAAAGTTATGAGATCGTACCGCTATCAAAATGTCATATCAGCAGATCTTGCGTTGTAATCAACGTCCGGCTTACTTTTTTTTCACTTATAAAACCTACCTTGAGCCGCGATCGCATGGTAGTGAAACAAATCTCTCCGAAAAACTGCCTCTAATCGCGGAGTCTGGTTTGTAGTACAGTTCGCCGTGTATTGTATTTGCAGCGCATCCACAACACCGACGACCCCCTTGCAGCGGGAGACGGTTCGACGAAGGCAAGATGTAGACTAAAGACTTTCCTCAGAAGCAAATATCCGTTACCTCAATAGAAACTGCCAGCACGGATGCCGGCACGGCATTCGATCGAACTTCGGTACTGTCGTCTCCGAACTTGTACAACTGGGAAATAAACAAAGCTTCTATCATGAAAGAAGTGTCCATGTTTTCTCTTGCGCTTGTCTTTCGTCAATTTATTTTGTTTTGGGATAACTAGATGTCTTGTTAGGATTGTAAAGAGATAATTACGTAGCAGACGATTACAACCAATTTGAAATAGAAAATGAGTCAGGCGACATCAAGCATCAGCATAAACCGGCAGAGGAATTGGACATTGGATGAATAATTACAACTATTTCGGGTAGTGGGAAAGCGAAAATATCAAATTATGGGGAAGTTCAGTGCTAGGATCACGACCCAAAAAGAAAGACAGGCATGGGCTGTTTGCGCACCCCAGACAATTACAGCAGTGTTGGAGGAACCTTTTAAAGAAGACCAGACGGCTGTACAGCTTATACAAGAAGCACGAACAGCACACAGGTAAGTTCTTTGTGTTCTTAAGTTAAAAAAATATTGCATTGCTTTAGTGATAATATATGGACAATCAAACCTAGAAACGTGTATATGGACATTTGTATATTCGTGCACCTTTGCCCTCTGCTGGGAGTCGACTTGTCATCTTCTAAGAACAGCAGTAAAAGCAGTGTTACAGCATCAGAAGACCATTTATTGCAGTTTATGTACAAGTTCTGCACAGGCTGTCTGGAACTCGTAAAACAGTTCTAGTGGAAGATCCAAAACTTTGGACACAATATTAACACACATTTTTAGAGAGCATAATGGTCCAAGCCAACCGAGGCCGACAGGCCAAACTGTAAGAAAGTAAAAATTGCATGATTACATAGTCCACAGTTTCAGCAATGTTATGTCGCAGTTACTGAATGTTTAAAAGAATGCCTCATGCAGTATTTGTTAATTTTGATTTTCCCATGAAAGTTCCATTTACATACTTGGTTGAACAGTGAACTTTGTTTGTTTTTGCTCATGACTCGAGTAAGTAGTAGACGAGACGAAATTACTATGCCTTAATTTATAGTTGCTGGGCCAAACCCCCATGTCTTGGCGCCCCTCGTTGAAGCCGTCCTCGAGACGATCGGTGAGGACTCTCCCAACCTGTGCGGGTTTGGTTGCCACGATAGGTGACACGGAAGAGTAGGTGACTGGTTTCTAGACCCGATTGCGTGACGAGTAAATGGTGCTAAGGAACCGGTCATAGTAAAGCAGAACTGTCGCTCCAGGCGAGGCTCTAAAAGATGAGGTCAAATGTTGATAACAAGATGGGCATGTTGCCATTTGAATAGCATTACTGCCGAGTACTTTTATATGAAGACCAGAGGCCAGATTCCCCAAAACATTCTTACGGCAAAAAAAGTTAGTGAATTTATCTTACGACAAAGTTACAAACTTTTGAGTATTTCCGAAGAAAAATGTTTGCAAGTTTTGCTGCGCTCGTTTCGACGAAATCCGTAACTTGTGCAAAACTTGCGAACATTTTGCTTCGGGAATACCCAAAAGTTGGTAACTTTGTCGAAAGATAAATTTACAAGCTCTTTTGTCGTAAGAAAGTTTCGGAAATCTGGCTTCAGTTTTATTTCAACCACAAAAGCTCAAAGGCGGGTCGAAGAGTAAGTCACGAAACCGTCTTCCAGAGTACACTCCAAGATTTGATAAGACAGAGCGCTACCACATTTCTCATTATTTTCAACAAGGCTGAAAGAGTTTTACCGAAGCTACAAATTTATGAAATAGGACGGCATGCAATGAAAAATCAGGAGGTAAAGCTGTTTACCATAATCTAATAAAAATTAAATGCAACAAAGTGGCAATGGCTTTTTTTATGCTAACTGTAACAGGTTTTCAATATGTAAATTAAAAGATCACACACTGTACAACCATCCTGTTGCTAGTTTTACCAACTTAGGAAAATTGGCTCAAACACTACCTGCATTCCCGTTGTGAAGTTAACGACTCCCATGATGGTAACCTGTGCGAGTAAAATCAATGCCAGTGAAACTATGTGCTGTAATGTTTGAAGTTGTCCTATCAATGTGCACAGCGCAACAAGATTTGACTGGAAATGTGACCACTAATTTCATGAACTGTTAATCACATAGCTACACAGCTGCATTCAAACCTTTAGCAGTGAAAGTGTATGAACACATGCATGCAAATGCTCTTCACAACCAAATGCGCATTTTCCCACAAAATGTATTGGGCAATTGTGAAAGAAGTAACAACGCTGTGCTCCGACCTCAAGCCTGCACGTAAGTATATAAACCAACTTAGCTAGCAAACTTTGTCCTCTGCACCAACACGTATGAATGAATTTTGGCAGAGCATTGGCATCTTTATCAGGGTTACAAACTATGCACAGTGTGTTCTCTTTGCCCGTACTGACAAAAACAAAACCTGACCACTTTTTACACATGCATTTGTCGCAGCTCCAGGGGAATAGATCTACAGCTTGGTCCCTCTGGGAGCGGAAGTGCTGCACGAGAGTCTGCCACAGGAGGCGGTGCAGCAAGCTCCAATGAATGTGCCGTACAGCTGACGTTGGTGCCGGGAGGCTTCACAGCGGTTCCTGCAGGAGACAGAGGCAGCAGCAGCTGGAGGGAGCGAATCTCCTGTTGGAGAAGGAGTGGACAGAAAGGGTTAAGCATGCTGCCACGGCAACGATCGCAGCAGCAACTGCTGCAGAGGAGTTCTACCATCAGTTAAAAAATTACTAGAGGACCAAAAAACTTTAAAAAAAACTTTAATGGGACTGGAAACACTGTGTGCAAAACTGCAAATCAAATTGTTAAAAAAACAATTAGGAGAAGAGTAAACATTGACATATGCTGTTTTTAATTTTCAATTTGAATGTATTTGCTTACATATGACAAAGCCAACACAGCAGCTGGGAAATAAAATTAATTTTACTTGGAACTGTCAATAGGTTTCTGGATTCAGATCTGCTATACTCCGTCTCGTCCTACGATGGACTAAAGCCCAATGGTACAGGCCGCCGGGTCCAATCACGAGCCTGTTTGAAACCATGTGGTATATTTGCTATGGGCCCTAGTCCTTCGCTGAGTCAGATGAAATACAACTAAAGCATGTACAGCGTATTAAAATTTTTATATATCAACATTGTATCACAGAGGATAAGTTGTAGAAGGTAATGTTTGACGACTTTACATCATTGGGGGTACCTTGCCAGCACAATGCACTGGTACTCAAGACCATGCGAAGCAGCATGTGCAATATATTGGTATACTTACGCTCAACCAATAAAGTGGCTGACAATGGCGTACCGAGCCTCATTGCTTTCATCACGACACGCTACGGGCTCGACGGGAACCTCTTCTGGGAGGACAGTCCTTGGCATGCTGCAGGGGTATGTCTTGGCCAGGTTGTGCAGGACACAGCAGGCGACACTGATGTCACAGCATCTCTCTGCTGCATCCTCAACTCAGCATGGAGGCAGTGGAACCTACGCTTGAGCTGGCCTATCGTCCTGCACAGTGGATAAATAGAGCAAGATCTGTTAATCCTTTTGAAGTGGTTTAACAAGAACATCTAATGAGGTCGGCATGTGATGTCTATCATCGCTCCAGCCCATTGAAAACATGGTATTATGCCTAATATTTCATATTTTTGCTGGAATATTTTAACATAGTAATGATATGCAGATTTCGTTAAAGATACCAGTGATGTGATTGGTCCGAGTCATTTTGACGCAGCTCTTGGAGCAGTGAAAAGTCAATTTTGGAACAACAAAAAGAACTTCTGTAGCATAAGCACACATTAATATTTATTCATACCAATGCAAACATTGTGTCAAGCTTAATTTTTCGGCCTGTCCAACTAAAAGTCAATGTCTACATTGCCTTCTCACATACATTCAAACCTTTGTTAGCATTAACTGCACAGCAGAGTCCCTCAAACACAAAACTATCGTGTTCAGTTGCATGGAGAAGCACCATGACAAGGTGACAAGAAGGTGAGTGAAGACGGACAATACAAACTGCTTTGAATGGTTATTTTAGGTACTGAATGCCACTGAAATAGTACAATAACATTGATCACATAAACTGATGTTTCCTTCAAGTTCTAGAGGCTGTAATAAAACTGCAATTTATAATTCAGATAAAAAGCAAAGCACTTGTCATTTGATTATCAACATAAATTACATTTTATCTTTAGAACTTCATAGCGAAAACGGCATGTGAACGAAACTTAAAAACAAACCCCTCAAACTCATTCAGGTTCTTCCTGAGATTCCGTCCACTGCTCCTGTCAATTTAGTTCTAATCTACTCACATCTATAAAAATTGATAGCTAAACAAGTGAGTTGGCATAAATAAATAAACATACATAAGAGCACATATAATTGTTCTTGCAATACCAAAGTACCCTTACTAAATCTCGATTTCGAAAGAGGTACCGCCAGGATCTCTCAATTTATATTTACGAGCCGAAGTTGTATTCAGGAATTGTGTTGCAATTCTGCGTCTCGCTTTGGAGGAGTGCTTTCCCCTTAACACAGGGTGCGCTGCGGAGTATACCAGTGCGCGGTGAAAAGCGCACTCAACGACACTAGCTAACACTCCAGAATGAACAGGCAACATGAAAATTATTACGAAACTTTCAGATACTGTCTGTCATTCATACAAAATGTGATCGAATAGTATGGTATTTGAGACGATAATCAAAAGTTTTGAAAACCTAAAAACTTGCGTAAGCATATCATAACGGTCTGGCCGGGCAGCGAGGCCCGAGCTATTATATTTTCAGTATTATTAAAGTGACATTAAGTTTTGGCACTATGCTGGAGCCAATTCCTCACATTTTGGTTAAATGTAGCAGAACGTAGTAGGGTAATCACTTTGGGGCAAATGGCGCAGCAATCCCATCACTGATATAATGAAAATTTTCTTCGCAGAAACCTGCAAAAAAAATGCAGTTTGAGATAAGCAGTATTTAAGAGGATATGTTTGAATATGTCTGTACTCAAACTGTCCAAAAACAAGACCTGCCTAAGCCAATGTGTAATTTTTTTTTTTTCACATCGCAAGGACTGTTGTTTTTTTTTTTCTTCTAAGAATTGCTTTACATTTAGGCATTTCTAACAACTGCTAATGTTTGAAAAGTATGAACTTCTAGTCAAAACTTGTAGGTTAATGAACCCAGTCATACAGCACCGACAGGAAAATATGTTTCAGAGAAGTTCTAACTTCTATTCTGGAGTTCAAACAGAAAAGAGCGAATGAAATGTAATAATTAATGTGACATATAGAGTTAGCTGATAAATGGTTGAATTTTGTGAATTGACTTACTTCATTCCCACAAAGCTGGCTAACCTTAGAATAAACATTACAGGCTATGGCAGTAGGTTATAGCCAGTAGTATAAATAAGGTGGAGTATAGATACGCCTTCCTTTCCTTGCTTCTGAGCAGCCGTAGCCTTCTGTGCAAGAACATAAAAATGGCAACAAATGTAAAAAGCAGGCACAACCATATAAAAAAGTTTAGGTGCCTCAATGTGCCGAAACCCTGAAGCGTCGAACAAGGACGCATAGCCTGGCTTTACCGTTCCACGATGCTCCTCGTTGTGCTATGCGAGGCATTGTAGGCGACCTCCACCGCTGATGACGGAGAGAAGGGCGTCATCAGCCATGGCTTGCCGGGTGTAGCCGCTATCTCCAAGCAGTAGACCATCGTAGACGCCATCGGCCCGCTTGCCGGACGCCGAGCCCTCGGTGAATATCCTCGAGTCGTGGGTGCTTCCAGGCATCAACAGCACCTGCGACCGAAGGAAACCCACCGACCTCAAAGAAGGCCTGTTGCAAGGCATGACCCTCAGCTTCACCTGGCCACCTGCATTGTACATGAGTTTGAGTCAGTCTGTAGCACTATGACATAAACAGCCATGGTATTGTTGTTGTGATCACATGCTTAGAAATAACACACCTATCATTCATCTCCATCAATAGCGAGCAATAAAAACTTTGTCCGCAGAATGACAGTACACAGCAGCCGCAAGACTAGCTCAGTAGCGCCAAGTGCATAGTTGGGAGTGTAGAAACCAGGCTGTTTATAAATATCTGCACTCCTACTTTATTTGTAGTTTAGTTGCATTTGCACCTGCACCAATAATAGGTACTAAGGGAGTCAATTTGTACACTCCAGTTGGTTCGTGTAATTTTACTGCTCAGTTCACTGGTCTGCATGTCACGCTCATAACCAGAAAACAAATATCGAGTGCTGAAGCAACACTATTAATGTTCCTTTAGGGAGGTACCAGTATACGGGGGGATCGATACGCTGGCAGATATTCATGCTAGCAAGTCTACAGCTTAAGAAACAAAAACTGAAGGGTCATTGGAGATGCTCCACACCACTTACCCTATAAAGTCTCAGGCACGACGTGACAAGGCCAGTCACCCGCCTCACAGTCCGCGAAGCAGTGGAGACGTGCACAGGGTTGTAGTCCCCTGCGGTGATGAGGAAGTTCTCCGTGGCGTAGAACTACAGGGCGACAACGACCTGCTGCTCTGCAGGGAGGGCACGGCTGCGAGGCGTCGGCCGCTCTAAGTCCGGGCGCAATGTGTCGGCGAGGAACACAATGCCCGCGCGACCGAATCGAAAGCGCGCCTGCAGTTCGTCCTCGTCGAACCCCTCCAAAGGGTTCAGGCGGTCACGGAACACACGCTGCCGTCCCATCATCACAACAGCGTACTGGGCGAACACGGGCTCTCTTCGACGTCGGCGTCGCGTCACAGTCGACATTGCGTCCCTTATCTTCGTCAACCCGTCCGCAAATCAGTTGTCAGTCAGTCGTCGGGCGAGTCAGAGGGTCGGTTGGGCAAACGGCAGAGAAGACAAACAGCGAAAATCAGCTGATAACTAAAGCGCGGGGAAACGTGCGTTGCAAGATACAAGAACAAAACAACAAATCTATAAAGGCCGTTGCCAGATCCGAAATCAGCGCTGCAAACTTATGCTGTGTTTGGCGAAAAAATAATTGCATCAAAATAGTTATGATTTTTTAAAAGTTTCTTAAAAGGCTTTTTGTTTGTTTCGACCGGCAGGTGGCGGGAGCTACCGCATCATAATAAAACACGGAGAAATTGCGCATCGAGTTTTTGTCGAACGCGGCTAGGTACACGGAGGTACCTAGGTAGGGAAACGCGGCTAACTTTTAACCGCGGTTAGAGTTAACCAGCTTCGAGCAAACGGGCCCTGGAGTCTTCACCGGAAGACTCGCCGCACTTCCCAACAGGCATACCGGCGTATGAGACTAGTCCCATGCTGTCGCTGTAGCGCAACATATCTCATTGAATTTCGCACAGCTGCGATGTGTCCATGGCTATCGCGGCGATGAGAGGCGTCGATTCAGAAAATACGTCGGTGACATCAGCGCAGTAAAACCTACCGGCGCACCCCCAACTCGCCGCCGCTAACGCTCCCGCTCTCCTACTGCCGAGAGAACTTCCGGTTCCTGTCCCAGCGTACGACACGACCGTCAAAATTACGCCGCAACTTGTTTTGCGGTCAGCTGGAGAGAAAGAAAAAGTCAATATTTCATTATTTTTTTGTGTAGAAATTAATGAACCGAGACGAAAACGGATGCCTGTTTGGCATTGAGTGAACGTTGAAGGTTTAATGTAAAAGTTATCTGGCAAAAATAAAAAGGTCATTTCATGGTCCCTTTAAGGGTGAACGAAGTATAGGGAGTATTCACTGGCGGCCATATCTGTGTGCGCGGCTGCTGAGCGCGTGCTGACGGTGAGCCTCCACAGTTCTTTTGCAACGTGCATTCCGCACCATCAAGATTGCCGGTCCTAGCAGGCTATTAATGTGAGCTCGTTCTGAGCATGCGCTCTAAACATCGCCCTCAAATATGGCGTCCAGTGAATACCCCCTATACATCATTCCAATATTTACAACCCAGCATGCATGTGGTCTCACCCCAGCGCGCGCTTATTCGTCGTTTCGGAAAGCGAGCAAATCATGCGCCATACGCACGAACACTCAAAATGGAACCGGTCAGGAGGCCTTTTTTTTTTTTTTTTTAAAGGTCCATTAGCGACGAGATGTTTTGGTGGCGCCCTCCTATGGTTCGCTCTCGTGACGTCATTACCTCGCGAACAACAAGTTCAATGGTATTTCTAATGAGCATGGTGGAAGCTTGAAATCGTTGCGCTCTCAAAGAGACGCTGCCACAGCCCAACACCTTCAAAATTGAACTTCTTTCATTACTTTTATTTCTATCGATGAGAAATCCTTTGCCTACGTCATAGCCAGCATTTGGCCAATCGTGGAAGGCCGACCACAGCGACGCTTTCGATCGCGCACGCCGCCAATAGATGCGGCCTGAGATTTATCGCCTTTGTTTCCTCTCATAAAGAAAAAGAAAAAAAGACAAAAAAAAAGACAAAGGAATTTTGGTTAGTTTTGATTGGACAACAGCGCCTTCTATAATAGCTGGAAGGTGTGCGAATGAGCTTCGGGAAGGTAAAACAAGCAATGACCAGCGAAATCCACATTAACAGAGCCCGCCAGCAAAAGAGGGGATCTTATAGCTATCTGCAGCCTCGGTTAATATCACCGCGGTGGTCAGCGTGGGTCAACATCTTACATCATTGAACATGCGGGCCGCCCGAGAACTAATACGATCGACCCGAAACCCGGAAGAAAAAAATAACAAAAAGAAGCTTTCAGCGCGCGTCTCACCACAAAGAGAATGCGTAAAGGAACAACATGGCTTGTGAAACCGCTGCAAACCAGGGGCACTATTAGCGTCGCGCAGGAAACGCTCAAGAATTCGGTTGGCTCACAATCAATATTAAATCGAGACCGTACTCAAATATTAATTAGACCTTAGTTTCTTCAGCCTCCCCTCCTCCTCCCTCGCTCCCTCCTACAGAATCGGTGCGGCAACGCACCCATTTTGTACTGGGGGCCATTAGAGGGCAGCACTGCTTCTAGAGCTTTTATTAATATATATATACATATAACTGGTGATACAGTTCAAATGAACTTTACATAGCTCATTCGCATTCACAAATTGACAGCAAATATATACTTGGTTTTCATGTAGTCTAATTAGTTTTGTTAATATTAAGATTATCATTTGCGAAGATTCTGGGAAGGATGACGACAAATTGAAATACTCAAATCAGAAAACAAACATATCTTAACAAACCGACAGGTATGTGGGATCAAATAAGATATTAATGAATGCTCTAGGATGATTTTATGCTTTTCATTACTTTTTGAATTTTTTTGTGTAAAACGTATTTATTGCAGGAAGCAAAAAGGCATCTGAAAAATCCCGATGTCAAATTTTAGATATTTATATACCCCTTATTGCATACCTCACACATACAACTACCAGAGCAAGGAAAACTGGTGAAGACTGAGTAAGTGCAAGTGGAGATATGGTTTCCACAAAATAGCAAAATGTGTAAATAGTTCATTCTGAAATATAACAACAAAGAAACATGCACAGTCCCATTTTACAACGTTTCAAATACAATATTTAAAGATAAAGTAGACTTACTTCACAGAACTACCTCGGACAAGATAAGTATATCTCAATCTTCAAAAACATAATTTCAAAAATGTTTGTTCTTAGTATTTTTCTGTCTCAAAAAGGAGTGTCCTCTCCCTTCAAGAACAATGCTCAAACAAGAAACAAAAAAAAAAAAAATCCGTTTTTCATTGTGTTTTGCAAAATTAACTTTGGCGACAGCCGAGGCGCTGCGCCGCACTGCACACAGCTACACCGCCGTGTTCAAAGTTGGCGGACTAACGTCCGGCTAAAGTTCGAGGACGGTGTTCATTTGACACTCCAACGGCACGTAATGCTTTGACATCACGTAACAGTGTGACGTCACCTAACACCACGCAGTCACGTGGCACTGAATTTTAAAGAAAGTTCAGAGGACAAATTTGTCCGCTAAAATTAGCGAATGAATTTTCCCGCCAGGGGAAAAGTTTGTCCGCTAAATTTGTCCGCTAAAGGCCAAAAACTGTGACGTCATAATGTGACGATGCTGTGATTTCCCGCTAGATTCAACGGAGAAACCGTTCCGCTAATTACAGCGGGCCCCGACGTGCGGACACGAAACACACGCGCAGATCCGCAAGGAAACCTCGCCAACGGGGATTTTTCGTAGGTCGTTTCTGCCGTCCCGCAACGCTCTCCGCAACCCGATACCCGGAGCTCTACAGTCAAGGCCATCGGCGCGCAGGCGCAGTAGCGGCTTCTTCATTGCGGAAGGCTGAGTGGAAGGGGAAACGTGGTTTACGAAACCTCGCCAATAACGGCCGTAAAAGAAAAAAAGACAGCGCAGCGTAAGTTCAACGTTAAATCTGCCGTTGCCTCGAGCTTTCCGGCCGAAAACAGGAGCACGCGATATACGTACGCCACTCGAAACCCCTCCGCGTGCGCATACGCGTCCGCCGAAACGACCCATTCGCGAGACCATATGCCCGCCCCTTTCACGTTCAAGCACCGTCCACGTTGGACGAAGCACGATAGCCGAGGGGCGGCGCCACTGGGTTTCATCTTACGGTGGACCGCAACGGACGCCACGAGCGATCCTAGCCAATCGAGCCTTGTGTATGTATCACGTGACTACGTGCCCTGCGTCCCTCCCAAAGGTCACGTGACACAGCACACGGCATCGGATTGATTTCGATTTCTCCTAGTATCCTGTGTCGACCACCTCAAAGTGAAACGCAGTGAAACACAAGGGCGTAGCAGAGAAAGAAACGCGTACCCCTTTCGAACGCCTACGTGCCGAACAAAAGAGTGGTAAGAGGTCCATAAAACTCCCAAGATCCAGTCCAGCCTCTATAGCTGCTCCTTCGTTTCGTCCATTTTCCGATCGCGCTATCGCATTCGCGGTTAACCACAAAACGCATTCCAAAGAGGGGAGGGGGATATGGAGGACCGCGTGCGCACACCGCAGCAATAGAGAGTATAGGTATACACGCCGAACGCCAGGTATATGCCTCGGAAGAAGCACGTCGTAAATATTACCGCCCGCAAGGCTGAAACGATAAGCGAACCCGCGGGCCTCAGAAAACACCCAGCCTAAAAAATATATCAAAAAAGAAGAAGAAGAAAAAAAAAGAAAACGACGCGGAATATGAAATTGCAACCATTACGATGAAAAAGAAATACAACGAATAAGCTCCTCCCATCTCTGCGAGATCGGCATTGTAGTATATCATATAAAAAATTAGACGAAAAAAATATATTGTTTCGATGGCGCATTGTTACATTATTAACTCCCTCGATGGAAGTGCACACACGCAGTTAGCTCTTTTTCCGCATTAAATACGCTCGATTCCCGAAACACCGTCGTGCTGCTCGCTCACACCACCGCGAGCACAGTGGACGCGCAAACGGCAAACATAAATCGACTAAATTTTGTTCTAAGGAGCGGAAAGCTAGAGTCGAGTGGCACATAAAGCCGCACTCGTATACCGATCGTCCATAATACAAGAGGCACTGCGGTCCCTCCAGACACGATGACAGGAGTATAGGCCCCAAACACGTTAGAAACACGTTGTTTTTTTGTGTTTTTTTTTCTTCCTACATACATGTGTGTTTCCAACATGTCCGCAGACCGTATTTTTATGACCAATGTGACAAGTCCATATCATACAAGGAAGAAACACGCTGCGGACTGTCCTTTGCATTATGTATTAACAGTGAGGCCGCGGCTACAATCGTACAAAGCGGCGCGCTTGCGCAGTGGCGTCTCCGTTGCAGACAACGTAACGGAGAGGGGAAAAAAAGAAAAAAAGAAACAGTCCACGAAATTTTTCTGTTAACACATTCCCAAGGCGACCGATTGCTAAGCAGTCAACTAAAACAAAGAAAACAAAAGAACGCCGCTTTGTGTACTTTACTCGTCCTTTCGGGGACCGGTGGACTGACGTCAAATTCGGGACGGAGACGACTAAAATATGGGGCCCGACAAACGAAGACTTCTCGGGGGCATCGCGACGACGGCGAAGAAGAGGTGGATGGCACGTTATTAAACGGCGGCGCCCCTAATGACAACACACTTTGGCCCGAGCAAGACGGTGTTGAATGACGTCAGAGCACCAGGACCTGAGACGTATCATTAGTTCACGGAGGGCTTTGTTTCGAAACAAGGGACACGCGGTGATGCGTCACGGCACGTGGCAAACTGCGGGTGTTTCGCTGGACTGGGACAATCAGTGTGGCATACAAGAGCGAACTAGGAAAATATGTAAATCCAGATATGCTGATAACATAAGTACTTCTAATAATAATACACAATCGTTATTTTTTTTTTTTTTTAAGGCAGGGCGAGACGAGCTTTGATCAACCGAATCTCGCTCCGTATAGCATATGAGATTGCGGTGTGCGTGCCGAAGAACGAATCACGAAGAAGGAAGTGTGATCATAATGAGCAGCGCCTCGCGTTTCTTAAACTGGCAGTCACACTAATACATACTTCTAAAGTCGGAACAACAACTATGTGAGCTAGAGCTAAGAAACTGTTATCCCTAACGTGGTGGTGAGTATAAAACGTAAAAAAAAAGAGAAGAAACCCTAGCTTTCAGCGTATTTTTTAGCAAATTTCATATGCACAAAGCGGACATTAAAAAAAAAAAAGAAAGATACCGCTCTCGAAATTAGTTTTAAACGGCAGGAATCACATCGGTTTTAAACGAAACGGCGAGGAAAGCGTCGTCGTATACCGGTCGTGTCGGCGGCGTTATATATTGTAGTCTCACATTTGAACTCGAGAAACAAAATCAAAACATTCCAACAAACACATCTTTAAAATAAATCGCAATGTCGGCGTGTTGCACCGTTGGGAACCGTAGAAAAGGCTCCGCCCCACGAAAACCAAAGCTCCACTCAATGCCCAACGCGATGACAAGGAATTTGGTCCTGGGCGGACCTTCGATTTTACGGGCGCCGATCCGTAAAAAAAAAGCTCGCTGACGGATGCTCCACCCTTTTCGTGACGTCAGAAAAATGACAGGTCGGTAGTGAGATGCGTAGAGACGTCATCGGTGTATTCGAAAGTCGGGAGAGAAGCCCCTCCTGAAAGTCGTATGACCCGACAGACACGGGGCAAGAGGCGCACCGGGCGCCTAACGACAACCGTTGAGGAGCAGGCCGACTGAAAAAAGCAGCTCTTGGGAAGAAAACGGCCGTGCACACGTCTCTCCGGCGCTCATCATGCGGGCGAAAAATGCTTCGCAAGGCAGCGGTCTCAAAATCAGACTGAGCATGCCCCGAGCTACTGCGCACCCAGCCAACCCATACTGTGAACTTGTCATGTGAATGCGTGTCACAAAATTCACGCTCCGAACCACGAACACATCGAGGGACTTGAGTGACTCGCGGGCAGGCTTGTACAGCACACGAGTAATCAGATTACTAGATGTAATTCATTCTTTTTTAAGCAATTTTGTAATAATTTCAATACATTTCTTAGGGAGTAATCACGGGAGTAATCTGATTACTTTTGAAAATATTAAAGTTACTTTAACCGTTACTACATTTCTTCTCCATTTTCAACTGGCGCCCATTGTTTGCGCAAGTTTCTTTATTCTTTATTGGGGAAAAACCCGCAGCTCCTCTTGAGCGTTATTGCGGGGGCACGATGCATTATAAAACAAACCAGCATTCTCGCGGCACACCACTTCCACTGGTAACGAATTTCACTCTGATACCGAGATTAGCTCCTGAGGAGCTAGTCGCAGAAAATGATGGCTCAGGTTCTTTCGATAATTAGCATTTAACGTTCAATTAACATATGCTCCATCTTTTGTATTCGTTTTGAAAATCTATAATGGTGTGTCAATGTTCTTTTCTTGCACTGGTTTCGGTCGATCAGTGCTTCGCTGCAGGCTGTGCGTTTTTTTATGCACTGTGGCGTCATTCGCCTTTCTTTTTTTTTCTTTTTTTTGTCCCTTCCCCACTGTAATGCCCTCACGGGCACTGTGGGGTACCTGAAAAAATAAATAAATAAATTATAAAAATTTAAAAATATCTTCCTTTTTTTGCGGCATACGGTTGAGCTTTGCAAGAATGGCACGTTGGCGGCGAGATATAATTTGGCTATTGTAAGTATGATGAGGCAGAACTTCCTATTAGTTTATGCTAAACAGAATTTAAAAAAAGCTTCAATCAGAGGCGCCTATGGCGCTCCTCGAGGGAAACCCAGGCCAACTTTTGTTTATTCTTGTAGTGTTTAAAAAGCGATCGTATCTCCCCAGGACAAACCGAGAAGCGAGAGATTGAATGCGCGAAGTGCATTGCCATAAACACGGTAAACCGGATCCCACACAGGTCAAGCATATTCCATAATCGGCCTAACGTATGCTTGATAGGCACCATTCTTTAGCCTCGCTATTAACATGCTTAATTAAAATTACGCTGAAAACAAAAAAAACAACTAAGATATTTGCTTATTTTTTTAATTACACTTTTACTTGGGTTGACCATAAACCGTCTTCAGAAAATATCATACCTATAAGCATTTGCAGGCTGATTCTGTTCTTGTTGGTTCGCTGTAGAGATACAACTGAAAAGTTCATTTCTTTGGTTTTTTGGTAAAGCGCACTTACTAACACCTAGGGACATCCTATTATACGTATACCATGTCTCAGTACATCGAAGGCCACTCGCAAGCTGTGTGGAATCTGTTTAACTAGACACTCTGCTATCCGATACACAATCGTCCGCCAACACACGTATTTTATATTGAACTCCAGAAGTAATATCATTAACTCAAGCAAGAAAAAGAAGTGGCCCCAGGACGGACCCCTGTGGCACACCATGCAGACGTAACAAAGATCCGGCTCGAGGAATCCTCGAACCAAGACTCTGACAAGAGAACGGTTTATCGAAATCGCTGAACACAAGTAGAATTCGGTGATTCTAATACAATACTAGAGAGTTTTAGGGAACTCTTTCTGCATATCCGATACGGTATACGGTGGGCCCTCCGGTACATACTGCGCATGCGTCACCACAGATGACTCGCATATGCGCACTTCGCACCGGAGGGCCCATCGTACTGTATCGGATCTGCAAAAAAGATTCCCTAAAACTCTCCAGTGAACAGTACGAAAAAACCGTATTCAAATCGACAGAAAAAGAGTGTTGTTTTGAAAATCTGAAGTAATAGGAAGAGTAACGGTTACTTTTTCAAGTAACGGTCAATAACTTCGCTCCTCGAGTAATCAAGTAATACAATTAATTACGTTTTAAACTAATAGCAATTGAAATTGATACTTTTTTTTTTTTCGAGTGACGTGTACAAGACTGTTTGCGCAGGTCGCTGCGCCCTCTCCGAGGATCACGTGACTCTGCCACGACATTGAATTGGCCTCGTTGGCCCGCAGCGTCCTCTGCGGTCTATTGTAAGGGGAAACCGAGTATAGCTTGTCGCTACTTGTAAGAGGACGGTGCCCGCAGAGGACTCTAAGCGACGAGGGCGACGGCAAGACGAATGCGCGGTGCGCGCGACGTCTCTATCGGAGAGCCGACGAGCGACCAGCGCGAGGGCTCACAATGCGCGTCGGAGAAGCCGGGACAATAGGCGCCGAGGGCGACAGCGACGGGCAAGTAGCGACAGATTGAATGCGGAGGCAGGAAAGAGATCGGGACACGGGCAGACGGCCGAGGAAGAGGCCGAGAGATAGCGCGGAGAAGAACAAGAGGGAGGGAAGATCGGGCAGACACGGAGGCGACGACACGGGGTTCGGGAAAAGGGGGGTAATAGGCAGAGGGACTGAAAACGGACTGCGCGAAAGGAAAATGGGAACGGGGTAAGAAGAGGACAGCGAATAGATTCGGGAAGTAAAGGGGTGTGGAGGGGAAGCCGCAGAGCATTGGGAAGGAACGGGGAGATAGAAAGACACACCAGCTGATGGAAAGAAATATATCCACAGACAGCCAGATATACGGAGAGATTGAAAGAGGGAAACAAGCAGACAAAAAGAAATACAGACAGATAGAGAAGGCTATACGTATATGAATGAGACATGAGAATGTACGAGAGAGGAGGAAAGAGACAGAAAAAGCCGCGACAGATAGTGGGAAAAAAATAAAAAAAATAAAACACGCAAATAAAAAAAAAAAACGGACAGGAAGGAATCGGATGGGTGGAGGTTTGCATTAAAGGGCCCAAAAGGGTGTACGACTCAAGATGCCTTCAGACAAACCAAACACACGGGCGAGCTGGGGGAGGGGGGACACCGACGGGTGCACGATTGGGCCTGACACCGCGAGCTTGGAGCCCCACACCGGCCGACGGGAACCGGTAAACACTGCCAACCAACCCAACACCGAAATCAATCAACGCGAAGTGGAGGAGAAGGAAGACGGGGAAAAGAAAACAATGTAAGAGGATCCCCACAGAGGGAGAGGGGATGAGGAACACCCATTCGGGCGAACAAAAGCGCGCCGGCCTAATTGGCAATTGTGTCCCGATCAGCCCCGTTCGCTAACGACGGGGCTTCGACGAGAGAGCGCCAAGCAGAACGACCGTGCGCGCGCGGTGACGCCGCCATATTAACAGCGCGCGCTAGAACGCCTTCGTCTAGCGGCAAAACAAAATCGTGACTCTCACCCGCGCCCACCGGTTCGCGTTGTCGAACGACTCGGCAAAGCCAACTGATTAGCAGACGTGATTGGAGCTGCTTTTGATTCCCCGCGCAACGAATTTCGAGCTTGTAGTTTGCTGTTCTCCCGGAGATAGTGATACAGTGACGCGTCCGAGACGGCCTCCACAGTGTCAAGAAACAAACGAAAATGGCCCGAAAAAGCAGAGTACAGGCGACAACGTCCACACAATAAAAAACGAATGGAAACTACCGTGGTGAGAGTCGACGTGTGAAGACCAAATACTCATTCGTATGATGCGATTCTATTCGCCATTTCGCAGTTCCGACGCCGCTCGCGAGGCAAGAAAAGAGTGGTGGTACCTGCGGTGCTCCACACCGACCCTGCGAAATCGCGAACAAAATCGCACCATGTGACTCGGGCTTAAAGGGGTACTGACAATCGGAAAGGTATATTTGTTTTTAATCTAAAACGATGCAAGTTGTAGCCATAGACGTGCCAAAGAATACCACAATGGGAAAAACAAATTTCACACGCACTCGCGCCTTTTTATATTTAGTTTTTTTCTCCTTCTACTCACCCGCTCGCTTCTTTTTATATGTGACGTAATCGATTACAAAATTTAGAGGCTCGCAAGTGACATATTTATAATATTTAATAAAACCGGAGTCCGGAAATTATGTTGTCTCCCATCTTTTTATCCTCCCTCGGAAAACATCGCGGCGCTCGGCACATGTAGCACTGAGGATGATCGGTGAGTCGGGGAATCGGACGAAGTCCTCTTTTTGGCAGACTTGTACGTAACGCGTTACAACTTGCAGACTTGTGCCTATCTCAAATACTCTACTCAAGATACTGTATCTTAAATACTTTTTGAAGTATCTTGGTATCTTGCAAATACTTTTGATCGAGAGTATTTAATACTCTATCTTAAATACATTTCTGAGTATCTTGTACTCATTATCTCAAATACATTTTTGACATTCCGCCATTTTCCGAGTTTTTCGGTATGAAGTGGCGTGGGCGTGGCACGAGGAAACGTGAACATTCTTTCGAGCAACCAAATCCTGTTGCTAGCTCCGATAAGCTATGGTGACTTATATTGAGCTCTTGAAAAGATCGCTTTTGTGACGATTGTGACTCATATTTCACCCCGAAGTTCGTGTAATGAAGTTTTTCCCCTCGCCTTCCCAAAGGCGCTTTTTGTTTCCAGAGATTCTCCCAAAAAATCCTCAAACAAAAGGGGTGGTTTCACGGAAGTTAGGATTGGACACTGAGGCGCGGCGCAGACCGGGAAACGAGCTACGACAACAATGCAGACTTGACTGTCAAGAAAATAACTAATAAAAAAAAAAAAAAGAAGAGAAGTGGATAGGAAAAAAAGCAGACATTTTTGTTTTACTTGTTGTATTTTTGACCCCCCTACCGCAAAACGTCTAGGCTTCCTTTTGTTTATTTTATTTTTGTCGTCAGTCCGTCTCTTATTGCTTTCGCGAACATTGATAAGCGGAGAACAGGACAGGAAACGAACTAAAAGTGTGATGATCTCTCGAAATCCCAACAAAAGTGCCCCCCAAAGCTGAGTGCCTTTCTGAACGCAACCAACTTGAAGAAGGTGCGACCACTGCCGATGGCTTTTATGTGGGTTCTCTTCGTTATCCGTTCACTCATATCCGTATCCCAAGTTCGTTTATAGTAAACTCCCCATATAGGGAATATGAATTGTAGTTAAACGCTGCGTCTAAGGTGCGCCGCAGGACGTGATATTCAGCGATGTCACTATAGCTAAAGCGACCTCTTTATTTATGTCCCAGAAATGTTTTGTAACGTGTATCAGTGATATTGCCACGCGCGTCGCCGAGCGAGCGCGAGGCCGAATGGTTCGCGCGGAGCTTCCGGGTTCGATTCCAGGGAGCGGACTCCTCTTTTATTTATTCTTTCAACTTGACATTCTCGTAAGTTCGAGAACCTTGTCGTGTGATCGAGTTACGAATATTCTACGCCAGGAACGTTCTACGCCGAATTTTCGAGAAACCCACGCGGGTACAAAAGGTGCTCCGCGTGGCGGTAGCGAAAGCTTGCGCTGGGAACCTCTTTGGTTCCCCCACTGCCCCCGCCCCTTTTGATCTGGATAAGTTTCGCACCGGCACGCGTTCGTGTAATCACTACTGCGTGATGCACGTTAAAGGGCGGCGGAGAAAAGCTCACCGGAGAAAAGCTCACCGGAGAAAAGCTCACCGGAGAAAAGCTCACCGGAGATAAGCTCACGGGAGAAAAGCTCACCGCAAAACCGGCAGATGCGGAGAAAAGCTCACCGGCCTTTGAGCAGATGCGGAGAAAAGCTCACCGTTTTTTTTTTTTTTTAACTTAGCGGATTCTGCGTTAAACGTGGCAATTTAACACAATCCCCATTCGCCACTTCATTAAAAATATATCCTCTTTTTTTTATTTTCTTGAAGTTCATTGGGCATATTTACTAATTCCTCAGAAATTAGTAATAAACCATTTTGCATATTAATGAAGCCGCAAGTATAAATTCACAACATGGTACACCGATAAAAAAAAAAAAAAAAATTATTGACAACTGACAGTGCGCCGTCGGTAGCTCTGTTAAATACAGAGGTTTGTTCCTTGCGAGATAATATGAATAGCGGTGTGTGAACCGTTTCAGCTCCAAATATTGTGAAGTGCCTATTTTCGGAAGACTCTCCGCATCTGGTAGCTCCAGTTTAACAAAACACAGCAAAGCGTAATGCCCAGCATTACAATTGACATGAACGGTATAGTGAAGTTGCTGCGCGGAATTGATGCAACCAAGGCTGTCGGACCTGATGGCATTTCCCCTGTTATTTTTCTTAAGTGCAGTGAATCTATAGCGCGTTATCTTTTTGTTATATTTAGTGAAAATTTAAAGACGGGGATGGTTCCAATGAATTGGAAGATGGCAAACGTTACACCAGTTTTTAAATCGGGATCTAAAGCCACTGTTGAAAATTATCGCCCTATTTCATTGACATCGATCTCATGTTTGAACACATTATTTATAGTAACCTTTACTCGTTCCTGGATTCAATACACTTCTTTTCCCCCTCACAGCATGGTTTTTGAAGCGCCTATTCTTGCAACACCCAGCTGGTAGAATTTTATCATAATATACCCGGATCACTAGACAGCAGGAAATATGTCGACTGCGTGTTCTTAGACTTTCGAAAGGCATTTGATACGGTCCCCCATCAGTTATTATTGTATAAATTGGCTTTGCTAAACATAGATCTAAACGTCCTGAATTGGATACGAAATTATTTAGAAGGTCGAGAGCAGCGTGTTGTTTTAAACGGTACTATATCCACATCAAATCGGGTTAAATGACATCACCAAAAACATACAGTCTCATATTAAACTGTTCGCCGATGACTGCGTATTGTACAGGGAAATAAACACGTCAGACGACCTGGCCATATTACAAACCGACATAAATATTTTATCTTCTTGGTGCAATCAATGGAAAATGAGCCTAAATTTAAGTAAATGCAAGCATATTCGTTTCTCGAGAAGTAAGCTGCACGATTCTCATAGCTACCTAATCAACGGGACCGTTTTATGTACTGTGTTCGAGTATGTTTACCTATAGTCGGTTACAAGTTAAGAAGGTAGGAGAAGCTCCTCCAACAAGCGTGGTGCGCCGGTTTCAAATCCCTCCGCAATCGAAAGAAGAGTTCACTGGAAACGCTCCTTGTTCCGCTTCAATGGATAGATAATGGCCACAGAGTGGTGCCAACTTATCTCCGACCCCACTTTTTAAGAAAGCGACCTTTGTATTCATCGGAGAAGGAACCGAGCCCCTGAAAGCAGCCTTTGTATCAATCGGAGGGGGAAAGGGGAAGCTAATCCCCGAAAGTCGTCTTTGTTTCCATCGGAAGGGGGAAGACTTAATCTCCCTCTCGTGGCTTCCACAATGCTAAGTCAAAGTCGAGAGATAAAGCAAATATGTACAGAAAGGCACGACCCTCATCGCGCGTTGGCCGCAACGTCACGGAAACGATGGGACGCTATTGGATGCGGAGGTGGCGGAGGGATATATGATTCCCTTTGAGGGGCATTTGCCGCTACCTTCTTGACTTGTAACCTACTATAATAGATAAGTAGGTGTTAGTTGATGTAATCAATGTCGGCTACGCTGTTTTCTTTCTGTTAATTTCACTAACAAAACTTTAGTTACGAGAACAGCTTTGTCCTGTCGTGTTTGTTGTCTTCACTCCGCCGTCGTCGTTTGAGCGGTTTTCATCATGTATAAAGTTTAACAACTCGCCCTATTCGCTACCTTACAGAAGACTACTACAACGGTGCCAGTGTACAGCTCGGAATGTCATGAATAGCTCATCGTAGAAGGTCACTATCACAAAAAGGAAACATGTCGAAACACCAGCACGAACGGCTAGAAAACGTGCATGTTCGTGGAAAAAAGAAGCCTCGATATCCTACTGACTGTTTTTTCCTGTTTTCAAAGGTTAACAAAAGCTTCAAAGAGAATTTCAGGCACTGTGTTGTTGCGCGTGAACTTTCGGAATTTCTGCATTTACAGTTTTGATTTTAGGTTTTAGGCAGACATTATTACGTTTTTGAACTTTTTTCTCTTCGTCAAGTTCATAAAGTTTTCAGTGAGGCTTTCGTTGCCTAGAGAGAAAACCATAGAAAACACTCGTCCGCAATTATTAATTTGGGAGAAATCAATAAGCTTACGAAAAATACACAAAATGACATTCTCTTTTTTACAAAGCTCACGAATTTTAATGAAAATAAATTGATATACGTTACGCATGCTCCAACAGCCTCCATATAAAAAGAAGAAAAAAAATCGGTGAGCTTTACTCCGCGTACGCCCAATGGCCGGTGAGCTTTTCTCCGCATCCGCCGGTTTTGCGGTGAGCTTTTCTCCGGTGAGCTTATCTCCGGTGAGCTTTTCTCCGGTGAGCTTTTCTCCGGTGAGCTTTTCTCCGGGATTCCACGTTAAAACCCCCGGGTTAGCGGTTGTACTGCACTGGCTAAATTTCTCATCTACAGCTAAGCGACCGGTCACCTGTTGAGAAAGCAAGCCAATGTTTTTCTTTTTTTGGTTCGGTGCCAGTCTCGTCCAGCGCTCGATCCTGCTGTTCCGCCGACATCGACGCCTGCGACGCTAACTTACTTCTATTTTGTTTTGGGCATAAGTTCGCCACATTAGACGTTTAGTTTCTTCAGTTATTCGCCGCCTCATCATTTTGTCATTCGTGACAATATCCTGATCCTTATAGTTGGACTGCATTAAATAGCCTTACGATGTTCTTTTTTTTGTTTTGTGTTGGTTCGCGCAAATAAACCATTCTGGTAAACCGGATTTGCCCAACCGTATAATTGTGTTTGTCACTGACGTCGATTTAAATTACGCAATGCGGAAGTATCTTCAAAAGTAACTGAATTACATTTCTAAGTATTTGTACTCTACTCAAGATACTTTACAGGGAAAGTAACTTGAGTAGTATCTTAAATACTTTATGAAGCAGGTATTTAGTAACTTAACTTAATTACTTTTATCGAGTATTTTGTCCAACACTGGTTACAAGTAATGGATGACTTGTAATCGATTACATTTTACTGTAATTTTGTAACGCTTCAATTACTTTTTTAAGGAGTAACGATCCTCGTAATTGAATTACTTTTTGGCTGTAATCGATTACAAAATTACCCATACCAGATTTTCTCAATTTCATTTTTTTTATTTTTTAGATGTGCTAGAGTCACTCAGCTCTGGGCAACGGTCTTTTTTTTTTTTTTTTTTTTTTTTTTTTTCGGAACCGCAAAGCATGGGACCTCGAGGATTAGTAGGCCACTTCACAATGCTTCGTTTCCTGGGTACTTTTTTTTTTTTTTTTGGTACACCGGAGACTACGTTTAAGTATGAAAAATGATCTTATCCAGCCTCTTGGGAGTAATGTATATAAACAACGCTGTTTTTATTTCATTTTTTTTTTTTTTTTCACGAGAAGGATTGAGTGAGTTGGCGTCACTCACTCAGCTCTAGGCAAAAATGTTCAAGGCTTTCTTTTCTTTTTCTTTTTTTTTTGGAACAACTGAGCGCGAGACCCTAAAGATTATGCTACCGTAATAACAAAAAAAAGTTGAATGAAAAGTAACGTGAGAAGTTATCGATTACTTTAGAATAATTTTTCGATTATTTTTTGAGGCTGTAATTGTAATTGGTTACTTTTTACAGTGAAGTAATTGTAATCGGTTACTTTTTTTTTTTTCAGTAACGTGTACAACTCTGCTTTTAGGGGCGAAGCTCCTTAGGGCCTACTCACATCGATTGCCATCCGTGCTCACATCGATTGCCATCCCATCTGTCTTCTTAAAAAAAGAAAAAAAAATGTTTGCGCAGTCGACAGGATTCGAACCTGTGCGGGGAGACCCCAATGAATTTCTAGTCCATCGCCTTCACCACTCGGCCACGACTGCGGGACGAGTAGGGGGCTCTGAGATGTGGTAGTAACTCAAGAGCTGGGGATGTCATGGATGAAACGTTGCATGTAGCCGCTCAACGTCTATACAGGAGAGGGCGCTGCGGTCAAATGCGTATATAATCGCGTTAAACTTTGCATGCATTGGCTCAACGTTTATAGACGAGAGAGCGCTGCGGTCAAATGCTCAAATGCGTATATAACCACGTTCCATACCACACATTCTCTTTCTGACATGGACCGTTGACTTAAGCGGGGGAGATGCGTTCCCACGGCTTCTAGCGGATCCAAGCTGATCCGCTAGAAGAACCACTGGCTCTGCATTTCCCCGATCATAAAGCAGTAATAATGAAGTCGAAACGCAACCCGGAACTCAGCACTACCTATGAGCAATAAAAAAAAATCAGCACCATCAGCACTATCTATGACCAATAAAATCAGTATCATCAGCACTCCCAGAGCTTCCCCCCAATCAACATCATTCACCACGTGGAGATGCGGTCATTTTTTTTGGTGCCCGACGACCCCTCAGACTTTGAAAAGGAAATCGTCAAACGGTCGAAACAACTGGGTTTCGAGTCTGTGCCCCGTAGTTTCGGTTGTGACTCCGCAGGGGTAGTTTTTCTCGCAGCAGCGGCGCTCCATGGCCCCTCACGTCGGTCACAAAAGTACACTGGGCGTCCTCTTCGACCTCGCACCGTATCAAAGAATTTGAGATCGCTGAAAGGGCCCGAAAAGAACTTCAAACTCAAAAGTGAAGCGTCGTCTGCTCACAGCGATAGGCGGCACGAACAGAGAAGCGCCATTGATCGTGTTATGCGGGAGAACACGACACTTCCGGTCTAAACGGTTCAGGGGCGGTAGAGATACTCGAGTTACAGGACGACTCAATCTTTGCCGTCACTGATCGCGCAAAAACGTAAATTCAACTTTTTATATATATATATATATATATATATATATATATATATATATATATATATATATATATATCGTTTTCAATCGCTTCGGATAATAAAAAAAAAATATATGATTTTAACCTTTCAGTGCCACTTTAAGAAAAGGATATATAGCTCGAGCGTGGTCACTGTGAACGTGATGGGGCAATCCTCTAGCTCTGAGAAGTGCATTGGCCGCAGGTATAGCCTATGCGGAAGCACGGTGTCGTCCCTGACCCCCCCCCCCCCCCCCCCCCCCCAAAGACAACGTTATGTAACATTGACTCGACCGTGTCGTCGCAGTCCAGCAACTGTTCACTCGACGAACGGTAAAAAAAAAAACGATGCAGACATACTCTTTTTTTTTTAAGCACAGTTTGTTACAACGTGAAAAACC
The DNA here is from genome assembly GCA_013358835.2 of Ixodes persulcatus. NCBI lineage: Eukaryota > Metazoa > Arthropoda > Arachnida > Ixodida > Ixodidae > Ixodes > Ixodes persulcatus. The sequence continues at coordinate 24,885 of JABSTQ010011593.1, forward strand.
CATTTAACGAGGCAGTTTCACGAGGCTGTGCAGGGTTCGCTTCGGCCAGAACAAAATTGTTTCGGGTGGGAGAAAAAAAAAAACACCTTTTGTCCTATTTATTTTACTAAGAATATCGTGCGTCTGGTCAGAGTGTGCTTAGCACGGCCACATAACCTGCCAAAGCAAATGTTTGTTTTTTTCTTAAATATATTATGGGACACTATATCTTTCCGGCTTCCAAGACAAGAATATCTACCAAACACATTTATGCGCGCGTACATTAAAACTATACATATATAGCCCCGCCGCAACTTCGTAACGGACTTCCGTCGTACCAAGCGCTGTTCAAGAAGAAAGGCACGCCGTCATCCCAGAAGAAAAGCAAGAGAACCGGAAATCGAGACGAGCGCTCATTCATCGTCGAATGCAAAAGTGGCGTCGTCGGGACACTTGCACCCCTTGTCCCTTCCGTCGCCCTCCTCGCCCAGCACTCCGGCATAAATTCTGGACAGCGTCTCCGAAGGGAACGACTCGACCGCATCAATTTCGCCGGGGCATCCATCAAGCTCGGCCCGCAGTCCGCACTGCCCCCCCCATCGCCCGACCGCCCACCCCGACTCCGAGAGGGAAGGACGGCGCTTCTCGCTCTCTCCACCCTCCTTGTATCTTATTCGGACCCGGTGCACTTCTATGCGCATTCCGGTGCTACGAAGCCCAGAAAAAGGAGAAGATGGCAGTTAGGCTCGTCCATGCACGGACCGTTAGGCCTCGCTGCGCTCCCTGCCGACACTCCGGGGACCGGGTACACAGAGCGCGAAACAGTTAGCACGATTTCTTTCCATAGATATATCTATTTACATTTAATACGCAGAAATGTGTCATAGGCTCGCTTTTTTTTTTTTTTTCCTGCGTGCATTTGTATTTTTTCCACAATTGTGTAGTGAGATGGATGGAGAGGCAGAGGCCCCAGTCAAGCAGACATTTTTTATCTCTACGTCCCCACCGGGCTTAGCCCCCCGCAAAAATCTAAATTAAACCCAAACAAAAAAAAAGGTCGGTTTTTTTTTTAACTTTGTGCGTTTTTTTTTTTTTAGTTAACGCTAGTGATTTTTTTTTTTTTTTTAGAGGGAAAAAAAGGTAAAGCCTGAAGGCACGTATAGCGCGTCCTTAAACGGAAAGCATTCGTCAAACCTCAAATGGCCGCTCCTTCAACGCCATTAACACGCGACGCCCCACGCGACTGAGAATAGAGCAACACGAAAAAAACATACGAAACATATCTGACCCTGCAGCGCAAGACAAAAGCTCCGAAATAAGCAGTCTGAGTGAGAAGCAAGCGCAACAACGACACGTCAAATACACTAACGGAAGAAAAAAAAAAAAAACTAACGTGTCACGTCCTATATAGGGTTTGCGACAAAAACTACGAAACAGAATTAAAAAGAAGATAGCCAAATAACAATGAGGAGAAATAGGGGAAGGAATCGGACAACCTTTAAACGTGGAAGCAATACAAAAAAAAAAATAGAGAGAGAGAGGGAAGTTCGCTCACAAAACAAGTGAAGAAGGAGAAGCCACGGATGCATTCGACTTCGCAATTTCCCTGACCGTCTCAAAAGCCCGTTCCCTAGCGGATTCCCCAGTTCCTTCGAAATGAAGGAACACTCGGGATGATCATCTTTCGGCACGTGATATCCCACTGTGCCAGAACTTTGCATCCCTCTGCCTCTCAGAGCTGGAAAAAGTAACCGAGTTACAGATGTAGTCTATCGCCGCTTACAATTCTACAATCGCAGCTAGTAGTCCCAAAAGGTAACCGAAGTGCGCACGAAATTATTTTAAGAAGTTTCACGACGTCAGGACATGCCGTCATTGCTTGACAACGGTTTATTTTTCAACGCAGAAAAGTTGTTCGTGCAGTTTCGTTGCGATTTAGCCCTACTCCAGGCAACGTTTCTGGTAGTGGCAGCCTTTCCACGGAGTAGAAGGAACTTACTCATCTGCATGCTTTAATAGAAAACGCAATTTGTTTCTCTATATTGTTTACCTATTCAGCCATCTAACAAGCATCAATGAAGTTGAGACTAAATCACTGCAAATTTATGTACTTTCGCACCATAGTTCGAAATAAGAAATAGCTTAAATAGGTGAAAGGTACACCCAAAATGAAACTGCGTTAGAGTTATTCAAACCTTGTAGTAACTTTAAAAAGAAAAAAAAAAGATTCATAAGGGTAGATTCGCAAGAAGTTTTTGTATATTACCTCCGCGAAGCTCAACACAATTTGTCCAACGTTTCTCCACCATATGGATTCCATCGGAAGTTACTTTCTTCGATCTGCCCGAAACAACCGTTCACAGCCTGGATCCCCTCTTCACTCGAACGTCATCTCTTTACAGACAGGAGTGTTTTGAGTTTTAAGCAGATGCCTACGTCCAGGGGAACCAAAATCGGGCAACTACGGCGGTCGCGGAAGGATTTCGACCTTCAGTCCTGTCAATTTTGCTGATTCGGAACAAATGCCGAATGCGGAACCTTTGCTCCGGGTTGAGGAAACGCGGCACGAACCTTACAGGAAGTTCTTTTTAGCGCAGAATGTTGTTACATCGCTGCCACCAAACTGTTTCCGTTCTCCAGCCAGAGACGGAAGTCGATAAGCCGATTCCCAGCCAAACGCCGACGCAGTGCTCGTCTCCTCACTGGTTAGACACCAGTGCCAGCCGAACGTCTTCCTCGAGTGCAGTATATCGTAACTTATTCACGGAGTAAAACCATGGAGCAAATCCATTTGCCTATTTGAATGTCGCGCTCTTTCGTTGCTTGTTTGTCTGAGATAAGGACGGCTCTCACCGAGGACGGCGGCCGGTGTCGTCTTTTTTCGAGGTGCAGTAAGCCGGGCCGGCCCGGCCCGGCCGGGCCGGCTTACTTTTTTTAAATTTTTTTTATTAAAAATTTAGAAGGTGGTTTAACTTAAATACTTGTCAAAACGAGACTATTTGACAGATCGATTCCGATATTTACAGTCAATTCACATGAAAGAGTTGTCATTACAACAATATAAAATAGCTTTGCCAATAGAACAATATAAAAAATAGTTATCAGTACAATATACATGCAGTTGTCAATACAACAATATAAATATAGTAGCCAATACAACAATAAACCCGCTAACGGTGAATCCGAATACTTTTTAATCTAGCCAGGTATTTGAAGTAACTACAGTATACGGTACTTTTACTTAGTTATTTGACAGCTGTTTCCCTTTTACTTTTTTTTTTTTTGGAATACCGACGTGGGGAAAAGCACTGTGTACTCCATGTTATGGCCAACAATAAAAAAAAAATCTTTCCGACATGAATACCGGCTTCGAGCTCCGCTAGCTTAATTTCAGTTACGTTGTATACTTCGTCCACAGCGAGCCATCGCAGCGTGGTACTGCTTCCACGCAGAGCCCTAAACCTCGGTAATGACTTTCTTTTCTAAATCTGAGCGAAACAGTAACAAAACAATAATAAGAAAAAAAAAGACATAAACTAAGCTCGATATCGTTTAACGGGAGAAACGGGGAGACCATCCATTTAAGCGCCGAAACGCTGCCGCCCGGCTTCGGGCGAACAGCGACAGCATCAGCAACGTCGCATGGTTCGAAAAGGTCGTTGACCCCGGCGTCGTTTGACCCGGAATTCGATATCGTATTTTCCAAACAGCCTAGTAAGGTTTTTTGGAAGCAATCTATTCGATCCGTTTGGAAGACAACTAAAAGCATGGTGTAAGCCAATAGAGGCGTGTTACTGATCGTAGGCAGCTGAAACCTATCGCAAGTCCCTCACTGCGTGTTTATTTCTCTAAACCAAAGCTACAGGTATTTGTGCCGTGTATTCTCAAAGGTATCGCATCGAAGTAGACAGATTGCGACGGCACTGCCAGCTCGTGACGATTTTTATTTTATATAAAAATCGTCACCTGCAGAATTGCGTTTTAATGAAGAACGCATCGGCCGCTATCTCCAGTCCACGGTGCAACGTATACATATAGGTGTAGAGACATAGCACGGCCAACGCTGCGACATCATCGATCATATAAAGTCCATTTGGCATGCGCCCCAGTAGCCGGACAGACGGCGCAACAACTGAGAAGAAACGAAAAAAGTGTCTCGTTGTCTGCATATGCGCTTTCCACTCGGCGAGTCCGCTCTGACGTCGACGGATGCCGGCTTGAACACCGCGCCAGAGATGTATCCGCTTCAATGCTTCCATAAAACCGTTCTTGCCGCCGTTGAGGCACGTCAGTGACAAAACTTTGGTTAAGCAACATGCGTAGCGGACATGTCCAAGTTCTACATGACGCAGCACACCCAGAAAACTGACTTCAAACACAGGAATGTCTCACGTGGAAAAGCATGGGAAGCCGGGCCCGCGACAGGCAATCACTAGCCGATTGTCGAAAACAGACTTTTACGAGGACAACCAGTCAAGCCGCTCGGACAGCTTTTTATCCTCAGCTCCCGCCATACTCAAGTAGTAAATATATTATTATTATTATTATTATTATTATTATTATTATTATTATTATTATTATTGATTGTTCTTTTTATCGTGACAACTGACGTCATTTTGCTCAAATCCTCCAGTTTTTTTTTTTTTTTTTTTTTTAGAATATTTTGTCACCAGTGCTACCATGGTTCAGTCACACAAGCCCTTGAAGGCTTTGACGAACCGGCCTTGCTTCATCACTGCACCCATAATGTACAAATAAATTTATTATTATTATTATTATTATTATTATTATTATTATTATTATTATTATCTGGTGGCGCCGCTTGCCAACAAGGCGAGGAGAGGACTCTTGCCTGGCAGCTGCGACGCGCGGTGTCCTACCTACACCGTGCTCCAGTTTCAGCCTTCTATGTGTCAGCGTCACCAAATCATCTCAAAGCACTCTTTCTTTTTTTTTTTTTTTTACAGTTACCTTGTGTGGTTTGTTGAGCAAACGGCGCAGGTCTAGAGCTGGCCAACTAGGCCCACTCTTTTCGGCCTTGGCACACTCCACTCCCTTTTTCCCAGGCTAAATCGAGGTATAGCTTCAGTAAAGTGAAATTCTGCATTTAAAATAGAGTGCGGCTTTTGGTAAACGGCATCTGCGTGTTTGCTCTGATTGTTGCAAAGCGGCAAGCGGCACGCGTCCTCCATCGACGTCCTTTCAAAATAAACGGAAGGAATTTGTGTATAACACAAATTCCTCGCCGTGTGTGTGTGGTTTGCCTGTATCTGTGTGTGTGTCTGTATACCTGTCTGTCTCTCTATCTGCATGTTGTCTGTGTGCGTGTGTGTGTGTGTGCGTGAACATACGGTGCACCTGAGCATATCAGACGTTTCACAATGATAAATTAAAGAAAAGGTTTCAGTATTTGACGGAAACCATACCTAGCGTAAAAAAGCAAAACAACCGCTTCATGCAAAAAAATACTATCGAAAAGCAGTCGCTTGAGAAAACTAACAGCAATAATGTAAGCCAACCAAAAAAAAAAAAAAAAAAGAAGAAAAGACTGCAGACAGCTCAAACAAGAAATGTCCAAAGCCTCTCGATATTCCTCATTCTAATAATATTGTTCTGTGTATGTTCACACTGCCGGGAGTTAGACAGTACAACCGCTAGCCTGGGGTCTTCAACGTGCATCACGCAGTGGTGATAGACGACCGCATGCCGGAACGATACTCATGAAGATTGAGGCGGGCAGGGGTGGGGATTGAACCCTTGATCCCTGGGTATTGCAGCGCGAGCTTTCGCTCTACGTGCTCCGAGCTGGGGGCCCTAATCTGGACACTTGGCGAAAACGTCGACGAGAAATCCGGTGGCTATGACTGGACGGCGCCAAGGTCAAATATACGGCGTTGGCAAATCACGGCCGCCAGATTTCTCACCGACTTTTCCACCAAGTGTCCAGTTTAACGCGCCGGCTGTGCGCTAACCCACTCGGCCACCAATCCCCCATTCATCGTCATGTGAAACGATAACTCAACGGGAAGTACACTGCTCGACACTGTTAGCGCGAACACGACAATCGGCGCATTTTCGCGCTTTACTCAAAGGGATTATTGGTGGGTACAAAACTTTAGAGCTGAAGAGACTGCCACGAAGAATGATTTTCCGCCACACTACTTGTTTTTAGCGAAGCATTTTAGGGGAAAACGAGAAAAACTGGCGATCGCTTGTTCACGCTAAGAGTGTCGCGCTGTGCATACACCGTGTTGCCGAAACACCAAATTAATCAGGCGCATATGCGGCGCATTCTAGCGGGTAACTTTATCGGAGTGCCAAAGCGATATCGACTCCCGAACATGGCCAGCACCGAAACAAAGCGCGTTCCTTCACGTTCGTCGCTCATGACATCACAGTACCGTGTGCTTCTCCGCCGTCGACGGGCGGAGAAGCACACGGTCCGTGACGGTTGCACGCCCCCGTGATTGAGACATAACCTACGCCCCTCCGGACGTGACCGCGTTGGCCGACGCAATCAACCTGCACCGGACTGAATCCACAGTCAACCCTTTTGGGCGGCGGACGGCCGCGTCGCCCGGACATCGACATTCCGACTCGGAGACTGCACACGGCCGAATCGTTCGTTCAATGAAAACGCAGATTAATGCAGCTCAAAACAACAGAGAGAAACTGACGGAGAGAAGGAGATTAAAGCGCGCGGGTATGTTGGAGCGCCAAGCACTGAATGGAATGATTAGTGAGTAGGTGCAAAGGCTAGCTGACTTTACTTTTACCTCTACCCCTACCCATACCCCCCCCCCCCCTCCCTTTTCAAGCAGAGCGAACAAGAGCATTGTCTTCTCTTCGCGCAGTGCTTCGCGTTCCAACAGCGAGTAGAGACAAAGGCAACTAGCCTTTACGTCTACCAAATAATCCTTCCAATCAGAGCTCGGCGTCCTGATGTACTCTCAGGGGGGAAAAAAAAGGTGTATATTTACACCCCTTGTCTCACATAAAACACCCCAAAACTTCAGTTCGACATACAGCCGACTTCGAACCGACGGTACCAACTTTCACAAGCGGCTTGACAGCCGAGTGATACAACTTATTCAAATAGCTAATGTACACATCGCGACACTGTTAGCGCGAACACGGCATCGGCGCATTTTCGCATTTTATTTCTAAATAGTATTAGCGAGCACGAAATTTTATCGCTTACATTATAGAACTAAATGAGCTCTTTCCGTAGCAATAATAACTTGGATGACATCCCTTGGTTTCAAAGGGAAAAAACGGAAAAACCGGCGATCGCTTGTTCGCGCTAACAGTGTCGCGCTCTGTACGTGTTACTAACTATATATAAAAAAAAAATCGGGGTTTTCTTGACTTTAGTTTAAAACCTTAGTGTTTTTGTTGTTTTCTTTCTGCAATTTTTATACGTATTTTAACCGTTTAAGAAGTTATATCGCATCGTTATCAAGCAACTCCTAAAAGTTTGGGCCGTCTGTTCGATGTCAACGCGCTGTACGTCGAACTTAAAGGGGCACTCAAGCAGTTTTTGGAGAAGCTACTTTTTGGTGCGATGGCGTTAAGGAAGTGTCAGTGAATGAGTATCTTCAGTTTTAGAAGGCAGAACCGCCTATTAATCACGCAGGAATAAAATACGTGCGGACTCTTTTCTGTACTTGCGAGGACCAATGAAATTATCGTATGTTTGAAAATTTTGGCGGCCTTTGTAAAGTTTCGCTAAAGAAACAATTTTCAGTTCATTTAAATATGTTGTGCATGATAATTTCAAAAGACGTAAAATATTTCTAGTTTAGAATACGCGATACTGCAATTATCGTTTCAAAAACAAGGGACTACGTTTTCTCCTTGCCTTCCTCCGCGGGGGGTGTATTTCCCGCTCCCCCGGGATGCGCGGAAGCGCACGTATCTGCGCGCGTTGCAGGCCGGTCGGTCCGGTCGTGTCGGTAGCGGGCCGGCCAGGCCTCGGTGGTGGTCGTCGACGTGGACGGCGTGGTGAAAGCTCATCGTTCCGCGTAAAAGCGCTATCCTTGACTGTGGATTTTCGTCGTGTGTCGCTATGATAACCCAGCACGTACTAAAAGGGAAGATCCACCTACTCGTGCGGCGATGTCGTGGCGGCACTCTCAAGACAGCAGAAACGCCCGTGCCGTCGTGTTTGTTTACTTCGACTACAGTGGTGCTTTCTAAGCATTTGTGTCCTCGACCATCCCCCGGATTTCTTATTTGGCGCATTTCATGCGTGTGCTCAAGTTCAAGGTATTACTGGCGCGTACCGTATAAAGGATGCGAATTTTCACGCGTTTTCATCACCGGAGAGAAGTGATTAGTGTTAGCAATCCTGAACGCTCGCAACGTCTATCTGATCACGAAATCATATTTCTACGTTGCTATATCGCTGCTAAGATTACATTGTCTTTTATAATCGTAGAAAAGGCGTGTGGCGATATTTGTACTATTGCAATGTCGTGTATTAGAGTCGTGATCGTCCAAGACCGCGTACTGCATCTTTTTATTTTCTTTTTTTCATCCACTGTACCCTGCAAGCCTATCAAGAAAAAATAATAATAAAGCTTTAGGCTATAGACAAATGTCTGTCTATATTCGGTTACGGCATTGAGTAGCAGTGCGTCCCCTTTTTAGAGGGGCCGCTGAAACAGCTGACGGCCGCGTATAGAAGCGGTCGCCGTGGTGACGACCCGCTGCGCTTGTTGTAGTGGTTGCAGGTGTGTGTACGCGCGGCGCAGAGCGGTCGTTCCGGTCGCAACAAACGCAGTCGTAGGTACGCGCTCGTTGCACATGTCTGAACCAGCCTTTCCCCCGTCCTCCCGAGGCGAAAGGCAACGTGGCGACATCGTTTGACATCACGTACCAGAGGTAACGCTGCGATGTCAAACGTTGGTTCGGTTACGACTTGCCCCAACCGCAAATCGAAGAATGCCCGAAAAGGTCTGCGTTTCGCCGTCCTCGGAACCCGAACATGACTCCGAAGCGCTGCTATCGTCCACATCGCACGTCGAAGTGGCGTCATAGGAAATCATCCCCAGGTCGGCTCTCCGCCGAGGAATTTCAACCTCTAACGGCGTCAGGTCCTCGAGCGTAGAGAACTCCGCCATGATCGAAGCTCGAATGACAAAGAGGTTCGGCCGATGCGGCTACCTCGGGATCACTGCGCGACGGAACGTCGTCCAACGCCATTGGCCCGAGATCCTTTTGATAAGCGTGCGAGGACCAATGAGAGTGGTTCCGTTTTCGGGTGGATCCGAGGTTTGGCGGCCTTCAATTACAATTTTATTAAAGAAATAATCACCGTATGACTATATTTTTTGGTTTTTAGGGATACTTAGGGGGTCTAAATTCAGCTGTCACCATCAAAACACGAACTCAAAAACCACTTCAGTGCCCCTTTAAGTTTTGGGGCGCATTATATGGGACAAAAGGGTGTAAGACGACACCCTTTTTCTTGAGAGTGTACCCGCGCGCTCTCATTTCCCGCTCTCCCTCAGTTTCTCTCCGCATAGCCTACCAATATTCCCCAGGGTATCCGTGTCGTGCCACTGCGGTGGCGCTGCTGTCGGCTCTGCGCATGTGCAGGCGCTTCTTTCTGAGCACGCGCGGTGCCCACACCTGGTGCGGGCAAACGCGGGACTGTTTGTAAGCAGTGTGTTGGTGTATTGTAGACCGTTACACTATGGTGCCTGGAACACGCGTCTCCGACTGGTGTGCTTACCGCGTCCAAAAGAGTGGTCCGTCGATTTCCGCCCCATTGGCGTCAGGAACGTTTTACGCTGTCGCCGGCCGCGATCCTGGCGGCGTCACAACAGTGGTGGTAGGTTTGGCAGACGTCCATTCTGCTGTAGGTCGCTCTCAAGCTTGACAGTCGAGGGAATTCGCCTCGGCAGCACACCGTGACGACAGCGAGACTCAGGTTCGCTCGTGCTTTTTTTCCGGAACTTCTACCACCAACCGCCAGGATAGCGACATCCGACCGCATGACACTCCGGCTTTTGTGACGTCATTCGTTGCCACTTCAGGACCCCATGTGATGTATGGGCAGCATAGGACGCTAAACACACCAGTCGGACACGAGCTCCAGGCACCGTAATTCCTGCGCGCCGCCATCTTTGTCCATTGCGATGTAGAAGGCGTATGCGCCGTATAGCTCTCTTCTGCGGGATATCAGACGCCGCGCATGAGCCCGGTGACTCGCCATGCCATGCCCGAGTGATTAAGGGAGCAAAGCCAAAGGTGTATAGACCTTTGCAAAGATCGCCTTCTGTGCGCTGCCATCTTTGTCTGCTGGGCTGTGGAGCGCCTTCTGAGCATCCGCTGTTGCTCTGTTGTGCGTTATATCAGGCGCTGCGCATGCGTCCACAGCTCAGTGACTCAGCATTTTTCGCCCGGGATGATAAGCGATGGAAAGGTCTATACTCACTGAGAACTTGAGAGACGCAGGAAGGGGCTTATTAAATTCACCCGCCTTGCTCCGGGATTCGTTTTTCTTTTTTTTTTTTCGCTTTTATTAGTTCTTGTTGCAACCTCATTGGCTGCGGAGTAATACTAAGATGCTAAATACTCGTCACACTCTGCGTTTCTTAAGCTGTCAATTACTATAGACAGAAAGCCCTAGTCCAATGTTGACGGTAACGCGTTACAACTAACGCCGTTACCGGAAATTGGTTCCATTTTTTAGTAAAGTATACTCTTAGAAATGCCTGCGCGTCTACTTACCCGCAAGACACTCAAAAAGCCAATCTCTGCGATGTACCGAATCAGCTCAGCGAATGATGAGGCGAAACATCCATTTAGACTTCAAAATGAAGTCTGCGCTGTGGCATTACGCAATGCAAGCATGACGCTTTGCATTGCGTAATGCCAGAGCGCAGTCTTCATTTTTTTAGGTCTAAACGAATGTTCGATCCGCCTCATCATCCGCTGAGCTGATTTCGTACATCAGAGAGATTGGCTCTTTGAGAGTTTTGCGGGTAAGTAGACGCGCAGGCATTTCTAAGAGTGTACCCGTTACATTTTCAAAACAGTAACGGGTAACGTGCTTACGTTACTTATTTCAAAGAACGGGTAACTTGGTTACATTACGCGTTACATCTTCCCATGAAATGAAAAATATACACTTATTTTTTTTTCTTTTTCGCGTTGATAGTTCGTTTAAAGTTCAGACGCAGACGACGCTACGAGCTGATGGTGTTCGTCGTGTTTCTGTACGTGTTCTATCATCGCTGAACCAATCATAAGCAGAAAAGACCTAGGCGCTTTTGACCCTGCTTGATTGGTCCCATTACCTCGTAGCGTCGGCTGCCTCTGGACTTAAGCTGAAACGAAGTATAATGTGCCATTGGTTTAGGTCACCCACGCCGTACCACACTGTCTCGTTCTTAATATTTTTGAGGCGCCCAGTCATTAATTACTGCACTAATTCCATATGGCTTCAAAATTTTGCCTGTCATTCAACCCGCGCAAAAAGTCCCACTTAAAACAAAACAAAACAACGCCCATGTTACCCAAAGAAAACGCTGTTACCGTCAATTTATAAAACAGAGTAACGCAAAACTAACGTGGGTTACTTTTTATCACTAACGGTAATGCATTACTTTTGTTTTGAGGTAAGGTAGGTCGGTAACGCGTTCCTTTATTTTGCAAGTAACGAGTAACGTACTCCGTTACCTTTTTTCCAATAACGCCTACCACACTGAGCTCTACACTCGTTGTCACCTCGAGAAAAAGAAAAAAAAAAGGTTTGCGCATTGTTCCTACGTTGCGCGAAATAGTTCTCATAAAATTTGGTTGTCCGAGGAAGAAGCGATGCTGTGACGCTTGAAACACATGTACGTCTTGATAAGATAGCATATATATAATCCAAAATGCACCTAGACATATCTTAACTCTCCACATAAAAGAGGAAATTAATAATCTTCCGCAAAAAGCCGGCTCCTTTTTTTTCTGTTTTACTACAATGTTTGCGGTGAAAATGAGTATACTACTGAATTTTTATAAGTCACCTACTGCGGGGGGAGGGGGGGAGGGGGAGGGGGGGGGGGGGGGGGGGGGGGGGGGGCCTCCGCGATGTAAATACTGGATACGGGAGCCACGTCAGCGCTCGACTAGAATTCGCGTTTGATCAGTCAGAGCACGAGTACCAGCAGACTCCTGACACTCCACTCGTGTTCAGTTAGAAAATTCAGCACCGCGGACTTTCTATTTAGATGTCGACGCCACTCCCGGCAAGCGTCGTTTATCCGAAAACACCGGAGACTTGTCGAGCAGATGAGCGATAGCGCCGCAGACTCGTGTATCATTTTCGGAGCACACAAAGGGTCGGCTCGAACTCGTACCTGTCTGGAACGCGTCTGCTAATGGTGCGTTTACTGCGTCCTAAAAGGTGGACCATCGACTTCCGGCCGATGACATCATAGAAACGTTGTCGCCAGCCGCGAACCTGGCAGTGTTACAGCAGCGGTATTGGCCTTGTTCCAAACTTTACTCGATCTCAATCTAGTGGAAATTTGGTTCTGAGCCTTGGCGTACGAAAACCTACCCGCGTCATGCGTTGCTCTACATGCCATGTCACGTGACATGATCCGCCGGAGTTAAAGTCTCTAGATTAACACTCTGCTAAGTAGCGACATCTCCGCGCCCACGTTCCGTTGCTCCGCGCCCACGTTCCGTTGCTCCGCGCCCACGTTCCGTTTAGGAAGGGCCTGGCGGATTTGATTCGCAATCCCTCTCGAGTAACGCTTTGGTACCTTGGCGTTCGAAAACCTACCCGCGTCCCGCGCTGTTCTATCTGGATTATCACGTGACGCAACCCGCCAGAGTAACCTGGAAGATTTCGAACACAGCCATGGTGGGCGAGTTAGGAAGAACATGGCGGACCATGCGCTAGCAGACGACAGGACCGAGGGGAGGGGAGGGGGGGGGGGGGGGGGGAGCGCTTGTCGCTACCTCGCATAGCGTTCATCTAGGGACGTCAGCCGGAGTAGCTAGGGTCCATCCGAGTAAGAGTTGGAACACAGTCATAGTCAGTGGATACGGCAGGTGCCTGTTACTCTGCTGCAAGGATCGCTCTTTAGCTTGATAGTCCGGCGGAAGCTTCAACATTCAGGAGTTGGAACCCCGCGACGACAGCGACACTCGCGTTCGCTGGTACTTTTAGCCTGGACTTGTAGCACCAACTGCCCGGATCGTCCCATCTGACAGTATGGTACTCCAGTTTCTATGACGTCACTTGTTGCAACGTCGGGACCACTTTTGATGTCGAATAGGCGTCCCAGGCACCGCAGTAATACTCGAGTTTCCGATGTCATGCCAAGGCTGTCAGAACCCAGGGATCCCGGGTCCAATCCCCACCACTGCCCGCTTCGATCTGGATGAGCATCGTACCGGCGTGCGTTCGTGTATCACTACTGCGTGATGCGCGTTAAAGATCACAGGTTAGCGGTTTGTACTGCATTGGCTAAATTTCTCATCTACAGATGAGAGACAAGTCACTCGTTGAGGCAGACTAACTTCAGGCTGTATAGACATACACACATCAATTCTTTTTCTTTTCTAAAGCCAAGGCGGTGGCGCTGGCAGTGGATTTCCGCAGTGCCGACACTGTTCCTACGGTGAAGCGAGCTTGCGGGCGAACGAGCTTGCTCGTAAACGATGAGCTTGTCTATTGGCGACTCTAGCGAAATCGACGGCACCTAGGGGCTAGAACGGAAAGCTGTGGTGGCAGATTCGCTCGCCAGCGTTTTTGAGCGAATCAGATATTCACAGTACCTGGAGGTCTAAAGACGAAGCCGTGAAGGTAGGTTCCAAAAACACGTGGTAAAAATCACCACAAAATGTAAGGGCGCAAACGAGCTGGTGTACATTGCACATGGTTGAAAAAAAAAAACCAGACTGCGGGTAAACGACACAACACTAAAACGTCTCTACGACTTTTCTATAGAGACTTTTTAGTGTTGTGTCATTTACCCGCAGTCTCGGGGTTTTTTCAACCATGTGCCTATAAAGCGTTTTGCTAATTTGACATTTTCCGAGCCTTAGGGGAGAGGACGGGAGTGAAAGCCGATTTAAGAAAGACCGCGACTGCGGCCCCTGAGAGGGGCAACTGTATTGTTCCCCCGCATCTCCGCATCCCTACAGAAAAAAAAAAAAAAAAAAAAAAGGTGCGCAACAAAAAGTAGTAACAGTGCGCGGCAGCAAACAGATTCGCTTCGGTCCTCTTCGGCGTATGAGTGCGCCGTTTGCGTCTCTCGCTGTGCAGTAGCTCGACGCACCAGATCGATTTCAGCCGCCGGTCTCCGGACCAAAACACAAAGAGGAAAAAAGAGACGGAAAATGATGGGGAAACCGGGGACCGTGCTCGCTTCCGTGCCGCCGATGCTACAAACCACCGCCGGCGGCAGCAAAGCAGACATGCACACATTAAGAGAAGAACAAAAAAAAAGTAAAAGAAGCTAACGAGGTACGTTACGAGTAGGAAAGTCGCGAACCTGCCGAGATTCGAGTCCGACCAGGTTCGACTTTCTCGAACTTTTACCGCAAAGTTTGACAAAAGTTGGACTCCTATATGCTGACCCCTTTCTATCGCACGGCGGTTTGCGCCACCTAACCAAAGCTTTTGATTGCAACAACTAACCGATCCCCGATCAAAACAAAAAAAAAAAAAATTAGAACGAGTGCAACGCCACTTGACGGAAAAGGGTAACTAAATCATTAAAATAATATGTATTTATTTTATACCGCGTAAACACTGGTTATCATTTTTCTAATATTGCAAATAAACTACCGTATAAATCATTTCCTCAAAAAATTCAAAATTAGTCTGTAAAAGTCGGGCAACAGTGTTCAAACTGCAAACTCCGCCGAATTGATCGAAAAGTTCGGCGATTCAGTCGAACTTCGAGGTTCTACAAGGGTTCGCGACATCCGGTCACCAGTCGTTGCGAGTGTCGAAAAGCACGCGTTACAATTCACCTCGAAATAAACCCGTTACTCTGTATTCGACATGTCTACGAGCAATCCTCGTTATTCGACCCTTGTCGGGACATCGTGACATCGTGGCCATCTGCAGGTGGTCTGCTCGTTAGTTTTTGCTGAGGAGAACGAATTCGATGGCGCAATACGTACTGCAGGAGGAAAACGCTCAGCAGCAAGACCACCAGAATGGCAGCTGACGTGACATCAATGCGAGACATGCGGATAGCAGACCCGCTGAAAGCATATCACTATGTCTAGAGCCTGTTCTTTGCTCGCACATAACAGAAAATAAGGGGGGAAAAAATCACGTATTCGTGCCTCTCACTCTCCACGCCTCCCGTTAATTCAAGCTCGGTCAGTTATGATTATGACGACTAGGGGATGAATGACTCAGCAACAACGAAAGCCACGGGGCGCCGAGCTAATTGCATTCAAAAGGTACTAAAAATACCGTCAATTATTCATAAAAGCGAAGTTGGCACACCACGAAGCTTGCTTCAATCCAAGACTGCGGGACCGTGTCGAAATCGGAGCGCCCGAAAGGGGAAAACACTGACGCGGGGGATTTTACGGCGGGTGCAACGGCACGACTGGCGGCACCCACGCCCGAGTAAATCTGATGATTGGGCAGTGAATGGTTACCATGGCAGCGACGCCGGCCACCAACTACTCCGGCCTCTCCGTACTACGCGAGCGACGCCGGCTCCATGAGCTCGCGAGGGAGCGACGACGTGCAGCGTGCCGTCGGGCACTCGCAGGACGCTCTTCAATGCAGAGAGAGAAAGAAAAAGTGGATTGGTGAGAGTACAGCGAAATACCGAGCAATAAATAATTAACGAGGGCCGACTAAACTGTACACTAATACGAAATGGTAGTCAAAACGCGCGGTGCCGCAGTCTTCAAACCAAAACTGGAAACTTCCGAGACAAATTTAACGGGCACAAGACAAAAACCCAATCAGAAAAAAAAAAAAAAAAAATTCTCGATCGCTCCCCTTTTCACTGCACGCTTAGTGATACTAAAAGAATCGCTCGACTGTGACTGGCACGGTCGAGTAATTGTTGTAAAAGGATCCGAAATCGATCCTTTCTAATCTGTTACCATCACATTTAAACTGATGCCGCGGTAGTTTCCATTCACTTTTCAATGTTATAGCGAGCAAACTATAGTACAATCCCACGGAAGGGTCCTTTTGAGCGTCTCCGCGTACGGCCCGTGCTTCGCTCGCTTTCCAAAACGACGAACGTGCGCGTGTGCGATTGTGCATTGCAGCAAAGTATACTTTTTGGGTTTGTTTCACTGAACTCAGACGCTGTAGAACCCAAACTGTAGCCACAATTGTGGCTACAGCTCTGATAGGACGCCATCAGCAAATGCCGATAGTCAATCGCAAACTCGAAATTGGCTTCGGTCTTTCTTCAAAATTCGGCATCTCGTTTGAACTGTATGGAGAGGCAATTGCGGCCATGTCTCGTTTATAAGAACCCTTTTACTAAAGACACCTCGTTATGTATACGCAGACAAAATTTTCGAGGACCAACTGGGTAAATACGTGCCTTTTTATCTCATTACTACGGACAACTCCCATTATGAATTTTGGGCGGAACAGAGGTGTCCAAATTATGAGGCATGATGGGGCATGAACCTCGCCGGCGATGAACTCACGAGATTAACTTACATAAACTTCAAAACGGGGGCTTTGGGGCGACACAAGAAGTGTAGTTCACAGCTCTCTCTAGCCGGAATGTAACTGCAATAGGAGTCAAAACCTGAGGACGCGTCGACGCCCCCCGCCCCCCCCCCCCATCGTTCTGAGACAGTTCTACAAGCGGAACTGTACACGCCGTAACGAGCAGGAACATTACGGATACGAGATATAAAAGAAAAGAAAAACACCGTTCCAAGACTCACGTTAAGAGAAGAAGTGGCTGCTGCACCTTTTCGAGCGGCACGGGCGGTCGCTCGCTCGACGGGTCACACACACCGACACACTCGAACCGCGTGGGCGTACGAGGAGAGGTTGCGAGCTTTCCGGTTCGTTCCAGCGTGGCGTGGGCTTGTACCACGCGGCAAAGTCAAGATTGGGCGTCAGTCGTCAGTAAGACACCCTTTCTTCCAGGCTACCCTTTTCGGGACCACAAAATTCTAAAACAAAACACACACACACTCACACACACGCCGCACACACACGGAGGAGATCACAGCCGACCGACCGCACTCTGCAGCACCAATATTTCGCGCCTCTGCGAAGACCGACTGGAAGCTTTTAGCCCCAGTACGACGACTTACATGCGGAGTCGCATCCAGTTTAAGAAAGGAAGAGAAAAAGAAAAGCGCCGGATAGTTCGTCTCAGAATCACGTTTTGGGATGAAAACGAAGCTTCGCAGCACGCAGGATATCGGGGTCGACGTGCAAAATCCCAGGGTCGTTCTTCCGCAGAGCGTTGACAGGACACTAATAACGCGTTGACTTTAAGCGATTACACGCACACCAAAGCCCTGCTATGAGCTGTAACTACCAAAAAGAAACTATCAGGGTGCCTCTATAACCCATAAATGAAATGGAAAAGAATACGCAGCGGCCTCGTCGAACGGGGACCGCACGACTACGATCGAGGCACAACCGATCCCGGCGTTGACGAGAACGACGTCGCACTGTGCGCGCCGGGGTTCGACAGCCGCTCCGGTCGCGG
The DNA here is from genome assembly GCA_013358835.2 of Ixodes persulcatus. Taxonomy (NCBI): domain Eukaryota; kingdom Metazoa; phylum Arthropoda; class Arachnida; order Ixodida; family Ixodidae; genus Ixodes; species Ixodes persulcatus. The sequence goes on from JABSTQ010011593.1 coordinate 42,554, forward strand.
CACCACCACCGCCACCGGCACCACCACCACCCGTTCCTCAAAGCCCGACCGCGCACACCCCGGGCGAGCCACGAGAGATCTCAAGAGAGAAACCGAGCACAACCGACGCGACGTCGTCGTAGTCGTTCCGTGCACGTTCGGTCCGGTGTCCGGCGAAGATGCCCGAACCCGAGCGCGACAGATTGGCGGGCCGACGCGCCGGGGTTTCAGCTAGCTTGCGGGCCGGCAGGGCAGCACCAGCCGCGCTCTGAGCGACGACCGCGGCGACAGTGGCGGCGGCCGGGGTTCGGGCATCTCGGCGGCCGCCATCTTGCGGGGCCAGGGCCGTTGCCCTAGAAACGCTTCCTCTGACACCCCGTAGCGCCCCCGCCCAGCCGTGCGGCTGGAAAGGCAACTAGGCGCTATGCCGTCGTCGGTGGCTGCCCTTTTGCTCCCCCCAATCCCCTCCCCCAAGTCTGAGGCTCGAACCCGGGTTGTTGGCTTCGCCCCCGAGCTACTTGGATCACGGGCTATACAGGCCCACTCGCTTCGACCTTTCTACGGTTTGGTCAGCGATTTAGTTCCCGGCTCGTTGCGTTTGGCATGCTGCTTTATTTTATTGATTTGTTAATTTTTACGATACGATCTAGACGAAGCGGTGAAGAGTGGAGAGATGAGAGAGTCGGAGATGTTGCATTTGAGTGCCACCCCGATGATGATGTCATTCGACACGGCTGTTTCATTTCGGCGGTGGTCGCACGAAAAAAGACAACACAAAACAAAAACGCCGGCGTCCCGTAACAGTAACACCTTCCCGGCTCAGTTGCTCGTTTAATTGAATGATTGTACGTAGGTTTATGGTGCAATAACATGCCAAACAGGAACTATTACCCGTAAAAGTGTTACTGGCATTGATATGGTTCCTGCTCGTATTATGAAAAAAAGGAAATTATATTATTCTGCGAAACATAGCAATTAAGAAACATTGCGTATGGAACTAAATTTGCTAAACTCAAAACTGATTTAAAGGTACGGTCGCTACGAATATTGTCTGTTGACAAAATTGTGTATCTATACCATATTAGTACACAATTACTACAAATGGACGTTTAAGCAGCCACTAAAGAAGCAAAGGGTCCTGAGTAAAATAGAATGTTTCGTTCTGCCAAAGGTTTCTCGCAAACTGTGGTAAAGAAATAACGTGTTTTTTTTTTTTTTTAATTGATATAATATGTTGCCAGAGGGACTTTTGGATTTGCAGTCACTTAGGATTGTTAAGAGAGAGCTGAGAGGGTGGCGCAATAACCTTGATGCATAAGCAAACTTGTACCCTCAAGTCGCTTTTTTTTTTTTTAATTTGGTTGTAAGTTTGTACGTTCTTCTGTGTAAGTGTTTGCACGTTGTGGTTTCCAAAGTTTTAAATTTATAGAGTCTGTGACTTGTTAAGCATTGTAACATGTAACTTTTTTTCTAAGCCAAAAGCATGCCGGTACGTTGTTTTGTGTAAGAGTAACAACGCTATTCCTGTCCCACCCACACGTGTTTTTGGGGACCCGTGTAATTTATGCACTCATTTATTATGCAATAACCTTATGTACCTTCAAAGATTTCTTTTCTTTTTGTTATTATATTGCACTCCAGATGTTTTGGGAAACAACGACAAGTACAAACATAGATAGTGTTTGTTGCAAAAAAGAAAAAAAGGCAATTCCCGCGTTATGCAACATATAACTCGCACGAACAAAAAATAATAATAAAAAAAAATAAAAAAATGTATATGTATATATAACAGGCATGGTGGCGTAGGGGCCGAAGGCGTAGGTAAAATCCGATATAGAACCTTCGGTGAAACAACAACGGACGGGTTTATTTCGACGTTTCGTCCGGCCTTCGCCAGGATTCCGGCCGAAACGTCGAAATAAACCCGTCCGTTTAGTTGTTTCACCGGAGGTTCTTTATCGCATGCACACACACACACATATATATTACAAAAAATCCTTAAAAGATGCAGTAATACAGTTTGGGCAGGAGAGTTATACGGCCAGGGGGACATCATGCAGGTGGCTAACCTCTGCAATAAGTCGGTTAATTAACTAAACTTCCTTAATTAAGTTTTAAATTAGTAAAAATAATCATATGGTTTCAATCAGGAACGCGCTGAGCATAGTCGAAAACCATTATATCGGTCGATTTTAGAACGACTCTAAGCTCGTGGGAAACTCGGGGCGCACCCAAGTCACCACTCGTGGAGCAGGCGCCAAGCTAGCAGGGCCAAAACGTGGATGGTTAGATTATCATCGCGTTCCGCCACTGCTAGCTTTGCGCCTGCTGCACGAGTGGTAACTTGGGTGAACCCCTGAGTTCCCACGAGCTTCGAGTCCGTTCGAAAATTGACAGATATAATGGTTTTCGACTATGCCCAGCGCGTTCCTGGATTGAAACCATGTGATTATTTTTACTAATTTAAAAGTCAATTAAAGAAGTTTAGTTAATTATTTAACTTATCGCAAAGATTAGCCACCTATATGATGTCCCCCTGGCCGTAAGCTCACCTGCCCAAACTGTATTCACCCATGTTTGTTTGCAAACAAGCTCGCTGGCGCCCGCTATCGGCGGACCCCTGCGCGCCTCCGTTTTCTTTTTTTTTTTTTTTTTTGTCTCACATCCTTTTGGTGTTTGTACTATACGTCCTAGAAAGCGCGCAAGTCCTTACAAACGTATTACAGGTAGTACTTCTCTGAAGGAAAATCGTCTTACCCGATTGATGTGGGTTGCTGAAGAAGAAATGAATACACAACCAGAAGTCTACTGGGGCACCCAAATACTGTGGCGCTCTCGTGGTACCAACTCCAACCGAATGCGGTGAATTAGTTCATCTTTTACGGATTTTTTGTTTTAATACATCTGTTTGAATTGAAATGGAACACCCGGTATATATATGGTTTGAAATAATTCAATTATGTTCCTGTCTGTAGATCTTCTCTAGCTGCACCGCTGGAGCTTTTTCTCCTATCCCTAAACCTTTACCGTTAACTGTGGGAATGATATACATTGAATTGAACATGACAACGCATAACCTGTTGTACAGTGGCAGTTATAACCAGTGTTGCCGCACTGCCCCTTCAGTTTTTCCCTCGTCGAGCGGCATAAATTCCTTTTTTTTTCCCACAACACCATTTTAGTGACAGAAGTCGTCTTTAAGATATGCATGACACCAAGTATATATGAAATGCAAAAACACCTCCCGTATGTTTTTGTTTTGTAGAAGTTTGCATTGCATAAATTACGAAAATTAGAAGTTGACACACTGCAAACTGGTCTCCCCTCCCCTTCTTTTCCGCATTATACCTTGGTTGAATGAACCAGCGAAACTAAATGAAGGCAAGCGGGCCATTAACTAAACAAAAATCGCCTGCTCGTTTTCGTGATGTGAAAGGGAACCCACCCTCTATACAATCGATGATATATTGCACTGACAGAGGACGTGTGTGCGTAGCTAGCAGTGAGGAAAGCGCGCGAACCGGCAGTACTGTAGCGACAGGCTTGCAGCATGCACATGATGCAAGTCGTGATAAATTAGATTGGCTCTTCAAAAACAACAAACTGTCTGAGTAGCTAGTTCCACTTCTTTCTCTTGTTCGATGTATAGATAAGAAAATCTTAAAAATCCGGTTTAGTTTTTTATTATAAATATTTCCCACGTTTTACATATGTTTAAATTCTGGTTTCCCTTTTTCCCTAGTTGTCATGCTTTTTCCCACAATAAGGGCAATTTCCCACGATTCGGCAACACTGGTTACAACGATAACGCGTCTAATTTCACTTAGCGCGCTTACATCAACCAGAAGTACAAATACAGTGAGAAAAAAAAAAAAAAAGGCTTGCCATTGTTTTAGAACGTTTACAATAAAACACGGAGACAAGTTTCATTGTGCCCACACATCATGTACTTTGCCCGTCTGTATGTATCATATCTTTAAAATATATTAAAAGATGCAACAGCTCAGTTGCTGAAAGCGCACGACAGGATACGTCGACCATTCGCGCAGCACACTTAGACGTCAAATCGAAATGAAACGAACCAAAAACATTTCGATAGGGCGGTGCAGTAAAGTTACCACGATCTTGCAAAGTGACAAAGAGTGGTGTGTACACCGTCCCCGTACCTGATACGAACAAGCACGCGTTGCCCGCAACAGGTGTGGGTGCACCAGACCCAGAGTTTTCCAAGAGCGTCGGCGTAAGCGCAATGCAGCGTAACCGCCGCGGCGTGCTTCCCCCGAAAGATGGCCCAGCACGCTTCGGAATTTTCTCGCCCGAGTAGACCATGTTCTACTTCAGTGTCGACTAAAAAGTCACAGGATCCTGAGAAGGCAGCGCCATTGTCTTCCCTGCCCGCTAGCCGGACACAAACAGATACTAACACACAGACCACCAAACCTCGCAAGGTGATTGACTGATAGGTCTCAGTTGCCATAGCAATCGTCATTTCGGTCCATTCAGAGCTTTGAAAGGGTCGTTCTGAACAAGTCCCGCCAAGATCGCTATGGACCACCATCGTACTGACAGCGTTCCTCGCCGACATAAGCGTCTTTAGTACTGTGCATGCAATCAACTTATCAATCATGCTTATCTCCACATATCTCTTATAATGGTATTGCTGTTCTTGCATATTTCAAGAGAGGAAAGTCATTTTTCAACGACGCCAAGCACCGACGCCGAAAGTGGTGACGGTGCAAAGATGTGCGTTTGTTTCGCCGGTTTGTGGCCAACACAATCTCTGTATTCAAGAAAGCCTCTATAAAGTAACCTGCCACCGGGGATTTGGATTAGCTCACCAAGGATGGGCAAGTCAAGGAGAAACTGCTCACTCCGTGAACCAAAATGGCGACCATACGGGGAGCTTCGCTACTTTCCCAGGATCCAGTGGATTTAGTTTCAACATACACCGATGGAACAACTCTAACCAACGTCAACATCGTTTCGCACGTGATATTATAGGGCAGCGAAGTTAAGAGGAGAGCGTAGACGACCGCCGGCGTCACGCTGGCGGTCGTCTTAAAATAAAACAGCGGCGAAATTCTAACGATCACAGTACGTTAATAAAGCGTAGACAGGTGTATACCTACGAAATACAGCCGGTAGTGCATCGTTCACCTGTTTACGTAATGCTGTGACCAAGACCCACGTGTAACAAAAAGGAAACCGTGACATCTAAGGAATTATACCGATAATAAACTCAAACTAGCTAAATAAAAATAAAACGTTTCGTCCGAGGCTCCATTAACTTCTGCTCATTTCAAACAGTTATTAAGATATCGTGTAAGAAATCTGGTGCCTCCGCTGTAAATGGTCAATTGACAGGGGAGGCACTAACCGCTAACCTGAGGATCTTTAAAGTGCATCGTGTAGTTGTGAATAAAGACTCGACCGTACTCCAGTCAAGCGCCGTTATTCCTTGCAGGGACACATCACATTCGGTCTATCCCTAAAAGGGATCGCACAAACGCCGGAGCGATAAACGATGTCTTCTTCTCCCCAAAACGTTCGTTTCCATATTGGGCAGGAAAAAAAGAAAGGCAAACCAACGAGGAATGCAAACAAGAATCGGACTGGCCGCAGCATAATCAACGCTGCTGACGTTACAAAAAAAAAAGAAAAAAAGACACGAAACAAGAGGGTCGGAGTTGGTAAAAGAAAACAGCTAAATAAAGTAGTACCGTAGTACGGTAGCGTTCGCTTAGACTCTGCTCACGCAAACGTCGCGCGCGTGCGCGGCTCATCCAGATGCGGGAGAGACGCGCGCTCGCGCATAAGCAAATTTTCTTCGTCTTATCACAAAAACGCAAACAGCGGTTGCGGTGCCGGCGCAGCAGGAAAGCGATGCGGGAAACGAGAAATATAAATATAGAAAAGAAGAAAAAGGGATGCAAAAGCCGGAACCTACTGGGACGGCAAGGAATCGGTCTCAAACTGCCTCGCTCCCCAAACATCTCTTCCCTTCACCCACCTCGCCCTCGTAATGGAATATCCCAGGGGAGACGGGGAGGGAAAAGAGGCACAACCCGCACGAGGTGAGACGGAATGGCTGGTTCTACTCGTGTCGTGGGGAAGAGAGGACGGAGAGCGAGTGCTTACTTTAGACGTTATCCTTGCATCTGATTCGATTTGTCCCGCGTATTATAGACACTTCCGACCAGCGACCCGAGAACGAAGGCGCGCCGTAAGGAAGGCAAAAAGGACACCGAGGAAACCGAGCCACTCGGCAAAGCCAGCGCGGCTCGACGTATAACTGAATTTGAGCACGCGCGGAGCCTTTTTGTTTTTGTATTCTTCGTTTCCTCGAACGCGTGCTCCTCCCACCTTCCCCAAAGTCGTTTCTTCCTTTTTTTTATTTTTACTTCGTACGTTCGCTGATCTCGCCAGCCACGGCATCGCGGCCCTCTATTGACAAGACGCCAGGCTGCTTCAGTTAACCTTTTCCCCCAACCTCTTCCCCGTGATTTCCTCCCTCCGCCCTTGTTCCGCATTCTCGCGTCTCTTCCTTCCTCCCGTCCCGAAAATGAAACGCTTGTTGATTCCGCTTCATCGTTGTACAAAACAAAAAGACCGACAGAGGCGGACACATATTTTATTATTGATGCTTTATTTATCGTTCCCTTTAGACCCGAAGACACGACACTCGACGACCAAAAACAGACAACAGGGAGTCGGAAAGCGGGGACAACGCAGAAATCAATTGGAATTGTAAACGAGCCACCGAATTCGTGCGCAACTTTTCCGCGGTGCCCCTTTCGATTATTCCGCATCGATCTCGGCAAAGGCTATAAACACCAAACGAACACCCGGTAGGCCTTTCAAAGCGAAACTCAAAAGTCACGCAACGAGTGGAGGAGACTGGGGAAACGAGGCCACAAGGGGAATCCCCCAACTCATATAAATTTACACCTCGAAAAAAAAAATTAAATAGTATAAAGAGCATTGTCAACCTACTCCAGGAACTCGTCGATGGCCGACGGCACGAGATGACGAGGCGAAGGGGCGGTTACACACGTCGCAAAGCGAAGGAAAAAACGAACGTGGAAGGAAGACAGGGACAGCGCCATTGCGTGTTCGTACCTTACACCGACCATGGCGAGGAGGGAAGGGGGGGACGGTGTAGTTTAACGAAAGCGACTCCCCACTCACTCACACACACACACACTCTCCCCCCCCCCCCCCCCCTTTTTGTCTGCCACCTTTACAAACGAAAAAAACTCGACGATGAATACCGCTCTTATGACCGGTCCGATATTCACGGTAACTGTAGAGGGGTACGAAAATGAAAAATTAAATTTACAAATTTCGCTCGGAAATGAGTCAAGCATGTGGGATAATAACCGTAAATGATCATCGCACGTTTGTATTTTGAACGACTGGCTATATTTTTCGTTCCAAACGGTGCACTCGAGCAAGCGCTCGAAGAGAAGCGAACGGAGAGCGCAATGCGTCACAAAAAACCCAACGAAAAAAAAAAAAAGATTTACGCCATTTGTGACGTAGCAAGGCTGGCGTGGTTATGAGCTTTGCCGCTGCTGGCGTTGTGGTGGCGTCAACGAGTTACAACCGAGCCGTTCGAAGTACCCGTGGGGTGACAAGCGTCGTGCGCGTCGTGTTATGGCGAATTCCACTGGTCGTTTTGGAGCGCGCCGGGATCGCCTTTTCTGGAGCGAGCCTATTTCACTGGGCGATCGGGATCAAGACGGACGTGTTCCACTGGTCGTTTGGGATTACCTCCCGCTCCAGATCTCGATCTGGATTCGAGAAAAGTCGCTCCGACCATTTCGGCGGATTCAACCGGAAGCCAGCCGGGCCAGCCCTCGGCGCACACACGTGACTTCCTATCTCGCGGGGCATCTCGCCCATCTCGACTCAGAAGAATTCGTAATGGCCGCTTGCTTACCCCTTTGCTCGACAGCCGGTTTGTTTTCCAGGAAGGAGAATAGAAGGTTTTGCCGCGCTACGGGCATTCTGGCAATCTTTGCTAGAAGCTCCTGAGCCATTCCTGCCGCTCGTGCGTCGAACACGTGTTAGCGCCGCGATTGCGAAAACGTCTTCGAAACGACCGCGGCGGCCGCGGAAAGGGGATTCCCGGGCAGTTGAATGACGGGAAGGCATCCGCCGATCCCGGAGCGGTGGTCATGCTCCACTCGGGATCCGTAGGCGGCGCGACCCCGTTCGGATCGTGTGCTCCATTCCGGAACTGGTCAACTAATCCCGGCGCGCTCCAGAACGCCCAGTGGAATTCACCAATAGTCTGGCCCATTCCCCCCCTTGAAGATTACCCCGTCGCTCAAAACTCGGACAAAAATTACTTCCCCCTCCCCGTTCACCCCTAAGCTGACAGTGCAATGGAAGCTATACGCTTGCCGGACCAATCAGCTGCCTCCATTTCATCACCTGACCGCATTCTCTGCGCGTGTGTATGCGCGAAGGAGCGTGATCACGTGGCAAAAGTGTCGCTGGCCCAACGAGCACGTAGCTTCCACAGCACTGTCAGCTTAGGAGTAAACGGGGTTTTGAGCAGGGGGCTAATCTTCTAGGAGGAGAATAGCGGTGTCCAGGTACACAAACGAGGGTCCGAGCAGGAGGGGAGTCCGATCCTTTCCGTCTTCTTGAACTGTTTGGTACAATGCGCGATTTGTGAGTTGAGGAGGAAAGCTAAAGGCCCGTTCACACACTTGCAACCGAGCAGGACTGACTGAGACAAGACCGGTTTTAAAGCCTCTTGCGACGGCTTAGAACCGGATGCGCTGCTGCAGAGCTGGTCCTAAGCTGTCGCAAGAGGCTTAAGAACCGGTCTTGTCTCAGTCGCTCCTACTCGGTTGCAAGTGTGTGAACGGGCCTTAAAGGGGCACTCAAGTGGTTTTTGAGTTCGTGTTTTGATGATGACAACTGAATCTAGACGCCCTAAGTATCCCTTAAAAACCAAAAAAAAACAGTCATATGGTGATTATTTCTTTAATAAAAATGTAATTGAAGGCCGCCAAACCTCGGATCCATCCGAAAACGAAACCACTCTCATTGGTCATCGCACGCTTATCAAAAGGATCTCGGGCCAATGGCGTTGGACGACGTTCCGTCGCACAGTGATCCCGAGGGAGCCGCACCGGCCGAACTTCTTTGTCATTCGAGCTTTGATCATGGCGGAGTTCTCTACGCTCGAGGACCTGACGCCGTTAGAGGTTGAAATTCTTCGGCGGATAGCCGACCTGGGGATGATTTCCTATGACGCCACTCCGACGTGCGATGCGGACAATAGCAGCGCTTCGGAGTCGTGTTCGGGTTCCGAGGACGACGAAACGCAGGCCTTTTCGGGCGTTCTTCGACTTGCGGTTGGGGCAAGTGGTAACCAAACCAACGTTTGGCATCGCAGCGTAACCTCTGGTACGTGATGTCAAACGATGTCGCCACGTTGACTTTCGCCTCGTGAGGAGGCTGGTTCAGACATGTGCAACGAGCGCGTTACCTACGACTGCGTCCGTTGCAACCGGAACGATCGCTCTGCGCCGCGCGTACACACACCTGCAACCACTGCAACAAGCGCAGCGGGTCGTCAGCACGGCGACCGCTTCTACGCTGCCGTCAGCTGTTTCAGCGGCGCCTCTAAAAAGGGGACGCACTGCCACTCAATGCCGTAACAGAATATAGACATACAGTTTTCTACAGCCTAAAGCTTTATTTATTTTTTCCATGATAGGCTTGCAGGGTACGGTGGATCAAAGAAAAAGATTCAGTAAGCCGTCTTGGACGATCACGACTCTAATACACGACTTTGCCAACAGTACAAATATCGCCACACGCCTTTTCTACGATTATAAAAGATGATGTAATCTTAGCAGCGATATAGCAACGTAGAAATGTGATTTCGTGATCAGATAGACGTTGCGAGCGTTCAGGATTGCTAACACTAATCACTTTTCTCCGGTGATGAAAACGCGTGAAAATTCGCATCCTTTATACGGTACGCGCCAGTAATACCTTGAACTTGAGCACACGCATGAAATGCGCCAAATAAGAAATCCGGGCAATGTTCGAGGACACAAATGCTTAGAAAGCACCACCGTAGTCAAAGTAAACAAACACGACGGCACGGGCGCTTCTGCTGTCTTGAGAGTGCCGCCACGACATCGCCGCACGAGTAGGTGGATCTTCCCTTCTAGTACGTGCTGGGTTATCATAGCGACACACGACGAAAATTTACAGTCAAGGATAGCGCTTTTACGCGGAACGATGAGCTTCCACCACGCCGACCACGCCAACGATCACCACCGACGCCATGTTCGCATATAGAAGGAGCCGGCCCACGACCGGCATGCAACGCGCGCAACCAGTTCTCCTTGACCTGTGATTGGTCTGTCGCTGCGGTTGTTTCCAACGCAGCGGGGAAAGAAAGGCCGCCAAAATTTTCAGACATACGATAATTTCATTGGTCGGCGCAGGAACAGAAAAGAGTCCGCACGTATTTTATTCCTGCGTGATTAATAGGCGGTTCTGCCTTCTAAAACTGAAGATACTCATTCACTGACACTTCCTTAACGCCATCGCACCAAAAAGTACCTTCCCCAAAAACCGCTTGAGCAATGAGTGCCCCTTTAAGGAAAAAGTTGAAAAATCGTTTCATGACGTAGTTCCAAAGAGCGGCACTGCTCCGATGTCTAGTGCGGTAACGGTTCTTGCTACGTCATGACTACGTAACAAGATCCGCAACGTTGCTAGATTACCTCCCGAATAGGCTTCATAGGCATCCACCAGGTGCACATTGAAAGATCGTTTAATTAGCTTTATATTTAGTTTTCTTGTGACTTTCAACGAAAAACTGGTGATTTTGAGGTTATGCTGCAGCATGCAATGCATTAAAGCTAAAAACTGAGGGCTGGAATTTCGTTTCCGTACACCTTTAAGTATTGACAATGATTACGAGTACGAAAAATGAAAGACGTTTACAATTAAACATGATGAAAAACAGCCTCGTTTACAATTCTCTGCAATACGGAATTAGAGCGCAGCTCTTGAGGAGGAGGAGGGGAGGGTACGGAGGGAAGGGTGCCCCTCCTCCTCTCCTGCTCCATTCCCATTTAGCGGGAAATTTAGCGATTTCCCGCTAAATTTTGAGAACATTTCCCCGCTAAATTTAGCGGAAGATTTTTAAGCTAAATTTAGCGGGGAGACTTTTCCGTTAAATTTAGCGGGAAAATTTCTCGATAAATTTAGCGGTAACATTTCCCCGCTAACTTTAGCGGGAAAACGTCCCATAATGCAACGCGCACGGTTACGCCGACGCCGACGGCGACGCCGCTGAAGCCGGAAACAGGCGCCTAAGAGCTGCGCTCTAAAGGCCCGTTCACACTCTTACGACCTCTTAAAACTAGGTTCCTTTAAACCTCTTACAACCAGAGGACACACTGGCGCCATCTATTGGGTAGCAGTGGAAACTTGGCGGTCCGGCATATTTTCCATTTCTTTCGCGCATTATCTTTTCTTTCTTGGCTCGAAAAACTTTTGTCAACTTGTCAACATTATAAACCGGCCTTTCTTATTGGTATTACGCCCATTGGACCTCGGAAATCCCGCAAAACCTTCGCTCTTGTGAAATGAAGTTCCAGGGTCACCGCATAGATGGCGCCAGAATGCCAGTGTGTTTAAGTGTGTTCCCTCGTTCTAAGAAATTTTAAGAAAATTTACAGATCTCGTCTCTCTCGGTCGTACTCGGTCGCAAGAGTGTGAACGGGCCTTAAAAGTAAATCTTTATTTCGTAGCAAAGCAGCGTCTCAAATTATATTTCGCCTTCATCGTGTCTTTGCTTTTAACCTGCACGCGCGCGAGCGTGTGGGTGGGTGTGTTTTTTTCTTGTACAAGTTTAGTTAAGCGTCGACAGCCTGGTTATGACATCTAGACACAAAAAATCTCTGATGGCATTTTGCATTTATCTCCGCATCAACATGCCGGCCCGGCAGAAAAAAAAAAAAAAATCAGAAGTCCGTATACGGTGAAGCAGCCGCTCGCGACGAACCGTGGGACAAGTTGGCTCGAAATTCGCGAGGTGGAAACTACGTCGGCGGAGAGCGCGAACACGAGACTGTTAAAAAGACGATTTAAACGCGCAAAAACACTTTTCAACACTAGCAGCTATAGAGGCGGGCGAGGCAAAAGTAGCAGCCCGAACGAGACATTCTTTATTCCGGAGTTCTCGCGCTGTCGTCAAGCGAATACAGCCGAAAGACGTTTGAAAATAGAGAAAGAGATACACAGAAAGAACGGTCGCCTAACATCTCGAAACAGAGTTTACGTCAACGAAACAAACAAAAATACATGATTTAAACAAAGAACAAAAACAACCACAATTCCAACGGCTCGAGCGAGCGCTAGCAGCGTTTCCCCGCAGCACTTCACTGCGGTCCGGGCAGAAAACAAGCAAAGGAAGAAAGCGCGTCGCGCGCAGTTTTGCCAAGAATGCCCCTCCACAAAGGCGCTCGTTTACGAAGTACGCGTTTGCATGCCGTAAGCATCGTTCGCGCAATGCGCCTGGGGGATGAAAACGACGAGGGGGGCTTAAAACGGTCGGAAATAAAGGAAGGGCAAGGGAGGATAGGAAGAAGGAAGCGTAGAACGCGCGCTTCGACGAAAAAAAAAAAAAAAACCCTTAAGGAATAAAGAATCATCTTATATTCAAGACGTCCCGACGCAACGAGCGGTCTGCGTGCTTTATCGACATTAAAGGGCTGCGGTATACTCGTTCATTTCGCTGCTCGCTCGATCGTCGGCCGCTTGATCCCATTCCGATCTCGGGAGGGAGATTATTCAGTTATACGGCCAACTTCGAGGATATTGTCGACCGCATTCGGAAGACTGGTGGCAAAGCGCGGTGAAGAGATGGCCACCCGACAACGCAGCTCGGGCAACCTCGTCGTCGTTCCATGAGCGATATGAACAAAGGATGCTTCACAGATGTCTGAAGTTAAAAGAGAAAAAAGTTAGAAAGTCACCCTAGAAGTGTCCGTTGCTGAAAATAAGTAACAAAGTAGCGTTACTGGTTAGTTCGCCAAAACCTAACGCGTTACTGAAATTGGGTTACCGTCCTGCAAACGTAACGAAATACCGTTACTTTCTAAATCTAACGCATCTTACTATAGCGTTAGAGAGTACTGTCTCCTGGAAGCGATGGGAAGCGGATACAAACTCTGACAGCAACTTAACTATTACAATGTCATTTCATAATATCTTGTACCCATAGTATCAAATTTCTAGAAATCAGCAAGGTCCCGTGGCGCATTGGCCCTCTATAAATGGACCGAAACCGTGACTAATTACGACCAAAAGTAAAGTGTCAATAAAAAGTAAAATTCGATAGACAACACCCTAAAATAATGGCCAAAATACTTTACTCGTTAGTCATCTCGGACAGTAACGAGAATGTTCGTACGTTACTGAAAAATCTTAACTCGTTATTAGTAATGTTGTTACTTGTAACGCGTTTCTTCAAACACTGCATCAGAGTGACTGCGTTTCGCGAGAAAACACAGTTTAAGCTAAGTCTCTTAACGAAACGTGCGCTGGCGCTCTCAAACTCTTCCAACTTCCACGAACTTTGTGTTCTGAACTTAACAAGCTAAATTACAATCCCCGTCGACGCACCGCCGCTCCGATTCGATATGAACGGATGCACAGCCCAGTTTCGGCCGGCATTGTAGAAGTACCACGCGTCGGCAATTGCAGGCTTCCTCACAAAGGCCCCCCCCCCCCCCCCCCCCCAAAAAAAAAAAAAGAAAAAAACGAATAAGACAAAACAAACCTAGAACTGCCGAGGCCGGAGGGGGTCGGCGCCAGCTCGGAGGGACTTCCGAACCCGTGCGAAAGCAAACTGACAGTCCAAAACAAAAATCCGCGCGAATACGATAGAGCCAGACTCATTTCCGTTTCTGCCGCGCGCCAAACGTAATCGCCAAACCAGCGTTTCGCCTAACGCTTCCTGTGCTCTAACGTTCCACGGTGCTTACTACATTCTGCAACGAGTTGGATTCGCATCGCCCAGCGTACGTGCCACACGTCAGCATATATGCTACACTGCGCGGCTTCTACGTGCTACACCAGCTCATTGTTAAAGACATGTACGATAGATGATGTAGAAGTGGGCATTACATATGTGCAGAAACCAATTTTCTTTTTATGTACGAAGTCATCTAGTCTGGAGTACCACCACAAGAACTAATCTGCAAAAACAATATTTACTGCAGAAAAGAGTGCTAAGGATCATATGCAACGTGGCATATAATTTTATACTAACGAAATTTTTGTTGGGCAGGGCGTTCTGAATGTATTTCAATACTATGATTTTAGACTGCGTGTGAAATATAAATTGAAATATCGAGATATAAACAGCTTTTTGATACGCTTAGCATCCCTCAGAAACAAACCTATAACTATAACATATTCCACTCGCCATTTTAATTTCTGGGTAGTAGATGCATCTCGTACTGACTATGGTTCACATATGATTCAAAGAACACTGCCGACGTTCCTGAACAAAATGATCCGGTCTACTTTTGATATAGAATCCTGTAGCATGTGTGATATTAGGAGATATTTTATATCAAAGTAATTATGTGATTACACTGATTCCTTCGTAGGCGTTTTTTATTGCTCTTTGTTTTTATTGTTTTTTTTTTATTTATATAATTTATTGCGTATGCTTTTGCAACCGCTGTGTACCTGTGAAGGGGCTGAGGACCAGTCAAGCTGCTTAGACAGCTTTTTTCCTCAGCTCCCACCATATTTATATGGTAAATAAAAGCTATTATTATTATTATTATTATTATTATTATTATTATTATTATTATTATTATTATAAGCATTTGAGCGTGCTCAATTCCACAACCAATGCCACTGTCTTGTGTGACGTCAGAAACATGAGTATCTATGTGCATACTCCTTCCATGTTGAAAGAAAAAAAAAACTGTTCCGATATTTAATGACCGAGGCGGCCGCGAACCTTACAGTTGGAGGACGTCTATGACAAAGTAAAACGAAGGAGCGAAAGTCACTTTCCTTGGTTTACGCATTTCCTCCGCAAGTGACCCCGAAGTCTTAGTGCATCCGTGCGAAAAGAAAATGGAGATAACAAAATAAAACTTTGTTTCGCTTACGAAAAATTCGTCCGGACAAAAAAAAAATAAAAAAGTCGGAAAGATAACACAAGCAGTAACCCATTCAGAGATCGCGAGGTAAGCGAACGCCCCATATCCTGGAATGTAACCGCGGAGTGTAAGGTCTGTCTTCGCCGATGTAAGGTCGCCACGAACCCGCTCCTTCTCCCGGCATGTCGCGACCGTGGTCGTGCAATGTTTAAGACAACGCCAACGGGTAAATAAAGCTTTGCTGGAACGCGGCACACAGATGTTTGTAGAGCATCCCATTTCGAGCTCAGTGTTCGTGGTGCCGTCCACGCCATGCAGCAACGCCACCTTAACCCGCGTTGATAGCACGCCTTGCACGGACGCACGCATGTATGCTACGCACCAAACAAGAAAGTTTCGCAAGAGCTTGAGATTGACAAGGCGCCCGACTTGGCCCGGTGCCAAAGCATTTGCCAACACGATCGCCGGCTTTTCCGGTCCCCCAGCACGGCTCTTCGTCGCTTCTTTCGTCCGCTCGCTTGCTCGCTCGCTGCGCCTGATTAATTTTTCTATTTTCTCCTAAACTTTTTTTTTTTTTTTAACGAGGAGAACATAGCGATGTTAGAAACGTGTTTTTACGGAACAAACGTTCGCGCTGTATGCCGATCGGCGGTGTTCATAGCGCGTACTGCAAGCAACGGACTTGCCAATAGTAAAACTTTCTTTCATGAGCATTTTTTTTTTTTTTTTTTTGCAGAAGACAATGAAACTAATTCTCTTGTGCAGCCGCGCTAGATACGTACAAAAAAGGGGCGTTTTTTTTTTTCTTTTTCCCCACTTTCTTTCAACTTTTTGTGCTCACCCACCACTTGTTTTATGAATTTCAGGCGGCAGAGGGGTGGGCGATGACTCGGGATATTAAGGTAGTGAACAAGTATATATACTGTAAACGACTTATTTTTAGCGGGCTCAATACTTCGCGATTTAGATCAAAGCTGAAGTTTTGGAATAATTTGTGGGTTATAATTTTCGCGACAATGTGGGATCTCAATATAGATTCCAATGTGTTTACATGTTGCCGGAATTGTTCGCGGGACATATTTTTCGCACATTCTAGGCGATTCGCAAAATTCGCGAAAATTAAGTCGTTTACAGTATAGACGCTTTACAGCAGCTGTGCATGGGCGCCGCCATAACTGACCTTCCGTTTTTGTTCCCTCTTATTCCGTTCGCTTGACTTCATCATTTCCACAGCAGCACAGGTTATTGCCATTTTAAGTGTTACTGTGTCCTTCCTTCCCCCCAGCATAGGCCGTTGTGGAGACTCGTCAACGCCCGCTTCAGTGGCTCGGCATCTCGGTAAGACAAGAGAAGGGCGGCTAGGGCGGCTCAATCTGGCGCGTGTGTAAAGCGTCCATATATTCTTTTTTTTCTGAAAAGCATTGTCTTTTCTTTTTTTTGAAAAAAATGTAACGCGTAGCGTATGGGGTCACATGAGGACCGCCCGTATCCTTTCAGAGTGAACATGTGCAGAGAGCGCCATATTTCATATATGTGATATTCCCAACTCCAATATCATGCATTTCTTTCTTGTTCCCCGGTTTCAAACTATAATCAAAAGGCTGCACCAGTTTTAGTTGCATATTAGCTGTCCAAATTAAACGCGCCACCTAGATGGCGCAAACTGCCACCCGATTCAAAAACTTCAGCCATATTCGTCCATCCACCCACGTTGCAGCGGCTCAGAGGTGCCGCTTCTTTTAAAATTGCAGATATGCACCCGCCTCATTAATACATTTTTCCCGTCATGATTTCTTCTTAAGCTCCAAACACGTTCGACAAAACCCGCACCGAAACGATTAGGTGGCCAGATTAACGAACGATTCCCTTTAGTCCGCTGGTAACCATGAAACAAATTGCTACTTTTAAGTCTCCTCCATTAAAGGGACCGTGAAACGGAAGCCGCGATCAGGAAACCCATTACCCTTCTCTCCCTCGTGTGATTATCATGCTATGACGTCGCATATGACACGTCGTGTTCCAAAACGGCTACTGGCTGCTGTAATATATCTTTTTGTTTTGCTTTCTGCCGGTGTTTTTTTTTAGGCTTGTGGTTTTTTTTTTTTTAGTTTAACCCCTGGTTAGCCCCCACTAAGCGGATTATCCCTCGCCAACAGATAATCCTTTCCTTCTCTTTTCTTACAGAATAAAGTCGCGCTGTCGGTAAAACAAAACAAAACAGTGCGTGTGTGTGTGTGTTGGTAAGAGGGGGGGGGGGGGGATAGAAGGAAGTGAAGAACAAATTAACTGTTCTTTTTTCATTTTTTGCAAAAGTCAAGTTTGTGCAAACAGTAAGTGATTCCCGAGCATGCTTCAAGAATGTGAACTGTTACTCTGAGCACTAGTTGACCAAATGAAAAAAAAAAAAAAATATATATATATATATATATATATATATATATTGCAGAGACGTTTAAGATTGCTTACGTGTAGGAGCGCGAAAGCATTCCTACAAGCAGCGCTCCACGTCTTCCTTTCGCACACGGCGCTTTGGCGGTGCTGCAAGGACTTTTTTTACTGGTTTTTCGTTTGCGCCGAACCTGAGCGCACTGAACGTAGTAACTTAATGAAACCTTTCTTCTCTCGAATTTCGCTTTAGTTTAAAAATTATAGGCAAATTAAAATCACAAAAACAAGCAAAAAAATAACCTCCTTCATGACGTCCTTGGTTGCTTGAGTGGCCGTGAACTAGAGGAGGGGTAGTGAGCTCAGCGAGCGCTCACGGCTGCCGCACTCCGTGTCGACGGCTCGAAAGGGCGCCACTAAAGCATGTTCTGGATAGGCTGTATGAAGCGGGCAGCCAGGGCCGCTCGCATTGCATTTGCTGCGCGATTAAACACTAATTCGACATGACACTTCATTGGCCACAAACGACAGCAAACACGGGGTAAAGATCAGTTCAGAACGGGAGCCACTTCGCGCTGCCATACCGCGAAACGGCCAAACAGCAAGCCAAATGCGCCGAAGGCCTTCGGAACGCTCGGAACCGGTTGGATCCTCGAGTCCGTAAACGGCCGCAGCGCCGCTGGCGCCGCCGCGTACATCTGGGATCTTTCTACGCTCGCCGCTCGTCGGAGCCTGATCCCACTATTCATTAATAGTATGCGCCGCCTTTTTTACCGCTTGGTGGAAGGTATGTCGACGGGTCATTTCTGGTTTCCGGACTTTATAAACTGCATTTGTTTCTTTTCTGATCTAAAATAAAATGCTGAACAAAAACTACTTTCATAAATAATTGAAACGGTTCGCGCCACTTATATTTGGTATTTCGACTAAAAAGAAGCTTTTAGCGGCTCTGACCAGTAGTACGCCCAGGACCAAATACCCCACAATTCGCGCGCTTTAGGCACCGCGGGTCGCCCCCGTAGGTGGAGGAGGTTTCCGCGTCGTCCAGTTAAAAAATGACGCACTGATATTTAGTTACTCCCTCCATGCCCGCTGGCTTGCCCAAACCCCAAGAGACGTGGAAACCGCAAAAAAGGTGGACGCTTAAATATGATTGCAGGGCCCCTTTAAAAAGGGTTTCATGGTCCCTCCAATATCGAATTCTAAAAGCAGATACTAGAGATCATACTTGCCCGCTTGAAGAGGGACCTACTGTATTCTGCCGAAATACGTATTTCCAATGGCATATGCAGTGGTGGTCCAGCCAGCTTTGAGTTTGGAGCAATGCTTGGAGCAGAAAAAATCTCGTTATGGAGCCCGTTTCTATCAGAAAAAAAAACGTTTTTTGGGAGCAGCTTTGGAGCAGCACACACGTAAGTTTGGACCAATTCGGTTCAATTCCCTACTAGTGATACCGGTATGCATTCATGCGACCAGTTACGTGATGCCCATTAAAACCCCAAATTTAGCAGTTATGCTGCACTATAGGTGGTGATAAGGGTAGAGTGCGAGCTCCTCCCTCCTCTTTCCTCCTTTGCAGAGCAAACGCTGGAGAGGGCCTCCTCTTCCAGTGATGCCCGGCCGCGAGCCGGGCATCACTGGAAATGCCACGGCCATCAGCGGGCCGGACGAAGCGCGTCCGCGGGCCGGGGTTTCAAGACCCCTTCTCTAGATAGAGAGGTAAATTAGCACTATACAAAGTCTTATCACGTGAAACGAGCAAATAATCAATAAAAATATTCTGGGTTTTCCCTTATGTATAGACATTTTAACGAGTTGTACGGTCAAGGATTCAGATCATTTGACGTAAAAAAGGCAACAATTTGTAACCAAACACTCCCGACCGAGCATGCTAACAAAATGGGAACCATGTGCGAGCACATTAATACAAAACAGTGCCACGCTTCTGAACATGAGCACGCTGAAAAAAAAAACAAGAAAACCTCCGATCTGAACCTCCGACAAATGCACGCTTGCTAATCTTCAGTAGTGCGCTTCGAAATGCAACTAAAACTGTTAAAACTGCTGTGCGTAAGGAATGTCGGTAAAATTCGTGCGAACCATTTCCGATGAACGTTTGCCAAAAACCTTGACGCGCCACGAAAACTTCAAAAATTACGCGACCAATTCAAGCGTCACACCGAGCACCGGCCTTCCCAACAACGGTGCTTCACCACTACAGTAGTGTCGTGAAGGTGAAGCTCGCTTTCAAAGCACAAACGCTTTTTTTGTTTCTTCTTAAATTTCTAAGTGCCGTTTTTTGTATTATAATTTTCCGCTGCAACGCCCGTGACTTTTATGCCAATCTATTTTAAAGTTTTTCCAAACAAAAATAGAACTTCGCCACAAAAATTGTACTCGGTCGGAACGCAAATAAAATTATAATGTCAAGGTGAAATAACCGTGAGACTCGTTACACACCCTACACCACACGACGTAGCCTATACTATGACACGCACCAGTGCACTTGGAACGGTCGCTCGAACCGCACCCCCCTCGGGTCTTGCCGCATTTATTTTTATTTTTTTTTTTTAAGTATAGCAGTCGACTAACGACGTATATATCGGCTTGAACCAGGATGTAAAGTAAGAAAAAACAAGAAATCCCATTTCCCATTACAGGGGATTGCATTTTGTAATTGCTTCGCGTTAATTAAGTCCAAGCGCAAAGTGCCAGCGATGCTCCGACTGCGATGGGAAGACGTGGTGGTGCAATATTACCCGACAAACTGATCATTTTCAGCCGAACGACACGGAGTGGGATTACTAAATCGTCAATAAAATATCGCCGGCGATAAATCGAGCGGGTGAAGTAACGACGACAACGGCCAGGAACGAAAGAGCAAATGATGAGTTGCGAGGTACGTTTGCACGTCGCTTAAATATGGCAGCTTGGATTCCCCGCATCACGTTGACAACAACAGTTTCCTTCGGAAGTAGTGAACCAGTGTTCATTCTTGAAAGAAGTGAAGTGTATGCTAACAAAACGCTCATTCCAATACCGGAGCAAATGAAATAAAACCAGTTTGGGACAGTACGCACCGGGCATAGTGCTACAAACACCAGATGTTCCCCTACGCTCCGGGTAAGGACGCGGACAAAACGACAGTGGCGCAATCTTCAGCCACTGTTTGCAAACAGGCATTCACCCGATTCATCACCGCAAAAAGGCGCGTATTCACAGCTGCTTATCAGGAATTCTTGACACTCAAAGACGTGCCATCACAACAACGATGCAAGGAGATCTCACATACAAATCTGCGTAGCTTCATGGCTTCTCAAAGAAATCTCGCCTCGGTACCAACACTTCGCCCTTCTAGTATACTCTAGAGACAGATGACCAAACCAAGTTAGCCTTTAAAAAGCGAACCTATCTTTCGTCAAGACTCCTCTTGCTTTTAATGGGCCAGTGTGCGCAAAACATTTAACAACAAACGTGAAGGAAGCAGACTTTACTTAAGACATAAAGCCTCAACTTTAACTGGGTTACAGAATTGACTTCATTCGGTTTGTACAGGCAAAAGACGTTTTAGCAGACACAGATATTTTTTGTTCATCCAAGCGCATAATTCCGTATCTCAGCGTCAAATTAATGTTCACACGAAAAAAAAAACACAAAAAACTGCCACTCAAATGCAGCGAGAATGTCATAAACAGGTAATATGCATACACAAAAGTTAGTGCTCTATGTTATTTATTTACAGCGCAAATCTGTGAAGAACTGAGATGCTTGTATGCACAGCATCTATAACTCAAGTAGACTGTGGTCAGCAATACCAGGCTTTTAAGTATGATAATTAGGTGCTATGTCAGCAAGAGCTGATGCAATTTTCACTCTATATTCTCTTGAGAAAATCACGAGAGCAGTCTTTTCCAATTTGCATACCTAATTACTGCTCCAGGCAACGGACGTCCAACGCAACGCTCAATTACGGGCGCTGGTGCAACGCCTGTTTTGCTAATTCGTAAAGAAAGAAAACTATAAAAAAATCTAAATACAACATACTACTCCTACTACTACTACTACTACTACAAGAAAAAAAAAAGAATGGTGGAAGACTTCATTTTAGCTGAACTATGGTGATATGCAGAGACACACCGACGATCGTACGAAACAAACAGATATAAGCATCTTAAAGACGTCACAGGCGCACCGTGCGCATGTCGAAACGTGTAAGAAACTTGTACAGCGAAATAAAGACGCATGCAAGAGGCTCGACAGAAACACGCAAAGGGCATGCACCTTGGATGCAAAGAACTGAAAGAAAAACCATTTCGGCGGTCGTGCGCAGTGCTCCAGGCTTCAAAGAGGACGGCCTTACCTTGAGGTGATCGATGGCTGCGTTAAGGGACTGCTCGTCGCCGTAGTCCACTTTAAGGGATCCCAGGGCAGAGTCGTGGGTCTTGAGCCATTTCTCCAGCTCGCCGGCGAGGTCATTCCAGTGCTTTGTGTAGCCAGACAAGGGCACGATGCACGGCGAAGATGCTGAGTATGTGACACTGTCAAAATCTGCAAGCAGAAAGGCAGAACACCGTTTTTGAGACGTCACTCCAAGAACCCGGCAAGCCTTGCTCTCGGAACACAATGCTGACATCACCAAAACTTTGAATGGAAATTAGTGTCTTGCCCCAAGGGGTGCCAAAACCAGTGAGGTTGAAAGCCAAAATAAAAATATTTAGAACATGCAGCATTGCCAGGCTGTTACTACTGGGTGTTGCAAGCTTCATTCCACTGGATGTGTGAGGATAGTAAGAACTGCTACTACAAATCTAAGCTTCGCATTGTACTAGTGTTTTTGATCAGCTAAATTATCTGGCTACCATTTGGAGTAGCTGGCACCATTTCAAGGCTGCCAAATTCTCCATAGAACCATCAATTTTATTCTTCTTCTGGCAACCAATAGTGCGTTAGTTTAAATTAGTGTATTTTATACACACTGAAAGAGCCATAGCATGAAAGCAAGTCATAGTTTTTATATATCTTAAATACAGAAACAATGTGTCACATTCAATACAATCTCCTATAGTAGCCAGTTTACCCCTGTCAGTATATTACAAGGACACTTCAATTTTACTTCACAATATTTATATGTCCACTATATCAGTCATCACTATGGAAAAGTTTTACTACTTTGTAACAAATCTGATACAAGATTCAAAGTTGTATCTTGTAATTATCTATAGATGTTCATTTATCTACACAACTGATATTCTCAATAGTTGCAAAGAGGAAAGAGGCCTAGAGTTTGCATAGGGCTATCAATGCTGCAGAGATAAAAGGAGTTGTGCAACAGAGCCTTCATTCTAGTCATAAGGTCATTAGAGTCCCTACAGTCATACATACTTGATGTAAGACAGAGTCATTAACTCATTTATTAGACAAACACTTCATCCAAAAACCAGAACTGTTGTTTTGTAAAAAAATATGGTGCCAACAAAAGAATAACAAGCCTAGCATTGCCCTACTACAAATGTGGTCATTGATATGAAATATCAATGACCACAGTCAGTCGCAAAACTAAGGGAGTGCGTACCTATGACAAGTGACAGTGGCGGGCCAATCCTCGAAACAATCTGCTGGACAGCCTCCCAGGACTCCTTCAGGTGGTTCAGCTTGTTCCTCGAAGATGGCAGCAACGGAAGAGTCTTCTCGATGTCAGCCGCCTTTGCTTCAATCTCTTGAATCGAATTACCGTGTCTGAGCAGAGTGTCCTCAGCAACCTGTGGGGAAAAAAAAAATGACATGAGGCCATGAAGAAAGAAAACAATGACACTACGTAAAAAGACAGTGTTGATTCTTTCTTGGGGGAGCTTACTTTGACTTCCGGAGGTTCGTCCCCAAGTAACTTGGCAGCCAGGAGCTTCTCCACGTCCCTGCGCGTTTCACTCAGCCTCTGCTGTTCAGCCACTATCTCCTCCTCGAAGTTTGTCAGCTGTGGAATGTGCGACTCCATCCTCTTGCGCAAGTCCGGCAACTCGACGCTGGCCTGCAATCGTGAAACACGAAACAATATAATACCGTATTTACTCGCATAATGAACGCACTTGCATAATAAATGCACCCCCCAAAAAGGGTACCAATATTTTTGCTTTTTTTTCCCCTCACGTAATGAATGCACTTTCAATTTTCAGCTCCGCGAGTCTTGAATTGCGTCCAATTTAGCTAGCTGCCACCAAGCCAATTTTATTTTTCCGCCAAGCAGTCAGGCCAAGCCAAGCTAAGCCAAGCCACTCTCGTAATGGCTGCAAGCGGCCGCAAGTGCATAATTGCAAAAGTGACCAACCGTGAAACCGAGCAGCGCGCACACTTGACGAAGCTTGGGTCGAGGAATTGCCCAGCTCCGGACATTCTTCGCCTATCGGATGCATTGATGTCAACAAACACGCCGTCGTCTGTGGTCCACTTTCGGACAGTGAGTGAAAGTGGTTAGGCCCAAGAATGATCGCGTTGCTCTCTGTGCTGAGTGAGCTTCGTAGGGCGCTTTTCCTTCGGCAAAAGGCACGCCGAAAGTTCCCTAAAAAGGTTCGCAATTTAAAAAGCATGGTTACTGTGGCGCGCCCCCGACCAGCCGCCGTGGGTGCGCCTCTATCAGTGGAGACGTGCCACAGTACCCTGCCGTGTCATATTGGCACCTAATATGACATTTGCATGAAGTGCGTAAATGCAACAACTTTACCCTGCGTAATGAACCCCCTTAACATGTGTCAATTTTTCGGGGAAAAAAAGTGTGTTCATTATGCGAGTAAATACGGTATGAGCACTGTGCAAACAAAAAAAAATCCTCATTAAGTCTTTTTTTTTTTGCACTTTGGTTCAGTCTTGGGAAGTAAATAGTAACTAGTAAGGCATTACCAGTTACTTTTTTCAGTAACTTGGGACTGCAGCTCATTACTGCTTAGTGAAAATAACTTGTAACTGTAACAGGGTTACTATTCTTTGAAATAACTGTAAAGAGTAACGTCATTAGTTACTTCTCAGATTTAGTATGTGAAAAAATATTGCAAACACGACCACCAAATTGTCTCGCAACTCGTGAGAGAGTCCCAAGTCCTGATACGGGAAGGGCACAGCAAAAACTGCTGCAGAAACCGTTTGGAGCACTAGGGGGAAAAAAGAAAAAGAATCTAAATTTGGGTGACCCTGCTTGGTGAAACTGGTCCCGCCAACTGAGAGGTTGGGGACGCTTGTGTCCACCGCACAAAGCGCGCCATCTCTAAAGCATTTCTCTCTTCTTCGTCCGGCGGAAAGAGCAAGTGCTTTTTGCGGAGAACAGTTTTTGGTGATTGTCGCCCCAAACGCCCGCAAGGCATACGGGACAACCGATTTTCCGAACCTCGTCTTTTTACCGCCAAGGATATGTTTCCTTCCCCTCTAATTTGAATCATCCAACTCCCGGTTGCACTCTTGTGAAGTCTCGACTTAAGGCCCATTTGCTCTCCCTTCCCTTTTTTGCAACCCAATTACCGGCCTTGCCTCCCGTCACCCACTTGTTTTCCCCCATTGCTCTGCTTCTCGGGTCCCGTCACTTGAGAATGGGTATTCGCTCGAAACGTGCATTATTCCGCTTGTTTGTGTTTTATTGATAGTGAAAGACCGTCCTTAGCCGGGACCAGGGACACTTGGCATCAGTTTATTTATAAATATTCACATCGTGGGCTTTCCAGGTCGTCTCTTCTAGTTGGGGTGGTGAGAAGGAGGAGCGCGAACATATCCTACATGGTTAGGAAGTGGCGGAGAAAAGATTGCAACAGCCATTTGGAATTCTACACGCAGTGGTCGTTTGTACCTCGATCAGTGGGTTTTACGGAAGAATGTTGCCTCAACTTTGCTCTCCAAGTTTTAAAGAGAAGCTTAGTGTTTCATGAAAGATTGTGTGCACGCATAAAAAATGATTCGACCGACGAGTGGATTGGAGTGGCATAAGAAAACATCTACAAGGCTGATTGCAAGTTATGACTTACCGTAAAATTCCGAGCAAGCGCCCCCACCCGAGCAAGAGTCCCCCCCCAACTTCACTGCTAATTTCACATTTCCGCGCCGTTCCGGGAAAGCGCCCCACTCCTCGCTCCCGTATCACGCACCGTGCTGACCGCGCCCAGGCAACACTGGCCTGCAAAATTCAGACCAAGAATCCAATCCAATCCAATCCTACTTTGCAGCCCGATCAGCCCGGTCACCACGCGCCATTGTCGCTTTGTTTTGGCGGTGTCAGGTCGGCTATGCATTCATACACAGTGGCAAAGAAAATCGAGGTCGTCCAATGGCATTGTGAAAACGAGAAAAACATACATCAGACGTCTCGACACCTCAAGCTCGACCGGATACGGGAATGGGACAAGAATTTTGACAATTTCCTACAGCCAAACTACGGGAAAGACAAACTTCGACGAAAGCTAAGTAACGGCGCCCCGGTGCTCAGTGAATACGTGGACGACGCCGACGACGCGCTTTTTGAATACCTGGAGCACGAAAGAAGTGCAAAATGAGCCATTAGCAACCGGCTTCTTTCTGAGGAGGCTGTCAAATAGCCAACGGCATGCAGTCAGGAAACATCGCGGAATGCTGCGACCGACTCTGAGGAGTCTTTTGGTGGTTTTGAAAGTGATTAACATAGCAGTAACAAATCTTTGGCCTAATAAAGTCTATGTTCTCAGAGATAAATAAAATATTAAATCCGTCTGCACTGCGCTTTTTTTCTTTTTCTGCCGAAAAACTTTTGTCGTCGCCATCTTGAATTTTGGTGCCGTTTCGGGATAGCGCCCCCCCCCCCCCCCCCCCCCCACACACACTTTGCAGGTAATTTTGACTTGCGTCAAGGGGGGCGCTTGCTCAGAATTTTATGGTATATTACTATTGACTTCATACTTGCACAACTTTTATTGCTTCCATCCCATTTTGCCTCACCAAAGAAATTCTAAATTAGAACTGACCAATTGTGAACTCGAACCATGATTGGATATACCCAAGATCTCGACGCATACTGTTGTATTCGTGTTTACCTTATGGTGGTCATGCTTATTTTAAAGTTTTTAATGGATCATGAGCAGGTATCTGCTAGCTTAAAGTTTTGAAGAACTAAAGTTGCCTGTAATTTTGCCACGGAACTGTAAATGCTTTATCATATAGTGAATTTACCACAATACTGTCTTAAATTATGATCTTGTTCAGGTAAAATTCATGGTAAAAATTAAAAAAGGAAGAACCTAACATGTTAATATTGATTATTGGAAAAATCTTAGTCTGTCAAAAGTCAGATTATCTTAATTTAAGGGCCTATTAAGGAAGGTTCCTTTTGAATGTTTTCTAATATTTTTGTAAAGTAATGACGAAGTAACAGCATTATTTTAGTATAGTAACTGTAACAAATTACTCTTTCAATTTTGTAAATGTAACTGTAGCAGGGTTGCTTTGTTCCCCTGAGTAACTGAGTTAGCAGTAACTTGTCCATAACTGCTTTGGTTATATATTATTTGGAATAAATACTTTGCATTAACAAAAGTTTCCTCTGTAAAGTTACTTCCATGGAAGCATCCCCATTGTTAAATAACCTCTCTTTTTTATAAAAAAAAAATATTGATTTTATGAACAAAAACTTGAAAGACGTTTACAAATCTCAGTAATGGTAAGTTAAAGTGCAGTTCTTGAGGTACTTTGATTTTGTAATATACCGTGCTAAAGAATTTGAGGAAGAAATATCTATATGTACAAACAAAACTCTGTCTTTAAGTGAAGTTAAAATACTTCACTTAAGTACTCTGTCTTTAAGTGAAGTTAAAATAATTTTTATTTCGATTTCTAGAACTAAATATGCTGTCTTAGAAGCAGCAGTGAGTTTATTTTTATCTTTCTTTTCTTCTTTGTCTTTCTCTACACGCTCTATTAAATCGACAGTTGTAAGTAAGTGCTCTGTCCTGTCCCCTTCTTCTCTCTTTAGTCATTTGCGCTTTTTAAACCACCGTCTAGAACCACATGAGTTTGTTGCCACCAGTCCTTTAAGAAATCCGAGCAGATGTCCACACTTGGAGAGACACTCACCTTTTGAAACCTGGCCTCCAGGCTCTCGACTTCGGAAGGCTTGACCAGTGAGCCGCCAAGGATCACAGAAAGCAGGTTGGATCTCTTGGCTCCAATCTCTTCCTCGCATTTCTACACAAACAACAACGGCAAGTGTGCAAAATCTGATGCCGCAATCGCGTCTGGTTAGTTCCTTAAATCAATTATTCAGTTAATCAAGTTGGACCAAGTAAAATATCACCATTATTTTTGCTACCACATAAAACTGTTAATTAACCTATTAACAAAATTTGCTGCGCCACTCTTAGGAAAAGTGGGATATTACTAGAATTTTAACAGCCAAAAAACAGAAAGTTGCATAGTCTTGCATTCAGCTTACCAGAGATTTCTTAGAAAATAATTACTAATTAAATTACAGTTACTTCAGTTGACGTGCATTTAATTTAGTAAACATTTTTACAGGTGCATCTATTTACCACTACACATAAAAATTAACTAAGTGATGGCCAAATTACTTTCAAGATGTGCCGCAATTGCTCACCAACAACTTTTAAAGAAAATACTGCTACAGTTCCATTCCAATTGAGCACTTTATTCACGGTGGAGTTTAAGATAGTGACAACACAACACATAGCACTGATGTTCAGAATAAACTGGTGTAATTTGTGATTGCCACCATCATGTTGAGGAATTACTGCAACTAAGTTTCAACTTGCTCCAAAAATATAGAACTAAGTAAGTTGCAGCTATAGTCACTGAAATTTCATCGCAACTTTAAAAAAGTTACCCAGTCAGGCCCAATGCAGGCCTCGTCTCATGTGCTACTGGGAAGCATTTTGAACTTTTAACTATAGTCGGTCAAGGGTTAAGAACCCAGTAGATGCTCTGCCTCCAACGCACGCTCGTTGCCTTTCGCCAGGCTTCGACGGCATGTGTGACAAAGTGTTATCAAAGACAGAAAGGTTGTGCTCAATGCAAAACCCATACCGGGTCCTCTAGCCGTTGCTGACCATAATTAACGGCGAATTAATTATCCTGTCACGAGATTACTTCACAGCTGTACCACTTACCTTAATCTGCTCAAGCCTTTCCTTGCAATTCTCAATGTCATCGCCCTCGTTCGGTCTGTAAGCGAGCAGGCTCTCTGCTTCCAGAAGCCAGGGCTTCAACTCCGACATGTCTTCTTTGACTTGCTCCAGACGGGAATTGTCCACTGCAAGCCTGGTTCACAGAAAGAGAGACAAGAGAAGCATCGCATGAAAAAAGAGAACATGCGGGAGATCTTTGGCTGTGTGGCAATTTTCTCTGCGCAATTGTGAGATCTGCCGGCTTCCCTTTCTGGCAATCCAAGAAACAACTGATCGTCTGACGTCTGGGGAATCGGTGTTATCAGTTCTGCCAGTCTATTGGCTGGTGTTCTTCCTTTTCTCTCTTAGCTCTTGTACAAAATAATTACCGTAATGTCCCGAGAGATGCCCCACCCCCGAAAAATAACCCGCCCCCTATTTTTGGCAGGATTTGCTATTTCTTCAGAAACACCAAAATATAACCCAATTCTAGTATTTCAAGGCCCTGGCCAATGGTGACCTTGGCAGAAATGGTGTTACTTAGCCACGACAGGAAATAAGCAAACATTGCTGACTGGGAAGGACAGTCGTCTTTGGTTCATCCCTGCAATCACAAGTTTTGTAGGTCACAAAATCTAGAACTAGCATTTTTTCAACTTTTTTTATGGCACGTTGAGTTAGCTTACTCCTTAATTTTCCCCCAATTTGCTTTCAATTTTAGGTGGGTTATCTCTCAGGATATTACGGTAGCTTGTTTAATTGTCTACTTCCTCTCATATCTATTCTCTGAGGAGATTAAGACACTCATCTTAAAGCAACACTAAAATCTCTTCCCCCCCCCCCCCCCCCCCTTTCTCTTTTTAAGTGTCTAGTTAGCGGACTCAATGTCACAAACAAAAACTAATAAAAAAAAAACTTGCGCAATATTTATATGTTGAGAAATATTTTAAGCTAGGAGTGAAACTTAAACTAACTTCTATTTAAGGGTTTGTCCTTCAAAATGAAAGTTATAAAGTTTAAATTAGTTTTACCAATAACTTATAGGTTGTTTTGCAACATAAATACTAAACTAGAAAATGTTTTTTGAGCTAAAATAATATTTTGTGGCATCAATGTCCCATCAAAGTGCGTACAAAAAATTTAGGGGAGCAGAGGGGAGGGGGAGGGGTTTCAGACTTCCTTGCAGTCTAGTGTGGAACTTTTGACTGACAATGAAGTAAACAATTTGTGCATGCATCCTGCCAATGTTCAATGTTCAAATTATGAGGTGTTGTGTAGCATTTTTATAGAGGAGCATGCTTTGGATTGTCTTGGTGCTGTATACTGATCTCTGAGCAAAACAAAGATATTGAAAGCTCTCAGAAAGAACTTGAACGAAAAGAGACCCCCAGAAAGCCCCAGGGTGGCAAGTGATGTTTCACTGGGAGACATATAGTAGCTTCTTTGAGTTTTGTTATAAATTTAGCCTTCAGCAAATAACTCTTTATTACTTTGACTTTGTCAAAAAATGCCAAGAAATATGGTGGTATTACCTTTCCCTCCTCGACTGCAGCTCCGAGATTATGGCCTTCCATCTCCGTTTGAGGCCTTCGAGCTTCTGCTGCAGCAGCACTCCATCAGCGGCCGAGCATTGCTCCATTATTTGCTGAGTCATCTTCTTGACCTCTTCGAAGTGAGGCATCTTCTCCGTGACTTGTTTCTCCATAGACTAAGAGCCCCAGGGAAAAAAGAGAAGGAATGAAGAGACTAAAAGGCCTTTCACTGCCTTCTCCTAAACCAGGACAAAGCACTGATGAACAAACAAGACCCACAACCCTATGGCCGTGTCTTTACGTTGGCCAACATTATTATTTGCTTGTGTACCAAGGAAGGAAGAAGAGCAAACCAACCGTTCCGTTGATATATAAGCAAACAAAAGGTGTCCTCACCTCCTGATGTTTTTGAGAGAGCTCCATGTCGAGATCGCCGTTGGGAAGACGACACTGAACGAGGATGGTTTCTATCTCTTCCATCCACAAGTTGAGGCCTCGGATGCTGGAGTCAAACGTCTGCCAAAATTCTCGTGTCTTCAGCCAACGGCTAGAAAAACAAAAAGGCGAGATAGCTATTAGGAGTTCACAAGATGCTGTAGAGTGCTGTGATGACTATAATCAAAGACTAAAGATAATGAATTAAAAGCTAATAAGTAAAGATTAAAGATAATTAGACACAAAAACAATGCAGGCTACGTTGTGCCAAACACAAACAATTTCTCATTTTCTATGGTACAAGGATGAGCGCTATTAGTCACAGAGTGTTGTGGTCTTTGTGCGTATGCACCGGTCTTGCTTATCTCAGCCATCTCTCCCAAAGCCGTAAACGTTAACTTTCAAACTAATTTAGTTACAAACAAAGTCATGTTTCAGTTTCAGAATATTGTATAGTGCTGCGGTGCACTGCAAGTGATGACATTCCCGTTTTCAATGCAAATCAGATACCGTATTTACTCGAGTAATAGCCGCACTATTTATGAACAAGGCCCTTGCATCTAATTTTCCGCAGAACACGTATACAGCCAATCATCGCGTTGTGCATAAATAACACAAATAACAAGATGGAGAACACGACTCTCAATACAAATGCAATCTTCACAGATGGTATCTTCGTGCGAAGACGTTACCTCTGTCCTGTAAACCGCTGGAATCGTGCTGTCGATCACGGTAATTGGCAATCCGCGTGCTTTGCGGAAAAGCGAACCCTCAGGTTTTCTTCATAAACAGTGCGGATAATAGTGCAGTTCCACTCCGATTCAGCATCCTACCCATGATAGAGCTTGAGGCATTGACAACACATAGCACTGATGCTAGGAATAAATTATAAATTACTGTAAATTTGTTGTTGAGTGGACATGCAGGTTCAATCTCTTATGGAATCACCCTTCTTTCCTTTTGAGCACATCTTCTGGGCAGAGTGTCATGGACTCCCAAGAAGATCTCATAACTGCGATCATCCTCCAAGTGATGTGAAGTGTCTCTAGAACGGATGATCGCTTTTAATATAAATATGATAAAACAGAATACAATAAAATGACTTTCATTGTATTCTGACACGAAACATTCTTTGTACAGAAGTAAGCAGACGGCTTATAGAATACCATGCAGATGTCTTTTTTTTTATATTCATGCTTGATTTCATGATGTAAAATGAATGCACAGAATACGGGTCAGATGCAGTTCCAAATTTTGCGGATGTAGTTCAGATGCGGACACAAAGACTGCGGATGCGGATCGGATAGGGATACAATAATTTAAGAACATTGTGGAAGCAGTTTGGATGCGGATGCCAATCGGATGCGGATGATCAAACTGTTCTCTGTGCAGGGCTCTACTCATGTGTTCACGCTTGAGCCCCCGTTGAGTGCGCTTCTCACCGAGTACCAATACACTGCAGAGAAGCAACACCTGCGGAAACAAGCTCCGCAAGTGTTGCCTCTCTGTAGTGCACCGGTGCTCGGAAAGAAGCGCACTCAACAAGGCCGCGAGAACAAAAAGTATGACTTGCACAAAAACGCCGTTCGAATAAAGTGGCTTATGGATACATTAAAAACATAGTGGGACAACCAAAATTGTGATTTTTATTTTTTAATTAAACAGAAGTATGAATTATCCAAGTTTGAATTATCGTGAGCCTACTGTATTTGTCACTTGTGTATTTCGTCCAGACACAAATTGTCTCATACATATTTAACTTACATCATTACTCCCAAATCCTTTAACTTCAACAAAATCAAAAAGGACTTCTCAAGACAAAGAATAGAAAACTCCAAAATTGGTTCGCCTAATCACAAATGTGGTATTCATCTGTGCAGTAACAAACTTGGGTTGTAAGTTGGGTTGCAAGATTTGGAATTTCAAACTAACCTGTAGAAAACACTGCAATACCGCATCAATGTGGTTTCTTTGCTAACTGACGCAAACAAATCATGAAGGTAGTCGAAGTTGGTAGGACAGACTTGAAAAAGAACCTCCTTCAAGTCTCTGAGTCGCAGACAACATTTTTTTCAACTAGAAACTTCACGGCACCACATCACTGCCAGTGATGATGAGGCAAGAGCCTACTGGATGCCACTCTGAGGCTTCCAGTAGGTTCTTTTTAACTAAATCTCTAGCATCCATTATGGAAAATGGTGAAATTTTTTTCACAACTACACGTTCACAATTGTCTTCATTCACATGTCAATACCTGTGACGGTCTGCATAGACCTGCTTCAGCTTGGTCCAGTCTTCGCTCAGCCTCTCAACCACTCTGGACACTTCCAGGGAGTCCTTGTCGTTGGTTTTCTGCATGATGGCAGCCTGCTCTTGCTTCACCGAGTCCACGGTCGGCTTTAGGGCATCCAGTGCCTCCTTGACGGACTGCACAGGTGGAGGCACAGAAAACGAAACCCACAATCAAACAACCTATTTCATGAAAGGTTCTAAATACTAGATAGTAGAACCTCTTTAACACCAGTATCTCCACCATACCCAGTACCCCAAATGCTTGTTCTAGTATTTGTACAAGCATACCAGAACTGCTTCACTATATCTAAATCCTAACTAAATCTGTCTTTACTGTAGAAAGGTTCTACTACACCCTTTAGCAAGTGCACCTTAAACTCTACCAAAAACATGTCAATGAAAAAAATTGCTTTCTTACCTTACTGCAGTAGCAAGAAAGAAAAATTTTTTTTATTTTAATTATATCTACACACACTAAGCATCCTAGAAAACCCAGGATTGCAATAATGCATAGTCTTTTTCCTTATTAAAAATATGAACAAACAAAGCGACATGCCCCTTTCCTGAGATGTATCTCAGAAAAAGGCATAATGTGATGTTCGGTCACATTTTTAATAGGAGAAAAAGTTCAGGCACGATTGTAATTTCTGGTTTTCTAAGGTGCTTAAGGTGTGTAGATTGAGCATGGACCACAAAGACAATCTCAAAATCCACTTTCGTGCAAGGGGCAAAATATTTGTTGGATGCTATTGGGAGACTCGAGTGGACAGAACAGAAAATGGAGAAAGTAGAAATAACCTTCTTTCGCTGCCTTCCCTGTTTCCATTAAATTAACATCCCATTTGCCCAAAACAATGTTTTCTATCTTAGAGATGAAGAAAAGGCATAAGGTAACTCACAAAAAGAAAAGGCAGCAAATGAGCTAATGAAGGTTAATCATATTAAGACCTTGTTGTGTCGGTGTTATCCTCAGTCTCGGGGTTTTGTTCATTATGCTTACCTCTACACCGACCCACCGAAAAAGTCTAAATTTTCTTTGTGACCTTTGACAAAAAAGATTAAAAAATGGGCCGAAATCGTTGCTGCCGCCATGCTGATTCTCGAAGAAATGCGTGAGCATTTCGCGCAGCGGTTATATATAACAAAGCATGGTGAATGTCAGCCTCTCAGCCCTTTCCGCGAGATGAACATTCCCGAAAACCCCTCTTTTCCTTGGTGCAAACAGATGGATTTACTACAGTTGATCTAACGCCATTTCATCGAAACACATTTTAGAGAATGGGAACGTTTTATCGAAGTTCAGTTTAGAGAAAGCTGAGTCTCAGTTTAGAGGAATGCCGTTTATTGAAAAGGGGGTGCTGTTTAAAAAAGGCTCACCCATACACGCTGCTTCACGGTGGCCACATTCACTAAAAGTAGACTCATTGCCATTGTCTCTAAACTGGGTTTCTCTATAAAACAAACTTCTTTAAACTGCATGCCTCCACAAGCAGATCAGGTCGCATAGTGTGAGAATGAAGGACGGTGGCTATACAGGATTGGCTGGTTATAGACCAGTGTCTGCTCTGTTCCATGAATGCCACCATGTTTGTTTATGCTGACGCCATGACACAGTAGCGGGGCAGCGCATTTTGCAAGACTCCGTTTTTACAGCGAAGCTGTCTATGGCTAAAGTCTGGCGGATCGTCTCCGGCAACAGATCGACCGTAGACCCACAATATTCTAATGCAACGATGTACCGTATTTTCACGAATATAATGCAAGTTTTTTTTTTAGGAATTACGCTGCTCCAAAACGCACCTCAGCGTTATATTCAGAATTCGAGTTCAGCCACGAGGCGAGGCGCGCGAGTCTGGAGAAAGCGAGAAGAGAAAGCCATCCCTCCCGCTCAATGCAGGAGATCGGGTGGGAAAAGAGGTGGGTGTGTGGGAGGGAATTTATTAGCTATTGGGTCCACGTGAAGGGGCGAATAGAAAACATAAAAAGCATTTTTATCGCTTTTGTGTTTGTACAACGCACGCACGCCACAATGCGCGCACGCTGCAAAAACGCAGTGCGCCATGCGGGAATGCAGGCACTGGCCAATTCAAACCAATCCAGGCCAAGTCAAGTCAACATAAGCCAAGCCAAGACCACCAACCGTGTTTACACAATCAAGCAACACAAGAAGTTTGTTTATGCGGTGGGACCAGAACAAGAATAAGTCTGATCGTGTATCAGGTTCGGCAGTCTTTTTTTTGACTGCGCATTTTGTAGTTTCTGCTCCAGAGTGGTCTGGTGTTTGTGCGTTGGTGCTTCTGCTTCATGCCTTGCTTTGCTTGTGGGCTGCCGAGGAGCTCGCGCGAAGAAAACGGAACTACCAGACAAGCGGCGCCATGCTGCTGCATATCTGCGTAGTTGCCAAGTGGATTGCAAACACGAAAGGACCTGAGCAGTGAGGATGAGTGTAGTCAACACATAAACTGATATTTCTTCGATTTCCATTGCCTTTTCACTTCTGCTATGCCCCCAAGTGCGGGAAATGTATGCGGCCTCGGCTCGCGTTATAATAGTAATAATTTTTCTTTTTCTTTTTGAGGGCATCAAAAACTGCCCTCGCATTATATTCGTGATCGCGTTATCTTCGTGCAAATACGGTATGCCCCACTTTATACTCCTCTCCACCGCTGCCGCCTCTTTCCCAGTTGTGTATTCTCCTCGCTATGTGCGGCGTCTCTCTCCCCCGACATTGCGCAATGCCGCACGCTCTTCAGCGGCCACCTGTGCGGCGCACTAGAGCCTGCGCTGTGATTGAAGTAGCCGTGCTATAATAAGACATCTCTCCCCCCAACATTGCGCAAATGCCACGCGTACTTCGGCGGCCACCTGTGTGGCGCACTAGAGCCTGCGCCGCGATTGGCGTAACCGCGCTATAATAAAACGTCATTGTCTCTACCCACCAATCGTGCGTGTCCCTTGTCTGTAACGTAGAGATTGTGCCACTGTCCTTATCAGTTGAACTTCAGATTTCATATGGGTCACACCCGTGTTGTATGTTCCGAAGAGGAGCAGCAGGAGTACGAGGAGCGTCGGCGCATCCAGAAGCGAGAATGGGCACGTCGCCAACGTGAAACCGCCGTTGCCGCTGCTCCCAGCCCGAAAACAACTTCGAGTGCCGACCAAGCTCCCCCGACAACGACCTCGCCCGCGTCAAGCGTCGACGTGAGCAACAGCATCAATTTAACCGGCAACGTCGAGCCAATGCCACTGACAATGATCGAGCAAGAAAAGCCGAACACAAGTGCGACGCATATCACCGCGGCGCCAAACCATCGGAACGCTTCCCCACCACGACCTCAAGGTTCCGGAGAGAGTTCATCGAGAACCCCTTTGGCGCCACGCGAGTCTTGTGTGACCGTCTAGCAAATCCCCAATATAGCTAAACCCCAACATAGCAAATCCCACCAGAGCGCCAGCTTCGCTGGACTTCCCTCTTCACGGGGTGGAAGAGCTCTCAATTTTTTTTTAAACCTTCGCACTTATTGTATAGCGTAAGAGCGTCAAAAATGCAAAGTCACGAAGCTCCAAGAACAACCCCAATGCCAAGAGTGCTATAGAAAGGAAAAATCTTGTTTTATGCACAGCCCCTCAGAGCCTGCATTTGAGATTATTATTTACCATTTTTATCGCTGGGGGCTAGGATTTCGGACACTGGTATGTAGAGAGCGACGGAGTGACGTAACACCTAGCACCCGAGGTGCAGCGGGGGACAGCGGGGCTAGGGCGAACTTGGTCCGCCGGTGGGGCACCGCGAGGTAGCGTGTACGGGTGGCCCAAGGTGGGTTAATATTTTGTAATGAGCCATCCACAGACTGTCGCCACGAAGAGGCGTGAGCGGGGGGTTGGGGTGGGTTAAACACGCCCCAGTGATACACCCGCCGTCCTCCACTGCGCGGCGCCAAAATTGGCGAGGGGGGACGTCACCGGCAACCTTCGGTTGCTAGGCGTTAGTCACGGCATCACTCCTTAAGCCAGGGGGCTGTGGCACCATCCCATGGCAATGTTGCAAACTTTAAATATGTGCGCTCCAAACCAGTCCAAGGTCAGTGCATGTACCAAGGCGCTAATGTTAACGCATTAAAATTTTTTTTCACAACATCCTCACAATACAAATGTGCCACCTAGATACACCTCTGCAGTAAAGAATGGTGGCCTAGAGCACAAGATGAATTTTTTTTTAAAATTCATTTCAACTGGGTAAGATTGGTTTTGTGTTGTTTACGGCAGCACTGTTTCAAGCAATTCTTTTCCATCCTATACTTTGTTTCACCTTACGACAGACGGCAGTGGACGCGAGAAGTCGTCCTAGCCAATCCAGCACTGCGAACCCGTCACGGGGACTAGGTGCACCATGCACCGCCGCGCCCCTATCAAAGGTCACGTGACACTTGCGCGGCATTGAAACGGCTGCGGTGGCCCGTAGCACCCTCTGCGGTCTATCGAAATGCGATGCGGAGTTCATACCCTATGCGCCAGTTGCGAGCAGCGTTACTGAAGGTACGGGTGCGAAAGAGTAACCCAAGCAGTCAAAGAGGGGAGGAAGGAAGAGCTCCCCTCTTAACTGAACCCTCTTCTCTGTATCCCAGATGTCGCTTTTGTCCCCCTCGAGGATTAGCCCGTCGTTCGAGACTCATACAAAAGCGGCTTTTCTCTCTCTCTGTCTTGCATGTGGCTTCCACAGCGCTGTGCACTACTGGCAAGACAGGGCATGGATTCTCAGACAAAGTTTCCGGGAACACAGGGGTTCCTTGCGGGGTCCCCCGAGCCCTCAAATTTCCTCGACCGTCCCTGTCCCCAAGTGAACTGTTTTCCCAGTTTAAGCACTACTGTAGCGGTCTAAGCCATCCAATAATGCGTAGCTATGGCCCAAAGCCTTCCTATAGTCACCGACAGACTGAAAATGGCAGGGTGCACCTTTCGGATGCCCGGTGTCCAGCGTGCGCATAGTGTCTTCGGAGGCACACGCGCGCTCGAGGTGCACGAGGCATTCATGCGTCGCTAAAGGTAGAAAGCTCGTGCTGGAGGCGGGATGACCGAGACTTTTCCATGCCATTCCCACCTTGCCGGCGACAATAGCATGTGCATTATTGCTTACAAGGTCTGTAGGCTCCTAAACTGCTTTATTGCATCGATACCGAGATTGGGAGGTTTCCCTTGGCTATCATTATTGGTAAATAGGGATTCCTCGTGTCCGAAAACCCCCGAGGTAGAGAATAGTCTTAGTCGCCCCGAGGGCAGCGAAGCCCACCTTGAGGATGCCCTCCTGCTTCTCGAAGTCCTCAAAGTCCTTCCCGCACAGTTCGGGCGAGTGCACCTGGCGTCCCACGGCCACGAGGGCCTCCCGCAGCTTGGCCACCTTGGCCAGGTAGTCAGGGATGCGGGTCACGGCCCCAGAGTCCATGATGACAGCCAGCGGCTGCTCCGTCTGGGTGCCATCCGCCACCCGTGATGCAGGCTCCGGCTTGCACAGGGAGGCCACATGGCCCTGGGCCTGGTTCCACAGCTGGAGCAGACGGTGCAGCTGGGCCTGGGTAGCTCCGGAAGGCACCCCGGACTCCCGCTCGAGGGTGCACGCCTGCTGCTGGAGCGAGGCCACCTCCTGCCCCACGCGAGCCGCTTGCTCCAGAGCCGCCTACACGGGATGGGCGGGAGAACCCAAGGGTCACCGAACAGTTGGTCCCCGAGCACCACATCTCGTAGTATCCGTTCGACCAACAAAGCTGATCCAATCGAGCTTTGCGATTTGCTAGTGACAGCCATCTTAAACCAGCAAGGCGAAAAACGAGGCCGCATTTCTGCGGCGCGTCGCTGCAGACCACATCAAAATGCTATCGCATTTCCACGTTTCTTGTATGAGGGCCGTATTCCGCCGATTAAATTAAGACGCACCTTGTTTTCTTGCTCGGCCCTCCGTCGTAGTAGAACAAGCCCACCTTGCTTGTCTGTCCATCTTGAGAAAGGTAAATTCGCGCTTTGTGCTTGAAATGTGTTTCTCACTGGTGTGTTTACCGCATTCTCAAATGTGGCTCCCAGCATCATAGAAGTGTCACGCCGTTGCTCACCCCGATCCTGGCAGTGGCACAACAGCAGAGGTAGTTGTGGTAGACACCCCTTCTGCTGCAAGTCGCTCTCCAGCTCAACAGTAGGTGAAAGCTTCGGCAACCGGGAGTTGGGACGCCGCGACAACAGCAACGCTCGCATTCACCCATACTTTTTGCCACAACTTCCACGACCAATCACTGGGATCGCGACATGAGACGGCATGACACAGTAGCCCCCGTAATGCCACTAGTTACCACTTCGGGACCATTTTCAACGCCTGGGCGGAATCAGGACACTAAGCACACCGGTCGAAGTTGCATGCCAAGCATCGTATTCTCATCCCCCGCACAGGACATACCTTTTGTCGGCTCTGCACAGTCCGTGCATGTTCGAGGTTCCTGAGGAGCACCACCATCTGGACCACGGTGGCGTCTGTCTGCTGCTGGAACAACTTCCAGCGGACCACCAGGTCCTGGAAGCGTGCCCTGCGCTGCTCCACCGCCCTGCGCACGGCGCCCCACTGGGCCTCCAGGGAGTCTGCCTCCCCCTTGAGGCGCTCCAGGGCTGCCGGCACAGGCCCCAGTCGGGGCACCAAGCGGTCCGCGTCCGTGCACACCTGGTCCACCGCCAGGCCCAGGTGCTCCATCTCCGACGAGAGTTTCTGCACCGGATGTGCAACATTGAGTGCATGACAGGCGCTAGACTTCATTTTAATTTAAGTCCGAGCGCAGCCAAAGCCTAGAGCATGAGCTCTCAAAATGGATTTCCAGGAGTACAGGTGTTCCCAAGAGTTCCTTCACAGCTTCCCGAGCTCCAAATTTTATTGACTATCGCTGTTTTAACAGATATAAGCACCTAGTGATGCACAACTGTGCCAAGCACTCCCTAGCATGGGCATTATTGTTTACATGGTTCATGGGGTTCTGTACCACTTTATAGCATTAATGTTCCTTTGCTATCAGTCAAGAGAGATCGGTATACCTCAAGAGAGGAAAGTTTAAGAACCCCTGGATCTTACACTTTTTCCCTGGTTTTTATACTATAAACTCTCAGACTAAAAGCCTAAAGTTACGGCACACGCTCTGTGCTTGATTGGAGGAGTGGCAAATGAGCACGCACAAAAAGGTGGCGAATGCCATGTAGTTGCGCTGTCGGCGCTGCTTGACTCTCCCCTCAATTCATACCGTCAGCTACGCTCAGACTAACGGTGAAACAAAATATTGATTTTTTTTTTACGTCAGGTTACGCAGTCCT
Organism: Ixodes persulcatus; assembly: GCA_013358835.2. NCBI lineage: Eukaryota > Metazoa > Arthropoda > Arachnida > Ixodida > Ixodidae > Ixodes > Ixodes persulcatus. The sequence continues at coordinate 82,805 of JABSTQ010011593.1, forward strand.
AGTTTATGCGTTAGTGCACAGTCAATTACAATCTCAAAGGGTGAATTTTGAGCATTAAACACTTTGTGTAACAGCATTTCTTTTTTTTTTTTGTGGGATTGCTTGGTAGTGGGATTGTCCTGCCTTAATCTTTCTTTATGCATCTTGAACTAAAGAAAAACGACAATTGAGAGCCACTGCAGTGTCTGTGTCTTCATTTGTCTACTTTCCCTTGTGCTCCCCTATCTGTTCTGCGCTTCTTAACGACACATCGCGGTGGCAGAACAACAGATGGGGCCATGACATCCAAGCCAGCGTTGTCCTAACGAGATGAGAGGCGCAAATCCACGAGCGCAAAATGGCGACTGGCGACGCGAAGGAACGGAAAAACAAAGCAAAACGATAATGATGATGATGATGACGTGCAGCTAAATGGAAAAAAGGGCTAGCATAGCGTCACCTAGCGGTAAAACTAAAGAGTACTCAAGTAGCGCTGCCAAGCCAAGCCAATCCATTTGCAGCCAACAACATAGAATTCAAAATGGCCGCTTCTCGATGGTGTTTTCCGCCGATCGCTCGCGACGATTTTGTCCGAATAATCGAACTTTCTGACTTCAAGCTGTCCGAAACGTTGGTCGTGAATATACACGATTTCTATGGGGTAAGTCACGGTTCCGCCTTTAGGTCCGAAACATCGAACAAGTCCGAATTATCGGAGTCCGAAAAATCGGTCGGTGACTGTATTTATTTGATGTAGTAACATGCACCAACTTACTCAATTACAGAGGCTGGCACCTTTATGCCAAAGCCGTATATTGGGAGAGTTTGGCCAGTTTATGATCTCGCCGCTGTAACTCACCCCTCCCGAGTGAGCCAATCAGCCCTCGGTGCAGAGTGCGATGCGTGAGCGCATGCGCGTGATCTCCCGGCTGCTCCCAGTTGAGCAGGGAGGGCCGCCATTTTCATTCATTCGGCCGGTGGAATGCGCGAGATCGGCATCTAAATTTCTGTTATTTCCTTTTATATTGTTGGCTCTTTCAAGAAAATAATATACCGTAGAATACCGCGCATCCGCCCATTCCACATTAAGTGCCCATATCCAAATTTCTAACATCTGAGAAAATATGCACAGTACATTTATATGTAAAATTGATGACCGGACAAGCGCCCATTCCCCATTTTTTCGTGATTATCTCTATATTTTGAGTGGGCGCTTGCCCGGTATTTTACGGTACCTGTTATTCCTCGGTGGGTTAAAAAGCTAACGAATTAAGTTTTCTTGACGCCTGACCACAAACTTTTATTCAGGCGAAAAAGAAGTCGACCCGTAGCAGACGACGCATAGCTTCTACAGTGCTCTGTACGTAAAGCGTGTTGCATCAAAATGGCGGTCATCTCCTCCTTGCTCCCTCCTTCCTCTCTCGCTCCTTCAGCGCTCTCTTCCCTCTCCTCCCTTTTTCTCCTCTCCAGCACCTTCGTCGCCACACCCACTGGCTAGACTCTCCCAATATACAGCTCTACTTTATGCCTGTGACGCACTCAACAGGCAGAAACAAACAGGTCATGGGAGAATTTAAGGGGGGGAATGCCCGCTCTAAACATCCCCCCCCCCAGGGTTTTTTTTTTATAAAAAAAACATACAATAACTTCATTTTTTTTTTTTTAACTTTCAGCTTTTCCAATTTGGTGAAGATGGAAGACCAGCGAAGCTGTACTATGGTGGGATTGAAGTACAGTAATCCCTCGTTATAACAAAGTCAACGGGACGGCAAAAAAATTCGATAAAAGCGGTAATTCGATAAAAACGTGAGAGCCATAAAAAGAGTAACAGTAACCTTGAAAGTACACAGGAAGAGTGTGGAAGGCTTGTACAAATATATATTTAATGAAACAAACCTTGCTGATTATCCTGGCTTGCTGAGACATGAAAAAAGACGGGATATCAGTTTGCCGGGCGTTTTTGCCAGGCATTAAAAATGTCTCCTCCAACTGCCTCAAGCACCTCATGAGGCTGTCATCGCCGCTGCCGCACTGCACCTTGTTGCGAAGAAGACGAAGCATGTTTCATGTTTCTCCAGTCGTGGGTACCTCTCAGGGTTCCTCATCCGACAGCTCTTCGTCTTCGCCCTGGCCACACACAAGGTCCACGATCTCGGCATCTGTGACGGGAGCGACAACCGAGATGTCTGCATCCACAAGCGCGAACAAGTCGAAGTCGTCTTCGGGAGTTGCACTGACGATCTCGTGCACGCTTCTGTAAAGGTCGCCGCAGATCTCGGTGTCATCCGCTGGCACATCAAGCACGCGCGCTCGGGAAAAGCCGTCGAAAGTGTCGATGCCGGGATGTTAAATTCTTTCGCAATTTCCAATTTCTTCAGTCGACCACCTGACCACCTTTCTCCAGTTCTCGGATCAGCTTGACTTTCTGTTCTAGGGCCAAACATTTCCGCGTGGGCTTTAGCGGCACCATCAGCAGTGAAGCAGGTTGCCCGCAGCTACTGTACACGCCGCGGCAGACGGGCTGTGCTGCCTTCGCAACGCAGAACACGATATCAAAGACGCTGCCTCGAAGCACACGCGATCCGTAAATGCAGCGTCTGGCAAACACGTGCATTGCGTGCGTCGCCACGACCAAGTCGACCACAGTACAGCCAAAGCTACCAAGGAGAGGCTGTATCCCGACCTGTTCAATAGGAGGGAAAGGAGGAACGGGAGAACCTTGACTAAACGGTTTTAGTGAGACAAAGTTCTTCTTTCTTCTACTTAGGACGGTGCTTCCAAAGAGGTGGGCGCCGGCAGGGGATGCGCTTCCCTGACTTGATTCCGACGAGAGCCGGGCCGCGGGCACCACGGGCACCATGTGAAGTGTCGGAACTGTCGCTCAACACGCTGCCGCATTCCTCTGCGTGCACAGAGCTCCCGAAGGGGCGATCCCCCGCCTTCTTTGCTCCCTTGACTCGACAAGTCAGAATCGAGAGGCAGGTGCGTCGGGGCTCCAAAGAGGTGGGCGCGACAGACACTCCGCACGCAAAGCACATGCTCCACGTTCCTCGCGCACTTATAGCAGCGAAAGACGATCTACCTTCGCAGCTACTAGCTTTTTGCGCACTTCTTGGAAGGGTTGCACTGGTTTACATACTGTACCTTCGGCGGATCGTCCTTCGTATCAAGCATGTCCGGCCGTCGATACACTTAGAATAATCCAGTTCAAAATGCATGCGTTGCGATCGGGACCACGTGAAACTTCGAAAAATGCGATAATTCGTAAAAAGCGATTTCGTTATAACGAGGGGTTACTGTATTTATAAAAACTGTTCAGCTGGCATGGCGTCCTGTCGTCGCCAGGCCTCACGTTTGTGCTTAACTTCCGTGGCACGATCGCTGTCCATTGCGTTGGCCCACCGGCGCCAGTCACATCGCCGCTTCTGTTCTCGGCGGCTTTCCAGGCAAGCGATCTGCTCTTCTTTCGCAAAGGATTCGGAACCACTCGACGCAGTAAAACTCGAGGCGATAGCGGCGTTGCTGCACACGTCGCCGCTCCTTGCGCTCTCGCTCTTCTTCTTCCGAATGAATGGCTCGCGGCCGACCCATCGTGAGTTCGAAGGGCAACTGATAAGAGTGCTAGCGCGATCTCAACGCCACGGGACACAGGACAGACACGACTGGTAGGTGAGACGATGACGTAGGGTGACGGTGAACTGGCTCGAGTTTTGTGTTGACATGCCGCTTGTCCGCGAACATGATAGTGGGGAAACTAGCCCTTAACAGCTTCACTGTAAAAAAAATGTATAGTTTCTGATGGCATGCTCAATGTTAGGTCAACAAAATAGATATGGGCAACGCATTGCCCATGACGTCATCTCGCTGCAGACCCTTCCTCTCCCCCCTTCCTCCATCCCCCTCCCCCCCCCCCCCCGTCAGCCAAATGCGTACCGCGACCGCCGCCGCCGCCCCCCCCCCTTCCCCGCTCCCTTAAGCTTGACTCATAAATCCACCCCTACAACAGGTTGCAATGGCTGGACGCCCCAGTCAAGCACATTGCTCACTGGGCATGCTCAGAGCACAGTCCCACTTATCAACTGCAATGAACGACAATTTCAATGAAACAGAGCTAGCGCAGGCTGTGGAAGTTTCATTGTTTTAGCTTTCCATCAGCTCATGTTCAACAGTTCAAGTGCAGTGAACAAGCATATGAAGTGAAACAAACCTGTCGGCAAGAAAGATAACACTGTTTTCTTTTATACTAACAAGATTGTTTCGCTAAAACAAATGCCGCAGGCACCCACAATGTTATTCCTTGTTTTAACAAAATTAGGCTTAAGGGAACGTAGGCTCGTAGAAAAATTTTGTCTTTCCCTTTCATCTTTTGATCAAGATAATGTCATGTTCTCAAACTTGTGCATCCTATCCTCACTGGCGGTCATATCTGCAGGAGTTTCAGCTTTCTGCAATGCATATTTTATTAACGCAGGCTGAATAACCGGGTTTTATTTTTTAAATCAAACCTACCCTAGTGGCCCACTTAGTTCTGTGAATATCCTTAGGATGTCCTAACATTCTGGGATGTCCTATGAGTGTCAACAAGAGATCCCCAGAATATTAGGACATACTAAGGATATCACAGAACTAAGTGTGCTACTACTATGGTAGTTCACAGCCTTACCTGCCCAACCAAACTTCAGTCAGCACGGCTCGCATAGAAAGGTTCTGCTATATAAACTGCTCACAGCCCATTTTGTTTGACATTACAATAAGAGTGAGAGAAGCTGAAGTAGCACCTTAATGATCTGCTCGCTCTCTTCGAGGACGTCATTGGTGACGAGGTCAATGCCCTTGTCCAGGTGAGTCTCGAGGGCCTCCAGACGCTTGGCCACCTGCCGCAGCTTGGCCTCCTGCTGCTCCAGCGTGGACAACTCGGCCTCCGACGACGTCGAAGACAGGTTGACGGGCGAGGCACGCAGCTCGCTCAGCAGCGTCCGCTGCACGTCGATGCAGACAGGCTCGGCGCCGGACGGGCCATGGGCAGGGACGTCCGGCTTTGTCTGTGCGGGGAGACATGAGAGAGAATTAATAAATCTGAAGAAAAGACGATATGTAAAAACGACCGAGGAATGCCAACAAGAGCTAGTCAGCACTCAGGGCAAGGAAGAAAAAATGCAGGAGGCATAATGATGATGACCTCCCAAGCATGAAAGAAGTGTAAAAAATACCAACTCCTCATTCTGAACTAGCGAGTTGTGTCAGCTCTGTTCCCCTATATCGGAAGAGACTCATTTTGTGTAAGGGAAGAAAATCTTCAAAGAAATACTGAAAGGGAGGGAGTGCGGAAACTGCAGAGGTCAGAGATATCTTTGTGTTCGGCAAACACATGCAACAGTTTCTGAGAGCATTTATGGTCATTCCTTGTTCAATAAATGCAGGTGCCTTCGATATTTTCTTTATTCGTCGTCCATTCTTTTTTTTCCTCCATCCCAAAGATCAAGCAATGTCGAAACAAAAATAATTAATATGAACATGGAGCCGACACTACTTTAGCTACACGTAATCTATTTGATGCCAAAAACCTGCCGCAAGATCGCTTACCTTAAGCTTGTCGACTACCGTGTTCCACCTCTCGCTGAGGGCATTGAGCTCTGACTCCACGGCCTGCCTGTACCTGGGGCCCTGACGAAGCATGTCCAGGGCCTCTTCCTTCAGCACCTGCACTCTCGTGTTCTGCTCGCTCATTTCAGCTTGCAGGGCCTAAAAACGTTCGGTGAAAAAATTGACACAAGTCGTCAAGTTACCATCACTACCGAGCACTCATGGTACAAGGCTCCAGCCTAGGGTACCTCAATGCTCGTCCATTTCCACTAGTCCACCCAGGCGAAAATCAGTCCACTTCCAGCTGGATTATGGAACTGGAAATGAGGCAGTCCAGCTGGATTCCAGCTGGACCCAGTTGGATTCCAGCTGGACCTGCTATATGTGCTATATGCTATATGTGCTCGTTTTGAGTGACACAAAATAAAACGTTAGAAAATGGAATAAAATCGCCAACCAGATCCTACAAGGAGGTCCCAACATTTCAAACCGGCTCGGTTTTTTGTTCAAGGCGACTATTTGCAGATGGGGGGCAGCAGCCTCAATTTCTTCTATGGTGATGGCCTCTTTTTTTCACTTCTTTGTAAGGCGACTTAGTTCATGTAGAATGATGGTAATGTACCATGGGCCTATTGACATTTCCTGGTCTTGTTTAGATATGCCATGTCTTTATAAAAAGCCGCTGGCAGAAGTTTGTCTCAGCACTTAGGATGTAGGTGGCAGGGCACTCTGTGCATGAAACTGAATACACAACATCCTGCACTCTTTCTTTGAGGGACAATCTTTTGCGGCATTAAACATTCCAAGAGGTGATACCGGTTTGTGTGACACCTGAATACCTTCCTTTCTTGGCGTACATACCAGTGCTTTGCTAGTCCCCTTTATGTAGGGAACACAGATGTGGGTGTGTGGGTGGAGCCGCACACCCGTATCTTTCCCCGCACCTTCACCTTCAGCCACACCTTTTGCACCTTCAGACACAAAACAGCAAGTGGCTCCGCCCACACACCTGCATCTGCATCCCCACATAAAGGAGACTAGCAAAGTGTTGGCGCATATGCTGGGAAAAGGAAGTATTCAGGTGTCCCACAAACCGGTATCGGCACTTGGACCGTATGACGCCTGCGACCAAAAGATCGTCCCTCTAAAGAGTGCAAGGTGTTGTTTATTCAATTCCATGTGCACAGTGCCCTGCCACCTACATCGGCGAAATGAAAAACCTCCCAGAAAGAATTCAACAACACAAAAGCAATGTGCACAAATTCGACTGTGAGGACAATGACTATCGCATCAGCTTTGCAAACACCCGCATCATAAATGCTGAGACAAACTTCCGCCAGCGGCTTTTTATAAAGAGATGGCATGTACAAACAACACCAGGAAATGTCAATGGGTCCACTGGCACATTACCATCATTCTATGTGAATGGATTAAGTCACCTTACAAAGATGTGAAAAAAGAGACCATCGCCACAGCAGAAAACAAAGCTGCTGTCCCCTACCTGTAAATAGTCGCCCCTGAAGAAAAAACCGAGCCAGTTTTGAGACGGCAGGACCTCCTTGAAAGATTTGGTTGGTGATTTTATTTAATTTTCTAAGTATTTCACCAACCACGCAGACCTCTGCCGAAATGTTTACACTAAAAAAAATTAAATGTTTTTGAAGTTGAAAGAATGTTTCGTCCGGTTTTTCCTTCTGTGTACTGTCTTCCTAAGGTGCAACTAATGTACCAACATGCTCATCAAAACTAGGAAAAGCCCAGTTTATGCCCCTGCCCTCCTCCTCCCCAACACCCACAGTGGCACACATATACCTTGAGCTTCCTCTGCCCAGCAGCAGATTCCTTATACTCAGTTTTGGCAACAAAGTAAAGCTCTGCTCCTTCCAACCACGTCTTGATGGCAGTCAGGTGAGTGCAGAACTTGGAGAACATTTTCTCGACATCCTTCGGACCCTGTGCAAACGAGAAGCAAGCGGTGTGAAAAGAGCTCCCTGCATGTCTCACAAGGAAAGGCCGGTTCACACATGCATCTCAGCGCTGAGACAACGCTAAGTCAGCACTGTATCAGCACGACTGTCAGTGCTGACTCAGCACTGAGTTAGCACTGTACTGTGTGTGTAAGCAAGAAGAGGCAGGGTCACGTGCATCGGAGCGCTGATACAGCACAAAGTCAGTGTTTTGTTTATGGTGCCAAGTTAGCACTAGGTGTTTTTCGTGAACAGGCCTTAAAACAAGAAGTGCCGTATCACAATTATGGCTCACCGCAGGCACTTTCTTCCTCAGGCTCTCGTCGATGGTTGCCCACTGCTGCTTCAGGGTCCGCACGGTGTTCGGACAGTGACGGCAGCTTGTGGTTGGGCGTGAGTGCAGTCAGTCCTTCGCTGAGTTCCACAATGGCAATCATAGAGGGCTTCTTCTGGTCCAACTCACGAAGCTTGCTCTTCAAGAAGAAATAAGCGAGATTTGAGGCTTTCGGATAACACGCGGCTTCACCGTGCACTTCATGTCGTAGAGGATACACTCCACGCTAGACCACACAATAAGAGGTGGATGGGTGACCAAGGGAGTTAGTGCATCGCAGCTCAGAGCACATGAAGCAAGAGTTTGCACTCTGAAATCCAGGGTCATCGCTGGGTTCAACCTTCATCCCTGCCATTTACACATAGATGATCACTATAACAGTTTGCAGTCGTATAGTCACTACTGCATGATGTCAGGGTCATACTGCACTGGCTAAACTCCTCCTCTATAGAGTTAAATCAATGTCACCATATTTCGAGGGCTGCCTGACTTCTTGTTGTATAAACATTCCCAACTTTCAATTTGCCTTTGCACTCAATGAGGCCCGAGAGAGTACTGCTGCATACCTCGGCAAACTTGAGCTCGTCCTCAGGGTCTCGAAGCTTTTCCACCTCCTCCATTGTGGCTGCCATCCAGTTGTGCAGTGCAATCATCTCTTTCTGGAGGCAGCGTGCTAGGCGCAGTGCCTGCTCCAGGATGCTCTTGCTCTCAGTCACCTGTAAAAGGCCGACCGAAAGAGCCTGGATGATGACAATGCCCTCAATGCGGAGGGAGACTCAAGCACGGCTAAAACACCTCCAAGGCCTGGAGAGCTGACCGTGGACAGCTGATCCCGTGTAATAAGAGTAACGCAAATGCAGCCACTAGCCAATATGTTTAAGTAAGAAGGTTGGTTGTATATAGTAGGAACAAATTCGTAACTTGGTGCTTGCTGCTCCGAGGCTTCTCTAAGATGGGAGAAGCCTTTTCCTATCCAATCTCGAACAGTACAAAGAGAGGAAAAGGAATAAAGCCCGCCACTTTACAACTGCTAATTCAAAAATGATGAATTCGCTTTAACTGAGACAGTCAGATTTACTTATCAATCTGTGTAGTTATTTAATTATTAGTGTATGCAGTGCCATATAAAACAAAATCTTAACAAAAGCAAAAAGATATAAGTAAATTAAAAAACTAAATTGCACTTCTACTAACATGTGTCATGAAAAGTTATAGTAACATGTTCCAAAGTGTCTCAAGAATAGATTATCTCTGCAACAAGTACTATTAAGAACAAACAAAAAAAAAGTTTAATATTGACTAAGTAGGAAAAGGACTACAGTGAAACCCGTTTAGAACGAACCCACGTACAGCGAATTATTGTCAATATCGAACTCACGAAAAATTTAAATAAAAATGCATGTAAAGAGTACTTTGTATAACGAACAACCTATTGGCTATATCGAACTTTTTCCCCCCTGGGAAGGCTTCCAAAATCGCGCAAATATTCGTCTTTTAGCCTGTTCCTTTCACCAAAAAAAAAAGGTAGGAAACAAAGAAAATTCCAAAAGCTCAAGTTGCGAACAAAATTGAGCGAAGAGAAGCGAATCAGAAGGGGGAGAAAGCTAAAAAATACTCTCTGCACGCACGCACAGCAAAAAAAAAAATAATAATTTCATCCCAAAACCGTTGCCCACAAAAAGAAGCGATTCAGAAGGGGAGATAAGCTAAAGATGCAAACTCTGCACGTGTGCAAAAAAAAAAAAAAAAGAAACTTTTTAGCGCAGGGTTACAAGGCGGAAGCGAAGAGATGAGAAAGAAAGAGAAGTTCTCGCCTTACAACGAAAGCATTGTGGAAGTTCGTTATAAATAGTTTTTGCTATATCGAATTACTTGCTATATCGAACTGATTGTGGCGTTTCCTGCTGTTCGTTATAAACGGGTTTGACTGTATAGACTAGTATTGCAAAATAAGGCCTGCAGAAGAAGCCCCATCTCCAGTGCAGGTTTTCCATCCTTCACTAACACTTCGGTGCACATGCAGTTAAATACGAGAAAAGGCAACAAGTGTGAGCTGGAAATGGGGCTTCTGCTGGAGATCTCATGTTGCAACAGACCACAGTACAACAAATGCTTTCCCATGCCTTGGCTCCCAGCTGATTGTAGTGGCTCTTGAGGCTGTCCAACTTCAGATTGAGGTCACGAGGGCGGTCGCCGTCCCCGCTTTCGGCCAGCTGGCGCCCCTGGCGGATTATTTGCTCCACTTCCCCCTTCACCTCACTCAGGAGCTTGTAGAAGTGCTGCAGAGAAGCAGAGACAAATGTTGAGGGGATAGGCATGTTGTAGTTGCACAGATTTATGATTCTGTTTATCCTTCAGGAAGTGAAGCCTCAGTTGTGACATTGATGAAATCAACCAGACCTATCTGTCAACACAAAAAAGTATGAATAAAAAGCTATTTAAATGCGGTGGAGTGTGTAGTAGAGCCTTGAAAGAACAATGCACCCTATTGACACGCACAACTAATGCAACTTTAAAAAAAAAAAAAGGCTATTTTTGAGGGGTGCAGCAATTATGTGGGAGAAGTTTCATATAAAAAGCGTAAAATGACAAGTTCGGGAATGTCCTCAACTTCGGTATTTAAACACTATCATAGTCATACTATTCAATGTATTGCTACAAGTTCTGCTTCACAAAGTCCCTTCGCGAAATGTCGGTCGCTATTCTCCCCTAGTCGATTCCTTTTTTTTTGAGTGTCCCCTACCAGTTTCTTTCACCCTCGTGCCTCTGCTGGACTTTCCTTGGAGAAAAAAAAAACTTATCAACATTTTTTCAGCACTAAAACCTATGAGGTGCAAGTAACGAGTAAGCAACTGAACCTGAAGGTAAGGATCGTTCAGCACACCAGCATCCATAAATTATGCTATTTATTGTACAACTCCAAAAAGGCTGCTCTCACCATGCACTGCACAAGCTGATCCTGAATGATGTCTGGGCTCTCGGAGTTGAGCTCCAGCTGCCTCATGCCTTGCTCCACTTCCGTCAGCATTTTGCTGATGCGTCCCATCTTGGGCTCGAAATCATTAGGGCCGCTGGAACCTTTTCAGCTTGCTCGAAATGTCCTCAAACTTTGTCTGCATGTGCCACGAACAATCAAGGTTGGCCACACCGATGTGCATTTCGCATCGCCAGAAGTCAAGAAGCACATCTCTCAACACTGGGCACTTTGTATGCAATTTCATCGGTCCAGAACACTGAGCAGGCATCCAGTGCAAACGTTTAAAGCTTACATTCCACCGAGCCTACATTGTAGGGAATGGGGCGATGTGAAAATATACCCAACTCATTTTCGTTTCATGCTCCGTGTTGCATATTTTCAATAGTATGGATTGAGCCTGCTTTTCAACAAATAAAATTGAAGCAACTCCGCAACTATAACGAAAACCTTTTTCAAAATTGAAAAGTGTTAGCATAGGTATAGCACCAATAGAAAAATGCACTTCGTTACATCTGAGGCCACATATTTATATTATTCGTGCCTCTGCATTTAGTAGCATGACCCCATTATCCTGGTCACTGTTCAGCATGTCATAACCAGGCTACCCTGAATATACAGTAGAACCTCGTTGATACGTTTTTCGGGGGACCGCGGAAAAAAATGTATCATCCGGGAAAACGTAACAACCGATAACGCACTTAGGGGGGCTCTACACTGAGATAGAACGCAGCTCTTATAGAATGGTTTCTTTTATGCATACTCACAGAACTGTTGAGGACTCAGACGTGTTCACAAAAGCGCGTAATATCCGCCTGCCGCTTCGAATTAATGTTAAGCAGTAAAAGCCGTTTCTCCAGGAGCCGCAGCCCTCTCTCACTCTCTGTGCAGTCGTGAACATTTACGTAGCGGCGCAAGGTGTCCAACGCAACGACCGCGTCCGCAAAAGTGGATGCAGCGTAATCGTTCGTTTCTTGCTCGACATCTTCATCACTTTCTTTATTGTCAGCAGTATAACTAGGTCGGCCACGATGTCCGCTATGCTTTGCGGTTCAGAGGTAACGACGTTGTCGTCAAGCGACGCATATTCGCAGTAGATGATGGCGACGATGCTGTTCAAAGTTGACGGCGCGAGTCCGAGGTCTCATGCGATGTCAGATCTCTTCCGGCTGGGATTGCAATCCACCGTCTGAAGTATATCAATCTTCTCTTTAAAAGAGAGTGCCGTCCTTTTTCGCGATGCCATGACCGTCATCAATGAGCGCAAAGTGCACATACTCGGAAATATCACGGTTCACGTAATCGAGTGGAACAGAAACTAGAAGCGCAATGTGCACGCGGGTGTACCTCGTGCAAGAGAAAGAGAAGGACAGATGAAAGAGAGAGCAAGAGAGAACGAGCGTTTGCCGCCTCGCTCCCCGTCCGAGCAGTGCTCCAAGGTCACACCCGGGCAAGATGGGGAGCTGTGGCAGAGCTCAGCAAAGCCCAGCGAGGAGACAGAGAGACGGAAAAGAGGGGGAAAGGAGTAAAGTTAAGACGGGCATCTGCGTGCCCAGGCGTGCCACGCAACCCGCATTGCATGGTTCGGCTTTGCTCCGCTAGCTTCACTTCCAAGCCAGCATGGCAGCCTGGCGCCCGGTGTGCCGAGGCGCCGCGATACCGACACTTTTGGACGTAACAACCGGGAAAGCAAACGTAACAGGCAGGAAACTAATACATGTATCTCTATGGAAGTAAAACGGGACCGGCGTCTTTGAACTAACAGCCGGGAGAACATATCAACCGAGAATGTATCAACGAGGTTCTACTGTATGTTGTTCCAATGAGCCTGGTCACGACTCAGTTAAGCACGTCGCAACCAGGTTCTCCTAAACTTATCCTGTTCCAACAGTCCACTTGGACAAACTAAAGTATGTTCAAAGGAAGAGAGGCCATACTTGTCGTGAGAATGTCACACCACTTTTAACAGACCCAGAAGACGAGACAGTCTAACCAAGGAACAAAGCTGTCAAGCGTCACCTTCATCAGCTGAAGTTGCTCGTCCAGTCGCAGGGCAGCCTCCACCCTGTTCTGCGCACGGTAGGCCTCAACTTGGTCACTCAAGCTCTGCATTTGCTTCTCCTTCTCACCAAACTCCTGCTTGAATTGCTGCAAGAGCAGTTGGCCCTCAGAAACTTCCAAACCATACGTGTCAAGAGGGGGGAGAAAGTCGCCCCCAACCTTACAGCCAGCTCCTCCGGGACATCTTGAGCACTGATGTCGTTGTCGAGCCGGTTCTGCAGGGCGTGTTCCATGTGCAACATCCAGTTCTGGACGTTAAGAATCTGGCGCTCAGACTTCTGATACTGCACAATGCTGTCTTCCAATACCTGCTGCCGCTCGTGCCCCTGCAGATCATAACAGCCGAGCAGATATTCAGAAACCGATAACGGTTCGCTGTAACGGCAACTGGCTGACGGAAATAACGGTGGTACAGTTCAAGTCCGATTCGCAAGCAGCATACTGTTAAATTGTCATTTAGAGTAGAATATTGTTATGAAACTGCGAGAGACAAGAGAAATATGCTATGCCCAGTGGGCATTGCACTTAATGAAAGAAGCAAAGACCACTCTGCAATCACGAGGAATGAAATGGGCACTTCATGGAGTTTCACTTATATTTAGGAGACTCCCCTATCAGAGACCCACTTAAAGAAATTCTACTGTATAATTTATTTTCTCTTTGTCCTACTTTCAACTGAGGTTTCAACCGGTACTACTGAGAGATCAATAGTAGTGCTTTTCACTGAAGTTATACCATTACTTAACTTAAGAAAATAAAAAATTTTCAAACCATGGAATCCTTTTATTAAATATGCTCTGATCGAAAGGTTACAGAAAAATCACGAGTAAAACTAAATTTCTTGCTGTATTTTTTCTTTTTCCTTCCCAACTTTTTAACGCCATTCTAATCATATGAAAAATATATATATATATATATATATATATATATATATATATATATATATATATATATATATATATATATATTCTCTTGAGATGGCTTTTTGTACCCATCAAAGATTACAAGAAAAAATATCAAACTCTTTTATGGCGTCAGCCCTGCTTCTGATGAAAATCCAAATTAAGAGCACTACAGAATTATTTTCTCTGCTGCAGCTAAGTGGTGTTCGGGATAAACACGTTACATCCCCCTTACTACCACTTTTCTACCCCGAACCAGATGGTCCCACCCCCTAAAAAAACTAACATGAGAAGAATGATCACTTGATCATGAAGGATCGGCCTAGTCGGGCTTGCCAGAGGCCGAATGCAAAGAAGACAGTAACCCTCAAAAATAACAAGACAGAAAAAAAAATGATACAAACTTTGTTTACTTTAAGCTGACAGTGCGGCGACTGTTGAACCGCCTCCCTTTCAACACCTGACCCTAGGCATGTGCGAATAGTGGATTTTGAGTTCGGAGCAAATTCAAGGCAAATAGTTGTATTGACCAAATATTTTCAAATCAAATATTAAATAGCTTCTCCGAGCCCTTCACTACCGTGCACCATGATTAAACAATAATTCAGCTGAACTCATGAAGGTTCTTCCCTATCTTTTACTTGTCCACTTCTAAGCTGAGTTCATTTTAATTTAACTATACTAATGAACTATGACATGTAGCAACAGATTTGCAACAGGTATCCTAATTGATGGGATTTCTAAATCTGCTTGCTATATGCAAATATTCTTTCTTCAATTTCAAATTTAACAAAAAAAAAGAAGCACGGATGATGAGCGCAAGTTATCAAGACATCGATCGCTGCCTAGCATGTACTTTTACATAACCGCGTCGGGTTAGCCCCGTTGAGTGCGCTTCCCACCGTGCACCTGTGCACTGCGGGGAAGCAATACCCGCGAAGCCCGCGAGCTTCGCGTGTATTGCTTCTCCGCAGTGCACAGGTTCTCGGTGGGAAGCGCACTCAACGGGGCTAACCCGCTGCGACCAACACTTTGAAAAGCAGGAATATAGCAGTTCATCTCGAAGCGAATATCGAATAACGTATTCGAAACTGATATTCGAATATTTGCACAACACTACCTGGCCCCGCTTTCTCCACGTGGGTATGGGGGGGGGAGCTTGATTACGTGGCGAAACATGGACATATGACTCGTCCAATGAGCAAGTAGCTTCTACCACACTGTCCGCTTAGAGGTGAACGTAGTAGTATAAAAACTAGGGGTGTCGCGAACCGGTCAAGGTTCGAGTTCGACCAGGTTCGACTTTTTCAAACTTCTTGAGAAACGTTCGACAAAGGTTCGACTCAGGTTCGACTGCTATGCGCATGCGCGACAGGCTGCCCAGTTGGCTTCGGATTGGATGGTGATGGCTAAGGAATGAATTAAGGGCAGCACTGATTGGATATTTCAGTTAATACAGAACAAAAAATTAAGTTATTAACTTCTTCAGTGATTAGAATCAGTTTCTTTTAATTGCAACTGTTCATAAAATTAAAATAACCCTTTGCATAAAAAAAGCAATTCTCCAAACCTAGACATTCTTGTATCAAGGTCTGCCCACACTGTCCAGAAAGTCGAACCGGTCGAATCTGGTTAAAAGTTCAAAGGTTTGTCGAACCGGTTCGAACCAGTCGAACCCCTGAAGTTTGACCTAAAAATCTGGTTCGGCAAAAGTTTGAGATATCCCTAATAAAAACTGCTTAGGCCCACTGAATAGTCACACGGGGAAGTTACTGTCGACACCACGAGAGCCGCGCATGGGTGAGAAGGGTGATCTGGTTCCCAGCCACGAGTCTTAGTTTCATGATCCTTTTAAGACTGACATGCTTTCCTGTAAGTGTGTTATCATGTCCTGTTGGTGCTCATACCTTCTGGACGAGTTCTCGCCACCTCTTCACGACGGACTCGGCCTCGTGTTCTACAAGTCCGACCAAGATATTCTTCTCCGCTAGGTCTTTGCAGAGCTGCTGGATTTTGGAAATCCTGTCGTCGGGGTGATTTCGCAAGAAGTTCTCTAGATCCTAAAACACGTAAAAAAAATATGGTAAAAGAGTGGAACAGGGATGAGAGGAAGGGACGCATGCTTTTTTAAAGATGCGCAATCCAGCAATAAGTGTTGTCAAAGGACGAAAAGGAAAAGCAAACTCACGTCTAAGTTCTCAGAAATTTCCTCTGCGTCGGCAGCAGACTCTGGAGAACGCTTGAGTTTCTTTTCCAGTCTGTCTAACCAGTCATTCTCCATCATGAGAATATCTGAGGGAAAGGAAAGGTTGTGATGTGTCCTTAAGTGTGAGGTACTATCTTTTGAGGAAAGAGTATGTGTTGAAGAAGCAAACTGCAAATATTTTAGAAAAATCAAAACTCTACGTCAAAATAAAAAATTGTATAAGATGACAAGCTATAAAACAAAAAGTATGATTCAATACCGTGTTTGCACAATTCTAACGTGAACATTTTTTCGCCAAAATCGGTGCAAAAAAAAAAATACACAAGCGTTACAATTGAACCCAAAAACCGAAACTCAAAAAGAATGCAATACTCGGTAAAAGGTGGCTAGCCCCATCACCATCGCGACCGTTTGTTTACAATCCCCCGCCTCTTCCCCCCTCGCCGGGGGGGAAGAAGCGGGGGTTCAAGTTTTTGTTTTTTACCCGATCTCCCAAAGGTCATCCTGATGATATCCCACACCACCTGGTGATAGTTACAAAATTGCAGAGGGTGAGCAAACTGGCAAAAAAAAGAAATCATACTTTTGAAGCTAGCGCCCGATATAAAGGGTACAGCCATTAGCATCCAGCAATCTATCCATCCTTTGCCATTTTGGTACCCATATCACGTGCATTCTCTCGCATCTATGGACTCATGTCTGCCGTTTTAAAAGAGAAAAACAAAAGAAATTCCACTAGGAGGCTTTATTTAAACGAAAAGTCATCACGCCGGCAGGAAAAGAGAACAACGAAGGAGCACTGCATGGCCTCGCAATCCCAGCGACCCGACGAGCTCGTAAAGTTGTGTGGAAGACGACCCTCCCAGAGGCGATGGTCGCACGCGCACTCGTACAAGCGCAAGAAGTACGGCACCTAAAACGCTTTAGACGAAAACAAAGATTACTTCTGCGGACAGCGAGGAACCATCGTCGGACTCCGACAACGGCGACTAGTGCACAGAATTCCTTTTTGTATTGGCGTGCGCTTCATAAAATCTGTTCTATGAGGTATGTGTTCAACCTCCAGGCGAACGTTTTTGTACCTAGGTTATGCTCCCCAGGCGAAAAAAGTGCAAGAAAAATCGTAGTTGTCAATTTCCTAATCGACTAAAATTCATTAAAGGGTGACACTACCTTCAATTGTCAACTTTCAAACCAGTCACCCAATATTGATGAAATTTAAAGGGTCTTATCATCTTGTTGCCTAAATGCACTCTATGACGTTTCATCTCCGTAAGACAATTTTCCAACAAGCGACAGGAATAGGTATACAGCTATTGATGTAAGTAGCCTCACTTGGCAAGGAAATTAGCATATAAAATTGCTGCAAAATATTGAGCATTTCTAAGCTTCAGCCGTAACTATAACAAATGGGGAGCGTGGCTATCTATTTTTTTCACTGAAATCGGCACTTTTTCTACGCAAAATGACAATTTGAAAAGCATTCCACATAAAGGGGTATTTTGTCCTCATAAAAACTCGACTTTTTGGTAATAGGAACTTTATTTAAATAGAAAAAAAAAAAAAAACCTAGTCCCATCCCTCATTAAATTCCAGTTCAGAAACATCCACAGCGAAGAATGAATTCCACAATTCATTGAAATTATAATTTCCTAAATCGAAAATTGCTGCAAAGAAGTGAGACTGAGATAAAGCTATTTGAAGTTTCCACACCCCTACATTTGATTTTACTGGTGGTAGTGGCAACTAAAAGGCACCAAGAGCATTAGCTGTGCCTTCTGCTTATACCTGATCTCCTGCATGGCCTTGCTGAGTGAGTCCAAGCTTAAAATGCTTTTTTCAAGTTTAATTTTGTTGTCGACATGTGGACGTTGATTATGAAACGAGTGAGGAATTGGATATGCATGCAATTCACGAACGAGCATCAGCAAATATGGGCAAGGCAAGCATTGCCGAAATACAAAGCAGACAAACCCCCGTGATGTTCTATAAACAAATGTTGGTTTTAGTTAATTTTCTGTTCAATCAGGGCAGGCTTTTAAATTCTTGGCCATGTACATAGCCTCTTCCATGGGAAAGCTGGACTTCTATGTTGTTCTTGCCCGAATAGTGTTTATTTTCATACAAATATGTTTAATGTACTGAAATTGTGAAGAAATGTGTTTTTTAACGAGAGTATGATCATCAATCATTCTAGGGCGTACCGGTGCGGAGCTACAGACAGCTGTTAGAAAATAGGAAACATAGAAGTTTCACATTTCCAAAACATGATTTTGCATTGTTGGCTTACCGAAAATGTTTGATTTTTCTGTAAATATTTAAGGTATTGCAATAAAAATTTGCAGGAGTGTGCACTATTGTTGGAGTCTAATAAATAAAAATTAAAAAAGTCATTTTTTTTTAATTGCAAGTTTAAGGTGGAGTGTACCCTTAATAAACTTTTTTAATTACTGCAACTAAAGTATATGTTAACTTCAAGGTGGCAAGTTTGTTCCATCTTGTAGAATTCTCATAACCAGCCCGTGTTCCGAGATATTCGCTTCCAAATTTGCCACTCAATCTGGCTACTTACACATACAAAATTGCGAAGATCGCCACAAAATCCCTCCCCGTAGTGACGCAGGTCAATGCTTATGACGTTCCATATGACAATGGTACGAATCTGATAACAGCTTCTCTCTACTGCCCTTAGAATGACATTACTTTGCTACCGCGGTGGAATATACTCATTTGGGACAACATAAGTGGCTACATTTGGTGTTCGTCATTAACACGTCTGAACTGAATGTGAAAATGCGCCGAGGTCCTGTTTGCGCTAACAGTGTCGAACAGTATACCTCAACGCTAGGCATGTGCGAGTAGTAGTGTATTTTGTGTTCGAAGCAAATTCGAAACGAATAGCGGTTTTGGCCGAGTGTTTTTTAATTGAATATTGAATAGTTTCCATAAGCCATTTATTTTGCACGGTGCTTAAATGAAAACCTAGCTGAACTTATGAAGGTTGTTACCAAGCTTCCCCTTGTCCGTTTCTAAGCTAACTTTAATTTAAATATATTTATGGACTGGCCTCAGAAAGTCCTATGTCTACATTGGGATGGCAAGTAAATGGCAGATGCGACCTAAAACTAAACCTATAGAGATGTCAAGCTATACCTAATCAAAAAGGATTTATAAACCTTGCTTTATGCAAAAGTCCTTGTTTCAATCTGGAATTGAAAAAAAAAAAATCAAATTATGAATGCAGTTAGGTTGTCAGGGCATCTCTGTCTAACATATATTCTTGCATAAAGTACTGTGTTGTGAGACTCGAAAACTTAAAATTTTGGTAACCAATCACACCTTTTTATTATTTTGTACACACCATGTGCATTTCTTTCTTTTTTTTTCAATTTGAATACGGTTTGGCATGCATATCTAATACACTTGGTTGGAATATTTCTTTAGTAATAATCTATTTATTTGTGTAGATACTATTTCCATAATACTGTTCAAACGTCAAACGGAAATTAAGCTTCAGCATCTGCACCTTCTCTGCAAAGCATATCTTGTTTGTTGATCAGAGAAAGCACCCTGTCACTGGTGCAATCCTTTCATTTAACCGGATCTTCTACCTATTCGCCGTTCGGGGGTGCCAAAGTGGGACAAAACACTGCCCTATAAGCATGCTGGCAGGACAGTGGGACCACAGCCGGAAAAGTGGGACCTGTCCCGCCTAAATCGGGACGTCTGGACATGGGTCTTTGGAGCCAAAAACTTCCTAAAACTGCATTCTTTTGAAAATGGCGATGGTTGCTGTTCTTCTGAATCTACCAGGCTTCTAATTTTGTGGATGAATATTTGAGCTATAAATCAATTCATAATGTCTATGCAGGCGTAATGTACATTAAAGTTGACTTTAAAACATTGTTTTCACAAAACACAATTTTCGGACTCCTTGAAATTTTGCAGGAGGGATATCTCAGCATCTAGAGCAGACAGAAATATAACCTTTCCTGAAATGTGTTGCTAAATGTGTGAAGCATACAATGTTGAGAGGAGAGTTTTTTAATATAAATCTAGAAAATTTTCTATTTCATCTTTTGTTTCATGACTTATTAGCCATGCATTGAGCACTGAACTTTAATATGTGGGAAAATCATTAATAATGGGTTTATCTTAAAAGTACTTTCAACATTGTATTCTCTACACTTCGTAGTATCTGGCCGTGTGTTAAAATGAATATTTCGTTGAGCAGTTTTTTCCCTATCGTTCCTCCAGACAAAGGCAGGTAAGTTTTAATTATCTTGAGGACAATTCAACTGACTGAGAAAATGACCAGATATATGAAATCAGCACAAAAAGCTGAACAAGCTTGTGCAGTTTCCAGTGTTCCCCTTTAATATACTCTTGCATATTAGCCCCAGTTAAATTTTTAAAATATTACTACAGTGCAGGTATCAACATTCCCAAAGTTTTCGTTTCTTTTTAAATACATACACAAGGTGCACACAAGCACCATCCCACTTAGAAAGTGTGCTTCTCTCCTATGCACACGACTGCGATAGTCATGCTTTTCAAAATGGGTGGGTTAGCCAAAATGAGCGCGCTTCCTACCAAGTACCAGCAGCACTATGGAGAAGCAACACCCGCAAAGCCCGCTTCCACAGATGTTACTTCTCTGCAGCACACTCATGCTCAGTAATTGTATGTTCACACTCAGACGCAACGTGCCAATCTTTCATAACAAAGACAAACGTAAGTGCAAGAAGCAGAACGATTTCATTCAGACTACAATCAATCGTGGTCTGAACAAACTCGTTCCGCCTGTTGCGCTTAGGTTTGCATGTGTTTTGAAAGATTGGTGCGTTGCGTCCATGATGTGAACATAGCATAAGAACTGCGCTAAACGGAGCTAACCCACCATGATCAACACTTCAAATATTATATAGTTCTTCTTGAGGCAAATATTGAATACCGTCTTATTCGAAACTACTATTTGAAAATATGAATATTTGCACAACCAGTCAAAAAAGAGGCCCCACAACAGTGACACATTAGTCACTGCTGTATGGTGTATTGCTTTGCAAACTTTATATGTTTGGGGTTGCTCCAAGGAACTCTCACTGCCACACCAGCACACATATTGTGTGCTGTGTATGAAACAAAAATTGTGTGTATGAAGTAAAAAAGCAGAGAAACTCTCAGAAAACTTTCCTACTACAAAAAGAAAAGTTCTTACTTCGAAACTCGGCATAGTTGGTGCCGGCTTGTTTGAGAGACTGGTGGCGCGCTGTGACGTGGTCCGAGACCTTTTCCCACAACTTCGTCAAAGACGCTGCGTCTCGGCGTGCGTCTTCCGAGCTTCTGGGCTTGCCACCTTGCACCAGCTTGGAGCACGACTCCCTGAGTCTGTTGTATTCTGGAAGCTTGGAATCTAGTTTGTCCTTGCAAACCTGCAGAGAAACAGTATCATCAGTGCGTGACCACGGCATTAAAATACAAAGCTGACGCCGATCCCTCATTTTCATTGTGGTCTAGAGCACAGGTTCTCGAACTCGGCTCCCTGGGACCCATGAGTTCCGCTGAGTACATCATCACGGGTTCCCCAAGCTTCCAAATTTTATAGCCAGTCCTGCCCCTAAGTAAGCATTTTTCCAGTTTAAGCACTATTTTAGAAGATCTGGGCCACCGATTAACGCATAACTGCAGCGTGTGAACTAACGCTTTTTTTTTTAAGGCGCTTTAGACGGCCCGCAAAAATCGGTTTCTCAATGTATTGCGTTGCAATTTATTGCAGAGGTGCAAGCAGGTGGTGAAAGTTTACAGTGAAAAGATCAAGGAGTGAACTTACCTTGTTCAAAAGAAAAACATGGAAAACTGTTCTGGGCAATTTCTGCCACCACTTTGCAGCGATAAGTGCTGCCAACAAAATGGCGTACGTCGCGCGGAGGGAGCTCAGCCGGTGCGGGTTATGATCCCAGATGATCCCACTAAAGAACCCAAGTCAGCCGGCACTCCCTCAACGCAGCCCAGAACAGGTTTCTGTTTTTTTCCTTTTAAGTGAGGTAAATTCATTCCTTGATTTTTTTTTTTTTTTTTTCACTGTAAACTTCTACCACTTGCATGAACCTCTGTAGTACGTAAACCACCCCCGTTAACTCGAACACGGATATCTCGAAAGATCGGTTAAGTTGAAACTTTTGTGGGTTGCGAAATGAATCCCCATTGGCACCATGTATTTTGACATCGCTTATCTCGAAGAAAAGTTTCGGGGACGGGCATCGGATATCTCGAAACTTTGCGTGCAAAAATAAAAAAAAATATTCCTGAAAGGACACTGAGGCCGAAGGAGAAAGTTTATCTCCATCGCGGACGAAGCGACCAGCGAGCCCCGAGCCCGACCTAAAAATAACGCTAACAAAGAGAGATAGAGAGGGTCTTCGGAGAAAAATAAACAAAAGAAGGAAGCGCCGGAGAAAAATAAACAAGAAGGAAGCGCGGGAGAAAAATAAACAAAAGAAGGAAGCACGGGAGAAAAATAAACAAAAGAAGGAAGCGGCGGAGAAAAATAAACAAAAGAAGGAAGCGCCGCAAACGCGTTCCGGGCGCACAGAAGGCGACGAGCGTTCAAGGACGTTTGTTTTCTTGCTTTTTGCTTTCTCCCCATCTCCCGAAACTTTTCTTTCTCTCTTTTTCTCTACGCTTGTGCTGGCTTGTGGCGTTCTATCGGCTCTCCCGATCTCGTGGTCGCCGTAGTCGCCACGCCGCCAAGCCGTTGTCGCGTCGCCTTCGTTCAACCCCAGTCCACATGGATGACGGCGGCGCTCTTTGAGGAATATGTGCGTGCGCTGGACCGCTGGACGCTTGTTTCTAATTCATTTTTTCTCGTTTTAGTAAGTGATTTCTTGCTTAAAAACGAAGCTGTGATTGGTACGATTTTCGGAAGCGCTAGATTTTCGAAATCCGCGGTCGGTACTTTGGAAATTTTCGGTACTCCGCTTATCTCGAAATTTCGCTTATCTCGAAATTTTTCCCGGTTTTTATGACTTCGAGTTAACGGGGGTTTACTGTAAATTGCAGCATGTTACGTTGACAAACCAATTTTTGAGGGCTGTTTAAAGTGTCTTAAAAGCGGCAGTTTACGTGCTGTATGAGCCAAACACACCTTAGCATGGGCATTATTGTTTACAATGTCTGTAGGCTTCTGCACTGCATCATTCCATCAATGCCAAGACCAGGAGGGGTTTCTTGGATGTCAGTCAAGGCAGAGAAGAGTTCCTTAAGACTTAAAAGTTTAAGAACCCTTGGTCTTGACCGTAGAGCTATGGTCCTTGTCTTTGGTCTGGAAACTCGGCTCTTTTCCACCTTAGGAAATTTTTTCACTGTAGGTATTATACAGATCGAATCAAAATAAAATAAATGTTTTGTGAAACCAAGCAGTCTTAAAGGTAGAACTTGTCAATGTTTTTAGTTAGAATTTACTCAGTACAGTTTGAGCAGATATTGCATGTTCGTCTGAAAAGAAATAATTTCAATGAAAGTATTAATAGTTCCAGGTTGCTGCAATAGACGACAGAGCCAGTTCTCCACTCTCACCAATTCGTGCCCTCAGAGTCACCTTGCTTCGATTGTTAAGTTTCGTCGTCCTCATACCCCAGCATCTGGCGACGGAACTGTAGGTGCTAACTATCAATGCTCCATTCCGAAACGCTGAAAAAGCTACAAAGCATTCTTGAAGGCTCGGCGACATTTTGAGGTGAGTATGGACGTCTTTATCGCTCTCCTAGCAAGTTCCTCGCTGGATTCGATTGGTTCCCCCTACTGTCCAAACCGCACCTCTGATGCTTCAATTTGTCCCTAGAAAAAGCTCTCCCGCAGAATGACAAAAAGTTTTCCAACTACCAGAGACATCTAGGAACAGTGAAAAACCTGCTGCAATAGTATGATACAAAGCTTGAAAAGGAACCTCCGGGAGGCCTCAGAGTGGGAGTCTACTTTTAACACAGAATGTGTTATATGGCTGGCACCTAACCATATCCGGACTCCAACCAGGGACGAAAGTCATCAGGCCGACTGCCAGCCGAACGCTGACGCAGCACTGTCTCCTCACTGATTGGACCCCAGTGCCAGTTGAACCTCTTCCTCGAGTGCCTCCGTGTTATTCACGGCAGGGGGAAAACATCACGTGTTCAGACATACAGCAACGCTCTGCTCCATTAAACGAGCGTGTTCCGGGCTTTACTAGAAAGCTTAAGAGAAAGCAACAGAAATGCAAAGAAAAAAAAAAACTGCCACACTCAGTTTGTGCATTGCTCCACTCAGTACTGTAGAGTGCTCAGATCTAAGAGAAATAATTGTGGGAGCTGGTCTCGGTCATTTCTAGATCCAACAACAGAAAACCATTGACTAGATCCAAGAACAGAAAACCACTTCTGCTTCTGTGAGCTAGTTTTTATTTTTAAAAAATGGCAAAGACCAAAGTTTTTGGCGCCTCTCAACTCGTGCATCGGCGACAGAGTATTTCCGAGTCACGTGCACAGTGACATCTCCGGGGTATCATGTCACTTCCGGATGGGCTCTGCGACTTCTGTTTTTTGGTCCTCCAGCGCTCCTCCTGTGATTCTGAACACCGTGTCAACCGTATTCTCGACCAACGCAGCGTCATGGCGTGTTGGTCTCTGATGCCACGCACCCCTGAGCGGTTCCTCGTGCGGTAGGCGATGATAAAGGAGATTTTGGTTTACGAACAGGGGACTCCGGTTTGGGCCCAACAAAACACCGCACCCGCTAGGCATCGTTTGT
This sequence comes from Ixodes persulcatus, assembly GCA_013358835.2. Taxonomy (NCBI): domain Eukaryota; kingdom Metazoa; phylum Arthropoda; class Arachnida; order Ixodida; family Ixodidae; genus Ixodes; species Ixodes persulcatus. The sequence goes on from JABSTQ010011593.1 coordinate 107,592, forward strand.
GATCACGACGGACGACTCTTAGTTGATCCTCGAATAAATCAAACTGCTAGACATTACTCGAGACGTTGCTGAAGCTTTTTAATCTATGTACAAATATTGACACAAGGTGTGCTCTTGGCACAGAATGGGACATTGGCAGACCGTTGAGTAGACCAAGCAGTTGGATCATTGATCAAGCGTTGGCTCACGAGACTTTTCTTTTTCGTCATCATTACTAGTACGCTCCCACACACGCGGAAACAAGATGCTGTCTGAGATGCAGCACAAACAAATCCGGGAATGATGGGGAGGGTGGGTGGCTACGCAGGGGGATGGTTTTGTTGACTTCCGGTAGATGGCGCCACGGCAATTTAATAAATTTTAGGGATAACACAGACACCGAGTGTGGTGTAACCACCACACTCCGGCTGCAGATCGGAAAATCATTTGTTTTTTCCTTTGCGATTACGCAGCACAATCATATTTCGGGGGAAGGATGCATGTTTTCGTTTAGTTGTGGTATGATAAGCAATATAAAAAATACAAGCAGTAAATTCTTTCAACCTTAAAATCGTTGCACAGCCCCTTTTACTCAAAACCTTCTAGGAGGTACCGTATTTACTCACACAATGAACGCACTCGCGTAATGAACGCACCCCCCCAAGTCGGCTCTCAAATTTCGACTTTTTTTTCACTCACGTATTAAACACACCCCCAACTGGGAGGTCAAAATTTTGACCCCCTCCCCTCACGCGCGAAATGAACACACTTTTCTATCCTGGTGCAGCGAGGCCGCGAATGCATAGGCAGCGCGGGCGAACAAAACGCCTTGCAAAAGGCAATAAAAAAAAAATAAAAAAAGATCCAACGGAAGCAAGAAAAAAAAACATTAAGAGGAGCTTTTTTTTTTTTTTTGCACAGCGCAGTCTGGACTTTGGGTCACGTGCCGCGCCCGAGGAGATAAGCAAGAGAAGCGGAGAAGCCCTCGCCTAAGCAAAGCGAAAAGATACAGCTTGCGAAAGGCGGCAAAAAAAAAATAAACAATCCACAGAATCAAGAGAAAAGAAAAAAACATGAAGAGGAGCTTTTTTTTTTGCTTTTTTTGCACAGCGCAGTTTGGTCCCGGGGTCGCGCGTCGCGCGCAAGGAAATAAGAAAGAAAAGCGGAGAAGCCCTGGCCTAAGCAAAGCGCACATACTAATGCGCACATGATCTATCACTTCTATTCTCTGTCGGACATTTGAACGTCTCCTCAACGGCGCTGTCCCGACTTTCCTGGAGGAGAACAGTGTGCTTCTGCCATCCCAGCATGGATTTCGGCCAAATCGCAGCTGCGAGACTGCTCTCACCACGATTACGAATTACATCAGTCACAGTATAGACAGTCGCACCCCTGTGGACTTGATCCAGCTGGATCTCAGTAATGCGTTTGACACGCTCAATCACAACCTCCTGATCAGAAAGGCAGCGCTGGTCGGTCTCCGAGGCTCTCTGCTTCTTTGGTTGGCACGTTTTGTGACGGGTCGTACCCAGCGCGTGCTCTACGGCGGATCAAGGTCTCGGAGCTACCCAGCACTTTCCGGCGTTCCGCAAGGGACTGTCCTGGGTCCAACATTGTTCTCTATCTATGTCAACGACATGCCGCAATCTAGTGACACTCTACTGGTGCAGTATGCAGATGATACATCCATTGAGCCCGTATCTCCTCCCCTGACTGTTCTGCCCGCCTGCAAGACTACCTGACTCGTGTTTCTGATTGGGCACATGTCAATTACTTGTCTGTGAGCGAGTCTAAGAGCATTGTGATGCGTTTTCACACCACCAAGTGTACCAGCTTGCCCTTGTACTTCCTGGCAGGTTCCGTATTGCACAATGTTCAGTCAGCATCAATTCTTGGTGTTACATTTACGCCCGCATTAGACTTCACACTCCACATCTCTGGAGCAGTAGCAAAAGCTCGGCGCACGCTTGGTTTCGTTACGCGCATATCGAGGTCCCTTGGTGCAGCCGCCTTCCGAGCGCTGTACACTGCTCTTGTGCTCCCAAAGTTAGAATATTGTTCTTTTTGTGTGGCATCCCTACCAAGCTCAGCTAACAAGTAAGCTGGAAGGGGTGCAACGCCGTGCTACTCGGACACTCTTTAGTCGCCTTGGTCACAACCGGAACGCTCTTCCACCGTATGAGACGCGGCTCCAGTGTCTCAAGTGGCAGACCCTTGAGCACCGCCGCACTGTGGCTCGTGTCGGCCTCCTCTGCCGCACATTGGATGGATCCTTGGGAGATGCCAACATTTGTACAGCAGTCCGGCTTAGTAAGCGAACTGGACAGCCTGAGCCGTTACATGCAAGAACCGTCCGCCATCAGCATTCTGTGGTACCAGCTGCTGTTCGAGATTTTCTCTCGGTCCCACTTAAGGTTCGAACGCCTCTCCCTGAAGACCGTGCAGAGTCACGACTCCTGTGTCGCGAAATCTCAAAGAACTTGTAATAAGCGTTGCTGCCACCTCCTGAATGGAATGGGGCTCTGTTGCCGGTTTCCCTCCGTCACCTGGATGAGTGTGGCGCGTGGGCGCCGACTGGTTGTGTTTGCTGCGTCGGCGCTCAGCTGGGGCTCGTGCTCAATTAGAGCACGGGTGCCGGCTGAGCGGTGCTCGCATCAGGTCGGGCCGGTCGGTGCCTGTGCTGGCCGTATTGGGGGTGGGGGGGACCTGGCACTGGAGCTTTGTCTAGTCGGGAGGTTTTGGTTTTGATTTTGTTGAGTGATATTGATGTATTTATGTTTTTCTGTTTACTTGTTCCCCACTTACTCCTGGGTGGCTGGCTGGCAGGCGCATTGCGTACGGGTTTTCACCTATCTGCTCAGCCTAGCACGTCGCCCAGGGTAGTTCTTTATGTGCAAATAAATATTATTATTATTATTATTAATGAAGGAATCCTGCCCTCGCCTCCTCCTCGCACTTTGGAAAGAGAAGCGAGAAGCCCTCGAAATGAACACACTTTTCTATCCTGGTGCAGCGAGGTCGCGCATGCATGGGCAGCGTGGGCAAACAAAACAACTTGCGAAAGGCGGAAAAAAAAACAAAAAAACATGGAAGCAAGAAAAAAAAAAACATGGAGAGGAGCTTTTTTTTTTTGCCAATGGCAGTTTGGTTTTCGAGTCGCGTGCGTGCCGCGCGCAAAGAGATAAGAAGTTACGTCGATTTTTTGGGATAAAAGGTTGGTTCATTATGCGAGTAAATACGGACGCAAAAATTTTACTTCGCGTAATGAACGCCCCCCCCCCCCCCCCCCAACTTTGCATTGATTTTTCGGAAAAAAAGTGTGTTCATTCTAGAAGTAAATGTGGTATACCTTTAAAGTTCTTTCTACCAGTTTCGAACAGCTTTGTGATTGGTTGTGGTACAAAAAGGAGTGCCAACTAAAGAAATATATCTCTTCAACGACAGTGAGTGAGTTCAAGTTGACAAATTAGAAACTTCATAAAGGATTTGTTGTAGTCGCTTGCCATATGAGGCCTCTTTGTTGCACTTCCCTGCCATGAGTGGTTGAGTATGTTCAGTCTTGTCAAACTCTGCTCCGCTACTGCAGCTAAATCCTACGTTCTTTGGTAAGCTGACTTACCAAGGATAAACTAACCTACCAACCCAATCACACAACCTTCCCAAGATAAAACAAAAAGCCAGAACACATACGACTATACCTAATACTAGGTTGTTTTTTTTTTGTTCTCAGCTCGTATCAAATATGTCATTAGTCCCACACAAACTGTAGAAATCTAGAGTTGGCGCCAAGTCTCTTTCGAGTCGCACGTCCTTAGGGGGAGAGAAAGCGCTTAAAACAAGGGTGCAGGCAAGCTGGTTCAATACTGACATGGTAACCCTGGAGCCGGGGAAAAGAAGGGACGTAGGACAGACAGAAAACTCCAAACACAGCTAAAATTTTATTTCACCGTCACGTCCTTAAATAGTTTGTTGTCAAACCTTTTTTGTCTTTGTCGCTTGGTCGTAGATATATTTAAGGACGTGACGGTTAAATAAAATTTTAGCTGTGTTTGGAGTTTTGTGTCTGTACTATGTCCCTTCCTTTCCCGGCTCCAGGGTTACCATGTCAGAAAGCGCCGACCCACCTGTAGCTTCCTGATCTTAGCTTGAAGCTCCGAGGCAGTGTTGATGGACCTCTCGGGCGGCACCTCTGCCTCGAGCTCCTTCAACCACTTGCAGAGGTCAGCAATGCCCTCAGCAGCCGATTTGCTCGTCTCAACGGCTCTCTTGAGGGCTGCATTTTTGCTCTCAGTCATCTTCGTGATCTGTAAGAAACAAAGTTTGACGACTTACTGCAAGGGCTGTGATGTGTCGTTTCCCAAAGCAACAACCGGCTGTGGCGATTCTTATTCTTCCTATTTTGCTACCACTGTAGCTTACAGCCCATCTGTGCTCAACCTCACTGTAAGGATCGACGAGGGCTCCGTGGATGGGCCGCTAGCACCAGGGAGATTTGGCTGGTGGGAAAGCGTCGGTGTAAACACCTCCCGTGGCGGGCGACCTCGAGAGACAGGCCTACTTTACGACGGCAGGTTCGGAACGCGCGTTTTCTGCCGAGAATCGGAGCGTGCGTTTCCGGCGGGGAGAACGTGGTGGCTCTGGCCAGCACCGTTTACACTTCGCGTTGTCTTTTTCGCCCGGGAGTGTGGGGGGGTCCCGGCAGAACGGCAACGTCAGACGGCGTCTGGCAGAATGACGTTTCGGGCGGGGAGAACGTAGTGGCTCTGGCCGGCACCGTTTACACTTTGCGTTTACATCGGTGTAGTCTTTCTCGCCCGAGTGTGGGGGGATCCCGGCAGAACGGCAACGTCAGACGGCAGAACGGCAACGTCAGACGGCGTCTGGAAGAATAAATGACGGGATGGCTCACTTAGTCGGCGCTATCCACACCGGGTCGGCTGTCTGCTTCGCATTGCCAGAAATAGTTTTGCTTACATCCGAGCCCGCCCGACCTTTGGCCGTGAGATGTACGCAGACCGTGGGTTCTCATGCAGGAATATAAGCAATTGCCACATGGCGAGAGGGCAAAACGATTGGTTGTGGCCTTTTGGCCAGTGGGAGGCGCCTGTCTAACGATGCGTCGAGGATTCACCCGTCCACTAAAAGGGGACGGACCAACAAGTGACTTTGAGGGGAAACTCAGCAAGTGAGTTCAGTTCGTGCTGGGGCTCGAGAGCTGACGCTCCATAATCGAGTCGGGTCGTGGAATTCCGAGGGACTTTGTCCCCGTAATCGGGACGTAATCCCACGAGCCAGCCAACTCCCGAGCTTGGATAAGCTAGTACCCGAGCACCTCCTTCCCAACCCCGTACAGGGGAAGCTATCTTTTTTCAGTATTGTTTCTTTTTATATTTCCACTCGCTACAAAGTAGTAAATTGCTTACTGAAAAGTAATTCCCAAGTTTAATTGAATTAGTCGTCGACGGCCAAGGGAAGCAACTTCGTCTCCGGCAAGACCCGCCCAGCTTCCCACAACGAAGCCCGTTACCCTCTTCCGGACCTGGCAACCCGGACGGCGCACGGTGACCGAGCGAAAGAACCCGTACTCTCCCGCAAGCACCACTATGTGCATTATCTGTCGCCAAGAAATTATCCCTTCCTCATTTGGTTCATTAGAAACCGGGATGGTTCAGTCGGGGAAAAGACGGGAAGGTGAGAGGGAAAAGGAGTGTGAGCGTCATAACTGCACTCTTAGCAAAAACCAACATGTGTTATTCGGTTTATATATAACACTCAAAAAATTAAAGACGTTTACAGCACCTTGTAACGCCGAATTAGAGCGCGGCACTTGAGGAAGAGGAGGAAGGAAGGGAACTGAGGGGAGGGTATACCCTCCTCACCTCCTCCTCCTCCCTGCTACTCCTCCCTCCTCTTCCTCCTCCTCCCCTCCTCTCCTCCTCCTTCCAGTCCTCCACCCTCCTCATCCTTCATCCCCCCCCCTTCCCCCACCTCATCCCTCCTCCCCCTCCTTTCTCTTTCCTCCTCCTCCCCTCCCATTCGTCGTCCTCCTCCTCCTCCTCCTCCTCCTCCTCCTCCTCCTCCTCCTCCTCCTCCTCCTAGTCCCCGCGTGTTGCATTATGGGACATTTTCCATAATGCACCGCGCGGTTACGCCGACGGTGATGCCACTCAAGCCGGAAACGGACGCCCGAGACCCGCGCTCTAAGAAGTTGTTAGGCATTACCTCACTCTTTATTCTCATAACTCCCTTGCATGCTTGTATGTCCCGCTTCTCCACACACACACATACACACACTGCACTCTTCATGCTGGTACTTCCCTCCTCCTTCTTCCAGATTTCCCTAGTCATAAACTTCCCTAGTCCCATGATCGCTAGAGTTCTTCCTATGCATCCTGTTGTGACCTCATGCAGCCTAGAACATTGCAGTGTAAACACGAAGTGATTCCTGTTAGTGCTTGACGAATGTGAAGTGATTATTCTGAGCACTCAATAGTCAGAGTGAAAAAAAGATACTATGTTTCATGGTTCCTTTAATACTGTGCATTGCATGAACTCGGAGCCTCACCTGCTTCCAGTTGTCATTGAGCTGATCAAGCTGTCTCTGCATCATGGTCGCGAATTCACCGTCTGCATTCTCAATCAGCCGTTCCGCAGCCACATTTAGACTGTCGACATTAGGCTGCAGGGTTTCAATGTCCTCCTCAAGGGCCTGAGGAACAACAAAGCACCAGCATTGCCTAATGTATTGATCACTAGAAGAACAAGTCATGTGAAATCAAACAAATCTTATGGTGGCAGATTTTAATAGAGAACACTCATGACAGACCATTGCAAAACTTTTCTAAAACAAAAGCTTCTAATAACCCAAACCCAATGGTGGACAAAAACGGAACAACCGCACCTGTTTTTGTCAACCCTCGTCTCTGAGTAATTATCGCTATGTCCAGTTGTTGGGTGCCTCCTGTCCAAAAGCACGTTTACGAGAGCCACACAACCTCCTTTTCAGATGAAAACATTCACAAAAAATGTTGCAACTTAAAGATGACAATGAAAGTTGGATAGCCAGTGCAACTTTGCGAACAAATTATCTCGCAACATAGTTTGTGATTCTCATCTTTCCTGACCTTTGCAAGCTGCCATATTAGGGCAAAATATAAGGGTTGGTTATTTTGTTTCCCTGTGCAGTTTTACATTCTAAGAAAGAACAAATATCGCCGTTTGTGGTCCATAACAGGTTATGGCAGCCTCTATTTAGGCTAAAACATTTCGGTGTTAATCTGGTTGCAATGTTCCTCAAAGAAGAAAAAACAAAGACACCGACACTCGATTGCTCCAGCTGTGCTTCCAGCTTCTCCAAGTCGCCGACTGCCACTTCCTCGTCCTGCAGGAATGTCGTGACGTCCCCAATCCAGGAGCGGACGCCTTCCAGTTCGTCCTGAGGAAAAAGTTTATAGTTTTTTGTTACAGCACGGGAACACATGGAAGGCAGCTCATGCCACCCATGCATACGAAGCATCCTCAAATCGGCAACCAAATACCGTATTTATTCGAAAATAGGACAACCTTTCTTATGAACAGACTTGTGCATCCACTTTCCCACAGAACCCACGAAGACCAATCATTATGACTAACGAAAGGAGTCGGAGAACCGCAAATCAGAGATAAGATTCGGAATAAAAAAAATTCCGACCCAAGCAGATCTCATTTTTGCATTCCGACGTTATCGGTTCCTCGTCATTCGCTGGGCATCTTCCGTAGATCTCAATGATTGGCTGTTCTTGAGCGTTGCAGAGAAATGCGCACACAGGCATTGTTCATAAAGAGTTCGACCCTTTTCAAATAATATGGTACATTGCAAAATCTGCCAAATAATTCCACAAATTGTCTCAGTCCTAAATTTTTTAATTTATTTGTTTCAGTACCCTCGGAGCCCAGGAGCATGACAGAGGGGAGGGGCAAAATCAAAACAAGATAAAAAATACAAACAAGACAAAGTCACAGTACATGCAACGAAAACATGAGCTATCCACAAATGAACTGAGAGCGTAAGGAGCAGTAATGGTATGATGACAGAAGAAACGCGAAACAGTACAGTCACCGGGGGGCAACCAAGGTGATGAAACACAGATGCGGTCTAGAGACTAGTCGGAGACATGTTCCAGGCATCTGGTTAGGCCCACTTGTAAAAAACTAAGCTAGCATGCAGCATTTAGCTGCTGTAGCGGAACAAAGTTTGACAAGACTGAACATGCTCAACCCGTCACGACAGGGAAGTGCAACAAAGAGGTTTTTAATAATTCGATGAAACACCGACACTAGTACAGGGATCCTAATAAGTCAGTACACGAGCGCGCCTTGCCGAACACGACGAGCCAATGGTCTAGCTAAGAAGAAGCTACCTCTTCTCCAGCCAAAAATCCCGAGGCAACTGTGCTCCGGAGTTTCACACAAAATAATTGTCCAATGTTGCCTCGAGGCAGAGAAGCAGTCTGAACATCTTTTGCCAGGAAGAAATTAAATAAACGTCTTTTTAAATGCGCAGCATTTATGGGGTCGGCTCTTACGAATTTCGCGTTTACGGATGTAGCCTTGACGACGTCACGTCATTGTATGCCCCACAAAAGAAGGAGCGCGAAGAAGCCCTATAAAAGCTACGTATTTGACGTACCTTTAGAAAATGCCAAAGAGACGCACAACTGTTTCTCCCCCAAAAGTATGTTTCTAATGCAATTCTCGCACAATCTGGCCACTATGTTTTTTGTTTTGCAGAAGATAAACAAGTATGCAGCACAAGGTTGCTGGAGCTCGAGATCCCAGCTATGTCGTGTATTAAACCTATTCTCGGCCCACCTGGAAACGCTTGAGCAGGGCCGTGTTCTTGCGGAGGAACTGCAGCCTCTCCCGCAGGAGAGTGCACACCACGTCCCAGCAGCCGCCCAGGCCATGCAGCTTCTCGCGCAGCTCGCGAGCCCAGCTGGCTTCGGGCTCCTTGCGCAGGAGCTCCTTTCCCGTGCTCGTCACGTACTGGAGGTTGGACTCCTCCTCGTCCACCGTCGTCTGCATCTCCTGCGGTCGTCACGCAGCAGAGCCGTGCCACAAAGTTTCACGCCGTGTCGCAGAGACCGCCAATGGCAGGCTGCGCGTCGCAGGAACCGTCTGGCAAAGGAAGCTCCCTTCGCCAAAAGCATCCTTCTGGTGAAAGGCACTTCTTTTGCCCGCAAACTTTGCGAGCGGAAAAACAAACAATGAATCCCAGATTGCAGATTTTTCTACCGGTTATGTGGTTCCAGAAAATTTGAGCGGTATTAATGGTCACAATGATGTCGTGTAAAATTAAGAGAGATGCTTTTCCTTTTAGGATTAAGAGGGGCTTCACGAGAACCACGCCGTTTGCTGCATGGCATCTTGCAGTTCCTCGCGTGTTCATAGCCTCTCTCCCTTTGCATCGGCTAACTTTTAGTTTTTTAGGAAATGAGTATAAGCTAAACATGTTGGCAATGAAACCGTTCAAAATTCCAGATGCAAAATATTTTCTGAGTTTTAAATTTTCTTTTTTTTTTATCATAGAGAGGTTTTACTGAGAAAAATTCAAGTGCTCTAAAAGAAAACACATAGCAGTTTCCTTCCACTAGAGTTGGACTTTCCAGTCCGATATTCACAATGCGCTCCTCAACGACTTCAACTTTTCGTCTTTACCTTTCTCAGCTTCCCTAATTTGTGCACCTCTCAAGACAAAAGTCAGAGGAATGCTCGGTTAAGTTACAGTCACAATCCCTTGCCTTGTACTTCTGGAGCTGATCCTCCATTGCGTCAAGGTTGTCGACGACAGCCTTCTCGGACTCCAAGGCTAGGCGCACGCTTCTGATCCAGGCGTCCAGGGCATCCACGGCCTCCATCAACTTGGGAGGAGGCGCCCGTTCCAGGGATCTGCCCAGTCTGGTCTCCAAGTCCGCTGTGGGGGAAAGCATCGCTTAGAATTAATTGTATGAGTGTCAAGCTCTAGACGCTTGCAAAACGTTGACTCGTTTCTTGGCAGCAGTGAAAGCTGGAATTGACTGCATGAACAGTTCTGCAACATATTAAATTAAAAAGCATTTCTGAGCAAACCGTCCGCATTTTTCGTGTCTGTCTGCATGCTGAAACCAATGAAGCAGGCAGAATGCATCTGCTATATACCTACTTCAATTATGTGTGACAGGGGTTAATGCATTTAATGAATGTGATACAGTGTATTAGCTTCTAAAAAACAAATACAGTTATTGAGGGTCTTATTATGTTTATATACATATTATGCTTAATATAATAATATCTTTATTTTCCATCTATAATGGTGGAGGCCGAGAAAAAAAGCCGCACGAAACGGCTTGACGAGCTCTCGGCCCCGAAATTGCATTCTGCAGCAGTAATACCGTTACTCCAAGGGAGAAACATATGAATTCCACTAATGCTACAAAAGTCGTTGGTTGGTCATGGGAAATAGCTAAGTCAGAAAATTGTGCTAATTGGTTTTAAATGTAATAGATTTCATGGACGTTGATAAAAACATTCTAAGGATTTCCACAAAGTTCCAAGCATTATTAAAGAACTGTTTGAGCAGTACAAGACGGTGCAAAATGCTATTGCATTTTAACGATAATCTGCGAAGCAATTTTGGCAACAATCTTTTTAAAAAAGGAACCTCCTGGAAGCGGCCTGGAAGCCAACATTTTGCCGAGAAACTTAACAAACTCACTGGAAGTCACTCTTCGAGTCTGTGGAATCCACGAAGGCTTGTCAACTGACTAAGCATAAATTGCCGATTTCCCACTTGAGCCCGTTCCGGCGACCATACCTATTTGAGCTGCGGTCTTGGACCATCGAGCGGCGAGGATCTCCAGCTGACTGAAGACTGACTGCGAGCCAAGAGAAGGCACCCGCGTTCGGAGTGCAGAGCCTTTGTCCTGCAGTCGAAGGACCTTGTCTTCTTGGCTGTCCAATGTCTTTAGCCTCATCTGTAACAAAAAAATGATGCGGAACCTTTACGGTCCAGCCGACGAGCAACTAACTAGCTCTGGGAGGCGATTCCGCATCGATGTGACAAATACCAACCACGCTTCGGCATATTTTATGGACTATGAACAGTGCTGTACAAATATTCTAATTTTCAAGCGCAGGTTTTAAATAACAAGCTGTTCAATATTATACTGTATTTTCCACCACATAGTGGACATTCTTTTTTCTCAAATTTTCACCAATGCGTCACCTACTATGAAACAACTTATATGAATTTCTTTTTTTAAGTATCAAATTAACTATGCAAGACATAGGCTGAATTAAAATTTACGACAAAGGAGGATCGGCAGAGCAAAGGCCGATGTCCTACGCTTTCGGAGGTACGAAGATTGTCCAAACGCAGTAGCACAGGTATAGTGCAACTCTGCGAGAACCATTCAAAGTGCAACTTATGCAGAAGTGTAACTTACGTAACAACTTTTATTTTTTTTTTAGAACAGCCGTTTATAGGGGGTACAACTTATGCAACAGTGCGACTTACTGACCAAAATAAAAAGGTAAATGTAGCTTCCGTGTATTATAAATGCAAGGGATCCATTCTGAACAGTACGTAAAAGAAGGAAATTGTTTCACAGTCGTTTCAATCATGCGGCTCGTCAAATGCATCTCGGCGTGCGTTGTCGGGCTGTAGCCCCACCTTGCATTGCTCCAAGAGTCGCCGCAGGTCGTCAGACTGCCTGCGCTGGTGAGCCGTGGCTTCCGAGGACTCTAGCCAGCGACGGTGCGACTCCAGCAGCCGTTCCAGTGCATCGCTCTCGGCCTGGAGCTCCCTGCAGGCAGACAGCCCCTCCAGGTGCTCCCTCTGTGCCTGCACCGTGTTCTGCACCTCATGCCAGCGCACCTCCACCTCTCGCAGCACGCCCTGCACCTCCTTCGTCTGCTCCCCGACTGCGTGGAAGAATCGTGCGGCCCTTGGTGCAGCTTGTTTTTGTCAGGTTGAAACGTGCAATTGATTGATTGGTGTTGATTAGTGATGGGGCGAAACTCTGGGGGGTCGGTTTCGGACTGTTTCGAAAGATTCCAGAACTTTTTGGACGAAATTTCGGTTGTTTCGAAGGTTTGGCAGTTTCGTTGCTATCTAGCCAGCATGGCGATGTTCCTTTTGGTTTTGTGGCCGTCGAGAGTCTTTAAAAACTCTAAATCTTGATACAGACCGAAATTCAATCAGTTTTTGGTTTATTTTCTACATTACAGCAAAACATACCAGGTTGCCCGCAGTGTGTAGGTCCTACAATTCCAGGCTGAGGCTTGCGGGCGCATCGACCCATTAAACGCATTCTTCCTCCGTGCTCGAAATGACGGCCAAACTGACTGCAGGAGCTCAAAAAGCAAAGCTCTATGGTAGCTTGTGCATGTCGAAGTGTCAGAGCTCTTGGCGCAGTGTGTCAAACGTTTCGGTCATGAATCACGGTTGGATGATCATTGATTTCGTTTCCACTCTGGAAACACACTGCCAGTGGTCTTCAACAAGTTAGGCGCATTTCACTCTGTGGGAAAGGCGCTTAACTGTGATGCACGAGCAATAAAACTCTTCGAGTAAGCAGTGGATCAGTATCTTTCTGAAGAACTAGGAATGAGTTACATAGCCACTGGAGCAGATAGTGACGGGAAACGAAGCAAACTTTGTTAATCTGTACTGTGAAATAGATTTAGCTTTGCGAAGGTCTGTCACTGCCATTTGTTTGCAGCCTGTGCTGCTGTGAAAAATAATTGCTTGGTGCAGCACCCTGAAAACGTACATAGGGCGCTATATATTTCTTCTTTTCGTGCTTCTTGCATTGCTTGTCCTGATTTCAATATGTAAAGTTAAAAATAAATAAAACTACATTAAATTATTTTAGGAGCTTAATGCATGCTTTTTTACTCAAGTCAAAACTGTGTGCACGGAGGATCATTACATAATGGTAGTAACACAGATGTCTGAGATCTTCCAACACAGTCACTTCCACATGCCACCTCTGTTGTGTCAACTTAAACCGCAACGTTCCCGGCGCTTGGAACAAACACCACACACGTCGTCAAGCTAATAATACTAATGATACATGAAAATGAGCGTCACGATTTGTGATAATTGATTTCAACTACCTGCCCGCTTTGTTTTGGTCACGTGACGACGTGACTATGGAAGTTATAGGGAAGCATTGAAATCAAAACCATTCTGACCCACGACCGTGTTGTCCGTTATTTTATTTCTCCGTATCTGTAATTTTATTTGAACAAGCCTATTTTGTTAAATTAAGTATTTATATTTAAGATTTTAATGATTTAATGTGGTTTATAAGATTGTTTTGTTAAAAAAAAGTTGCAATGCTCTATAATGTGGTCTGGCCACTCTGGCAATGCTCCGAAACTATCCGAACCTATCAGAAACACACCGAGGTTCGGCAGTTCTTCCGAAACTTTCCGAAACCCGTTTCGGATCCGGATGCCGTTTCGGGTCCGGAACCAGTTTCAGGTCTGAAACCTGTGTCAGGACCGAACCGGGCCCAATTTCGGGCCCGAAAATCTGAAACTTGTTTCGGATCTGAAACCTGTTCCGGGTCCAAAACCTGTTTCAGGAAAGGTTTCACCCCATCAGTGTTGATGGCAGAAAGATGGAGAGGCTACCCTGCACTGAACTTAAGAGAAGAGGGAAAAGAAAGACATAGTGATGAGAAAGCACAATAAAGCGATTGTGATGATGATAGACATGACAATGATGGTTCCAGAATTCACTTTTACACACACACCCCTACCCCACAAAAAAAAAAAAAAGAAAACACTTAAAAGACATGTTGAGGGTTTGGTATTAACAAGAAACAAAGCTGTGGATGCCTTTATGGATTGTTCCACTGTGTTCCAGGCACCTAGCACTTTGGAAACAGTGAAAGACTATGCATCTATTTAGTTCAATGTGTCTCGTAGAGTCTGTCATTCATTATGATAAGGCACTGACAAAGGATATGTTCTATTGACCCCTCCACGTCCCAGAGTCCCTGCTGTCGATGAGACGAAGGAATTTGGAGGTGCATGCCAATCCTAGCCTTAGGCAATGCAGGAGTGTTCCCAGTTGACTTGGCAACAGAAAACTGAGCAAATCTGTATGTGGAATACAGTCGAACCCGGATATATCGAACTCAAAAGGGGATCATAAAATAGTTCGATATATCGATAATTTGATATACAAAAATATGTTAACCTAAGCTCCAGTTGAAATTTCCGCGCGTCTCTGCTAATACCGAAGACCGCGACAAACGGGACCTTACCAAATAGAGCCTCTAAGAGCCCCTAAATACAGTAGAGCTTAGTTGGTGAAAATCACAAACACTGCCAGGTTTACGCGCGCGTGACCTCCGCACAGCACCGGCGACGAAAGAACGGAAAAAAGCAAGCTGCATGAAAACAAACAAAAAACTCTCCATCCATAGAAGAAAGCTAAGCAAGCAACAAAAAAGAAACCTCACTAAATTCAGGCAGCAAAAAAAGAAAGGCAAAAAGAAAAAAAAAAAACGCGCAAAGCAAAAACGGCGAAAGAAAGTGCGATTGCACAACAACCGTTGTGGACACACTCAACTTGAGGAAGACTTTTTTTTTTTGCTTATTTTATTTTGGGTCTAAGAAACACTCCCTGCCCTCCCTATGCGCGCGCATACCCTTCCCTTTGCTTTTGTATCCCCGTGGCTATGCTGGCTTGGCGGTTTGCCAGCCCGGCAACGCGAGCTATGTGCTTCGCGGGCGCAATCTGACCGCGGGAGAAGCGAAGAGCCGCCATGCTTCGTTTGGTATATCGAGTGTCCCCGCCATGGGAGTTCATGGGAGTTTGATACAAAAAGACAAGGCTCCTATACTTTTACATGTGATTTTCAAGGGGATGTTTGGACTGTTCGATATAAGCAATAATTCGAAATACCCGGGTGTGATATAACCGGGCTCGACTGTAACTACCGAATCATAGCCTCTCAGACACATTTTTTCAAAACTCAGCTATTGCTTGTATTCAAGCATACAAGAGGTGCCACTACTGGAGCTTAACTTAGACAGAAAGCATATTCCAGTTGCCCCACAGCAGTTGCCCGACTTACCGGCATCAAGGCCTTCCACGACATCTCTTCCTTGCTGAACAAGCTGCAACACTTCACTGTTGTTCATTGCCAACTGGCTCTCAACGTCCTGTCACAAGGAGAAAAACCCGAAATATCAAACAAGTCTGAACTATTGGCGTCCAAAAAATCAGTCGGCAACTGTACCCTTCGCTAAACTGGTCACTAGTTTAACAATAACGTCAGGGAGATATCAAATGGCAAACACGGCCCAATTTGCCTAATGCAGAAATGTGTAATGCGCATGCGCATAATTTTTGAAGCACCTAGGTTGGATAGTGTGTGCATCAACAGAAGCCGCAGCAGGGACAAATCAAGGAGCGGTCAGTCACATAGCGGAACGGACGACATAATTATGGATCTGAGTCCTAGTTAAACTAATCGCAGCCGCAGGACTTTTATGCTCCCAGAGATCCCTGGTCACCGAGACATTCAAAAATACCAGAGCTGCAACCTTTCGAATTCCTGAGCAATCTTTACCACAGCACTCCACATAGAACTTCCAAGACTATGGGCCAAGGCTTTAAACATAGTGGCATTTAATTACTGAGTCTACTGTATCAAAAAATTAATCCAACACTGGCCCCTAGGGGAAATAGTGGTGATACAAAGAGCTAAGAAGTCAGACGACCACATATCCCAGCGGGCTCTTCCACAACATGCGTTAGTACCGTTACTGGCAAATGCAAAAACATCATGTGGGCGGTCCCAAGCAGACCTTTAAAAGGTAAGGGAACCAGCAAATGCGGCACTGTTCCGAGAGCCAGTGTCAAGAGGCTGACCTCAGTGAGGACCCGGAGCTCCTCCTGAGTCATCCCTTCCCAGAGGCTCTGGAGCTGCTCCTGGGTCGGAGGCTGCTCGGGGTCGATGCCCAGGGAGTTCTCCACCTTCTCCAGCCAGGCGGTGACATTCTCCAGTGCCCGCTGCCACTCCTTCACCTTCCAGCTGTCCAGGCGCCGCTTCTTCGCCCCAAACTCGGACACGGGCTGCGAGCGGCCCCCATAAACGTGAGGGTTTGTTTGTCCTCTACGTCAGAGGTTCTGAAACTTTTACATTAAGATCATGAGTCATTTCACTCTGCAAAGGTGGATGACCAGCGGAGCTGTTTAGCACACGACACAGACGTGACAGAATTTTGAACAAAGGTACGAACATATTTATTGTCTTGATCGGTGGTCATCGTGATGAAAGGTACGCACACACATTAATTGTTGTCTTGATCGGTGGTCATTATTTTGCGTGGACAATATCGCCGCCCTGAGGAGCCGGAGGAAACTATAGTCAGTGACAGGTCAATAACGAAGTGGAAGCTCCTCCCACCTCTTTCCACTTTAGCAGAGCAAACACTGGAGAGGAGGCGACCTCCTCTCCACCGTTCGCTCCGCTGAAGTGGAAAGGGGTGGGAGGAGCTTCCACTTCGTTCTTGACCTGTCACCGACTGTAGACACCGCGACAGGACCCCCACCCCGGGAGAGCGGAAAGAAAGGAAACTAGGCACGCAAGCGCTTGGAACGACGACAAAGAGAGGGCGGTGCGAGCGCAGACATGGCCGACGCGGGTCGCACAGCACCAAATCTTTGAGAAACCTATATTATTTACGTGAGTGTCTACTAATTTTGAAAATGATGCCTATTGATAACTAATCTACTGAATAGACCTATTGCTAAATTACCCAAGCATCAAGGAAAATGCAGGGAATGGTGTTCCACGTGCCGCACGTGCCGGCATTTGCAGCAGTAACTGTTCTGAAGCAAAAGCCTGAAACAAATGGCATTTGCACGCACGTTCGTCAATGCTTTATTTTGGTTATTTACTTCCAATCTTTTATGGAAGGCGTGCGCATGCAGCGTGTGCAGCAGTGCGAGCGTAGGGTTTTTGTTGATGCACACAAAAAATCCACGAAACCCTAGCCATAAACAGCTTCGCTGTAAAAATGCTTGTGTAAGAACGCAAAACCCCACACTACAGCAGAGGCACTGCTCTCACTCTGCCCGTCGTTCCTCACACACACACACGCAAACAGTATTGGGAAGTACTTTAGGTACATTGTACTTAAAGTACTACTTCAACACGGTGTCTAGAAAATTATTATTTTGAAATTTCCTGACTTTTCCAGGTTTTCCCTGACACTTTCAAGTGAAATTCCCTGACCACTGTAGAGGCGGTTAAACATATAACACCATTACAACACAAGGCATTGAGCAATGAGCACTGTGAGGATCATTTTGCACGGGCTTAATCCAACTTGCATATTCCGAAATATTCGGGTTCATCCAGTCCAGATTAAACAAGCACTTTCTTGCCGCCGACATTGTCAGTGAAGAGTCCACTTCCGGAAACACGATGAAAACACAACGCTCAACCACACGTCAATAACCGAATGGCAGCATGGCCGCCAGATGCACACTTTTGGATACTTTCGGCTTAAGGCTTGGATTGGATTGGGGTCTGCGGCTTTTCCATTTCTTACTAAATCTAGTAGCTCTAACTGGATCTACCCTAGTGTTGCGCACTCAATCCAATCCAATCCAAGGCTTAGACTGGATTTGTCGGCTGTTCCCTTAGAATTTGGTAGCACACTCTACATCGGGTGAGCAGAGCCCGCGTTCTGCTCTAAGCAGAATTTATTACCTATTTTGCTGCCCCCAAGTCCTCAAGTCTTTGCTCAGGGCACTCGATGATGTTTCCGGCTCATTTTCCCTGACTGGGCTCGCTTTTTAAGAATATACCTGACAATTCCCCGATTTTTCCAGGTAATTAAAATTTCCCTGACTATTCCCGGTTTTCCCGGTCGCTAGACACCCTGATCAAGGAGGTTTAGAATGCTTGTACTTTACTTGAAGTAGATTCTCTTGGTATGCACTTGTATTTTACCTGAAGTATATTTTTCTGGTACTTTTCGAGGAAAGTAAAACTCACGATTTTAAAGTACATACCACAAACTTTGTCTTGTTAAATTTGTATTACGAAATGGTGCTTTGTCAACTCTGAAGCCACTTGACTTTGCCCAATATTCGCTGCCATTTCCGAAAATAACTGGTGCACCCCCAATTACCCCTAGGCCATTGCATACCTCTTTTAAAAAAAAAGACACTGTACAGGGGAATGAAAGGGCATCATGAAAGATTGTGTTAAAAAGTACATGTATTTACTTTAAAAGTACCTGTAGTTTTAGTACTTTACTTCAAGTACACTGTACCCAGTGTACTTACTACTTTACTTGAAGTATATAACCTCTCATTTACCTTGTACTTTACTTCAAGCACTTTTTAGTAGTACTTTACCCAAAACTGCACGCAAACTGCGGCAAGGCTCTCTCTCGCTTTACCCCCTCCCCCTTGCAGGCCACCGCTGTTCCGAAAACCCACATGATCGTGGGGAGAGCGCTATTCACCTCCCCATCGCTGTGCGTACAAGCTCCCTCGCCACCCCACTGCCGCCGCCCAGCTTCCGTTCTCATGCGCTCTCCGTGCCTCTACAAAACAGCCCGCGTACGTTACTTTTGCTTCTTCCACCGTGGACGCGGTTACGGGCACACCCGTTCTGAAAGAGCATATCAGCCAAAAAGAAAGCACGTCCCTGTGTCCTTCTTCCAACACATGCAAGATCTCGCACAATCGTTCAACCGAAGCACGCATCTCCCATTGCAAAAAACCCCATTGCAAACACTGTACAGCACACTGGCTGAAAGCAAATCTCCTTCAACATGCCTTCCCCAATGCAGCAGCTACCGCTGTCAATTGCAGCACACTTTGTGCGGTTGTCTGTTTTACAACAAAGCTGTTTATGGCTAGGGTTCCGTGGATTTTTTGTGTGCAGTGACTAAAAACTCTAGACCCACACAGCCGCACGCGCACGCCTTCCCCGTATAAAAGATTTGAAGTAAATAACCAAAATAAAGCGTTGACGAACGCACGTGCAAGATGCCATTTGTTTTAGGCTTTTGCTTTAGAACAGCTACTGCTGCAGACACCGGCACGTGGAAGACCATTCCCTGCATTCTCCTTGATGCTCAGGTAATTTAGCAAATAGGTCTGCTCAGTAGATTAGTTATCAATAGGCACCATTTTCAAGATCATAGACTCTCACGTAGATAATAAAGGTTTCTCAAAGATTTGCCGCTGTGCAACTCATGTCGGCCATGTCTACGCTCGCACCGCCCTCTCTTTGTCGTCGTTCCAAGCAGTTGCATGCCTAGTTCCCTTTCTTTCCACTCTCCCGGCGTGGCGGTCCCGTCGCGCATGTGTACTTTCCACCGGGTGGAGGTCCCGTCGCATGTGTCTAGTTTCCACTGGCTCCTCAGGGTGGGTCTGTGTCGTGTGCTAAACAGCTTTGCTAGTCATCCACCTTCACAGAGTGGAATCGCTCATGATTTTTTACAGCGGAGCTGTTAAGGGCTAGGTTCCCCAGGATCGTGTCCGTGTATGTCGACACAAACCTGCCTGGACAGCTACCGCCATCTATAAGCGACGGCGACAAGCACACAACCAGTATGGTTTCCGCCGTCACTCGTAGATGGCGGCAACCTTTCCAGCTATGATAAAAGAATGGATAGTTGGGCGCGTTGGTGGGAATTCATCGTAGGAAACAGCGCAAAAAACAGACGACGACGAAGAAGAAGCACACAGTGTATCGAGTACAGCTCCGCTGGTCTTGCTTCTTCACAAGAGTGGAAAGGCTGAACGATTTTTTTCATCTCAAGAAACCCCAATCTGCCGTGAACGGCAGCCAAAAAACCTCTCTCAGCCTCAGTATTGATGCAGTAAAGCAGTATGAAAGCCTATACGACACGCAAGTGTTCCAAAATGCGTCTTTCACACATTGAAACATAAGGACGAGCACGTCCATCAGAGAGACACATAAAGAATGCGTAGGAAACGCGCAATGACGAGGCAGCCAAGCACGTGCCGTTATTGGTTGAGGTTGGGGGAAAATAAGAGCTTGTGGCACGTTCGGGGGGGTAAACTAATGCACGAGGGGCACAGAAAGCAGACGAACTTGCAGGCTGTATACACCTTGTAAACAGTAACGCATATACTAGGGAGTGTTTGTCTTATAGATATGCATCAATGGGTGGCTCGGATCTGCTAAGATAACTGGAAAAATGTGTACTTAGGGGGGGACAGGCGAGGAAATTTTTGAGCTCGGGGAACCCATGAGGATAGCACCTGGGTTCATAAAAACACAGTTTAGGGAACCCATGTGCTCTAGGTCAGTAGTAGTTTTTAATTGGGGGTCCCTGAAGGCCTTCTCAGGTTTCCTGAAGGCCTTCTTGGGGTCTCTGAAGACCTTCTTGGGTTCCCGAAGCTCTCGATCGTCTGTCAAGTTAAGCAATGAAACTGACATTTTATTGATGCTGGCTGTCCGACAATGCCAAATAGATCAAATCATGTCCACTGAGTGACAAGGGAACTCTCAGTTTCAGAGCTTCAAAGTTGGTTTGTACGCATTTAGTTTTCTTCATTTACCCTTTTGTCATTGCAATTGTTCAATATCCCCTTTACCCTTGGTGGCAGAGTTGGGGTACCCATCACTTCTGCCGATCCTAAAGGGGTCCCCGAAAGATCAGTTCATATCTGACTTGTTTGTACTTCTATGTTTTTAGGGGCGAAGCTCCTTAGGGTCTAGCCTTGTCCGTCTGTCCGTCCGGCGTCCGTGCTCACAAAAAAAGAAAAAATGTTTGCGCAGTCGACAGGATTCGAACCTGTGCGGGGAAACCCCAATGGATTTCTAGTCCATCGCCTGAACCACTCGGCCACGACTGCGGGACGAGTAGGGGGCTCTGAGATGTGGTAGTAACTCAAGAGCTGGGGATGTCATGGATGAAACATTGCATGTAGCCGCTCAACGTCTATACAGGAGAGGGCGCTGCGGTCAAATGCGTATATAATTGCGTTAAACTTTGCATGCATGGCTCTGCATTTCACCGACCATAAAGCAGTAATAATGAAGTCGAAACGCAACCCGGAACTCAGCACTACCTATGAGCAATAAAAAAAAATCAGCACCATCAGCACTACCTACAAACAATAAGATCAGTATCAACAGCACCACCAAAGCTTCACCCCAATCAACATCATTCACCACGTGGAGATGCGGTCATTTTTTTTTTCTTGTTTCTTTTACAGTTGCACACATTTGCCAAATAAAGTGTCCATTTCTTTTTCAATGTATTTGTGCCGTTATTCTTTGAGTGATAACAAATATCAGAGCTACAAGGATCATCTGATCCGGTGTCCGTTGGTGTTTATTTTATATTCACCGAAAAAAGCTGATAAACTTTTGTGGGCATAAAATACGCCAAAAAAAAACCGACAATTGAATTTTAAAAAAAAAACAGAGCCAAATTTCGAAAAAATAAAAACCGAAAACGCGGAACCCTATATATATGCTAAACACACCCTGTAGGTATGTGCATTACTGTTTAGAAGGTTGGTAGGCTTCTGCACTACTTTACTGCATCTATAGAGAAGGGCAAAGAAGCAAAATTATGCAACTTGAAAGGCAAAGCACAATGTGTGCAAACAGAAGAGAGAGTAAGACAGTGTCTTGTACAATTCTATAAAAAGGTGCTAGAGCATATATGAGATGCCTCTTGTTCAAAAGTAGAGCTTGTTTCATTTCTATGTGGCACAGAGGGCTACTCTATTTTCAAGCTTAGTTGTAGTAATCACGCAGGCCCTACAAGAAGTATAATGTGTTCAGCATTGTGTGAATTCCAATAAGGATGATTCTGTTCCTAGCTCACTACATATACAAGTAGTCTGACAACATCTGATAATTTAGAAACTAGTAGATGAAAGGAGTTTTCAATACAAATTCACTGAAGAAAGTTTGCCAAATAACCAAGGTTCATTCACACAACAGGTACTATGAAAACCAGCTTGCCACATCTTGTGTAAGTACTATACTGCCCATTAATTGATAATATTATGTCTACGGTACTTATTTTTTAACATAACTTCTCTGTTCCTTTTTTACTCTAGTCACGTGAATTCTTTTTTTACTCGCTACCGCTCTGTAATGTTCTCTGCAGCAAAGGTATTTATTGACTGACTGATCGGATTATTTAAGCAAATAAAAAGAAGGAAAAAATAAAAAAGGAGAGAAAGAAAAAGAGAAATACCTAGGCTGACTTTTGATCTGAGTAAAATAATGCTAGAAAACAAGACTGACCTCTCTTCCGAGGGACGACTTAGAAGAGCTCACATGCAGCTCCTTCTTGAACTGGCTGTAAGTGAATGCTTTTTCTTCAGCTTCAGCTTGAACTTTCTGCTCTCCACTGTATTTGTCCAACTGAAATAGGAAGCGCACATGCTTCACTAAAAAGCACAATCATTCGTAAGCCTACATCACAGATCCTCAAGTCTTTTGGGTTTGAGAAAATTTTCACTTCTGAAAAACAGCCAGAGCCTTCTTGCCACAAGCCTTCCAAACCCTGTCGATACACTATTAAAAAAAGGTGAAGGAGTGGCTAGTTCATGATAGACTTTCAACACACAGCTCAGCTAGGCTTAGTCAATTTCTAAACTAGAAATGAGAGATAAGGACTGTTTAGGAAATTCGACAACTTTACTCTCGAATGACCCGGGCCCCAGTAAAATCTGTTTTCTAATTTGAGCGTAATAGCCGAGTCATGCATCGATGCATCAATTTGATCAAGAGAGCTAGGTACTCCTACCTTTCTTTGAGGGGATCTTTTAATTAAAGTAGCTAACGGATTATAAAAGTTTGAAAACCCCTGGCCTTAACTACCAGCAGAGGTCATGATCCTTCAAGCTCGTGGAAAAGATTTATAGCAACAGGCCGTTCCTAAAATCTAAAAAATTATGATACAGTCACACCCATTTATCGCGAAGTTGGAGATAGCAAATACTGGATAAAGCAAACTAATGTATGTTTCATGCTTCTACAAGTACGTCTCCAATGAAATAGGAACCCATTTCTTACGAAAGAACCAAAGCAGGGCCATGGACGAAAGAAAAATATTTCCGAAGTTGAGAAAAGTATTACCGTAAAATACTGCGGAAATGCCCACTTCGTTCAAGCGCCCACTATTAACATTTTCCAAAATTGGGAATTCTGCAAATTATATGTTAAGTGCCCGATTTGGCCAAACAAGTGTCCATGTCAAGATTAACCCCGTTTTCAGCGGAAGTGGGGTGAGCACTTGTCCGGTATTTTACGGTACATACAGGCAGGAATGGTCAAAAACCAAAGAGCCAGAATTTCAGCCGCCCAACATCGCGGCAGTTTTCGTGTCAAATAAAGACCCAATATTGGGCCGTAAACATTTTAGGATCCTTACAGGTTGTGTTTCAGTCAAAATGCAGGTACGTACGAATATTTGTACTTCGTTTCACCTTACAATGAATTATACCACGAGTCATCCTGGCCAATTCGGCGCCGTCAGCACATCACGTGCACCTTGTGCATTGCTGCGCCTCTCCGTAAGGTCACGTGACACTCACACAGCGTCAGATTGGCTCGAATGGCTCGCAACGTCTGCTGCGGCCAATCGTAAGGTGAAACTGAGTATAGTAAAGAGTCCCCTAAGCGTTAATCTCAGCGCCAAAATGCCAACGCACCTTCTTGCTCATGTTCTCCATCTTCTGCAGCAGAGCGTCCCAGCGGTGGGTGAGTTGCTCTTGCTTCCGAGAAAGCTCGGTAGCAGTCAGGGAGCCCTTGTCCAGCATTTGGATGGTGCCCTGGACTTCGTCGGACAAGTGGTCCAGCCGCTTGTTGTGCGATTCCAGGTCTTGCTCCATGACCTGCAAAGTTGGAGGGGCGGCGAATCAATCTTTTCACTTTGGCCAGCTGGTGGCCAGAATAAACGCTTCACGTTTGCAAGCAATGCAACGGGGATCAGTTTCTTTAACACAGAATGTTTTTAAGGGCTGGGATGCCCGAGGAAAGCATGATGGAACGGCATGGAAACCGTTAAGAAACAAATTACATATACTGCAGGGGGCAATCTGTACAAAATAAACGCATAACTGAGAATAAATAGTAATGAATTGAGAACAAAGAACAGAATTCTGAATGCACCCCAATGGGAATCGAACCCCCGACCCGACAGTTCATTAATTCATTGCCCAGCACACTACCACTGTGCCAAAGGCGGCTTTTTTTTTTTTCTTTATTGTTGTGCCAAAGGGGACAGTGCCGAACGCAAGCGTAGAAACTCCGGCGTTCGGCATTAAACGCATTCGAATAGTGAGCAGAGACAAAGGCAGCCATCTTTATGTCTACCCACTAATCATTCCAATCAGAACTTGGTGCACCGACGTTCCCCTGCACTTTCATCTACAGTCAATCCCGTTTATATCGAACTAGCAAAAAAAGTCTACCAGTTCGATTAGCGGGCAATTCAATATAAAAGTTTTAATGAATTTGACTCATAAATCCACTTTCTGCTGACATATTACACAATGAAATAGTCTTGCATCTTCTGCTGCTTTTTCTTCATTGCATCCGCGATAACAATATTTTTCTACGCTATCGACGGACTCCAAAATGCAGTTTTGCCCATTTCCCGAGTCCCATGAATTAGCTGGTGTCAAGCGATAGATGCCGGTGGTGCCGCTTGATTCGCGCATTAGTGCCGAACTATGCCGAGAACACGGAGCACATCCGAGCAGGAGCACCTTCTCCTGCAAAGCGCCGTTTTGCTCTGCAAGTTGGCTTTCCCCTAAGGCCGACGGCTGCGTTGGGGGAAAGCCAGCTAGCAGAGTAAACTGACTTTTTTTCCTTCCGGGCGGCCGTGTCAACCGCCCAGAAGAAAAAATAATATTAGGAAGTTTTCGTAGACCACGTTTCCCCCTCCGCTAAGCCCTCTGCAACGAAGAAGTTGCTACTGCGCTTGTGCGCCGATAGCCTTGACTGTAGAGTTCCAGGTACCGTAGTGGGTTGCGGAGGGCATTGCGGGACGGCGAAAACGATCTACGAAAACTCCCTATTCTTTTTTTGCGGAAGGAGCGGGGAGAGGGAGCACGGAGCACCCTCTCCCCGCTAAAGAGATTTTTTTTTTTTTCTTTCGGGCGGTTGACGTGGTTGTTCGGAAAAAACAAAAGCCAGCGTTTTGGCTTTAGCGTTTTGGAGGTCGCGGTGTGTGTCGACCTTCGGGTTGTTGTTGTTCGGGAGGTCGGCTCCCTTTGCGAAAGTGTTGGAGCCGGGGAGTGGCTCGGGCTGTCTGGGGCGAACTCGTTGGTCGTCTGGTTTTGCGTTTGAGTTCTTTTTTTCCCTTTCTCTTTTTCATTTGTCTGAAAGTCTATTTATTGGTGTGTTGATATCAATAAAATTCAGCTGCGTTTGAGATTTTGTTGTGTTCGTCCGTTTTTTTATCGTTCCCCATCTCAGGGTTTCCAAGATGTCGATTAATTACCAGCTCGCCTGCACTCTATCACTGCTTACAACTCTTGGCAGTTCGATATATCGGTAGCGGCTGCTATTTTTGTTCAATGTAACCGTAGATTTTGCTATATACAGTGAAACCCGTTTAGAACGAACCCACATACAGCGAATTATTGTCGATATCGAACTCACGAAAAATTTAAATAAAAATGCATGTAAAAAGTACATTTTATAACGAACAACATATTGGCTATGTCGAACTTTTCCCCCCTGAAGGCTTCCAAAAAAGCGCTAACAATCGTCCTCTAGCTTGTCCCTTCCCCAAAAAAAGAAGTAGGAAAGAAAGAAAATTCCAAAAGCTCAAGTTGCTAACAAAATTGAGAGAAAAGAAGCGATTCATAAGGGGTTC
This sequence comes from Ixodes persulcatus, assembly GCA_013358835.2. Taxonomy (NCBI): domain Eukaryota; kingdom Metazoa; phylum Arthropoda; class Arachnida; order Ixodida; family Ixodidae; genus Ixodes; species Ixodes persulcatus. Next base: position 133,464 of record JABSTQ010011593.1, read on the forward strand.
AGAAAAAAAAAAACTTTCATCCCAAAGCGTCTGCCCATGAAGAGAATCGATTCAGAAAAGATAAGCTAAAAAAAAAAAAAACTCTGCAAGCGTGCAAAAGAAAAAAATAAACTTTTTAGGGCGGTGTTACAAGGCGGAAGTGAAGAGATAAGAAAGAAAGAGAAGCTCTCGCCTTACAACGAACGCATCGTGGAAGTTCGTTGTAAATGGTTTTTGCTATATCAAACTACTTGCTATATTGAAATGATTGTAGCGTTTCCTGCTGTTCGTTATAAATGGGTTTGACTATATTATCACTGTAACATTACTGTGCACAATAATTATTCGATATAAGGAATAATTCGATGTAAACGGGTTTGATATTGTCTGGTTTGACTGTACTCTCCCTCAATTTCTATCCGTATAACCCAAAAACATTTTTAAAAAAAGAAATAACTGCAAAGTTTGCCGCATGTACCAAAGAATGCTGTGCAAACGCGTTCTGTGTACAGTCGCCGACCGTTTTTCGGACTCCGATAATTCGGACTTGTTCGATATTTCGGACCTAAAGGTGGAACCGTGACTTACCCCATAGAAATAGTGTTATTCACGACCAATGTTTCGGACAGCTTGAAGTCCGAAAGTTTGATTATTCGGACAAAATCGTGGCGAGCGATCAGCGGAAAATACCATCGAGAAGCGGCCATTTTGAATTCTATGTTGGCTGCAGATGGATTGGCTTGGTTTGGCAGCGCTACTTGAGTACTCCTGAGTCCTACCGCTAGGTGACGCTATGCTAGCCCTTTTTTTTGCATTTAGCTGCATGTCATCATCATTCAGAAAAAAAAAAACTTTTCATCCCAAAGCGTCTGCCCATGAAGAGAATCGATTCAGAAAAGATAAGCTAAAAAAAAAAAAAAAACTCTGCAAGCGTGCAAAAGAAAAAAAGAAACTTTTTAGGGCGGTGTTACAAGGCGGAAGTGAAGAGATGAGAAAGAAAGAGAAGCTCTCGCCTTACAACGATCGCATCGTGGAAGTTCGTTGTAAATGGTTTTTGCTATATCAAACTACTTGCTATATTGAAATGATCGTAGCGTTTCCTGCTGTTCGTTATAAACGGGTTTGACTATATTATCACTGTAACATTACTGTGCACAATAATTATTCGATATAAGGAATAATTCGATGTAAACGGGTTTGATATAGTCTGGTTTGACTGTGCTCTCCCTCAATTTCTATCCGTATAACCCAAAAACATTTTTAAAAAAAGAAATAACTGCAAAGTTTGCCGCATGTACCAAAGAATGCTGTGCAAACGCGTTCTGTGTATACTGACCTTATCCGTAGGATGAAGATACATTTTTTTTACATGAGCTGTCTTTGCTTGCAAAAAGGCACACCTCAAAGTGTTCTAAACAAAGGCAATCAAATTAATGAATGAGCCATTGCAAAGGAAACCTACTAACCTGCAGGCACTTGACCATGTCCAGAACTTCCTGCATGCTGGCCTTCGTCATGTCAGACTTCTCCATCTTACACAGCTGGGCCTCTTGCATGAGCAACCACTGTTGAAGCCGGGGCTCCTCGGTGCTCAGCAGCTGAAGTGTGCCCAGTAGCCGCTGGAGCTTGGCACCATAGTTTTCTACCCAGAGGCACACCGTGGACCAGCGCTCCCCCAAGGCAGCCAGCTCGTCTTCCAGAGCCGTGAAAGCTGGTGAAAAAAAAGTAACGTCCCCACGAATCACACACACCCACAATGGCAGCGTAAGTCGGATGGATCAATTAGATATCTCTAGCTAACTGCTTAAATCAGTTTTTCGAGAAAATTCGCCACAGGTTAATTACCGAAAGCACATGAATAACTTTTAATAAAAAAAAAAAAAATCACTTTAGCTAATTATGATATAATGTTCACAATAAGTGCTTCATAACTGTGAAGCATAAAATAGGCATCATTTTTTGTTTATATGTGCTTCTTTTCACAAGAAAGAGCACTTAAGAAACTCAGACTCCTTTTCCTCCTCGACTATACACACTTCCAACAATTGAACAGCCCCACCCTTTAACTAAATTAAGAAGAAAAAGTTATCTCTTCGCAAGAAATAACCTGCTTAGTCAAGCTTGACAGAGTTTAGTCACAGAAATAGCAAAACAGGAAAAGGAAAAAATTGCTGCAATCAATAGCTGCTTTGGGGCGCTGAGACGACGTCCAGACAAGATAACACCGAGACAATTTTCTAAATCCTGTCCCAATTGACAAGACGGTCAGCAAGAAACAAATTAATCAGAAACCATTCAAGGTTTAACCAAAACATTTGTTATGTCCTTTATGGGTTGCCAGTTTGCAAGTAGAGCAAGCACAGTACAGAAGCAGACACCTGAGGAAGACTCAGCAATTGAAATTTCTGTGTTATGAAGCCACCCCTCCCCTGCAAACTACCATCTCAAAAAGGTTGCCATGAGACAGAAAGAACAAGGGGAGGGTAACATCAATGCAACGTACCATTTTCGGCACTTGATTCGTCGACAACAACGACCATGTTCGACAACGAGTTGACAACTTGTTGCTCTTTTTCAATGTCGTCTTGCAATTTCTGGAACAGAAAGGGTTTGTTGAAAGGTGAGCTCATATATAAAATGTCAGGCCCACGATAACTTAGAATGACAACAAGTGATAATACTACAGAACTCATTTCTCAAAATGATCAACAATAATAATCGAAACAATAACAAAAATAATTTAATCATCTAGTGTAACTTAAAGTACAAAATACTGTGCCAGTCAAAACCTCTGTGGCTCATGTGATGCAGCACGGCAGTTGCAAAAAGTAATTTTCCATTAAATGCCACACTTCGAGTTGGAAAAAAAAGGCTCGAGGTGCACCTAGGGTAAGCACTTCTTATGAGTTTTGAATGCGAAAGCATTCACGCCGCTCTTCGCTCGCTTCTTTAATCTGCGGCGTACAACGCGCTGACCTTGGGCGTGGAACGGTGGATCCGCTGCCTCGCAGACATGCAGCGCCATCGGGTGAGCGATCGTTCAAACTGTCATGTGCCTTGCGGCGCGAGGAAGGAAGAGACAGCAGTGTGGTTCCCAGCAGAACGAACCCCTTGGTTTATTCTAAGCGCGGTATATATTGCCACGCGCCGCCGTACAACCGATAAGGGGCGAGCAAATGCGGTGATCCGTGATAACACAAGTGTGATAACACAGTCAGGATGACACCATACAAACTGACGCGCAGCGGCCAATGGGAGCCTCGTCGACGCGCGCCATCAAATGGGACCGAAGTGTAAAAGGTGCCGTTGGCTAGCTTTGCGTGTGGTTTCATTAAGGTGTTGTTTTGCATGGTTTCAAAGCTGATGATGTCGGCTCACTCCACGAGACAGTTAATGCTTTTGCATTAAAAAAAAAATAAATCTAAAGAAGAACATACCATCTTTATGCGATTCTAAGCACCTTCCCCCCACAGTTATCCAGTCAGAACGGTAAAATAAAGGTTTGCACGCAATATAAGCACCCTTTTTTGAGCGCGATTCAAAATCCGAGCAGTGCGCACCACTTTCCCTCAGCGGAAGGAGAGACCGTGATTGCCGAGCCGTTGGCAACGCTGATTGCTGGAAAAAAGTCGGAAGACATCTAAGCACTTCTTATGAGTTGTGAATGCGAAAGCATGAATGTCCGACAATGAGGATGCTAGAGGCGGCGCCATGTTTGTCAGCGTCCAGACGAGCAGAAGCATCGGCGACGATGTGGATGCTAGAGGAGGCGCAATGTTCGTCGGCGGTGAGACGTGCAGAAGCACCGCCGACGATGTGGATGATGGAGGCGGTGGCGGTTGGTCAGTGGCGAGATGAGCAGAAGCCTCCGAACGCGTGCCAACGTGTCCATTTTAAAGGCCAACTCCGCTTCATTTTTGATATTTAGGAAACTATACAGCCCTCTTCAGTATCATATAGGAAGACCCCATGTCAAATATTACGATCTAATTCCGTCTATATATTTAATAAACTTTCCAGCAAACTTTCAAATGAGCCAAGTCGCCGAAATCTGCCAACTCTAGCATGCGACGCGAGGCGCAATCGTCGGCGCAGTCAATGCGACGGAGTTGGAGCGGCCAACGTTGAGCCACTACGTCAGAGGCATGTCTACATCATTCTCACGTTTTGTTTGTTTTTACTTCTCAGAGCAAAATTGAACGATGACGTCATGAGTTTCTCCTCCCGGTGTTGGCTCAACGGCGTCCACGTGACCACCGTAACGCGGATGCACTAGTTTGCGCTGCCCTGCGCGCTTATCGGTCTGTTTCTCCGTTCCCCCTCTCCTCTTTCGGCTTCTCCCCTTCCCCCTCTCTCCCGGGCCATCACCGTCCATGCCATGCGAAGCGACCTGCCTGCGTCGCGTGTCCTGTACCTCGCCCCCACGAACGTCACAAGACCACGTGGTTCGACATGATGTGGCCATGCCTCTGACGACACGAGACCAATGTTGCCTGACGCAACCGAAGTTTCGGTTTCAGTATCAGCTGATGTTTAAATTAAGATTACACAAATACTATTCCACATGTCGCGAATCCGAAGACGTAGAGCTGTTTAGTAATGCTTTGTGAAACGGAATCACATGTAAGCCTAAATTGTTCGGAATTGAGAGGAGTTGCCCTTTAACTAGCACGGGGCCCGTAGTGGCATGGGGTTGCGGCGGTTAGTTTCATTGACGCACTGGCCGCACGGACATGCAGCGCCATCTGGCGGCGGTCGTTGAAACTAACGCGCGCAGCGGCCAATGGGAGCCTCGTCGCCGCGTGCCAGCCAATCGGACCTTTGGGATCAGGGAAACTAGGTGCCGTTTTCGTGCTTCAAACTGATGATGTCACCTCGCTCCATGGGACAGTTCATACTTTGGCATTAATACGTTTCAACGTCACTGGATAGATGACGACACATGAATCGTGCGCTCACACGGACGCGAGCCGAGCGAGCAGGCGAGTTTGCTTGTTCTTTCTTTTTCTCTTCTCGAAGAGCATCGGCTGTGTTGGCGTCGGGGAGCCATCTTTGTCCCGTTTCAGCGGCTTCTGATCAGTCTTTGATCAGTCTCGCGTCAGCATGAGTGCGAAGTGAACTTCCTATATGTTCAAGTTCAAGAGAACAGAGATCTCATTTGTGGAGAAGAATAGAAATCACAGCACTGCTGAGAATTTTAGCATGGACAGGTCCTGCATGATTCAATGAAGAAAGCAGCGGGAGCTGATTTTCAAGAGCACGTCATGGTTAAGTCCTTCAAGAAGTGTTGTATAACGAACAGTTTTGTCGGATCTGAGAACGACCTCTTGTGGGACACGGAGAGCAACTGAGGCAGCAGCAGCATGGTTGGATGCACCGAGGACTCGTCGTCGAGTGAAAGTGATTGAGGGAAACATGCTGCATGGTGTGCTGTGAGCTGTGCCGGCAAGTAGAGTGGCAGTCTCTTGTATTTGTTATATCTTCCGTGTACTATTTTACCTTTTATTTTACTTAAAATAAAGTAATATTTCTTTTCTAAAATTTTGTAGCATTTAGTGTCCTTCGGACCACCCCCCCCCCCCCCCCCCCTCCCCTTTGTGAAGCATCACAGATTTGAAAAAAAAGGGGTGCTTAGAATCGAGTAAATACGGTACCCGTTTTATATACAGTCGCCGACCGATTTTTCAGATTCGGAGGGGACCCCGAAATTGTCAGAATAATCAAGTGGTCTGAAAAATCGATTTCAGCCAAATTATCGAATTTCCACGCATATTCCGCTGCGTATTGGCCGCTTTCCACTTGCTTGGTGCCGATTTTAAGTTCTCGTGCAACTTTCACTTTATATTGTTCACTTTTCATTTGTTTATCTGTTTGATCACGGTGCTGCGCTCTGTCGGCACCTTCGTTGGCACAAACAGCGAAGTTGAAGTTGGTGCCATTTGGCATTATTTGGAGACAATGTTTAGTCCACCAAGCTCGCTTCAATACTAAGCCTATCGACAAAAAACCTACGCGCTCAAAGACCACAAAAACGGCTAACAGCAGCTCTTCTCGCAGTCGCACCCGAAAAACACGGACCACGAGAACAACTGGAAGAACCTTAAGAATGGGCAGACGGCGGTTATGTTGGCTATAGCGGAACCGGAAAACTCGACTATAGCCTCAACCCAGCTTGTTTATTGCATAGGACGTAGTATCGAGGCTACAGGGCGAAGTCAAAATAACCAAAATGGCGGCGACTAAGCTCACGGAGCTATTGCGGCAGCTGTTTTGTAGCTGTAAACAGAGGAATTCAAGCAAATTATGTCCGAAATATTGAGCAATAAGCTTTATGGCATCCAAAATTTCGGTCAATGTTATAATCTCTATGGGGTTAATCAAACATGTCTGAAAAATCGGCGTTCGAAAAATCAGTCAGCGACTGTAACCTAGAAATTATTTCCTATAAAATATTCCCAAGGAGCAAGAATAAATTTAATAGCACATTAAAGATTTACATATATGTGCACGAGAAATTCAACTCTGCCGGTTGCTAAAGAATGCATCACAAAACCAATGCACAGAATAGTGTACTTAAATATGTATAGAGAAGCCACACAGTAGCACATTGCAGCTCACAAAAAGCAGATTTCTTTCCATCTAAAATAAGATGTCCCCCATAATGCATACAAAAACATAACAAACAAAGAAAACAAAAACCAGCATGCAACATAAAGCTGCATGCACACTCACTTTATGTTGCTCCAGCTGCCTCCGTGCTGTTTCCAAGTCTGGGCCTGGTTCGCCGAACATGCTGATCCGATCTTCGGTTTCCGTCAGCCACTGCCTCAGCGAGTTCTGCTGCTGCTGTTGCATCTTCATCAAAGCCTCATGCAACCTGCAGTCAACAGACAGGAAAAACGACGAAGATATGAAATCCGCAAGGCTTGGGGTCATTTCACCACTCGACAACACACTTTTCCTTTTTGATTAGACGATTACTGAACATAGTAGGTGAGGACACAAGACACACTGAAAGCTCATTTGTCAAAAAGAAGTCTACTAATCCCTTTCCATTTTTGAATACTTCCACCAACAAACTTTTGTTTGCCTGGCCTCCATAAGTTTATTTTAGGTTGCATGTAGTGACACAATGTACACAGGTCTGAATATTATTAAAAATCAATATAACAAATTGACCGCATCTCCACGTGGGGAATGATGTTGATTGGGGCGAAGCTCTGGTGGTGCTTGTCTGCGTAGATGCTGAGCCGCAGCATGCTGAGCCTTTCGTTCGTTTTCATCCATGTCAGAAAGAGAATGTGTGGTATGGAACGTGGTTATATACGCATTTGAGCATTTGACCGCAGCGCCCTCTCGTCTATAAACGTTGAGCCAATGCATGCAAAGTTTAACGCGATTATATACGCATTTGACCGCAGTGCCCTCTCCTGTATAGACGTTGAGCGGCTACATGCAACGTTTCATCCATGACATCCCCAGCTCTTGAGTCACTACCACATCTCAGAGCCCCCTACTCGTCCCGCAGTCGTGGCCGAGTGGTTAAGGCGATGGACTAGAAATCCATTGGGGTCTCCCCGCACAGGTTCGAATCCTGTCGACTGCGCAAACATATTTTCATAATTTTTCATCATTTTTTCATAAATCATTATTTTTTTCATCTTTTTTTTTTTTTTTCCCTGCACGAGCACGTGAGCTCACGAGCAGGAGCACGAGCACCGGACACCGGACGGACATGGCTAGCCCCTAAGAAGCTTCGCCCCTAAAAATTGTGATACAAAAGCTTAAAATTTTGACTGATAGAAGCGCAATAAAGCAAAGCAAAGCGTTTGCTTTTAGCATTGTCTGATCTCTGCTCGCAAATGAGTCAAACCTAAAACAAGGGAGCCAAGGCCCATTCACACAGAGGCATTTGACTACAACTATGTTACGGAGGTTTACGTCACGACATGACTACGAGTCACCCTGATAACCAATCAATGCAATCCCAGGTTGCCATGGTAACTGACAAAACAAGAAGGTGGTTCAAGCTGGTAGATAACACTTAAAAAAGAGTGCCCGAGAAGACTTTCTAACACCTCTGACCACCCCCAGGATGCCACTCTGCGGCTTCCAGAAGACTTTGTTTTACAGTAACTCGCAGTCATATTTTGACAGAAACCCACCCAACGTAGTCTAATGCTACGGCGTGAATGGGCCCTTTCAGAGGGTAAAAGCAGTGTCGACGGCACCCACCTGGTCTGCAGGTCCATGGCACTGTGTCTGAGGCTCTCCCAGCGCGTGTTCAGTAGGTCCATCTGCACCTTGATCTCCTCCTTCTCCTGCGGAGAGACGCCTGCTCCCCGGATGGCCTTCTGGCCCTCCTGGAGCACCTCCCCGACTCGGCCCTGGTTTTGCGTCAGCTCAAGCATGAAATCCTGGCGGGAAAGAAGAGCGGTGCATGCAGCGACAAAGTCTGCGGTCACAAAAGAACCACCTTAGACATGTCAGCGGCCTCTTCTATTAACGGAACTTCAAAAACAAAAAAAGCCGACAAAACATTTTTTTTTTTTATTGCTACGAGCAAAGGTACCACAGATTGAGGCAATGGATAGGTCTTTGCATGGACCCAACTGCAGCGAGGCAGAGCTCCAACACACACCCATCACAGAGCTGGGCTAGTAGTGGTAGAGCGCCCAGAACGAGTTTCCGAAAGGTGCGCTTACTGCGTCTCTCAGTTGCCCCCTCGATTTCAGCCTGGTTATGCCACGACTACAGAATGCTGCGAATCAATGCGATCTGAGCAGTTGCACAGCAGCAAAGGTAGTGTGGTGCACGCCTGTTATACTACAACTCGCTCTGCAGCCTATCAGCCAACGGAAACCATGGCTGGCGCAGGTTGGCCCAAGTGCGCCTGTCTTCTGGAATGGCCCTTCTACTACCAGTTGCAAGGGTCAACATACTTTGACATACTTCGCCGCTGTTACAGGGATGATCTGATGCATGTGCGGCACAGTTGCATCTCGTTAATATGAACCCATTAATATGTATGGGGACGGATCGGTGACCAATCCGTCCGAGGTTCGTCCCCAAACGGTTATTACTTACCGCACAGTTTTCGGACATGATGTCCTCATAAAATATGCTCACATAAATGTTGTAAGAACCAATTTCTAAACTACCCATTGCAGCTTGACGTTTACGAGCGGAACTTTCTGCCCCGTAATAATGTGGAAATTACAGATAAAACGGAATTCAAAACGCCATGTGAATTATAACTCTGAGGTACTCATGAATAATGCACGTGTGCATGCGAATTTCTTTGTATTGTATTTATCAAAATTGCTATTCTTTCTCAATTTTTTTTTCTAGATTCAGATATTTTTTGTTTTTCTTGCGTAGTAAGTGCATTATTGCATGTTGTATTTTGTGCCATCAAATTTTGTATCCCCCCTCATATAGTGCCCTAAGACACTTAAAGTAAGTTGAATAAAAAAAAAACACAATTCTACTTTGTTAATATAGAAACCTACAGTCCAGACTATAGACAGCTAGTTTGAGAATGAATTGAGTAAACAGATGCATTTTTGTCTTATTATTGTGGACACGAGCATCATTAAGACTGTCCACAAATGAAACAAGACAGAGGCTAGTGAAGCCCTTGGGTCACAAGATACATACACCCAGAGTTTCACTATTTTCTGCTGTCGGATATCCTTCCTGAGAAAGAGATAAAACCTGAGCGCAGAACAATGGTTAGATTTTTCGAGGCTTTCCTACCAGAGGGGTCAATTGCCCTTCTCCGCCTATGTGTGTCATAGCCACAAATAACAAAACCTCACGACGATCGAAAAATGATGTTTTCCCCTTGTAAATAAAAAGAAACTTCCTTCGCCACTTAAAATTGGGTCAGATAATCGGGCCTGAAGCCAAAGCAGTGAGAGACCATGACAAGCACAAAACGAAAGCAGACAGAGGTAATGCCTTCAGCACCTGTTCATTATGCGATAGAGAGACACGGGGAATGGGCCTTACAGGTAGCTGATATCTTAAGCTTTTTCGATAAGAAGTAGGCACCAAATCAACTGCGTAGATAAAGTTTCGGCGTTTTTTCCCAAAATAAACAGTGTCTTTTGTAGCCAAGCTAGTTGTCTGTTGGGCGTTTTCAGATAAGATCGAACAACCATGTTCGGTGACCATTTTTAATTTTGATGAAAAAAAAAAATATTTTGCTGGCTTTAAGCCCGTTAGAATAAAAACAATCCTTGTTTTCGGGAAAACAATTTTGTCTTTTTTGCGAAACAAATTTGTAAGCACCCTCTCAGTCACGTTCGCGTTTTGCATATCGCGCGATGTTGACATTTCGGGCGGCTTCCCATAAAAAAACTGTTCTGGCTACGGGTCTAGAAATATTCACTGACAAATTAGGCATAGGAAGGATTGACAAATTGTATTAATCACCGAGTATTAGGGTAGTTATTTTGAGAAAAAATATCACAAGCACGGCACATTGTGCAATAATGCTCTGGATTAAAGACTATTTTTTTTTCCGTATCTATAAAAGCTAAGGTCTTCAAACTTTGCCAGTGTGTTGCCCTGTATATCGTTAATCTTTGAGTGAAATATTGTTGTCCTGGTTAGCGGGGAAAATTTACAAGAATTGCTCACACAGGGGCATTTAACTAAAAATGCATTATTTTGAAAATCATTTTAAAAAAAAGGCCAGCTTTAATATTCTTTAAACTCTCTGAAATTAATGTTTATAATATGAACTAACAGAGTCTGCAAAAACATGATTCAATATTTGTGTGGCTATTAAGTTATAAAGCGAGAAACATGGCCGAATTGACGCTAACGCAGTTGCCATAAATGGGGCGTGCACATACCCGTTCTTCACTATTTCAATATTATTAAAAAGCGTAAAAATGCTACGGGGTGCTCAGGAAAAGACAAACTGACAGTACAGAGGTGGACGGTAGTTTTGAAGGGAAACTTCCTAATACATTTTCGTACAACCGACCCAAAAATGCCCATGGGCCGGAGCGATCGAGGTGCGCCAACCTGTATCATGCTTCGCAGTGCCTATTTCAACAGCCGGCGTATAGCGTCTCTGTCTACGCGACGTAAAGGAAGCAACCGGAGCGACTTTGCAAACTTTGCAAACAAGTCAGCCTACAACCTTCGCGGTAACATGATCTAGGAAGTAGGGCGAGGCAGAACCTGAACCTGCACCGCCTGTGAGCGCCAATAGATTCGCCGCCGTGGAGGGCCGCATAAAGTGTAGAAAATAAAAGATACTTAAAAACAAAAATATTTCGATTGCCTGAGATTGTTTGTACTGTGCTTTTTCAGAGAAGATCAAACGACCATGTCCGGTCGACATTTTTATTTTTACCAAAAGATGCATTTTTTACTTGTTGTGCAAGCGCAAAAACATATTCTAACTTTTTTTGCGGAAAATAAAATTTCTCTTGAGGGAAAAAAAAAACAACAAAGTCGCTGTCGGTATACGGGCACGTTTTTGCGACTGGCGTGAAACCGTCCTTTTGGATATTTATTAAGGGGGGACACTACCCAGAAACAACACTTTCTGCAAAAAAAAGTTGATTTTGAAAAATGTTATATTTATATCTACCAACATCTAGAGAGTATTAGCAGAAAGTTTCAGTAGTTTACACGGCATAGTTAATTTTTTATAAATTATTTTCGGTCCACCGATGCTAAAGAAAAGGTAGAGGTTGGAGCACTTTAAACGCATTTTTCTCCATTCCACTTTTTGCCATAAATTTCACTTCAGGAAAACTATTGTTTTGTTATTACCTAATTTGGATTCATTTTTATGAGTTTTTCTGGGGTGAAATTTTAAGGGGAAGATAGCTATGAGCTTGTATTTTTTATTTTTTGTCATTTTGCAAGCTCAAAAACTAAAATTTTGGACAAAGGATGGAAATCTAAAAACAGTTTTTGTGTTTATGTGACTTTATTTGTCATGAACAATGGTATAATATAAAAATATAGCTTCATAGCTATCTGCTTTGAACTGTCCTAAAGCAATATAACACAAGAAAATGACAAATTTATAAGTAATTTCAAAACGATAGTTTTCCTACGCAGACACGCCCACTTTCACCTTTGAACATTTGCAATTTTTTTGTACTTCACTCAGGTTAGCAAAATTTGGCACAAATGTTCACCACAGCAACAGAAACAAGCCCTGTAAATGTAATTTAAATCAGACAAGTGGATGGTGCGCCTCGATCGCTTCGGCCCATGGGCATTTTTGGGTCGGTTGTATGAAAATGTGTTAGGAATTTTCCCTTCGAAACTACCGTCCACCTCTGTACTGTCAGTTTGTCTTTTCCGGACCACCCCGTAGCATTTTTACGCTTTTTAATAATAATGAAATTGTGAAGAACGCCCCATTTATGGCAACCGCACTAGCGTCAATTTGGCCATGTTTCTCACCGGACATGGTTGTTCTATCTTATCTGAAAACGCCCTGTTGCTTTTTTCGTGATCTTAGCCTTCATATCCATTAATATGAACGGCTCACACTATGAAAAATATTTCTAGGGAATGGAGGTGTCCGTATCAACAAAACACTACTGTGTGGGACGCTTCACACGTCTGTCGGAGATATGACCTGGGCACCTAAGTACTAGGCCACAGCAGCTGCGTGGAGCGAGAGACAAGCCAGTGCCCTCACCTCGTGTGCGTGAAACAGGTCCTTGACTTGAGCCACTGAACCGCCAATGGGAGGCAGGTTGACCAGGCGGTCCTCTGCCTCCAGCAGCCAGGTCAGCACTTCCTCCAGGCTGCTCTGGTAGCTGTTCACGTTTGTGACCCCTCGCGCTGTGGCTCCTCCGGGATGCTGCTGCTGCCGAGTACAACACATTTGACTGTCGGGTAAAGGGCTGTCCACACAGGACACAGTAAATGCCAAAAAATATGTGAATGTGCTTGCTTCTCAAAGAATTTCAATGTTGCGGCACGCGCATATGTTTTCAGGGATGACATTAACTATGCAAACAGCGTGGCTTTCCTCCTCACTTTCTTACTGTTGTCTCCTCCCCTCTCTTGTTTTCAGAAGATTGGGGATCGACAACAGCCAGTGGAGCGTATGAGAGGCTGTCCGAACGCAGTACATGAGAACGCTTCGAGGTTCTGTCGAAGGACAGAGGAAGAGGGTAGCTTAACTCCCGGCGAAAATAATGTCCCTGAACGAATCAGAAATGGAGGGAAACCTCCACTTCAGATAGAGCAAATGCTGTGAACTTACAAAAATGTGTCCTGTCTAGACAGCCCTTTACACAGTGACGGTAGCAGCAAGCACCGGTGCACCACACCCCTCAGACTAAAAGTCACAGAGTTGTTTGTGCACAGGAACCTCTTCATAAACTTCAACAAATGAAAGACAAAAAAAAGACTGTCCTTAGGTCGTTATTACATTGAGCTGTCCAAGTACCATACTTAGCTAATTGTAACATGCACCCAATTCTAGAGTGCAATTCATTTTTTTCACCCAAAAATAATTATTGTAACATCCTGCCGATTTCGGTTTTGTATCCCATTCAAATATGCAGGCAATTTTTGTTCTGATTCGAATATGCAGGCAATTTTTGGAACATTCAAGAAATGCACAAAGGACATATCTTTACATATTGTTGACCTTCACCCAGTTTTACATGATTATCTTCAAATTTAAAGCGGGCACTCGCTCGGGATATTACGGTATTTTTCTCAAGAAAGGTGGGTGCTAGAATTGGTTATAAGTATGAAATCTAACTATATTGCTTTGTATAATGAATTGCTTCCAGGGCCGGCCTTACACCATCAAGCACCCCAGGCGAACTCCAGCCGTGGCACCATTCCCTCCCTCCCTTTTTATACGCCCATATCTACTAGGAACAACATCATTTGTTAGTACAGTGGCCCAACATGAGCGTTTTGTCAGCCAAAGACCTCATTCCAAAAATTAACGGCGATCGAGCATACAGCGTCGTGTTGGGTGCTGCGTTCATTTAAATCAAAAAGCTAAAAAAAAGTTCAATAGGGGGCCACGGCGGCGCTTTCCTATTGATGGCGCCCTGTGCAACCGCCCAGGTGGCCCATTCCTAAAGCCGGTACTGATTGCTCCCACTACTATTCCAGAGAAGTTACAACGTTTGTTTGAAGACAGTTGTTATGTACCTCCCTATAAAATTTAAAAAAAATATATATATATACTCCTTAGTTTGTTATTATACTAAGCTCTTGAAGTATGTAGCGATATATGAAATAATAAACTGCTCCCACAATTGCAGTCGTGTCAGAAGGACAAGGAAAGCTTTGTGAGCTGGTAGTGAAGTTTTTGTTTCTTTGAAGTTGTGCAAAATTGGACATGATCTTCTTTGAATTTACCAGAGTAAATTTGCCTCCTTCTCTGCTCTGCTCAATGTGAAGCAGAATTAAACTAACTTTTATTCTAGATAAGTCAGAAAACCTACTACAAGACATTTCAGTCTGTCACTGGTAAAAGCTTCAATCTCGAAAGCTTAAGTCATCATTTACAGATGTGCCCAAATAATCCTATTTTGTAGCATAATAATTTATCTTATGCTGAACCCCAGTAACCATTGGGGGTCAAAATTAATTAAGAAAGCTACAGATAGGATGTTTGTAATACCCCTTAATTGTAAACAAACTGGTACATCGCAAGTGCTAGAGCTTACACGCTACACACAGTGCTTTTCGGCCACTGGTAATAAAGCAGGATGCCAGGAAAACCAATGCATCAAAAAGATAAGAATGTTTAAGACATGTTCCTTGGATACCCAAAACGTGTCACAGCTCAGAAGAATCTTAGGAAGTCAAGGGCAACCCAAGGAATGCAGACAAAAAACATCGAGATAACATCGCAGCCCACCTGCGTGCTTGACATTCTGAGCGCTCCTCGGCTATCCAGAGGACAAGCTTTCCTGGCGCCTAATGCAGAACAGAGGTTTTACAGGCTAAACAAGAAGCCACACTGCAAGCCGCTTCGGTTCCGCGTAACCCGAAGTATAAGTTCCACTTCTGACAGTGAGCCAACGTATGCATGCAGAGCCCAGACTACTTGAAGTGGCGCCAGCGCCACTAATCTCGTCAGCCCTCCTTATCAGGCAAAAGAAGAAATAATGTAAACCGGACAAAAAGCGCTCACTCGAGTGCATGTGGTGCTTGGAAAGAGCAATACAGCACGACATTGTACACAAAAATTTGGACCGAGAGAAGCAGTGCATTAGCTTTGTAGTTCTGAAAACGTGAGGATTCTGGCTGGGGAAGGTATGAGTAATTTTAGAAATGTTCCTTTGCAACACTGCATCTACTTGCAACCTACTTTAAAGGTTGAAGTAACTAATCAGAGGTATTTAAGTTAATGATACTGTTTACAATTCCAGTAACTAAGTACTTTCCAAGTAAGAATGAAATTTCCGTAACTAACTCAGTAATGATTTTGGAGTAATTTGTAAGAAAGTTCAATCACAGCTACCTTCTAGAATTATATTGACAAATAGCCAAACACGCCTTTCGAGGGCAATCGGTTGATACTGGCTCAAGCTTTTCCAAGAAAAGCGTTGAATAAAAATTTAACAATGCCAATACCCTTTCCGGATTTGAATGGGAGCCATTAGTCAGCAATCGGACAGCTCTTAGACATCATTGGAATATTTTATAAGCATAACTAACTATAACTTGTATTATAAGAATAACCGTTACTTTTTATGAGTAACCATAAATGCAACTAGGCACATGTTAGTGTCACTGTACCTTTCATTTTATTACATTTTTATTCATGTAACTGCAACTGCAAATTAATTACATTTTAAGGATAACTTTCACAGCTGTGTTTAGAACATCAGCCACTACATTGGTAAAAATGGGCACCATGGCAACTTCAAAGAACTCACAAAATGTAAGTGCAGTGTCAATGTACAAATATTATGTGTTAGTATTATAAAACAATTGAAAAACGTTTACAAGTCCCTGCAATGCGAAAGTAGAGCGTAGCTCTTGAGGTATTTTGATTTTGTGATATACAGTAATAAGAGGGTACTCAGGAGGGGGAGGGGAGGGTATGAAGGAGGAGGAAAGGGTACAGAGGACCCTCCCCTCCTCCTCCTCCTCCCCCTCCTCCTCCTCCTCCACAACCTCCCTCCCCTCCTCCCACAGTTTCCCTGCTAAATTTAACGGGGAAAATGATGTCACATGACTTCGTGTCACGTCACCTGTGAACAAATTCAGTTTCCCCGCTAAATTTAGCGGTAAAATTGACGTCACGTGACCTCAACACCAATTGAATTCCCCGCTAAATTTAGCTGGGAAACTGAATTGGTGTTGAGGTCATATGAAGTCAGTTTTACCGTTAAATTTAGAGGGGGAACTGAATGTGCAGTGTTCCATTATGGGATGTCACAAACCTACACACCAATTCAGTTTCTTCGCTCAATTTAGCGGGAATTGAATTGGTGTAGGTCTGAGACATCCCATAATGCAACGTGCGCGGTTACGGCAACGGCGACGCCGCGAAACACAGAAACAAACGCCTAAGATCTGCGCTCTAGAAAAAAAAACTGTGTTGCTTGTATATTTAGACAGCCTTGAAGTTGTTATGCCTCAATGGGCGACCTGTCTCTCAGCCGAAGATGAGCAATTTAGCCAGTGCAGTACAACCACTAACCTGGGGTCTTTAACGTGCACCATGCAGTAGTGATTACACTAACGGTTGCCGGTACAAAACTCATCATGATCGAAACGGGCAGGGGGTGGGGATCGAACCCAAGAGGTTCTGCAACGCAAGCTTTCACTCCACGCTCCGAGCTGAGACACGTTAGCCCACTCGGCCATGATCCCCCTAGTATTACAAAAAAAACTACTAGTGCATCTTGTATTCGGAGCAAAAAGAAGTTTACTTCGGACGGCATAATTTGGCACACCTCAAAGTGGCCCCAAACTAAGCGTGGATTGCAGCACACAATGCAAGAAAGAAATTACCTTGCCGATAGGTTCAGTAACCTCCATTCTTTGCAATTTATCAACTGCCAACAAGGGATGAACTTTATATCTCGGGCTGAACCAGATAAGTGCCGATATCGACACCCATACCTTCGAAAGGTTAATGCCTGGCCTAATTGAAAGAAAAAACTTCCGTAATCAATGCATACCTGATGAAACGAAGATTCGCTGTCCGAGTAATCTGACGAGCTGCCTTTTCGGAGTGGTGTGTTCTGCTGGTGCAGCACTTGGAAGAAGCACATGACATACATCATAACAGACTTCTTGTCAGGGTGGAGGGTGTTCACATCTGAAAAAATGCATTGCTCCCCGTTAGCCTATCTCCGACCGCAAAACATCAACTTCTTTTGCCCAATGGGACCGCCAAGCACCAAGCTAATCTCCTTGTCAGAATCATGTTTCTTTCATTCCAAGGAACACCGTGTTTCCAGATGTCCCACAGTTGACGATGGATGCAGTGCCCAATGTTTGTCGACATTCGCTATTATGTGTGACAAACGTTCAATTCTGACAAGAAACATACTATGGAACTCTTCTTGTATCTTCACCATTCATTACATCAACAAAACCGTCAACGATCGGCCTTTTTTTTTCATATTTCCTTCGTGTTCCCAGTGTTTTATACATGCTTTTTATCATTGTGATTCAGGTATTGTAGTGTAACTATCAGTAGACGATTGGCTGAGCTGATAAAGTAATAACAAAGCTTGTTTTATATTTTAACACATTAACTGGGATACCGTATATTAAATATAGTTTTGCATACTAATGCTTTTTGTTCAGCAAGTGTGAAACAAAGGTGGATCTGTGTTATTTAAGTTTTAATGTCAGGTATTCACTGCTTTGAACCCCTGCTCTTCAGGGGCCTAAGTGAAAAACCTGCAGTATCTTTTCTAAATAAATAATATGTAGAAAGTGCTTTTTAGAATGCCACTGACACACATTGCTTTTTTTCACCATTACAATTAATGCAGCATTGTACAATCACAAAAAAATACACCAAAAACGTTAAGACACTCTAAAAAGGTAAACATTTCAAAGAGGATCTGCAGGGACTTGCCTTCGGGGTCCAGTAAGCGCTCAATCCCAACATACTTCTCAGCAAACTGGAACGCATGCTCAAGCCGAGAGTTAGGGTCTTTGTTGAGCAGGCTCTTGTAATCGAAGAGATTCGGCCTTGGGTTCAGAAAGGGAGAGGAAAAGACTTGTCCCTACATTTTGCAAAACGTGCTCATCCTCACGATTTGCACAAAATGTGCTATGTCATGCATGTAAACATTGTTAGTTCTTAAAAGAGTAGTTTTGAGGTAGTAGTAAAGTTTGTTTTTGTGGTGCTTGCTTCGCTCTTCTTTTTTTCCGTACTGCCTAATCTAGGAACACAATGATTGTCATGCTTGGCATCTGCCGTCGAGATCACAAAATTAAGAAAACATTGAGCTTGTGAGAGGAACTTATCACAAATGAAAGAAGTGTATGCAACCCACCTGAACTTGTGAATGATGGCATTGAAGGCCAAACCATCAATCCAACTTGTTGTGAAGTTTCTCACATCAACTCCAATGTACCTTTAAAAGAAATATAAACATTGTCTTAATGAATGGCAGAGAGATCTTGTAAACCTAATGGATTGCATGTGCCTGAACACAGCACCACAGTCACGTATAAGTCGTGCAAGCAGTGTGATATGTAACATTTTTTAAAACGAAAAGCTTGGTGTGAACTTGGGCACATTCACACAAAATGAATACATTTCTTTAAAATTATGTAAAAGAGTTACTAAAAAATAGAATCCGAACTCAATGAGTGTCGCCCAATTGTAGGTTCGGACTAGTAACCATTGACACCCTTCAGACCTCATCTTGCAGTCAAGGTTTTCTTAGATAAAGTATGGCCAGTCAAAGGTTATAACGAAATAGCGGCTACAGCGAAGCGATCACGATTTCCCATTCCCTTTTGCACTTCGTTATAACCGAAGTCGGTTATAACGAAATAGCGGGTATAGCGAAGTGATTTCCGATCCCCGTTGTCTTCGTTATAACCGGTCTCGACAGTAGGCATAAACTATACAATGAGAGGCAAAAAAACAAAAAGCTATGCATACCCTTTTGTAACATCCCTGCACCAGGCTAGCAGAGTTTTCTCCAGATTAGTCTGGTGAATGTCACTGGAGGCTCTCTTGAGGACACCGTGCACCTGAACCATGGAAGAAGGGAGCAATGGGATCAAGCCACAATTTAAGGATCAAATGACTGGTCTTGACAAAACATCCCTAGAGCTAGAGTTTCAATAATGCAGGGAGGTTATTATAGAACACCATGCCAATAAAAGTGTGCGTCTTTATAAAGTATGTAGAACCTGTCTATAGCAGACAGTTTGTTTTCTTTGAAAAATATTCACCACATATGTAGTATCTTTATCAGCATGCACGAAAGCTATACTTCGTTTCAGCATAACTTTGCAAAAGTGGCAAAAGGCAAACACTACAGCCATTGTGCGTTAACCAGGGCAAGAGAGCAAAGCACACGACAACAATCCACAGAAGGAGTGCACTCCGACAGAGCACTGTCACAAGCCCTTCTCCGATGCCCTGATTGGCCTGTGGGAACCGTAGTATTTGTTTTTTGCCAAGTTATATTGAAATGGAGTGCAGAACCATAATTCACATATTCTCTTCACTATACAGCCAAACCTTTGCTACATCAATCTTTACTGCAATCAGCTAATAATTCGAAAACAAAATATATAAAATGTTGCTCATAGGTCACATGTTCTTAGTCTTCTTAAGTCCCTCATGAGGTGTCTTGCTTATCAACTCATCTCTATAAACTCACACATTATACATGAATGCATCTAGAAGTGTGCACATCCATTTCCATATGCTGAACACAACCAAGCGACAAAAAAAAAACCAGCAACAAAGCAAATCTTTTACAGTTCCATTACTTTATTCTAGCGAATTCCATAAGGCAAAATAAAAATGAAACTGGAGTTCATTTTGGCAAAGGCCAAGTAATGAGGATGCAGTCTATATTGAAATTATTTTTTAAATCCCAAAGGTAAGTCTGGGGGGAGTGGAAAAAATAAGAGGGGGGGGGGGGGGGGGGCTGACATTATGCAGCAATGCAAGACATGCAAAAAATAACAAAAAATACAACAGTGTGTTTGTACAATCAGTACTTTACTTTTAAAAAGTTGCATCTTTTTTTTTCTCTCTCACTCTCTTTCTTTAAAGCCACACCATCCAAAAACTAAACATTTTGCCTTCATCTATACAACTTAATTTTGCGCAGACTTCCTATACCGCACGAAGCAGATTTTACAAAATGTGGTCGTCAGCAAAAAAGAAGAATATGCTTTTTTGCATTTGAAGTTTGTGCATTTTATCAAATAACAAATCTTAAATGCACACACAAGTATCCTAATTCACCACATCAAAGGGGAAATTAGTAATGCTCCATAGGAGCAAAACTTTTTTTTTTTTACTACTACTGTTTAGTTGAAGACAAGCATAGAGGTTGAGAATTCCTCATCTGACAATGTCAAAATGTCCAATAGTGTTATAGCTGAATAGCTCAAGAGTGAGGAGCTTAAGTAGATAGTTCCGACATCTCCGATAATGACACCCAATACTTTGCCAACGCGTTTGCGCACGCATCGCATCCTTACCGGGATCGTTATCTGAGTTATCGGAATGATGTACTAAAACTCTCTAATAGTGACACAAATTAAATTATGCCAACCATCTCAAAGCATTAGAACTCCACCAAGCAACAGTTCTGGCTGGAGTAGTTCTTCAAAAGCCAGGGATAGTCAGGCACATCTGTTGTCATATGCAGCTTTTGTCGCCAGCTCTTAAGATAACATGCTCTTAAACCTAAAGGGTGATTCCAAAATTATCCACACTCTTGCTGTAGAATTTATTTTAATCAACTTTCAGAAAGCACAAGTAGATAATTTTGTAGCGTGAGCTACACTGGCCGAGGTTGAGCAGTTTCGCGTGGCTCCTGGAGAGCTGTGCTGCGCATGCGCGAGGAGCAGTGACGTCACACGGCGCACAGCTGGCGCAAAAAAGTCAAATTTGGGGGTTTTACGTGCCAAACCAACGACGGGCATCTGGCACGCCCCAGCTGAGGACTGAGTATTAATTTGGACCACCTGGGGATCTTTTGACGTGCAATCGAAAGCTTGGTTACACGGCGCCTCCTCCGCAATAAGCCTCCGTCAGATTGCGGGCACCTCGGCCGGGATTCGAACCCGCCACATGGGGATCCGTAGGCCAGCGCTCCCGCCTCGGAGCCACCGAGGCGGCTATACAGCTGGCGCGCCGGAGCCGCCACCGCCGCGCACTCCGCCGCCGCCGCGCGCGCCTCGGCGGTCTGCGCATTCCAGAGGAGTGACGTCATAGCCGCGGCAAACGCACTGGCGCCGCCGCGTGCCCAGCTGTGCGCCTCCGTTGCGCAGTAGCCAAGTCTGATGCTGCACCGGAGCCGCTTGATAGCGCCTCTCAGTTTGTGCGCATGCGCAGAGGTATCAGTGGGGGTATACATATAGCGGGGCGTTTGCCAGTGTGGTATAGCCATGGAGAAGGAGAGCGAAATTGCTGCTCAGCGGTGCAGAAGAGCGGAGTAGCTTAACTCATCGGATTCCGAAGTAGTCACATAATGCGTATACCGTGTGTCTGTCATTGAAGCAGCAGTAAGCATGATAATCAAGCTAATCCTAGACTGCCAGGAAGGCTAAGGATAACCAGCTAAACCTAAGCTCACGCTACATATATCCTGGCATAGCCGAGCTAAGCCACTGCAATTTTTTTCAACTAATCGCACAGCTTTACAATACACTTTGTTTTTGGCTGAGCTACGAGCCATGAATGCAACATTGTGGACGAGTGTGCGACTCCTTCATCATGGCTGACACTTGTGTGAACCTCCTTGAACTTTTGTATCCATTCAAACACACATTTTCATAACAAAACACTTACTCCATGCTGTGCACAATGTCTTCAATAAATATTGGCACCAGGCACACTGTAAGACCACAAAAAACAAATTGCTGCATGTTTCTCTTCTTTTGTGCAAATCACGAGTGGGGCAGCCATTGTTTCTCACACTGCAATCAAAACTGAGCCAACGTAACTCATTCAGACCTGCCCAGCTGTGAATGGAGATACAGCAACCTCAAGTATGAGAAGCACTGATAAGTCGGAGTGGCCAACAGAAGTTGATAACCGGAGTATGAATAATTTTCTAATCACCCTCTCACTAGATCCTACTGGGAAACTGCTTCCTTACCTGCCAATGAAGAATGATGCTCCAGATGAGGCCTAGGGTGAGTTTGGGGTTACCGTCTACGATGTCATTCGTGCTGATATTCACAAGCTTCACCTGAGTTCAAAGAAAAGAACATATTCATTCATCGTTATTATTAGTTCATATGTCAGGGCATGATAAACTCGCAGGTCTCTCACTTTGCTCAGTGGATGAATATCTGAAAGCTAACTTACATTGTTTGCTTCCAACACCTGTAATGCCCGGCTGACATTGTTGATGTGGTGGACTCTCAGATTTCCTTTCTCCCGTTTCTAGAATGAAACACATTCTGTTACAAGTTGTAACATAAAAACTTGCTCGTTCGCGTTTTTCTTCTTGTGCGATGAGAAGCAGATGACGTCTGCTTCCGTGTTTATTCCATCGACAAGAGCGGAATCAGAATGGTGCGGCAGAAAAGAGATGCACTCCGTCTGCTTTTGCTGCCTTATTGCACCCCCTTGTAGGCAAGATAGATTTTTTGTTCCCGTCTTTTCACTCAGGCTAGCCCTAACTTTCAAACTCCAGCATCATATTCTAACTGCTAAACGCCGTTTCATTTTACAATAGACCACGGCAAACGCTATGTGCAATCCCAGCAGACTCAATGCTGCGAATGTATCGCGTAAATACGAACACCACACATTGTGCCATCCCTTCCGAAGGTCTTGTGACAATCACACAGCACTGAATTGGCTTAGAGAGCTCGTAGTGCCCTCACAGTCCATTGTAAGATTAAACAGCGTATGGCACCAGATTCTGGTGGAATCTGAGCATTCGGCAATGCTTGGTCTTACTTTAGCAACGCAAAAAAGACTGTTAGTCTGTCTTGCCCAACACATTGTGGTTCACTTTTGCATGGTACTAATTGGAGCACATACCAGTTCCTGACCGCAGAGGACCTCCAACAACGTCAAAAGTCTAGTTCCGTCCCTGAAGTCTTGGAAGAGGTCGTTGACAAGGGGCTGGTCAGCCTGGAAGGTTGACAAGCACTTGTTCAAAGGGTTTGCGAGGAAAGCAGAACAACTTCTTTGACCTGTCATTTGCAAAAAAACATAATTAAAACGGTTGTTTGTACCTTTGCAAGCTGCGAATTAATCCACTTGGAAAAGGTTTTCCTCTGTACATCCTCCCGTTCATCTGTGGAAGATTAAAGAACATGAAATGATAACTTGAGCTGTAAAGCTTTGCCAAAGAGCATAATGGGTGCTTCAGTGATATCACTTGATAGCACCAGGGGTTTCCCCAGGAATTAAAATTAGGGGTAGTGTCTGAATTTCCAGGAGTCTGGGAGAGGAGGAGGAGAGGGGGGGGGGGGGAACAGGGAGGTAATTTTATTTCTCAATTTACTTCACCCTTTTTCTGCTGTTTCTTTTTTTGTGACCCCAACCAACCACTGCCTGCCCTCCCCCCCCTCCCCTCCCCTCCCTCCCTCACCCCCCCCCCCCCCCCTGAGATGCATGTGTGGCACCCGACAGAGGTTCTGGAACTCTACATTCAGTACAAACATATAATCAAGAATGCGTAATTTCCTTAAAGGGGCCCTGCAATTACTTTTTTACTGGTTTTAGTTTGCACCGAACCTGAGCGCACTGAACGTAGTAACTTGATGAAACTTTTCTTTTCTCAAATTTCGCTTCATCTTAAAAGTTATAGGCAAATTAGAATTCCAAAAACAAGCAAAAAATAACCTCCTTCATGACGTTGTAGGTCCTGGCTTGAGTGGCCGTGAACTAGAGGAGGGGTAGTGGGCTCATCGAGCATTCACGGCTGCCGCACTCCGTGTCGACGGCTCGAGAGGGCGCCACTAAAGCATGTGGATAGGCTGTATGAAGCGGATAGGCTGTATGAAGCGGGCGGCCAGGGCGGCTCGCATTGCATTTTCTGCGCGATTAAAGACTAATTCGGCATAACACTTCATTGGCCACAAACGACAGCAAACACGGGGTAAAGATCAGTTCAGAACGGGAGCCACTTCGCGCTGCCATACCGCCAAATGGCCAAATCGCCAACCAAGCCCGCACCGAAGGCCTTCGGAACGCTCGGAACCGGTCGGATCCTCGAGCCGGTATACGATCGCAGCGCCGCCGCGTACATCCGGGACTTTTCTACGCTCGCCGTTCGTCGGGGCCTCATCCCACAAGCCCTTTCTAGTATGCGCCGTTTTTTCCGGGCGGGTATGTCGACGGGTCATTTCTTGTTTCCGTACTTTATAAACTGCATTCGTTTCTTTTCTGATCTAAAATACTGAACAGAAACTAGTTTCATACAAAATTGAAACAGTTCGTGACACTTACATTTTGTATCTCGACTAAAAAAAAAGCTTTTAGCGGCTCTGACCAGTAGTAAGCCCAGGACCAAAGACGTCACATTTCGCGCGCTTTCGGCAACGCGGGTCGCCCTCGTAGGCGGAGGAGGTTTCGTTACTCTCCTCCGTGCCCGCTGGCTTTCCCGAACCCCAAGAGACGTGGAAACCGCAAAAAAGGCAGACGCTTAAATATGATTGCAGGGCCCCTTTAAGAAAGCACTAAGTAAAGAAAAAAGCAACATCAGAAAATATCACGGTTTCAATACTGTGACACCCCAATGAATGTCAATAACGAATATATATTCAATGGGCAAACCCCTTGACTGTTCTCTTTCACGTCAATGGGAGGAGGAGAAAAGGAGCTAAGCAGCACGCAGGAGATGCGACGAAAAAGCTTGTGCTATGATGCCACTGTTCTTTTGAGACAGCGCGCTCAAGAAAACAATGGTTTTGCGCAAAATAAATATTGCTTTTGTTTTTTTGTGCATTCAGCGGAAGATTTTTTCAGGAAGTGCTGACAGACAAAGTAGGGGGGGGTGTACAGCCCCCTAGGGGGTGGGTAGAGAAATCACTGCATGGCACTGCAAGCAAGAGCATGAAGCATCCATCGTGCTGACAGACAAAGTAGGGGGGGTGTACAGCCCCCTAGGGGGTGGGTAGAGAAATCACTGCATGGCACTGCAAGCAAGAGCATGAAGCATCCATCGTAAATAAATAAGAAGAGAACCAATGGCAAACAGCAAACTAAGGCTGAAATTGACCATGAACTGTGTATCATAAAAGAGACTAGAGTAAATCAAGAAGAAAGTGCAATATGTAAAAATTCATTATCTAAGTAAGAAGTCCCAAGCCATTATGTGTACATGCAAAATGTCAAATGAAAAGCCACGCACAAACTCTTTATGTCTATTTTAATAAATCATATAGGTGCTAAATAAAGCTTTTATAATGGAAAATTGCTTTCATGATGAACTTTGCAAAATGTCAAATGAAAAGCCATGCACAATCTATTTATGTCCATTTTAATAAATCATGTGGGTGCTAAATAATGCTTTTATAATGGAAAACTGCTTTCACGATGAACTTTATAGATATGGTCTTTTCATTCTTCAACAATGCCAGTTGCCAAACTAACCAGTTATGCCATGTTTGTGATGTGTCTATGTATGTACTACACATCACAAACATGGCATCGTTTGTAGACAAATTTCAGATTAAAAAGCTAAACCATTCCAACACCCCCACCAACCCCCTTTCCCTCCCCAACATACACACACATACACAACGTTGTAAAATATGTGAACACTAAACTTTACTTGGTTGTAATGATTCATCTCAAATTACTATTGACTCGTTTAATACACACTGGTGTAGCAATTCTTGCTTAAGATATGCAATTTTGATGCGATACTTGTGCTTAGAGCCCCGCATATCTGCAGATATACGCAGTAAACTGGCGGATTCGGAAAGAAATGAATCAGATTTGGTAAATTGCGGATCGGATGTAGATATCCGCGGGTTTAGATCAATTTTTGCCGAGGTGGCTCAAAAACGTGTGCAACCATACACAGTGAATAAGTGAGTGATACTATGAAGTGCATCATCGAATGTATTGCGGGGCCAAACATGGAAATCGGGGAGAAATTTGTTCTCTACAACAATAACCATTAGATTCTCACCAAAGATCGCTTAAGAATGTTCCGTCTCGCCAAAAACACAGTCTCTAGAAAAAGTAAAGAATGCAGAGCTAACAGTCACTTTGGGAAGCGTGTTCTTGTTTGGCAGGAAAAGAGCGGAAAACGTTGTTTGGGCAAAGAAACCCCAAAACGTACGAGCCACAAGAAAGTAGAAGAAGCTTGCAAGTGGCTTCTTCGCCTAGAGGCATATATCGAGGAGACTGAATTTGATCCTCTGGAGTGGTGGAACTTGCATTAGCACAAGTTTCCTGACCTCATTGTTGTGGGGCAGTTCGTGCATGCCACCCCAGCATCTCAAGTGCACCAACGGAGAGAGACTTCTCAATAACGGGTATTAATTTAAAAGAGGCGAACCAGTCTGAATCTAACCGATTTGACGATATTCTGTTTCTTCTACATAGCAATATTGACCGGTGAAACGTTTCGTGTGTGTGTGCATTTTCTTTTTCTCAATAGTTGGCACTGCGTTGTTTTTAACTGCATGGTTCCGAGCATGCAGTTGAGGGCAGTGTTGGGAAGTACTTTAAGTACATTGTACTTAAAGTACTACTTTAAGTAGGTTCAGGAAACTTGTACTTTACTTGAAGTACATTCTCTGAGTATGTACTTGTACTTCACTTAAAGTATTTTTTTCTGGTACTTTCCGAGGAAAGTATATTCCCCGAATTTGGTTTTGTTAAATTTGTATCACGAAATGATGCTTTGTCAACTCCAAAGAAATACTGGGAGGGATATTCCACTCTTGCCACAAACGTGAGCAGACGACGCATCGCTCCGTTTCTTCTGGGGGTGGCTTTCCCGTAGCTTTTTGAACTCTCGCTACTTCCCGGTCGGTCAGCGCAAGCGAGGAGGTTTAAAATATTAGGAGAGCAAAATTAATTATAATGCCGCACCTGAGACTGTGTGCGGAAAAATTACACTTTCTAGTCGAAGAAAATGACGACAGAGAACGTCACAATGTTTCGAGACATTCTCGTTTTTCTTTTCCTTCGACTTGAGAGTTCCTCAATGTTTTTCGCACACCAATCTCAGGTGTCACATTATGATTAATTACCACCAGCTTGCTTGCACACTCACTGTTTTTTTTTTTATTAAATAGAGGACACTCCTCTATGAAAGGACTGCTTGCGGAAGCTACAGGGCTGACGTCATGCGCTCTCCTAGTACATTTAACCCCCTTGGGTGCAACAAACCGGTGCAAGCGGTGCCAAATTCAGAAGCGGGATTTGGCTCCTTTCCTGAGAATAACTACTCTGTGGCCACTTGACTTTATCAAATATTCGCCGCTGTTTTTGCAAATAGGACATGCACCCCTGATTATCTCTGGGCAATGCGTACCAGTTAAAAAATCACTGTATAGGGGAATGAAAGGGCATCATAAAAGATTGTATTAAAATACTTGTACTTTACTTCGGAAGTACATTGTATTTATAGTACTTTACTTGAAGTACATTGCACCCAGTGTACATACTACTTTACTTGAAGTACATCACGTCTCATTTACTTTGTACTTAACTTGAAGTACATTTTAGATGTACTTTACTTAACACTGGTTGAGGGCTCATGTTTAAAACTGTAACCGATAGGAGATGCTGTCATTATTGAATAGTGTGATATTTTCCCAGTGGTGTACTCGTGCCTTACCACATATACATGGGTATTTTGCTGCAGCGAGTGAGCACCTTTCCTCTCCCACGTTTTTTGTTGTTTGGCCTAAATAAACTGACACATGTTATTAGTCTGTCCTTTGTCAATTTTCATGTTTATAAAATATGCGTTTGTTTGAAGTGGGTCTTACACAGCAAAAAGGAAAATAAATATAAATTTCCTTCCTTTTGAGCGCATCTACTGGACATAGTGTCAGTGTCACCGACTCCCAAGACAATCTCATAATAGTGATCATCTTTCGAGCGATGCGAAGGTTCTCTGGAAGAATGATCGCTTATTTTATAAGTACGATAGAACAGAATACAATAAAATGACTTCCGTATTCTTACACGAAGAATTCCTTGTAGAAAGGTAAGCAGACGGCTTATAGGATACCATCGGATGGATGGATGGATGTTAATGGCTATACCCTTTATAACGAGCGGTAGCTTGCGCCACCTAGCCTAAGTCTAAAAAGACAAAAACGTGATTCCTCCCTCCCTTTTAAGACCAATTTTCTCCCCCTAACTATCACCAGGCAGTGTGGGATATCACCAGGATGACCTTCGGGGGATCGGGCAAAAAAACTAAAAACATCACCCCCCTGCCTCTTCCCCCCGGCGAGGGAGTCGCCAATTTTCCTCTGGTCAACCTTGTCGGCGTTACCCCAGCACCGGACCCACTGGGAGACAGGGTTGAGACTTTGGGCCGGAGCCACGCGGGAGGGAGTCCCAATTTTCCTCTGTCCCGCCTGTCCCCAGCTGTGCTAGTTAGTTGCCCAACATTTAATTTTCCCTAGATAATTTCCACCAATCTTCTAATCGTCTCTTTGTCACTGTAATCCTTTTCTCCTCCGTCCTTCCATCGTCGCCTGTGAAACCCAGAGCCCCGGCCAAATCAGTCACCCCCTCAGGGAGAGCAGGGCGAAGCCCTGTACACTTCAAAACCATGTTCTAGTGTCGCGCTATCATTATGGCAGGCGGCACATAATGTGTCTGTCTCCTGAAATTTAGCCCTATACGTCCTCGTCCTCAAAACTCCCGTTCTTGCCTCGAACAGCAAAGCACTTCCCAGTGAATTGTCAAACAGTTTTTCCTTTCTTATGTCCTGCTTTCGTGATCTGTACACTGTTAAAGCTGATTTCTCCTGCATTCTCCCCTCCCACATTTTCCTCTCTGCCTCTTTCACCCCCTTTTTCACTGAAGTAGTCTGTTCAGCCCCATCACCAGTGTGTAGGTATTTAAATGTAAGCTTTCGGGTTCGGTTTGTCCATTTTGTGTTTAGACTTTTCATGTATAAATACTTTAATACTTTCCGTGCCCATCGCGTATCATCCATTTCGGTCAACCTTTGTTCAAATTTCAACTTACTAATTGCCTCCCTGCTCACAAAAGACGACCATCCCATGTCCCCTTGTACTCCCTCATTTGGTGTTTTTCCATGTGCTCCCAGCGCCAATCTGCCTACGCTTCTTTGTCGAATTTCTAATCCTGACTGAACCTCAGATTTCACGCACAGTACTGCATTGCCAAAAGACAGTCCTGGTACCATCACTCCTTTCCATATACCTCTGACCACTTCATATCTGTTATAGTTCCATAGTGCTTTGAGTTTCATAATAAATGAATTTCTTTTTCCTTTTCTAATTATATTCTCCTCGTGTCCCTCTAGATATTTCCTTCCCTCATTGAGCCAGACGCCCAGATATTTGTATTTTCCTACATGGTCTATTACAATGTCTTGAATCCTCAGGGGTTCCCTCTTTTCATCGTTAAAAACCATTACTCCAGACTTGTCACTACTAAAACTCATGCCCAAGGTGTCCCCCTCCTTTCCACATATTCCAGCTAGTTCCTGTAATATATCCTGGTTATCTGCCATGAGTACTATGTCATCTGCATACATCAGTCCTGGTATTACCTGTACTACATTTCTCCCTCCTTCCATATAACTCACATCAAAACCTAAGTTGCACTGCTCTAATTTCTTTTCCATTTTACTGAGATATATCATGAAGAGCAGAGGTGACAGTGGACAGCCCTGCCTGAGTCCTCTTTTTATTGCTGCAGGTTGTGTAGTTTCTGCCTCCCATGTTATCACTACCTTATTGTCTTTGTACACCTGCTGAAGAAACCTAACCAAATTTTCATCTAAATTATACTCCTTCAGCTGACCCCAGAGTTTTTCCTGGTTCACATTATTGTACGCTCCCTTGATGTCCAAATAAGCTAACCATAAAGGAGTTTGGTTCTTCATTGCTATTTCTATACATTGAGTGGTGACGAATAAGTTATCTTCCAGTCTTCTATCTCTTCGGAATCCATTTTGGAGCTCGCCCAGTATTTGCCTATCTTCTGCCCATTCCTCCATTCTACGCTTTACTATCTGCATAGCTAATCTGTATAAAACTGAAGTTACCGTTATCGGGCGATATGACTTAATGTTGTCTTTGTTTCCTTTGCCTTTATATATTAGTCTCATTTTACTTAGTTTCCAATCATTGGGTACCTCTCCTCCCATAATTACTTGGTTAATCACATGCCGTAACTTCAAGTTGCTTGTTTTTCCTAGTGTCTTTATGAGTTCCATGGGTATGTCGTCTGGGCCCAGATGCTTGTTTTTTCATCCAGATGCTTGTTTTTTCATCCAGATGCTTGTTTTTTCATTTTTATTCATGCCTAATTTTATGACGTAAAATGATTGCACGGATTGAAACTTGGATGCGGTTCCGAATTTTGTGGGTGCAGTTTGGATGTGGATACAAAGTCTGCAGATGCAGATCGGATACAATTATTTAAGAACATTGCAGATGCGGATACGAACTCTGCAGATGATCAAACTGTTATCTGCGCAGGGCTCTACTAGTGCTTTACAGGTGTAACTGAAAGGTGCAAGCATTTGAAGCCTAAAAAAAAACATCCATTTTTTTTTTTTTTAATGGTCGTTTTTAATGATGGAGCAGTTGTTTCCTTAGGGTCCTTGGTTTATTGGGAAGAATTATGTTGGCTGATAGTTTAAGAGAATTTTATTAGCTAGCACATTTCGCTTTTAATGTTACTCACAATGAAATATGTTAAATTAGCATTCCAGCATCTCTACAATGCACCTCGATTCTCAACCACGGCACTCCAAAGCGAAATTGACTTCACTAAATCAATCCTCTCTCTTCTTTTTGCCGCGGAAGTGGCTGTCTGAACCGCCAGACAGGAAAGTAACACCTGTTCTCAAACTCTCCTCAACTGCGTACGCATGACTATTCTGACAGCACCCAGTTCCAGACATTCCTTGATTTGATCAAAACGAACGTATCCTGTTCGGTCGCCAAGCAAAACATTCAGCTACTGCGACCGAAAACGAACAAAACACAACCAGACCTCGGGATGCGACGCGAAAAAAAAAAAGAAGGAAAAAACTACCGGAAAAGCAAAGCAGAACATCTCCCGATCGCGCTCCACAAACCCGAAACCAATTTTACGTATACACCCACGAAACAGGATGCGTGCACTGACTGCCACGGCTGCACCTCTAACGAACTTTCTTTTTCTTGTTTCAAACGATCCGGCGCCGCCCGGTCGACACCCCCTTCGCGTAGTGCGGACAGTACCGATAAAGGACTGCTTATCGAGCCATCAACATCACTTGATACACGAATCGAGAAGACGATATGAAGTATCATTCCCCAAACATCGCAAGTGCTGACGAGAGGCGCGGGGTGGTTTCCAAACAGCGAACGCTCGGAAGCAAACACACCATCAATGTAACAAATCTAAGTCAACTTTTTCGTGTCTCGACGCCCAGCGGTGTGGTCGCCGCTAAACGTTCGCTCTACCACTGGACGACGACTCGTTCCGAGCTCTCCATGCCAAGAAGTACTACGATGTCGACACGGTACAAAATCCCTCGCAAACTTCAGTGGAAAGACAACGAGATCGCCCTGTCGTACCAAAAAGAAAAAGAGAAGAAAACATCGCGCTAAAGCGCGACGCCCCGCCACGGGACGAAACGACCGACGCTACTGCCGAGAAAACTTGTCGCCCGCCCCCTTTGTTGTTCGACGACTGACAGCTCGGCAATCGGACATCGCTTACCTGCGACGGGCGACTCCATGGCATGCGCATGTGTTCGCGGTTGTTAGTCCTCGAAGTCTTCGACCACGGCCGAACCACGGCGACGGTACTCGCCGCCGATACGGAGCCACGCGGTGCTCGCGAGATCGTTTCGGGCGTCGGTGGCCGTCGACGACTACGGGCGAAGAGGAGGAGGAGGAAGTAAGAGGACGAGGGGAACTATCCCTGCATGCCTCGTAAAAGCGGACAACGCTGTGCTGCGAGCACGACGGCTCGGCCAGCTCGGCTCTTGCGTACGCCCTACCGTTGGCCCGTACGCTTGGAGCTGCATGGACGTGCACGTCGGCGCGCGTTAGAAACAGCTGACCGATATGAAGAATGGACAGGTACCGGCAGGCGGACAATCGTCGTTTCATGCTGGTGGTGGCAGCTGCTGTGGTCAACACATGTGTGTGCGTGCGCGCGTGTGTGTGCGTGTGCGTGTGTGTGTGCGCGCGCGCACGCGTGTGTGTGTGTCTCTATCACTCGCTCACCCAAACAGAGTCAATTCCACTTCTTTTAAAATTGATTATAAATCCAGACTTTTCTATCACAATCGCCGAATACGAGTTCTGCTCAGAAACTTGACGACGTTTCAAACTCCCAAGTAATTGTTTTAAACATATCGTTCTTGGCAGCTTGGAATAAACTTTCTGAAGGTAACGGCAGCAAATCTTTCGTGTGAATCTCGGTTTTCTCGTCTCAACCCCCCCCCCCCCCCCCCCCCCCCCCCGCCAAACACTACTAAGGGTCTAAGAAACAGCAATTAAAAAATTCGTGCTTGGGTAAAAAGCAGCATGCAGGAAGCGATGGGGATAGAGACCAGGGGCGGATTTAGAGGGGGGCTCCGGATGTCCTGACCCCCCTCTTGATTTCTTAGGGGGTTCCTAATCATATGGTACGCTGACCAACACCTGAACCCCCCCCCCCCCCCCCCCCTCAGGAAATTCCTGCATCCGCCCCTGATAGAGACGCATGTGGTACTTCGATACTTGGTGCTGCGAATGACCATTTCAGCAAACGGAAGTCTTAAAAGTTAAAAATAAAGCAAAAACCAAAACCGTCGAACACGATCCCCTCACTCCCTCTTTACGACACGAATCGCCGGGGTGAGACCGTGCGCAAAATGGGCTAGTTACATCCACGTGGGAGCAACCAGCGTTAACAAAGAGACGCGCCGTTTTCCGCAGCTGTTTTGTGTGTGCATTTTTATCTTTTTGATTAGCTTTTCAAATCCAACGTCTAATGGCCTCAAAATCTAATTCTTTTGACCTGGTATAGTGACGCGTAAGCTTCGCGAACGAAGATGCAGGTGGGTTAAAGGCCAATATTGAGCTTGTTTGGGGGGCTTTTCTTGCGCTTTGCTTCCGCAACAAGTTGCAGTATGGTTTCGAGCACGTCCACAACATTAAAAAAGAAAGCAACAAATTATATTTTTATATACTCTATATAGTATATATCGCTGCCATATACCGGTCGCCGAAATTGCTGGATACTTCTCCACATCACGCCACAGTGCATCGGCAAAGCCAGCTTTCGGGCACTGCGTGCGTCCACACTTTCGGTCAACCCCGAAACGTACTGTTCTCCTGTGCTGCAGCCGAACGAAACCGTATCAAAGCGCAGTTCCGATGTCGTCGAATTCAGTTTTTATAAACGTACGCATCCAAAAGCCGAATCCCAGTTTATTTATTCCCGATTTGTTTTCCGAGATTGTTCTCGAGGTGATTTCATCTCAACTCAGGCACGGATTTAGGGTCGAATTTTTAATTTTGACGAAAAAAATATATATTTTGGGGCAATTTATATAATAAAAGAAGACGCAAACGGCAATGTCGTCGGATTTTTTTTTTTTCTCAAGTTATGGACCGTTGAAGCGGTCAAGGTGGAAACTGACGTCTTTCCAGCTTATCGGAGGTGCCATATTTCACTCCATCCCTTTTCCATACTTTTAACGCTGCATCCATATAACTTTTTGGGAACACTCTAGACATAGGCTTTTTCACGCTAATTAAGCGTCTAGGTCATAACATTTTAAATGATTTTTTGTTTATTTGTCAAACCGCCTCTCTGCGACGATATTTGACGAAGTTCAACAAGCTGTGCTGTGTGACCTAATCAACATATGTTTATGATTTTATATCACCGTAAAGCTCCAATTAAGCTCTTTCTTTTGAGTATACTTTCAATATTTTGCGATAAGTATATAATGCGCTACATGTGCCTGAAAAACTAAAATTAAAAAAAAACTAGCAAGTTTCGAGTCGATTTTCTAAACAAAAAAAAAACTTTTATTTCTTTTATTTTTTATTCACAGTTAGTTAATATAGTAGTCTATCAGAAACTACCAACAGAAATTGTAACTATTGTTTGTATGGCCGCTATTAAGACTTGAATCTCGGGCTGTGAGCGTTTTGAACGGGACTTCGCAGAGGCGCTCTGCTGAGCAGAATTTTGGCCTATGTAAGGTTTTCTATTTATCGTTAGCAGTTACCTCAATATCCAACCATAAACATTAATAAAATTTGGAGTAGTGTACTTAAAAAAAAATATTACTTCGAAGTCCGTATCCACAAGTGCGGGCACAGCGCTTACTTCCTCCCAATACGGGGGAATGCAGATCGTTAGAGAATTCCTCTGGGGCCTTTTGCTTTCGGCTTTGAGTTTAAAATACAGAACTTGACATGTAATTTTCACATTTTCTAATGCCAAACAGATATTCAGTGCATATACATATATACGATTTGATTTAGTGACTGACGCTTAGGAAGTACGGTTTATTTTGTGCGCGTACGGACTCTTTCTTAAAGTAACAAGCATTTCGTAGCGTGTAAAGCTGCTTCAAACGTGATAGTCATGTGTTTAGGTTTCATTTTTATTTTCAGTGATTCATGCCAGGTTACGTAGACTTTTTCCTCTTGACTTAAGTTTGTCCGGGAGTCTAGATGTTACGTATCTTCTCCGTCAATACATAGGGCGAAGCTCACACACCTTGCAAATCAATTGCCAAGTAAATAAATATTGTTAGGATAAATATTGTTGCATTACTGGCTTTTACGCTGAGGTATTGAGGTAAGTACTAATATTAAATAGAAAACCTTACATAAGTAAAACTTCTGTTCAGCTGAGCATCTATGCGAAGTCCCGTTCAAAACTCTCACAGCACGAGATTCGAGTCCTAGTAGCGGCCACACAAACAGTATATTAGAGTATATTAGAACTTCTGTTGGTAGGTCCTGGCAGACTACTATATTACCTAAATGTAAATAAAAAATAAAATAAATAAAAGGTGGGGTGTTTTTAGAAAATCGGCAAGTTTTTCTAAAGAAAGACTTGCAAGTTTGAAGTCGATTTTCTAAAAACCCCACCTTTTATTTTTTCATTTTTTTTTTATTTACAGTTAGGTAATATAGTAATCTGTCAGGACCTACCAACAGAAATTGTAATATATTGTTTGTATGGCCGCTATTAGGACTCGAATCTCGTGCTGTGAGAGTTTTGAACGGGACTTCGCATAGACGCTCAGCTGAGCAGAATTTTGACCTATGTAAGGTTTTCTATTTAATGTTAGTACTTACCTCAATATCTCAGCGTAAACGCCAGTGGAGCAACAATATTCCTCCTAACATTATTTATTTACTTGGCACTGGCGTGATTTGCAAGGTGTGTGAGCTTCGCCCTATGTATTGACGGAGAAGATACGTAACATCTAGACTCCCGGACAAACTTAAGTCAAAAAGAAAAAGTCTAAGTAACCCGGCATGAATCACTGAAAATAGAAATGAAACCTAAACATATGACTAACACGTTTGAAGCCTTACACGCTACGAAATGCTTGTTATTTTACGAAAGAGTCCGTACGCGCACAAAATAAACCGTACTTCCTAAGCGTCAGTTACTAAATCGTTCATATGTATATGCACTGCATATCTGTTTGAAATAAGAAAATATGACAATTGCATGTCAAGTTCGGTATTTCAAACTCAAAGCCGAAAGCAAAAGGCCCCAGAGGAATTCTCTAACGATCTGCATTCCCCCGTATTGGGAGGAAGTAAGCTCTGTGCCCGCACTTGTGGATACGGACTTTGAAGTAAATTTTTTTTTTAAGCACACTACTCCAAATTTTATTAATGTTTATGGTTGGATATTGAGGTAACTGCTAACGATAAATAGAAAACCTTACATAGGTCAAATTTCTGCTCAGCAGAGCGCCTGTGTGAAGTCCCGTTCAAAGCGCTCATAGCACGAGATTCGAGTTTTAATAGCGGCCATACAAACAATATATTACAATTTCTGTTGGTAGTTTCTGATAGACTACTATATCAACTAACTGTGAATAAAAAATAAAATAAATAAAAAGTGGTTTTTTTTTAGAAAATCGACTCCAAACTTGCTAGTTTTTCGAAATTTTTGTTTTTCAGGCACATGTAGCGCATTTTATACTTATCGCAAAATATTGAAATTATACTCAAAAGAAAGAGCTTAATTGGAGCTTTACGGTGATATAAAGATCATAAACATATGTTGATTAGGTCACACAGTACAGCTTGCTGAACTTAATCAAATATCGTCGCAGAGAGGCGGTTTGACAAATAAAAAAAAATCATTAAAAATGTTATGACCTAGACGCTTAATTAGTATGAGAAAACCTATGTCTAGAGTGTTCCCAAAAAGTTATATTGATGTAGCGTAAAAAGTATGGAAAAGGGATGGAGTGAAATATGGCACCTCCGATAAGTTGGAAAAACGTCAGTTTCCACCTTGACCGCTTCAACGGCGAACACAAAATCCGACGACATTGCCGTTTGCGTCTTCTTTTATTATAGGAATTGCCCCAGAAAATATATTTTTCTCGTCAAATTTAAAAATTCGACTCTAAATTCGTGCCTGAGTTGAAATGAAATCACCCACTTTATGCTTTGTGCTCAAATCCACGTAATGTCGTCTATCGCTTAGATCAAGATATTCTCGATAAGATGTGTAGGTCGCCTTTGCCTCCACAAATGACGCACATATTAAAAAGACAACACCTTCTTATTTTTTGTTGTTGTTCGTGTAATCGGGGAGTTAATGCGAATTAGTAAAGTAAGACGCGTCTGTACGCTGCTATATTTTTGTTTCTTTTTTAATGATAATATATTATCTCGAATAAAAGTTTCAAATGTAAAAATAGTGAAAATATAGCTTTAGTTCAAATAGCTTGGGTCCGCAAATAAAATGAGACTACGCCGTACATCCAGCAACCACCTGACCTGTGTTCCTACACTCCTCGGGCAGTACAGAACACTCTACGCCAGTAAACAACCCAAGTATTGGTCTCTATCTGGAACAGGACGACAAACACAGCACAACACGCAAACAGACCAGTGGGAGATGTCCTCACTTCTTCGACTAGAATGTTTGCGCTTTTCGTCCTATCGTTCTTGTTTGTTGCTACTGTTGCTGTTATATGGAACGCTTTTCCAACTTTTTCCAGTTTAGCTTGCCTTCTCAACTCATAAATCGCGCATTCTACCTAACAGTTCAAGAAGACGGAAAGGGGGGAGTCCCGTCTTGCTCGGACTCTCGTTTTTGTACCAGGACACAGCAATTCTCCCCCTAGAAGTTTAGCCCGTCACTCAAAATTCAGACAAAAGTTGCTTTCCCCACCCCGTTCACCACGAAGCTGACAGTGCTGTGGAAGCTACGTGCTCGTTGGGCCAGCCACACTTTTATCACGTGATCACGCTCTCTCGCACATACCCACGCGCAGAGAATGAGGTCAGGTGATGAAAGGGAGGTGACTGATTGGTCCGGCAAGCGCGTAGCTTCCACCACAATGTCAGATTAGGGGTGTAGGGATTAAGTGAGATCCGGTGTCGTGTGACGTGCGTCTGGGCCTGGTGACGCGCTGCGGGGGCCCGGTGACGCGCTGCGGGGACCGCGGATGTATCACAGTGAAAAGGCAGAGAGCTTACGAATGGAAGGAGGTGCAAAACAGTCCGCTGTGTTTCGAATTTTCGTACCGAAAGTCAGGCTTTTGACTTTCTACCTTTTTTTCTTTTGGCCCACTAAACGATGTGCTCTTAGTAAAATTCCAATAAAAATTGACTTATTCCAGCCCAAAATTCGTTTCATGGGCCCTTTAACCTACCACAACGAGGAAATAAACCCTGGTTCATCGAGTGAGAAGCGAACGCCGTTAACAACTGGACGTACAAATCTCCGAGCCCTTCGCGCGCACTCAATATCTCAAGTGGCGTCTAAAGGCGACAGACAGCGAAAAACAGTGAACAGAGAGAGAGAGAGAGGAACGAAACCTTGACAGTTTTTGCCTTGTTTGTTTTATTCTTTTTAGATGCGGAAGGAAGCCAGCTGCAGGGAGAGAGGGAGAGGCAAGCGCCGTTTATATATATGGGAGAGACGTCAGGCGAGACAGCAGCACGGCAGCACCTCGTTGGCTTCGCTCGCCGTCGACCAGTCCCGTCTTTGTTTCCCAACAACGACGTCGCCGTCGGCGACGGCAGAAATGCCACACAACCGCACGAAATCACTCAAGCAGGGCCCACTCCAGGCGCTCGCCTTCGCGGCCGTCAGCGCGGCCAGTGTCGACGACTGGCTGCTTCGGTCTACGAGTGCGTGCGTACTACACTGCAATGCACACCGAACACCTATCGCTGCTACTGCTCCCAGAAGTGAGCAGCGATATCGGTATCATGCCTCGATCGGTGGACACGCGGTGGCACGAAGGCGTCCAGCCCTTTTGCTATGAGGCCCCTCTTGCCAACTATATACTGATTAAAAAATAAAATAAAAAAGTCATTGAACGGTGATTTGTGTGCATCGCGGTGCAGCCAGTAGCGGTCCCAGACATTGGTTGGAGGGGGGGGGGGGGGGTAGCGATAGTCTAGGCTGCTGGAGAGACCATGAGAGACTATCGCGGCGGACGGCGCCCACGTGATTACGCCGGCCATCGCCGCCGCCGTGTCATGTGGTGCCGCCTCAACCAAAAAGACCTCAAAGCGAAGACTAACATTCTCATCTAAAAAAGTGTAACAAAACTTTGAAATAATCCGTGCGGTGCGGCTGGTGTACATCGTCGAAGTCAACTGACCACTTCCAGTGAACTAAATTGTTCCGGCATTCTCCAAACAAATGTAAAAAGAAAAAAAGAAAAAAAAAAACTGCGAAGAGATTTTGGATTTCTGCACTGTGCCGCAGCCCCACTCCTGATACATCATACAAAAGACACTCTGTTCGCTGCAGACATGATGACAAAAGGATCTGCGGACGCCTCAAGCATCTTAGAAGTACGTTTGCTCCCTGCACATGCATGTTTGAAGGGGCGGATGCAGGAATATCTAGAAGGGGGGGGGGGGGGGGGGGTCAGGTGTTGGTCAGCGTACCATATGTTTAGGAACCCCCCCCCCCCCCCCCGGGCCCCCCCTCTCTCCCGTTTCCGCGCCCTAAATTTTTACAGATGCAGAAATTAAGAGGGGGGTCAAGACATCCTGAGCCCCCCTCTAAACCCGCCCCTGTTTGAACATGTCTGCAGACAGTTCTTGTATGACAAATGTTACAGGCCCGTCGCACGAGAATAGATAGATGGATGGATGTTAATGGCTATACCCTTTGTAACGGGCGGTAGCTTGCGCCACCAAACCTAAGTCTAAAAAGACAAAAAACGTGATTCCTCCCGCCCTTTTAAGACCAATTTTCTCCCCCTAACTATCACACTATCACCAGGCAGTGTGGAATATCACCAGGATGACCTTCGGGAGATCGGGCAAAAAAAACTAAAAACATCACCCCCCTGGCCTGCCTCTTCCCCCCGGCGAGGGAGTCGCCAATTTTCCTCTGGTCAAACGTTGTCGGCGTTACCCCAGCACCGGACCCACTGGGAAACAAGGTTGAGACTTTGAACCGGAGCCACGCGGGAGGGAGTCCCAATTTTCCTGTGTCCCGCCTGTCCCCAGCTGTGCTAGTTAGTTGTCTATCATTCAATTTTCCCTAGATAATTTCCATCAATCTTCTAATCGTCTTTTTGTCACTGTAATCCTTTTCTCTTCCGTCCTTTAATTGTCGCCAGTAAAACCCAGGGCCCCGGCCAAATCCGTTACCTCTTCAGGGAGGGCAGGGCGAAGCCCCATGCACTTCAAAACCAAGTGCTCTAGTGTCTCGCTATCATTATGGCAGGCGGCACATAATGTGTCTGTCTCCTGAAATTTAGCCCTATACGTCCTCGTCCTCGAAACTCCCGTTCTTGCCTCGAACAGCAAAGCACTTCCCAGTGAATTGTCAAACAGATTTTCCTTTCTTATGTCCTGCTATCGTGACCTGTACACTGTTAAAGCTGATTTCTGCTGCATTCTCCCCTCCCACATTTTCCTCTCTGCCTCCTTCACCCTCTTTTTTACTGAAGTAGTCTGTTCAGCCCCATCACCAGTGTGTAGGTATTTAAAAGTAAGCTTTCGGGATCGGTTTGTCCATTTTGTATTTAAACTTTTCATGTATAAATACTTGAATACCTTCAGTGCCACCGCGTATCATCCATTTCGGTCAACCTTTGTTCAAATTTCAACTTACTAATTGCCTCCCTGCTCTCAAAAGACGACCATCCCACGTCCCCCTGTTCTTCCTCATTTGGTGTTTTTTCCATGTGCTCCCAGCGCCACTCTGCCTACGCTTCTTTGTCGAATTTCTAATCCTGATTGAACCTCAGATTTTATGCACAGTACTGAAACACGCTTGCGACAGGGTTTGCATACTGTCTTTTGTATGACGATTTAGCAGCGTGCTTGAGAGACCTGGAGCGCCTGCTTTCACGCAAAGTACATGGGAGAGCCAATCGGTGCTGTTAGAGTTCCTGTATAGGCTCCCTACGGGAGCCAGGGTTGCGCGTCATTTTTTCCACGTACCGCCGCGCCGCTATTCGCCGAGATCCGAACACGTGAGGAGCAGGATTGAATGCCATGCAGAAAACACGGCGCTACGGGGATGAACGCGCAACTCTGGCTCCCGTAGGGAGCCTATACAGGAACTCTAGGTGCTGTTATACTGTAGTGCCATCTAGTATTACGGAGGGAGCTCGGCGGATGACGAGGCTGAAAACTATGTTTACACGGTGTGCACGGTACGTCGACAACCTATTTCCTTATTATAAGGCCGCGTCACATATTTACAGTGCCCCGCCCGGTGCTTCCGCGCATCGTTCCACACTACCCTAAGCAAAGATAATCGCGTTTCCTGCGGACTGGACGCGAGGAGCTCAGCTGCCGATGAACTTTAAAGGCACTCGACAAGCGAGAAGGATGTCAACAAAGTCGCAGCGGAAAAAATGCCCGTTTAGCGATTCGTGTCACGCGCGCGCGCGCGCCCGGCTGAGCGAGATCCAACAGTGGATCGAGCGTGTGTACGCAAGGCGTCGAGGAACAGCTCCCAACCGCTTGGCGCTCCAGAAGTCAAGACAAATCACGTCAACTACCAGCAACCTTGTACCAACATTAAAAAAAAAAAAAAGGCTGGTGTGCTTACTTTTTTGCACAACACGAGACAGCGATTCCGGGTGGCCAATAGAAGGATTCCATCGAATCACGAATTTTTTTTTAATGCGATTAGATCCGAAAATGCCGTGTGCTAAGGGACAATGAGCGAGCGAAACGTCATGCTGAAATTGTCCACGCCGCACATCGCATTTATCAAGATCTAACCGTATTCTGGGCTTCGTCGTCCGTTGGGATCCTTCTACTGTTCGCTGTGATTGGCTGTCTTCGTGTTCTGCAGGAAAGCGAACACACATACTAGTTTTACAGTGCGTGTTTCTTGGATAATTTAAGTAAACGCATAAAGGAAGTGGCTGCGTTTCGCCCTACACACTCAGCAGTCCCTGAATGTATACTACTGTCCCGCGATGCAATCTAAGCAACAATCATCGGCCTTCCCTTAAACAGTTCGACCAATGAAAAGTGGGGTCGGTATCATGTTCCGATAAGCGTGAAGTCCCACTTTTGGCAGAGAGAGTTCTACACTTTAAAAAAAAAAAAGTATGTGCGTCTGGTTTCCCGCACAACAGTCGGAGAGTTAATCACCGCAACTTACGGAGGCAGCTCAGCAAATGACGATGCGGAAACATACGTTTAGACCAAAAAACGCAGTCTGAGTTGTGGCATTAAGCAATGCAAGCGTGACGTTTTGCATTGCTTAATGTCGCAACTCAGACTGCGTTTTTTGGTCTAAACATATGTTTCAGCATCGTCATTCGCTGAGCTTCCTCCGTAAGTTGCGGTGGTTGGCTCTCCGAGTGCTGTGCGTGAAAGTAGACCCACATACTTTTTTTTAGAGTGTACTTCGCCAATGAGACAACACGGCTCTTGGAGTGTAGTATCAATCGCTCTTCTCATTGGTCATTGGCAGGTGATTGGTGAATGCATTCCCGATGCAGAATACACTCCGCAACTTCTGAGAGTGTAGGACTCCCATTTCTGTTTTCTCTTTCTTGCGCTCGAATTTATGGCACTGCGATGTGACGGTGGGGCATGCGACCTGCCACAGAGCATGGCGTGAGCATGTGCTTACGTCATGAACGGCGTCACGTGGCAGACTTCATTCTTGGGTAGAAATGTTATTTGGGCCTCTTCTTTCACTCAGCTTTCGTCGTAGATAGTGGTTGGCCCTCAAAGTGCTCTGGCAGGAAACGCTATACTCCATTTCACCTTATGTTGTACCGCAGCGAAGGCTAGAAGCGCGAGCTCATAGCGTTGGCAGCTGTCCTTGGTGCACGAGAGCTTGTGCCGCCGAGATGTGCCCTAGAGCAAGGAGCTCGCGCTTGTAGCCTTTTCTGCGGTACAACACAAGGTGAAACAGAGTATAGATGCAAATGAGTATTTTGCAGTGTGTGCCAATAGGTGCAGAAAAAGCCGGGAGGGTGGTAAAGGGACGGGGCGGTGTGGATGGGAGGGTTTTTTTGTGTTTTTCCGAACCATGTTGATACAACATGCAGCATGGTTCGGAAAAAAGCAAAAAAAAAAACCTCTCATCCACCACCCGGCTCCGTCCCTTCACCACCCTCCCGGTTTTCCCTGCGCCTTACAAAATTGCAACACTCTAAAAATATATATATATATCATTTTTTATTATTATTATTTCTTTTTTGCTTTTTACGTTGGGGGCAAATTATTACGGTGCGCCGAGCGAATGAAAACGTCTTGGTTTATCTGAAGCACGAGCAACGCTGGGACGATAAAAATTATGTTTCAACTGCTCTGTGCCCAGTGTCCCAATGCAGACGGCGGTTTTTTTTGTGTGTGTGTGTTTTTTTTTTTCATTTGAGCATGCAGTGACCGATGCTTGCCTACCGGAGCACTAGTAATCATCTCAAAATTACCCCCAGCGTATACGCAGTCAAAAGCGCCGTTAGTAAGAAGCGGCACATACAAAAATAGAGTAAACAGCGTCAAGTTTCGCTAAAACTAGAGACAAGTTCCAGAGCACGGAAGAAAATATATTCCCCAGGAAATGCATACCTAAACAGAGGAAATATTTAAAAAAAAATGCCGTATTTTTTGTATATTTTATAATTAAAAGAAAACGGGAGAGGTAAAACGGACGATATGAGGTATTTGAAACTTAAAAAAACTGTTCGCCGTTTAGGTTTGCGCACACGTATAAGGCTTTTTTTTACGTACGTACGTGCTTGATTTTTTATTTTTTTCACTTTGAGATTTTGTACGTTCGCGCTACATCTGCCATCTCTCACTGGAGCGTATCGGCGTATCTCTCGGTGCGACGAGTCTGGGCTGCTCTTCCTTGCTCCCTCCCTCCCCTCAGTGAGCGATTTTCGATTCACTCGCATACTCTAAAAAAAATCCAGTACGTCTACTTCACCGAAAAGCACTGCTATCCACGAGGAGAGCTCGGCGAATGACAGAACTAAAAATATATTAAAACCTAAAAAACAAAAACTGTCTGCGTTGTGACATTTAGCTTGACGTAAGTACGTGGAACGTCGTGCAGTGACGCAACGCCAACTGATTTTTTTTTTTTTAGGTTTAAAGATATGTTTAGCCCCGTCCTTCGCCGAACTTTCACCATAGAATGCAGCGATTGTCTTTCCCAAGTGCTTTACGGGAAAGGGAACGATCTAGATTTCTTGGGGCGCGCCTTGCAGCGGCACTGCTGCTGTGACTGGAATGCCTTTCCCTCTGGGACGTCAGGGTGCGTCTACTGTGTCTTCATTTTGGCTCCCTGATTCTTCCTAAACTCGTTGTCACATCCAAGAAAAAAATCAAGATTTTTTTCCCCCATAGCTCACACGCTACCGAAGTAATTATTACAATATTTAATTGTGCCATAAAACAAAACATTTCTTTTCCTTGGAAACGTGTATGAT
Organism: Ixodes persulcatus; assembly: GCA_013358835.2. Lineage (NCBI taxonomy): Eukaryota > Metazoa > Arthropoda > Arachnida > Ixodida > Ixodidae > Ixodes > Ixodes persulcatus. Next base: position 177,887 of record JABSTQ010011593.1, read on the forward strand.
TTGATACGACAATAAATACGTGATCTCAAGCACCCATACAGTTATATCAATGCCCCACATAAAGAAAGAGATTAGTAGTACCACTCCGCAAGGAGTGAGACTGTTGTTTACTTTGGTTCTTGAGGTGGAAACTGGAGTGACGTCAAAAAAAGTCTCGTGCTGCGTTTCACCGCAGTCCCGGCAGTGACACAACAGCGGCGGTAGATAAGACAGACGTCTGCTCCGCTGTAACTGCTCGGTTAAAATTATATAGCGCTGCATGTTCGGTGAACCTGCCAGCGAAAGAAAACACCATGCGGCAGGCGCGGGTTGGAACGGCGCGAAGGCATGCAACTCCTGCGTCGGTCCGCTCGTCTCTCGCCGGCGACGCATCTTCAGCCAATCGTCAGGATCGTGAAAAACATATAGCGCTACCCCGCGACTCCTGCTTCGACGCATTTTGTTGCCGTTTCGGGGACACTGCGATTAATCGGCGGTGTGGAACGCCGTGGCTGCACCGGCACCGTGCGGTGCAGCCACGCGAAGTGAACTGGGCTCTTAAGCATAAACAAAACGTCAGGCGGAATAAGGAATGGACGCCCGCACAGACGACGCTATACTTGGCAACTCGTAGTGACAAATAAACAACTCCAGTGCCTAAAATAAAATTTAAAAAATCACTATTAAGCGAAGAATATAGGAGTGGTCTTGCATCACCCTCTTAATATTATGCAATCTCAGCGGCCAGTGGCGTAGGCGGGGGGGGGGGGGGGGGGGGGGGGAGGGGGGGAGGGAGTCGAGCTCTTCCCCCCCCCCCTCGAAAAGCCAAAGCGCCCGCCGCAAAGACTGAAATGCTTTTTCCATCATTATACTGCTTTCGGTAGCACTACATATTCTATCAAAAGCACAATAAAGTGCAATAGAGAAGCGACATCACAGTTATCATTTAACATCGGTGAAGAGCTATCTGCTCTGAATTGCTTTTATATCTGTACCTACGAAAGACGATGCAGGCGCGCGGTATGTATTCCCGAACTCGGGAAGCAGACGATGCAGGCCTGCGTTCGTCGGCAGTTACCTGGGTAGAAGTATAGTAAAATTAAGATGCCAGTATCATTACGTAACGTAAAGAGGATACGGATGCATGGAAGTAAAGATAACGTACATTCAACTGAATAAAACGTGTTTTTAGGAGAGCGTTGAAGACCTTGAGGCGACGTCTCACGCCGTTTACGCCTCGCTAGCGAACGCCGGCGTGCGTCGCGTCGCCTACGAGGCGGGCCCCATAAAACACGGTCGGAAAAGCACCTCTTAATATAAAAAAGATTTGAGTAAAAACAGAGTTCTTTTCCTATTTTTTTATAAGCCCAACAGATGAGGTGGATTAAACTTCTGGCTATTTCGAAAGTTTCGGGCACCGCTGCCCACATTCCATTTTATGGCACTCAATATGGCAGCTTCTTTATAAACTGAAGATTTTGATATTTAATTAAAACACAACAAAACGAAGCTTTAAAAATTTGATACAAACAATTTAATTTTCAGTATTACTAGAATAGAAAAAAAAATTGTATTGCAGCTAACAGCCAAATCCAAGTTGACTAAAAAGAATAAAAAATCTCACGAAGTCTCTTCTTTTTGGAGCTCTTATTTGGACTCAAAATGTCGTTCTTCAATGTTTGTATTTTAGTGTAAGATAGGGCACTAATGGCGTCTTTCAATGTTTATATTTTAGTGTAATATAGGGAACTGTTATTAATTAGGCGACCAGATAAAGTTATGTGGTACGTAACCATTTTTTACAATGTTTTTTTCTTAACTACACGGGTGTTACGAAAATTCCAGACATTTAGAGCGTGATATCAGCAAAAATGAAATTTACTTTTTCACAAAAATATTTTTTTGTCTGTGTGTTCAAAGGTTTCTTCATCCAAATTAATTTTTTTTTCGTACGTATCCCAGACATAAATACATTTCCACGTCTCCTTTGGCATGGAATGACCCGCCTGTGGACTCCTTTGTACGATGTATTTAGCAGCGTGTAGAGTGTGGTTGTAAGTTGCTACTTTCTGTTCCAGTGTGGGTGTGCCTGTTGCGAGGTTCGAAACTCGAAAGTTGGACGTGGCTGCGCAGTGAGGGACTTCTCGGAAGGCTTCGGGCTCCGCGAAAAAACGAGCGAGCGGATAGCGAAAGTGTTTCGAGAGGCAGCGTCGTTCCACTTACGGCTTCTTTAAACAGAGGGCCGTCGGGTCGCGCTCAGAAAAGCAAGATGGATGCGAGGAACGAGAGTTGTGTGACTGCCAACGCGCATCGAGCAGTTTAATAGGCGCTCTGCCCGCTTCAACCAGATGAACGATTTTTTTTTCTTTTTTTTTTCTATTAGCTGAGAAATATATCAACAATCATGAGTCATTGACAGCCGCCTCAGCAGCATATCGGCTACTTGTTTGCGTTTGGGAGTTAGCTTCTGTTCACTCACGGGCGCTACAAAGAACAGACACCGCTCATAACATACGCTGCAATAACACTCGGCAGTATATTAAATAACAGTATGCGTATTGTGATACAAAAAGGCGCCCTGATGTCGAGAAAAAATGTAATTTGCATCTCGCAAGGCAGCACCCTGAATACAGCACAATATATACGTATATACAAAAATGCACAACACGCGTTACACATTCAGACCTCTCTTCCTTGTCTGATTGTGCGTGCGCATTTGAGAACTTTCTTTTTCTTCGTTCCGTCCCGAGCACCGTCGAAAGCGTCCCTGAAATCACCCTGACCAACTTGACCAACGTAGCGATTCTTTTTTTTTTTTAAATCAGATAACACGTTTTTTTAAGTTCTTTCATCTTATCGCAATTACTTACGCTAGACATTCCGTCGAGGCATGAGAGTTTGGCGATGCGTAGCCTATTTAAGAGTAAAAGATAAGGATCCGGTTCTATGTTTTCAGAGGACGCCCAGTATGAATAAAGAGCTGTAGACGACTAAGTTTTCGCGAGGACCTAATTTTCGCGAATTTCGCGAATCGCCTACAATCCGCGAAAAATACATCCGGTGAACAATTCGGGCAATATGTGAACGCTACGGAAGCTACACTCGATTCGCAAAAATTAGAACCCGTGAATAATTTCAAATTTTCAGCTTTGGCCGATTCGCGAAAATTTGAGCCCGCGAAAATTAAGTCGTTTACAGTATACAAAATCGTCTGTTTTTGTGCACTTTTTTTATTTTTTACGTATTAAAACGCTATTGTATTACAAAGTTCAAGCTTCTAAATAAAACAGTAAATTCATGGATCCTAAACGAACACACATAACAGAGTGAAACTTCACAAAGTACCACTTCGCGCGCTGTACATGGTTTCTGGACATTTGTGTCGGCATGTGCAGTGAGTTCCCATGAGCACAAAGTAATTCCCACGGTCTGTCAGGCTCGTTATACGCCAAGGCACTTTCAGCGGAAATAGATATGAATCAAAACGAAGCGCCGCGTTTCCTGGGGCTGTTTCCTTAGGTAAGAAAACATGGTGTAATTACTGGGCTCCGACAACATTGTCTCAAAAAGATTTTTCTTCTTCTTTTTTTATGATTTATTTAGTTTTGCAAAATTATTCTGTGCTTTCCACACTAGCCTTCTGCTTGTTCCATTACTAAAATCATTAAAAAACGGTGAGTAATTTTTTGGGTGTTTTCTTCAAAAGCACCGCTTCGTATAATATTTCGACATCGAGGAAAATCAGCGGTCGGAGTTATGCATTGGTCGAATGATAGACGCTTCGTCATCTTCACGCCCATTCGCTCGAGAGAAAACCGAACAATGTTACAATGACAAGAATTCACCTAATAGTAACCATCGAGAACAAAGCTACGCAAATCACCATTTATGGAGCCACGATTGTCAATTTAGGCTGGGAGGGAGAGGAGAGAGGGGTATTAATTTAAGGTAGGGGCAGGAAATTCTGCAAGAGTGGTGGGGGCTCGGCCTGGGGGCGTGTACAAACCGCCGCTGGCATCGGACGGACAGTCCCGACCACCTTATTATTGCTTGGCAGCCAATAAGAACGAAGCATCAGCCGCTCAGAACGCCTAAGAGCCAATCACGAAGTTAGTAGCGAGAACACGACAAGCCACGCCCTGAATTTCGTAAGCTCTCGGGGACTAGTATAGCGCCGTGGTTTCTGTGACGTATACGCAATAGGTAGGGTTTCGTGTTTTCAGATAAATCCGATAAATTCCGAAAAACACTCGCCGGAAAAATTTGAGGCATTTGTATTTATTCGAAAAACTCAGAATTTCGAAGTGGTAAAATAAAACGAAAACAAAAAATACAGTAGTTTACAAATAAAGTTTGTTAGAGCACAGGGCTAGTGGTTCTAAATAAAAGCCAATTCACTTTTTTTTAGGTTAGTTCAGTACAATGGGCCTACGTACTTCTAGACCACGGCAAAAGCCACTGTTCCGGTTTCCAGTTTGAACCATACTATTTGTGTTTCTTAGAGGTTGGATTCTGTTTTTGAAACAGACAAACATGTAAACTTGTAGATTTCAAAGGGGAGGTCAGCTAAAGGTTTTATGCGTATTTGACTATTTCAAAGTACCGATGCCTATTGAAGTAGCACTTGTTTTCAAAATTAGTCGTGGGACATTTAGTATTGCCAATCGCAAGGGCGCCAATCCCAAAAACGGCTGCAAAAATATTTTTCGATACGGCTAGTATTTCTTTTCATTTTGTATGAATTTAGTGTTCGCTTCGCCCAGACACTTTTCATTTTATTTTGAAACAAAAATAAGAACAGAGTAAAATTTCACTCTGAATTTCGGAGAATTGTGAATCTAACAAAAATAAACTTCGATAAACCCGGAATTTTCATGCGAAAAATAAACTCCAAAATACACCCTCCGAATTTCACAAAAAATAAATTGAATACACGGAATCCTAGTGATAGGGCACCGGAGGGGGATCCGTGGCCGAGTGGTCTAGCGCACACCAGCCCGGAGCACGTGGAGCGAAGCTTGCGCTGGTGTTCGCTATATATATATATATATATATATATATATATATATATATATTATTTTTATTACAGCAAGATTGTTAGTTTAAACGTTCTCTCTAAAGACTCGGAATCCACGCGGGTACGCGGTTGAAGCTGAGAGGCGGTGGAGACGTAAGGGCGGGTATCACTGCATGATGCCCGAAAACGATGACCGCCATGCCGTCAACATTTTCTTTGTTTGTTGTCGTTGCTCCTTTCAATTTGTAATAAAAGGAATCGGTTTCCTTTTTTTTTTTTTTTCTTGCAGAGACCGCGTTTCACCTGATTCCCGCAAACTTCGTTCTGAGTGTATTGATTGGTGAAAGAGACGCCTCAGTGCGGTTGCTGAGTTACGTTTATTTTGTCCGCGTGGTACCGGAGTAGGGTAATAAAATTTTAACAATGATGCACCGCACGATGAGAGTTGGAAACGACCTTGCTCAAGGTAAGAATCCGACCATTGGCGCGTGGGAACAGAGGGGAAAATCACAATCGGAAAGCTGTGTTCGTGCAAGTCTCCTCTTTCCCAAGAATCCTGCGTTAAACTGTTGCCCTTACACGAGCTCGCCTGCAGCCGATCATTGACCGAGATTTAATCGCATTCGGGTGTAGAATTATCTTACTGTAGGGAAGCCAGACACGAGAGATACACGAGGAAAGATAATGTCCCAAGAGGTTAGCCGAACGAACCTCGTTGTGTTCCTTTGCTGAAAGCTTATGCCTAAGGAGGGGACGAGTCGCCTATTAATAATAATAATAATAATAATAGTTTATTTTCCATGAAGCATGGTGGAGCAAAGGGTAAAAGCCTCAAAGGAGGCTTGACCAGGTTTGAATGAATACGTTCAGCGGTAACTGTGGCTATACTGTAAAATTTCATGTACATACTTTTATTGTTTATCTGGCTCATTTCCGCCGAGAACGTGAGAGGCGCGATCTGAGGGGAAAACAGGTTGGGTAACTTGAGTTGTACACGCTCCCCTCCAGATGTATCTAAACACCCTTAATTGTTATCCTATCAAAAAATAACGAAAACACATTGTTGGTTCCCTCTGTTGAAAATGAACTATGTCGCTACTTTATTATTAAAAAAAGAAACTAGATACAAGTAACTCGTTACTAGTTACGCGTTACGTACAAGTCTGCCAGGCAGTACCAGCAACCGCGACGAGGCGTATTCCCGGAGCTGTCAATGACCCGGCAGTGCGGTGATGTGTACGGCTTCGGAATCCTTATTGCTCTTTCCGGTTGGCTATCTGGATCCGTTGTGGAGCAGATAACGCGTAGCAACATCTCTGGCAAGAGATCGAGAAGGCAAAGACAACTAAAAGCAAGTCCTCGGAGGCTCGTCTTTAGTAGTTGTCAGTTACCGTATTTACTCGAGTATAACCCGCACTATTTATGAAGAAAACCTGAGGGTTCGCTTTTCCCCGGAGCACGCGGATTGCCAATCACCGCGATCGACAGCATGATACCAGCTGTTTACAGGATAGAGATAACGTCTTCGCGCAAAGATACCATCTGTGAAGGTGGCATTTGTATGGAGAGTCATGTTCTTGATCTAGTAATTCGCTATGTTATTTATGCGCAACGCGATGATTGGCTGTATGTGTGCTTTGCGGGAAAGTAGACACAAGGGCATTGTTCATAAATAGTGTGGCTATTACTCGAGTAAATACGGTATCTCTTCATTTAGACAACTTTCAAATATATACGCGAGTCACTCGCTCCCCGTGGGAAAATTTCAGGTAACGTATAATACTGCACCGCAATACACGCGGGACACAAATCATTGGTCTTCGTTAAATATGTTCAACCAATGAGAAGGAACAACGGTTTCATGCTCCAATAGCCATGCAGTTTCAGCGGCAAAAAAACCTTATTCCGCCACCACCACCCTTTTCTTTTTACGACAGTTTGTATTTAAAGGGACGATGCAAAGATTTTTGAAATTTCCGCAAATACCGCTTACAACGGATCCCTGCCGTTGATTACCTGTGAAACATCAATCCGTTTTTTGCCTTTTTTTACCACACGCGATCGAATTCGCAGAAAAAAAAATTGAAGAAAAACTAGCAACGTTCACTCCCTCAACTCGCAGTCAGAACAGGTGGCCACGTGACGTGGAGTCGATTATATGCCGCCAATGTTGATCATAGCCACGCTGGGGTTGGCAAGACACAGGACACGCGCTGAGTTCCAGACATTGTTAACGCCGGTTCAGACACTTGCGTTTGAGTGCGTTTGACTGCGTTGCGTCGAGAACCGAAAGCGAGTCACCGGCACATCTGTGCTTCGTATGAAGCGTGGACTTCAATTCAAGGAATCATCTTGGCACGCGATAGTAGCAGCAGGGATGTCCTGGTGTCTCGCTGCCGCAACGCAGTCAAACGCAGTCAAACGCAACTGTCTGAACCAGGCTTTATGGTTCGACTATTGTCGTCATTGCAGCGATTGGACACGGGCCCCTACCCGAATGCTTCTCGAGTTATCAATTACCACGAGCCCAAATCGAGTGTCCACGCAATGCTCGGGTTCAATCTATGAGCCGGATTCAAATATCGTCACTGGAGGATACTGCGATCCCCCAGTTATGTCATGAAGTTTTTCGAAGGAGAGATTGAATGAAAACGCTCTCTTTTGTGAAGTTACACCGCAACAAAGGAGTTTCTTGGCCAGTGGCGCTGCGTGCGAGTATTCTTGAGTCTCGCTAGTGCCAGTAAGTTCGTGTAGAGTGAGCAACATTCCAATTGAATATCGTTGCACCGCTCCTTTAAAGGAGCTGTGCAACGATATTCAATTGGAATGTTTTTCACTTTACACGAGCTTACTGGCACTAGTGGGACTCAAGGATACTCGCATGCAATGCCACTGGCCAAGAAACTCCTTTGTTGCGGTGTAATTTCAAGGACAAAAGCGATCATTTTCATTCAATCTCTCCCTTGCAAAATTCGATGACGTAACGCGGGGATCGCAGTACACCCGTATGACGATATTTGAATGCGGTTCATAGATTGGACCCGAGCATTGCGTGGGCACTCGATTTAGGCTCGTGATAATTGATAGCTCGAGAAGCATTCGAGTAGTGCACCCCGTGTCCAATCGCTGCAACGACGACAATAGCCGAGCCATAACAATGTCTGGAACTCAGCGCGTGTCCTGTGCTTTGCCAACCCCAGCGCGTGGCTATGATCAACATTGGCGGCATATAATCGGCTCCAGATCACGTGGCCGCTTGTTCTGGCTGCGAGTTGAGGGCGTGAACGCTGCTCGTTGTTTTTTTAATTTTTTTCTGGGACTTCTAATGCGTCGGGTGAAAAACTAAGGCGTGTTTCATAGGTCATTAACGTCAGGGATCCGTTCTAAGCGGTATTTGCGCAAAGTAAAAAAATTGTTGCATAGCCCCTTTAAAGCCGCAAACACGCTGCTCATACGTCATAAAAAGGCACGGCAGACGATGACGTAATGATGTGCGGACAAGCCGCAAGCATGTTCGAAGCAGATTTTCGCTTCATACATGCATGCAACATGACTGTAGACAGCTCTTTGTATGACCAATATGATTCTCATACGAGGAAGACACACGTCTCGGCCTGTGTCTGCAGACTGTCTATTGTAGGATGGAATAGCAGTGTGATTGGTTTCGGGTACATCTGGAAGCGTAGGTGTGTCTGACAGCGGTTCCTTCTGAGAGCCGATCCAGAGTCGAGAGTAATACCCCTAGACGGGCACCCTTAACCGCAGTTAACTCAGCTTTAACGGATGTTACGCGGCACCCCAGTTACCGCACTGTACTCTCGGACAGCTATCTCAGAAGAAGTGAAGAGCGCGCGTGCACTGCTTTGATGGGTGTTCAAGGTGCTCCAGCGCATTGGTGAGCCGGTAGCTTTGAAATTTCGTAGCCACAAAATGTTGTCCGCAAGTATTGTGTGCTAACTAGCGTAACTGCAGTTAAGTGTGACCGTGTAACGAGGGTATTAGACGTGTTCATCACTTCTTTTGCGCGTGTGACGCAGTTTCTTGGCGTAATTTATTTCCAAACCCCCCATTGGATAAGACGTTTTTAAGAAAGAAGAATTTCCGGCCGCCACAATCGCACGTGTCGGCACGTCCGGCTCGTGCTATATTGCAGCGTGAATGATCGAGAAGATACGCTTCTGCGTTCATCTATACTCCGTTTCACCTTAGTGCCTGGTGCCTTCTATGTGGGACATTCGCCTTTTGCCCCCTTTTTCTTTTTTTGTTCGAAGCGCGTGCAAGTGTCCTGCACGCTTTTGTGCCCGTGCTGCGACACTTTTTTTTCGCGATTCTTGTATTTTTAGCGCGTGCGTAGGCTCGTGTACAAGTCGCAGTGGACTACCGCTAAGGCGTGCTGCGCGTGCGGCCGCCTGACTGCTTGACTAAGCATAGCTGCGACATCTTGCTGCGCGCGGCTTATTCAAGCGACTATACTTCGCCACCTTATGCTATGTAGCCCGGTAAAGCGCGAGTAGTCGCTTTGAATGAAGCACGGCGGTGCACGAGCGCTCGTGCAGCAAGGCCTAGTCAGGCGCAAGGTGGCGTCGGCTAGATCCCTTCCCGGTAGTCACTACAATAGCCGCCTTTTAGCCGCCTTTATAGTATCTAAGGGGACATATACAAAGGGTGGCACACCCTTGAGTCACCCTATTTCACCTTATCTTTCAACGCAGCGAAGGCATAGAAGCGCGAGCTCACAGCGTTGGCAGCGTCCCTTAGTTCACGAGCGGTCTTGTGCACCGGGAGATGTGCCCTAGCGCAAGGAGATCGCGCTTGTACGCCTTTCCTGCGGTACAACACAAGGTGACACACCAGTATAGAAGATTCGCGTACACTCTAAAGGCCGGTTCAGACACTTGCGTTTGAGTGCGTTTGACTGCGTTGCGGCGAGAACCGAAAGCGAGTCACCGGCACATCTGTGCTTCGTATGAAGCGTGGAATCCAATTCAAGGAATCTTCTTGGCACGCGATATAAGCAGCAGGGATATCCTGGTGTCTCGCTGCCGCAACGCAGTCAAACGCAGTCAAACGCAACTGTGTGAACCGGGCTTAAAGCCTGGTTCAGACAGTTGCGTTTGACTGCGTTTGACTGCGTTGCGGCTGCGAGACGCCAGGACATTCCTGCTGCTTATATCGCGTGCCAAGAAGATTCCTTGAATTGGATTCCACGCTTCATACGAAGCACATATGTGCCGGTGACTCGCTTTCTGTTCTCGCCGCAACGCAGTCAAACGCACTCAAACGCAAGTGTCTGAACCGGCCTTAAAGGGGCACTGACAACCCAAAGGTCGTATTTTTTTTTTATTGTCTAAAACGATGCAACTTGTAGCCATAGACACGCAAAAAAAAAACCGCATCGCGGAAAAAAATTTTTCCCGCACGCGCGCGCGCCTTTTTAGTTTTGGCATTTGTATTTCCCGCGCTCACCTCCTCGCTTCTTTTGATCGGTGACGTCAAAAATCAGGAAATTTAGAAGCTTTGTAGGTGACATTTCTATAACATTTAATAACGGCAATCGTAAAACATGTTTTTTAACGCAATTGCGAACGCACTACGGCTCCTCTTTTTGAAATACCAAAATTCAGAGTTCGGTGTGATGTTGCTTCCTAGATTTGTACCCCCCCTCGGAAAACTTGGCAGCGCCCGTTGGCGAGTCGGAGAAAAACCGGTTTTTTCCCGCCGGCGCCTTTCTATCCCTCACCTCCTCCTCGGTTGGGGTCGCCGTGACAACGGCGGAGGTCCGAAAGAAAGTCGAGTCGCAGGAGACCGCAAAATTTGACTCACTGCACTGGCGCGGATCGCGCGGGAACTTCAAATTCGGCATTTGGAAATTGTTTTTTTAATTCACAAATACTGAATTTTAAAGTTTCAAATTTTGAGGGTAATGTCCCGGCATCGTTTTCAATCGTTTCGGATAATAAAAAAAAAAATATGATTTTCACGTGTCAGTGCCCCTTTAACGATAAGGAGGCCAGAATGACGTTGCCTAGTCAATCTCGCCCCAGCTCTTTCCCGAACATTCTCGAATATTCGAGATGACAAGCATAGTAGATAAAGACACGAGCGCCGTATTTCCGTTTCATTCACTGATTCTCTCCTCATGCGATACGATAGCCAACTGTTACGCCGACGTACCACTGCCTGCTGCTGCCGCCGTAAACGCTCGCTGCTGCTTTCTCGACGTGTCTTTTTTTTTTTTTTCGTTTCTGGCACAAGTTTGCCTCTATTAAATCTTTAGTTCACTCCGTTTTCTCCTGCCTGATCGTCTGTCATTCGTGACAATATGCTCGTCTGCCAAAGCGGAAAGTTGCGCCATGTCATGGCCAGCTGTGATTTCCGCGGGCTGCGACTTGGACTCGGTGATATGGGAAGTGAAACCGATATACGGCTGCTGACATCTGCCGGCCGACGAGGACACACGCGTCTACTCAGCGCATGCACGGCCTCTCGATCCCCTCTCCGGGAGAGGAGGTGATCGAGCAAGCGGCAGCGTCATTGAGTCGCTGTAGCGTCCGAAACTGCGCGCGTCAAGCCCGACTTCAAGAGCATCATCCGCGTGGTGCGGCCCCGAACAAAATGTGAACCTTGCGTGGTACTCGGAAGTTTCGTGACACGTGGTACACAGTAAAATGTAGGAACACGGTCGCTGCACAACGCACGCAGCGCGCAACCTACAGAGTCGGTACGCAGTAAAATGCCCAGCGAGCTTTCCCTGAAAAATGAAGGTTCTGTGACGGCTACAATAATTACTCCTCTTACAAAGGATCAGTTTGGCAGTAGGCAACTTGGTGTATACAGTGCACTACTTCCGCGACGTTAGAAAGGAACAAAAACTTGGACGGTGCAATGCGTAGATGTTTTTTCCGGCTGGTGGAAAGTTACACTATCTCGGTTTAAATTCCGACCGCAGCCGATGTTTCGATGGAGCCGATCAAGCAGCACCGCAAGTGCATCGTCACGGCTCGTTTTGCCTGCGCGGGTTGGTATCACAAGTTAAACCAATCACGCACAAAGGAAAATGAAGAAGAAAAAAAAAAACAGAGGACCCCAAGACAAAAAAAAAAAAAGAGACGAATATTTTTGTTTTTATTGTCATTGGTTTTAGCTTTCTTTGGTTCGTTGGGGAAAAATAAAGAAAATAAATATTTGAGATGTCGTTTATGCTGTCCTCTCCACCCCCCCCCCCCCCCCCCCCCCCTTGCCTCGGGGTTTTATAAGTATGAACGTTCACCAGTTAGCCTGCGTCATTGCCCTTATTGCAGTAAATGCTTATATTTCTTTCGGAAGTTTAACGGCAGCTGGCTGGTCCAGAACTTTGGAGGGAAGGAAGCGGACATAACTAGGGATGTCGCGAACTTTTGTCGAACCGTATTTTTAGGTCGAACTTTCGGGGTTAGAATTGTTCGACGAACCTTTGACCTTTTAACCAGATTCGACTTTGTGGACATTGTGGCCAGACCTTGAAACAAGCATGTCTAGGTTTGGAATATTTTTATATTTATTTAAAAAATACTGCGGCTCACATCTGTGTGCCATAGCAGGGGTGGTACATATTGCGTTGGTGTGATATGCTTACGAGCACTTTCTCGTGGCAGAAGCGACTGCCTCAACAAAAATATCAAGTGACGGAAGGGTTACCATTTCGTTAGACAAAGAATTCCATTCGTTTATTGCCCGAGGGAAAAAATAACATTTGAAGGCATCGTGATTAATTCTATATTGTTTAATAGTTCTGGTATGATTTAGTCTAGCCGAACCTCTTGTTGAAAATTCGATGTATCTATCAAGAATATAGATTTTTCAATCTGTTTATTTTTGCTGTAACCTCCAATGGCTGGACATTGGCTTGTTCCAGTGAACTTGACGCAGACACAGTATATCTGAAATTATTAGATATAAATCTCCCAGCCAGTTTTTGCAAGCGTTCAAGTTTATTAATTCCATCAGCTGTGTGCGGGTACCAAACTGTGTGAGCGTATTCCAGTATAGGACGTACTAGTGATTGGTAAGCAGTCTTCTTTGTTCCGCTATCCGCGAATTTTAAGGTTCGTCGAAGTGTATACAATTTTCCCCTGGCCTTATTTGCTATGTCATCTATATGCTGGCTCCAAAGTAGTTTACTAGTTATTGTCACTCCAAGGTACTTGCAGTGTTCAACAAATTTGATGGAATTCGCATTTATTGAATAGCTAAGAATAGTTTCTTTTTCCAGGTTATTGGCATTGCAACGGTTTTATCGTAGTTTATTTTTATTTGCCATTTGTCTGACCGTTCCTTAATTTTCGCTAATGCCTCAATGAGTATTACCTGATCTTTGGGTGATTTTATTTGAGAGTAAATGACACAGTCATCAGCGAATAATTTAACCGGAACATGAATGAGCTTAACGATATCATTGATATAAATTAAGAATAAAAGAGGCCCCAACACTGAACCCTGTGGTACCCCCGATGTTACCGGAAGTAGTGAGGAAGTTTTGTCATCAAGATATACATGATGCGTTTTATTAGACAGATAAGAGGCCACCCAAGTAAGTAATTTATTATTTTTTAATATGGCAGAAAGCTTCCGGAGAAGCTTAGGATGCGATACGTGATCGAACGGCTTTGAGGGGTAAAGAAAAATGAGGTCTGTCTGACTCCTATTATTTATTGAATTTGAAAGCTCATGAACTAGTTCGATCAACTGAGTACTCGTAGATAATGATCTTCTAAAGTCGTGCTGGAATGGAGCAAGAATATTGTGATCATCAAGATATTGAATCATATGTGAAAACATTATGTGTTCTAGAGGCCTGCAACACGTACTAGTTAAAGATACAGGTCTATAGTTCGGTGGGTTGTTTTATCTCCTGATTTGTGAATAGAGATAATTTTCCCAATTATTTTAATTTTACGAACAGTTGCAAATAACAGAAACTAATTCTAATCACTGAAGAAGTTAATAACTTTTTTGTTGTACTGTATTAACTGAAATAACCAATCAGTGCTGCCCATAACTCATCCCTTAGCCATCACCATCCAATCCGAAGCCAATAGGCCAGCCTGTTGCGCATGCGCATAGCAGTCGAACCTGAGTCTAACCTTTGTTGAACTTTTCACAGGTTCAAAAAAAATCGAACCTGGTCGAACTCGAACCTCGACCGGTTCGCGACATCCCTAGACGTAACTCAAGCCCCGACCAGGGCGCCCCTAGCGGCAAACATATAATTTTCATCGGTTAGTCTTTCTTAGCCACTGCACTCAGATTACGTACGCTCAAGTTTTGAGCCAAGGAAAGCGCTTGCGGAATTTGCAAGAACCTTAAGGGGGATTCAACCGCTCGTCACTCAATGGGCAAATTTCGCTACACAAACCTGAGTTTCAGGAATGCACGATAGTATTCATTCTTTTGGAGGTTACTTATGAAGACGTAATGAAGGTTGTACGGCCCTTGGATTTTTCTTTCTGAGCGCTGGAGACTTTAAATAAAATCCATAAATATGACCATTTTGACTGTTTTTAGCGCGTTTTGAGGCATTTTTGAAAATACAATTATTTAGAAGACAAACGTGACAAAACACTTGGCCGTACGTACTAGGGGTGCCTCTAATCTTAATTTTAATACCATGACGAGAAAGCAAAATATTGTTGTATTCGCGTATTTGTGCAAATAAAATCACCCTGTTAATTTTATTTACAACTTGTTAAACGAGATGGCGGCACTAGTACTAAATGCCTCAAACCGGAGATTTTGCTGCTGTTGTTGTTTTTCTCTCGAGCTCGAATTCGACCGCGATGTCTCGTTGCTCGTGGATCGGTAGCACGTGTAGCAAAAGCTCACGCTGTAAAGCTCACTGATCGTGGATTCAATCCACCGCCTCTGCCCGTTTCAATCTGGATGAGCATCGTACCGGCGTGCTGTCATGTATCACTATTGCGTGATGCACGTTAAAGTCGTCAGACAAGAAGCGGTATACTGCACTGTCTTTCATCTCCAACGAAGGCACCAGATGCGCTCAGAGCTGACTAACTTCCCGCTGTATAAACATAGACACAACAGAATTACAATTGATGGCTCCGTTGGTCGGCACTTTTTGAACGTTGTAAAAAAGTGTAACTAGTCATCAGCAGACTCCTAGCGAAAGGCCTGATAAGGCTCTGAAGGCGATACTTTTGTTGATTCTATTATTTTTTTTTTTTGTGTGTGCTATGTTAGCGTGCGTGGTCAAACGCTTGCATACGCTACAAGCGTGGCTCGTAAGCACCCTAAGATCGTGCAGGGTTGAACAGAGATATCCTAATATGTAGGGTGCCTCAATGTCCTGCTTAGGGTGTTGCCACCCTTTGTAGTACCCGATGCCGACAGCACGCGCTCACGGGTAAAATACAAATAAATCGACGAGAACAAAATGTCGCCTTAGCACAGTCAGCTCCATAAACGCGCGCCGGGACACGCTCTTTCACGCGCTTCTGAACAAAAAAAAAATAAAAGTGTGGGACAAAATGGCCAGATGTCTCCACCCTAAGCAAAGCGCACATGAAGGCACCCTACTAATATGTATTTGGAAATAAAACAAAATAGTTGAATGAGTTGCAAAGAAGGCTAAAATACTTAATGAAGCAATGGTGAGGGTGCAGGCTAGCCGGTGTAAATTGAGCATAGTTGTAAACCCGTGACTGGGGATACGAACAAGAGACAAACACAGAACGACACGGACGAAGTCGTCCGTGTCGTTCTGTGTTTGTCCCTTATCCGTATCCCCAGTCTCGGGTTTACAACTATGCTAAAATACTTATTCCGAACAACATTTACCCTATTTACTCAAGTAATAGCCGCACTCTTTATGAAGAAAACCTGTGGGTTCACTTTTCTTCGGAGCACGCAGATTGCCAATCACCGCGATCGACAGCACAATTCCAGCTGTATACAGGACAGATATAACGGCTTCGTGCAAAGATACCATCTGTGAAGATTGAATTTGTATCTAAAATTGTGTTCTCGATCTGGTTATTCGCTTTATTATTTATGTGCTACGTAATGATTGGATATATATATATGTGCTATGTGGGAAAGTAGACGCAAGGGCCTTGTTCAAAATAGTGCGGCTATTACTAGAGTAAATACGGTATTTTATGAAACAATATTCTAGATATTTTCATTCTCTCTAGACATTGTTTGGCGGCTAGTGGATATGAAAAACAAAAAAAAAAAGAAGCATGATTTCTATTATTTTGAACAATTACAATATATTTTCTTAACCAACAAACAGGTGCTTACTCTGAGATGCAAATTGAATTTTGACGTTCGCGTTTTGGCGCCCGAAACATTTTTTTTTTTTTTTGTAAATTTAACATTTCCCGTTTTGCGGATTACTAAGAAAACCAAACGGGCCATCAATGGGTAGAAAATAAGTTTCTACCTAAGGTGAGGCGTACGTTTTTTTTTTGTTTTTTTTTTTTGTTCTTCACCTTTCTAATTTTTAGGCAAAATCAAATGAACCTCTAAATACTAACTTTAGTGTCTTCATAAGTAACTTCGGGAGTTCACTATGCTATTGTCCGTTATGAACACCTCTTTCAACAGTGATCTTACCATGTCACGGTGGAATGAAGCGGTGCTACCTTACCTGTCTGAAAACAAATTGGGGTGTGTGTATGTTTATACAGCCTAGAACATAGTCTGCCTCAACGGGCAACTTGTCTCCCAGCTGTAGGTGAGCAATTTAGCCAGTGAAGTAGAACGGTAGCCTGGGGTCTTTAACGTGCATCACGCATCCACACGACCGCACGCCGGTACGATGCTCATCCAGATTGAAACGGGCAGGGGGGGATTGAACCCAGGATCCCTGGATTATACAGTTGATTAACGTAGAAGTTTGGGCTAGTTGGTAAGACATGATCATACAGCATGAGCTTTCGCTCCACGTGCTCCGAGCTGGTGTGCTCTAGCCCACACGGGCACCGGTCCTTTTTTTTTTTATTGCACTTGGCCACCGATTCCTCTTGATCTGTCTGGACTAAAGCCCTTCGATGCGTTTGCGTTTGCCTTGCAAGTGGCGTCAAATGCGCCAGTGCACGATGCCCGTGTCTCGAGCGACCCTTGGAAGCAGTTGTCGGCGCAATACTGAAATGAGCGGCCTATAGTGCCACTAAATAAGCTACGCTTCAGAGTAATGACACTTGTTCATATTGTGGCTTAAAATCATGGTTGCCAGTTGTCTGAAGATTTATCTGAAATCACAGGAAACGCTTTCCCGTCCTCCACAAATGTTTAAACAGTTCGCGAAAGAGAAATGCAATATTACTTGAGCTTCCTGACACCGAATTTAATGCTGAGGAAGTCGCACTTTTGAATCATGACGATCGGCAACTGCGTCTACTCTGCACAAGCACCAAAATGTCGGCGCCCACAAAACTGTTGGAGAACAGAGTGCCGATACTCTAAGCGCAGCTCATTTAGTGGCTCTAGAGCGCACCTTGGAAGCGAATGGCAGCGAAGCACCCGCTCCTGGCACGTGTCTTCCGCGTTTCCACGACAATGGTTGGCGGTACTTGTAAGCGTGAATTTTATCAAATGAATTTAGTCTGCACTTGCCGACAGCGCCTTCAACTTATGGAATTGACGAGAATAACTCGAGTGCAACATGGCTTTGTGTATTTGAGTGGTTCTTTTTCGCTGACATGCAGACAGACGGAAAGTGTCCTTTCTTGCCATACCCGTTGCCAATCTTGTCAGCTGCTGTGCACTTGGCGCGCGATTGTGGACGAGTAGTAGAGCCGCGCCACTTGCTTGGAAAGAGAACTTCTTGGTACAGTTCACGGGTGGGAAACGGTTGCTTCTTGTTGCTTTTGACTCGACGCGCAGAAGTGTGGACCTCTTCGACGAGGTTCACACCTCTGGACGTGCAGAAGTGTGGACCTCGCCACTAAATGAGCTATGCTTAGGGTCGGCACTCTGTCCCCCATAATGCTGCGGCCGCCGCCATCTTGGTGCTTGTGCAGAGCAGACGCAACTGCCGATCGTCATGATTCAAAAGTGCAACTTCCTCGGCATTTGATTCGGTGTTAGGAAGCTCATGTAATATTGCTTTGCTTTGTCGCGAAGCGTTTAAACATTTGTGGTGGACATAAAAGCGTTTCCTGTGATTTCAGATAAATTTTCAGATAACTGGCAGCCATGATTTTAAGCCACATTATGGACAAGTGTCGTACCCTGAAGCGCAGCTTATTTAGTGGCACTAGGTAAGATCATGGCGGAACACCGCAGCACTGAGCTAGATTTCAGAAGCCATGTTCTTCTATAGTGCCACTAAATAGGCCACGCTTCAGAGTAACGACACTTGTTTATATTGTGGCTTAAAATCATGGTTCCCAGTTATCTGAAGATTTAACTGAAATCACAGGAAACGCTTTCCGTCCTCCACAAATATTTAAAAAGTTCGCGACAGAGCAAAGCAATATTACATGAGCTTCCTAACACCGAATCTAATGCTGAGGAAGTCGCATTTTTGAATCATGACGATCGGCAGTTGCGTCTACACTGCACAAGCACCAAAATGTCGACGCCCACAACAATGTTGGGGAACAGAGTGCCGATACTCTAAGCGCAGCTCATTTAGTGGCTCTAGTTCTTCCCACACCAGCTTGGAGCACATGGAGCGGAAGCTCGCGCTGCAGAACCCAGGTTCCTGGCTTCAATCCCCACCCCTGCCCGTTTCGATCTGGATGAGCATCGTACCGGTGTGCGGGTACTACTGCGTGATGCACGTTAAAGGCCCCAGGCTAGCGGTTGTACTGCACTGGCTAAATTGCTCATCTACAGCTGGGAGACTCGTCGCCCGTTGAGGCAGACTAGGGTGCCTCAATGTCCTTCTGTTTAGGGTGATGCCACCCTTTGTAGTACCCGATGCCGACAGCACGCGCTCACGGGGAAAATACAAAGAAATCGGTGAAAACAAAAGGTCACCATAGCACAGTCAGCGCCACAAACGCGTGCAGGAACACGCTCTTTCACGCGCTTCTGAACAAAAAATAAAAATAAACGTGTGGGACAAAATGGCGAGATGCCACCACCCTAAGCAAAGCGCTCATGAAGGCACCCTAACCGTTCATTCACACTGGAAGCGGATCCGCGTTCGCAAAGCGGTTGCGAACGCGGTTGTATAAAGATCCAGTACAATGTCACGCGCACTTGATGTCATCGAGTGCGCGTGCAATTGTACTGGATCTTTATACAACCGCGTTCGCAACCGCTTTGCGAACGGGGATCCGCTTCCAGTGTGAATGAGCGGTAAGGCAGAACAAGTTCTAGGCTGTATAAACATACACAAACCCAATTTTTTTTTTTCTAGTTCTTCCCAGAAGTGGCGCGCGGCACGTGTCTCGAGCGTTTCCACAAAAATGATTGGCGCCACTTTTCCCAGGATAGATGGGCTTTACTCCACACAACCTGGGAGCGGGTTTTAAAACCATTATTCAGACGAAGAGCAGGCCAATATAGAACATATGAAGTGCAAAACTGCCACTTTATTTCTTTTTTAGTTTTCTAGCTTTAAATTAAGCTCTAAAATATATATCTAAATATATAATTTTTTTTTTTTTTTTTTGCAAAAGAACTTTTGCGTGTTAAATGTCGTGGTCCAAACGGCCGCAAGGCCGCACCTTGTGCTTTCGATAATTTCGAACGTGGATGGAACTTCGAATTCATTCGGAAATCAGAGCTTATTCTACGTTTTGTAAGCCACTGTAATCTACGTATGTACAGGCTCGTATCTCGCGCCGCCTGTTGGCCGCTTTCTGCAGCGGCAGACGCAGGGCGAAGAAGATCTAGCTCGAGATCGGCGGCGAACAGCCCGTGGCCCGAGCCCACCTCGAGCGCCCGACCTGCATGCGCAGCTGCGAACATGCAACTCGTTTGTTCCGGAAAAATTCTGCGCCATCTATGAGGAAAAGGGTACAAATAAATAGCGGTTGAATCCCCCGTCGTGATAATGACGGGCATACTAGGCCCGTGCAATTCGTCACATTTACTTCCCGACGAGTAGACGGCGACAACCGCTAGGTGGCAGCGAACAATTAGAGAACCTGTACTACAGAGAGTTTCCAACTGCTCGCTCGGGATCACGCGGTTTGTGGGCCGCGTTTGCAATACGAGCTACAGGTGACGAACGCGTTGGTCGCCCGCGAGCGTCTCCGCCTTGGCGCCTGCTTTCCTCCTAGCCGTACGATAACGCAGCGCATGCGCACTTGCGACCAATCTCCGATGAAGGCGTCCGCCATTAAATTGCAAACGCTCCCTATGGTTTGAGTTGGACCCTCTCTACAATCTAGGCTCTCTATGAACAATAGGCGACAGACGCGATGCCGCCGGCGTGCTCCTTTCCCAGTATTCACTGGCGGCCATAGCTGTGTGCGCGACTGCTGAGCGCGTGGACGAGCTTCCGCAGTTCTTTTGCAACGCGCATTCCGCACCATAAAGATTGAAGGTCTTAGCAGCCTATTACTGTGAGCTCGTCCTGAGCATGCGCTCTAAACATTGCCATCAAATATGGCGTCCAGTGAATACCCCCTATAGCAACAGAAAGCACTAAAAGACAACATTTTCTGTCAGAAAAGTTTGCATCATTATGTGTGTCAGTTTGTCGCTACTTGTTAAAGACGATGCCCAGCATGAAGTTAGCGGTTCACCAGCAGCCGCCACGAAAGAACGGACAAGGCAGATTCACGACAGATACGTACACAAGTGGTGTGGTGCACGAAAGCACCCGATGTCAAAAGCCCCGTGTCAAATGCCTCGCGTCAAACACCCCGTCCTTCTTGCCCCACTTTCAAAAGCCCCAGTTTCAGAAGCCCATGACGGGAATCCCCCGTGTCAGGTGGCCGGGTCCTCAGCGCGAGAGCTGAGCATTCTGGTATTAACTAAGAGACAGTAAGTTTGCACGCGAGCTTGTGTAACATAATCATGCCGTACCCGGAACTCAAGTAAGGAGTAACTGGACAAAACTTCCCGTTCTTCAGGCGTTTGCTATACACATTCACGTCTAGTGACGTAAGTGAGAACAAACAGAACACATCAGTAAGTGGCAAAACATTTAAAGTTACGGTATTTATGAATAAGCTTTCGTCGACTCTGAAGCACGCGCGGATTCACAGTTCCGACGAAGTGCACTCTAAAAAAAGCCCGTGCGTCTACTTTCTCGTACAACGTGCAGACGCAGCTCAGCGAAGGACGATGCCGAAACATATGTTTAGACCAAAAAACGCAGTCTGAGTTGTGACATTAAGCAATACAAAACATCACGCTTGCATTGCTTAATGTCACAACTCAGATTACGTTTTTTGGTCTAAATGTATGTTTCGGCATCGTCATTCGTTCAGCTGCGTCCGAGAGTTGCGGTGATTGGCTCTCCGAGTGTTGTGCGGGAAAGTAGACGCACGGGCTTTTTTTAGAGTGTGGGTTCTGTCAAAACTGTTAACCCGCAGCTCATGGTGCCATACTTATTACATACAGCACCATACACCAGTTCCATTTCTCTTACGTCGTTCTAAAAATATTTGCATCCATCTGGGTAGATAAAGTCTATAATCGCATGGTTATGCAGATTTATGCGATTGGCCACTTGTACGTCATTCTAAGTTTTTCTGCGGTTCATGTTAACCTTATTTTGTTTGCCTCTTTCACTTAAAATACCCTTTGTAGACCTTCAATGAATTAGGTTACGACATAGAACAATGCTGGTCGAAGTGCGAAGAGGGTGGGACGGGTGCAGTGATGACGGGGCTTTTGGCACGGGGGGAATACGGGACGGGGTAATTGAACACTGGGTTTTCGAACCGTGGGGCTAATGACGCGGGTCTTTTGCGACAGGGATTCTGCACGCGGGGCACCGATACAAGTGACCCCCCGGGGCCGTACATTCATCTGCTCGGCCTTCGTGAAAACGGACTCCTGACGTTTCCCAGGAAACTGCTTTCCTCGCACATCCCCCACCCAAGCGACACCGCGAAGCGCACCTGCAGAGGAATGAAGGCTTGCTTTCCATTCACTTCAGCGCGAAGCTGCGTGCACCCGCTCCGAGCGCGGTACATGTTGCGGAAGTGATGTGGAGCGAAACGCCCAGGAAACGCCCGAGCAACGACCTGAAACGTTCTTTTTTTTTTTTTTCGATTCTGGGGAGAAAGTTAGATACTGCGGAGACGCAGTGCGACTTGCAAATTGACTCCCCTGCTCTCCGCCTCAGAGAAAGAGGAGGCACGCGAGAGAGTTATACATCGATCGCTTTTGCGGAAACGACGACAAAGAACACATCAAGCTTCACGCTCGTCTAGATTGTAGAAAACGATTTAAAAAGAAAAGAAAAAAGGCCGGGTCTCAGGCGGTGTGTTATTATGGAGCGTTAAGAAAAACACTCAGCCCTATATATTGCCCGCTAAAGTGCATACTGCGGTCTAGCGTATACCTTTTGTACACAGCCCATTTAATTTTGTTTGTACGGCACTGGCGTTTATAATTTGCTCCACCTTGAGATGTTCCTAAACGAAGGCTAGAAGCTTGAAACCGTAGCTCGGGCAGTAGCATGTGCTGTGCGAGGGCTCGAACAGCCGAAGTACGCCTTTAAAGGGATACTGAACCAAGGAATTTAGTGTCCATAATAAGTGGCGCACGTTCTTTCCACGAGACAGCAGCCGCCGGTGTGCGCGAGCACAAGCAACAAACATGACGTCAAAGACCTCCATTCGCGGTTAAGATGACAGTGAAATGTATGGGCTTCGGGCCAAAGGAGAATAAAGACAAGTTTTTCATCTACACAGTGGTGTCCGGTGTAAAAGGTAAGCAATTAATTGGTCTAACAAGCACGTAGCTTTCACTTGTACAGATGAAAAGCCTGTGTTTATTCTCCTTTGGCCCAAAGCCCATGCATTTCACTGTCCTCTTAAAGGGATACTGAACCAAGGAATTCAGTGTCCATAATAAGTGGCGCACGTTCGTTCCACGAGCCAGCAGCCGCCGGTGTGCGCGAGCACACGCAACAAAAATGACGTCAAAGACCTCTTTTCGCGGTTAAGATGACAGTGAAATGTATGGGCTTCGGGCCAAAGGAGAATAAAGACAAGTTTTTCATCTACAAGGTGGTGTCTGGTGTAAAAGGTAAGCGATTAATTGGTCTAACAAGCACGTAGCTTTCACCTGTAGAGATGAAAAGCCTGTATTTATTCTCCTTTGGCCCGAAGCCCATGCATTTCACTGTCCTTTTAAGCGCGAATGAAGGTCTTTGACGTCATTTTCGTTGCGTGTGCTCGCGCACACCGGCGGCTGCTGGCTCGTGGAAAGAACGTGCGCCAGTTATTATGGACACTAAAATTCTTTGGTTCAGTATCCCTTTAAGCGCGAATGGAGGTCTTTGACGTCATTTTCGTTGCGTGTGCTCGTGCACACCGGCGGCTGCTGGCTCGTGGAAAGAACGTGCGCCACTTATTATGGACACTAAATTCTTTGGTTCAGTATCCCTTTAAAGGAACCATGGGGACTATTTTGAAGTTCAGTTTAACGATCAAAAGGTGTTTTCCAGGTAACGTTTACGAAGGTTTAGCTCAAAGTTGCGCTTGTGCGCCGAACAGATTAATCTTACAGATCCAGCAAAAGTCACACCGGGACCGAAACTGCGAAAAAAATCGAGCTTTTGAGTCACGTGAATCGTGATATCAATGTATAGGCTCGTTAGGCGATTCGTCGAAGTGAACAGAGCCCGCTCAACTTCCTTTTCAATCGTCAGTTGCTAAAAATTTTTTTTTTTGTTTTGTTTATATAATAACAACGAAAACCTTATATTTTTGTAGCGTGAGCTACACTGGCCGAGGTTATGGTGTACTAGAATACCGAGGTTGAGCAGTTTCGCGTGGCTCGCATAATAAGCCGTGCTCCGTGCTGCGCAAGCGCGAGGAGCAGTGACGTCACACGGCGCACAGCTGGCGCGCCGGAGACGCCGCCGCCGCGCGCGCCTCGCCGGTCTGCGTTTGCGCGAGGAGGAGTGACGTCACACGGCCGGAGACGCCGCCGCCGCGCGCTCCGCCACCACCGCGCGCCTCGCCGGTCTGCCCATTCCAGAGGAGTGACGTCATAGCCGCGGCAGACGCGCTGGCGCCGCCGCGTGCCCAGCTGTGCGCCTCCGTTGCGCAGTAGCCAAGTCTGACGCTGAACAGGAGCCGCTTGATATCACCTCTCATTTTGTGCGCATAAGCTCACGCTACGTATATCCTGGCATAGCCGGGCTAAGCCACCGCAATTTTTTGTCAGAAAGGATTACTGCAATAAAAATCAAATGTTATTCCAGTCCGCGGGCACGTGGAGTGAAAAGACTGAAAAGCCGAGCGCCTTTCACTAGCGAATAATGGGCAGACTTAGTATTTTAAAAGCGCTTAATGTGGCAACGATATAAGATTTTTTTTTTCTTTTAATAAGTGAAACAGGAAGGGTGCATCATTGTGATTTTTGTGTTTTGTTCGTTTTATCGCACGATTCTTGGTTTCACGCGTGAAAAGAGCTGAAGAAACTGTTCCAGGCTGACGTGCTAGAGTTTCCGGTACTCCTCCAGGGCAATGTCAAAAAGCCTCTGTCAGACCTCGTCTAGCACACCCCTATCTTTCCTGCACATCCATCCAGTTTAACTGATAAGGGAAAGACCAGTGATTGATGTTCCCTAGTGCACCGCGGAGCAGTATGCACGCAGGATTCACGCTTCTTGCTTCGTGATTCGCTCTTTGGAATCCTTTTCCGCTGTGGCAACAATAAGGACGTTTAGTTAGTTGTTCAGATAACTACGATAAGGACGCCCGATAAAAATACGTTGATGTGCCGAGGCGTCGTCGGAGTATCGCTATCGGAGTTAGAACGATATATGCTGGGGAGCGATAAATAGATGTTCGGAACTCAGTATCCCTGTGTTGACTACGTTCGCATGTCCGTTTGACCCGATTTAATTTAACTTTTCAAAAGCATTTTCATTTCTTTTCACGTCGAACTGTTTACGAAAAAGACCGGTCATCCCACAAACTCTCGCGGTTCGTTTGTGCGAATTGTCCGCCGGTGGGCTGTCCTTTTTCTTATTTTTTTATCCGGTATACATAAATGCTGCAAAATCGCCTGCA
The DNA here is from genome assembly GCA_013358835.2 of Ixodes persulcatus. Taxonomy (NCBI): domain Eukaryota; kingdom Metazoa; phylum Arthropoda; class Arachnida; order Ixodida; family Ixodidae; genus Ixodes; species Ixodes persulcatus. The sequence goes on from JABSTQ010011593.1 coordinate 203,048, forward strand.
AGGCGCTGCTGCCGCGGAAGAAGGTCAGCGAAGAAGCTTCGCCTGTCAGGGAGGAGGCGAACTCGTGCGCGAACCGGACAAGAAACACGCTTTGAGATCGTCTCCGCGGCGGCGAACGATCCCACTAACTTCCGGACCGGGCGTGCGCCCGAGCGCGGCGATCGTCCGTGCTGCCACCGGTGACGTATCTGGAACGAGTCGAACATTTGGACGGGCGCAAGGACACGAAGAACGCGGAGGTTACGAGCATTCCCACTTTCCGGCGACGCGGTTTCCACCTCGCGGATGTAGAGCGAACCAATTCCAGGGACTGTCACGTGGTCACAGCGGTCACGACAGGCGCCCGACGCGACTGACTTGGCGTCTGTTTTTCTTTGGCAAAGCAGCAGAGTTGACGGACGTTCAAAAATAGAAAAATTAGTCAGTTAAATATTGCGCGTCTAAGTGCTGCGCTTGTTTCCCAAAGAAAAGAAGAACAAAAAAGACAAAGTGACGCGGGGCAATAGAAAATACGCCGGAATCCCTACGGATCTGTGAGTCGCTGCGTAAACTGTATTGCCTGGGTAAAACTCCCTTCGAAGAAAAGGTATAAAAACATATTGGATAGGGTGCCTATCAAGTGCTCTTCTTAGGATGGGGCATTGTTTTTGTAAAGTCGATGCCGAGAGCACGCGATCACAATAAAAAATATAAAAAAAGAGTGGTCAGCCATGGCGGCGACCACCGGTCTAAGCTAGGGAAAGCTAAGAGCCCGGACCAAAACAGCTCCTTCGTGTCATCCTTAGGAAAAACGAGAAATAAGCAGAGTGCCACAAAATAATGTGTCATCACCCCAAAACGGACGCGTACATGTTGTTCGGATCTAAAAATAACGAGCCCCCAAAATAGTGGACTGTTAACGAGCCATGGCCATGGCGAGTGACGACAACTTCGAGAGTATTTCGACAGTCTGGCACGTCAACTAAGGAGTCATTTCATTAATTAATAACAATGAAGATAATATTGTCCCAGTAACTACACCCATTACACTTCACAGTATATTTTGCCAAGATATCCTGAACCCAGCACTAGTGACGACAACATATACTTAATTTTATTAGCATACACCATTTCTGCATGTGAAATTTTTTGGAAAGCAATTAATTACCCATAATTTCGAAATCAACTGGGGCGACAGTACACGTGCCAAGTGCGTTTTTCTTAGTACGAAGCCACTGTTTATGATAAAACAAAGTCACGTGAATGACCCTGAGTTCATCGAATCACTTTCGAGAATGATATCTTACTCTATTTCGTTACATCCTGCGGATTAGATTGTTTCAGCACACGGATGGGCGCGTTCTGCGGGCGAGCCCCCGCCACAACGACTGCAAATCATTGTTAGAAGATGAATTACTTTACACCGAGTTCGCGCACGCTGTCACATCTACACACATCAACCACTTCTTATCGGGCGTCATTCGACGGTTATTTTCATATGACAGTATCAGTTGGCAAAGTTTGCAGCTGACCTTGTGTAACATCGTGTGTTCCAACTGTCGATCCTCGCGTGTACAGCAACAAACGTTCTGGGAAAAAAGGGAACTGAGATGATGACCCCCCCCCCCCTTCCCCGCTTTCCTCCTTTTGTTTTTTCTTCTCCTATAGGACTCTATATTTTGAAAAAAGAAACTGCTTCACTAAAAATGCTATTCACTATTTGTAGTTTGAGATGGTTCCACTTGGTTTTAAGTAAACTACAATCCGCAATTACCTTTCTAGACTCAATATTAATGTCAATATTATGGAATGCAATCAATTAGCTTCGATTTCCGGCGCTTCCAAATGCTGGCGCAACCGGCGCGCACGCTCCTGCCTGGATCGCTCCTCTACCCTTTGATTGTTTTCCTCCAGTTAAATCTAACGTTTATTTGACGATGGGAAGAATTTGGAGCCGCAAGCTTGGACCGGTTACTTCATACCGAGGAATGGATGTGGTACATGGTATATACTAAACAATTATGATTTTTTTTTTTTTTTTTACAGTGAGTAACGCGTTGAACTACAATACGTACCGAAATTACGAGAACTTGGCTAGTGAGAGGGAGATTATACATTAACGGCAGATGTACGCTGCGCGACACTGTTAACACAAACAAGCGATTGTCGTTGTTTTTTCTGCTTTTCGCTTAGAATCGAAAGGCCATCATAAATACTGACGGTCATTTCTACTTACTGGTTTCTTGGAATTACAACTACTGCGGTGTGGTATACTATAACACGGCGAACCGAACGCTCGTGGCACATAAAATACTGGCATGGCCGCGAATGACGTAACATGCAAGCTATGTGCCCCATGCCCCACTCACGAAGCTCGGGCACGGTCTGCAGCGTCCCGAAGTAAGGCGACAAGACGAAGAGACGAAGCTCGGGGCTCTGGGTTCCGGGACGACCGAGGACGACACCTTCGTGGATGGTCAGCATGACGGAGTCACCCCCGAAGGGCGGTCGGCCCCCAGATCTCGGACAACCAGAATCACCGAGCACGCTCCCGCTGCTGCCCGCTTGCTCGCTCGCTTCTCAGGGGCCGGAAGAACGCGACACCGCTGCCCGAGGTACATACGCCCCCCGACTCAGTGATCGTGAAGCGGGCAGATCCGGTGTCCGAACTCTCCCTGAGCGCGGCCATACTCAGCGACCCTTCTCGGCAGTGCCTCTTGAAGTGCGGTGACTATACGAAAACGCGTCTCCGAGTGGCATGTTTACCAGGTATTTGCTATTATTATTATTATTCCCTCCTCTATTCCGCTTGGTGACGTGTCGCAAGTTCGTAATACGAAAGAATACACAACGGACGAAAATGGCAGAGACATGAGAAATTCAACGTTGCGGGGGGACGCCCGTCGAGCGCGTTATGTTGATATTTTTTTATTCGTACGCTGAGCTAACGGCGCTGGCCTTGCCTTCACCATCTGAATAAGGAGTATTAACTAAAGTCACTTTAGTATTCACTGTCTGCCATAGCTAAGTATGAAGCTGCTGAGCGCGAACTGATGGCAATCTTCCAGAATTATTTTTTAACGTGATTGTCGGTCTTATGAGCCTAGAAATGTGAGCTCGTTCCAAGCTTGCACTGTGAACAGTGCACTCAAATATGACGTGCAGTGAGTATTCCTTATAACGCTGTGTATTAATTAGGGAGTTTTCGTAGACTGTTTTCCCACCTCCGCTATGCTCTCCGGAACGAAGGCGCCACTACTGTGCATGTGTGACGCTAGCTTTGCCCGCAGAGTCCCGGGTTCCGTAACGGGTTGCGGAGAACGTTGCGGGACAGCGGAAACGATCTACGAAAACTCCCTATGGTGGTGCACAGCAGCGGAGGCGGATACAGCACGGCCAACGCTGCAACGCGATCGACCAGAAAAGGCTCTTTTATACACCGGCGTTGAGCGTCTGTGTGTTAGCGATGAAGAAGAGGGAACAGAGGCAATCGTAGGTGTGGGCTCATAGGCCTGTAGCAAACGCGCCGTAGGGCAGAGCAGACAGATACTGATTGGTCGCAGATATCGAGTTCCTGCTCGCAGGCCTATGAAAGGCGTACGTTCTCCTCTACGCTGTGTTCGCCGTGCTCAAGCCTATGAAGTCCACTTCGGGCGCACCCGAGTAGCTTCAGCCGACAGCATAACTTCCGTCCAAACAGCAACAATGAGAGAAAAAAAATGTTTGGCACTCGGGCACGCTTTTTTTCGGCTCGGAGTGTCTGCTCTGACCAGAGATCTCTCCACTTCAACGTGTTCATAAAACTGTCATTTCCGCCGTTGAGACACGAAATCGAGTCAATGACGAAGCAGTGTCCTAGCAACACGCATAACGCGAGTTATAAGTTCTTCACGACGTGGCGCACCCAGACAACGAATTTCAAAACAAGCATGTCTCCCATGGAGAAGCATGGGAGTCCGGGCCCGCGACGGGCTGCCATTAACCGCCTATCCAGGAGCCATCTGGTGGCGCCGCTTGCAACTAAGGCGAGGGGAGGACTTTATCTGGCAGCTGCGACGCGCGCGGTGTCCACACCGTGGGCCAGACGCACCGGATTCGCTGTAGCACGCTCCTTCTGCCCGCCCAGTCGACGAAAGCCGAGCGAACGAGACGATGACCACCCGTCGTCTTTGCCGGCGCTTTTACACATCATAACCGCCGGGATCTCGCGACAACTCGTAGCATTACACGGCGGCAGTTGTGGCGTTCATTGGTAGCATTTTGGAGGGAACTCGCACCCACGCCAATAAAGAAAAACAAACGTCTATGGGCTCACGTTTCTGCAGAACACCAAAACAACCCATCACGGGTTGAAAAACACAATACGATAAAATTCGAAGAACGCTTTCTTCGTACTGCCATAGATGTTTCACTCGCTCAATGCCCCTGCGCGCATCGCATTTTTTTCAGATCTAGTCGTATTCTGAGCTTTGCCGTTCACTGGGACCGTTCATTTGTACGCCGTGATTGGCTCTCTCACGGATTTTTTTTAGGGTGCAGCGATGCGCTTGGAACACGAACAATTGCTTTTTCGTAAATAAACTCGACCAATGAGAAAGGGTAATCGTCGTTCTGTATACTGTGCTCAGTCATACGATATGTGGCAAAAAAAAAAAGAAAGAAAAGAAAAAGGCGTTCATCCAATACCGCTAAGAAAACAAGGCCCATGCATGGGCATCGTTGATCCCCAGCTGCGGGACGACCGGGACCCGCCGCTCCAAGCGGCAACCACGCGGTAGCTGGACGAGAGTCGCCGCAAAGCGTCAGGCCCGTCCGTCTTGGCGTCGACGCGTTCTGTATAGCGTTGCGCTCGACGCTGCATGACACGCTGGCGGCGAAGCTGGCGCAAGCTAGGCGCCGCTGCGTGGATCCACTAGCGATGACGTTTGGTGGTGGGGGGTACTTGCCCTCTAGGTGGTATTGGTTCACTCGGGCGTTCATTGGTACCGGATATCGCGCTTTACAATGGTCAAACTGGTTAAAGGAATTCCAGTGATACATATCTCTTATATGTGCCCGTGGTCAACGTTACTAGGGGCGGTCAGTTTGGGAACTCGAGTGGCCAGTCACCGGAAGAGCGCGGGCCTCTGCGGTAGCGGGCGAGACAGTGGCGCTGCCGTCGCCGAGAGATCGGTTCTCTCCCCATCGTCTGCTGCACTTGCATCGCTTGCATGGCCTGCTGCGAACTCCGCCACATCCGCTGCGAATCCTCCGCTAGCGTGCGTCGGTTTTGGAATGATGAACTAAAAACTGTAGAACTTTTTTTTTTTTAATTTGCTGGTTTGAGACGGCTGTTGTTGGGGTCGTGACCGTCGGAAAGAGTTCACTGGGGCATCCGGCCAGCACACACTTTGAGGGAGTCAAAAGAGGCCAAGAACACTCTCAATTCTTCTAGGGTTGATAGCCGTGGAGGTCGTGCTTTGACTCCTATACATGGCTTGCACTGACGTCACAACAGCGGCCATCGTGGTGGTATTGCTCACGAGCAAGCCATGTATAGCTTGCCTCTGGCACCAACTTTGCTGACAACCTATGCTGACAACCAGAGGGAGATCCGTTTGGAACGCGACAGCCCTCATCACGGAAACTGTGTCTTGCTTCTCCACGAGCTTATAAAAAAAAAAATAATGTGATATATGGGTGTCTTTTAACGTTATACTTTTTTGACTGGCAAGTGTGCTCCTGAAATTCTGAAACAGATATCGGAAACATCGGTGCGCGTTTCTTTTCGGTTGCAGTCACCGCCGTCTGCTTCAGGTTCGTATGTAATTGTCACATCAGGGGAAACAGAACTGGCTACAGCCTGAGCAATGCTTTGATCGGTGGGGGTGTATTATTTTCGTGGTTGGTTTTCCAAAAATGTGCGGAAGCATTCGGAAACAGAAGTGGGGCAGCATCTCTTTTAATTACCATTGGACCTTGGCCATCAGAACCGCCTGCCCATCGATGACGTGCGTGTAACGACGATTAATGTCGTCAAACTGAAAATGCAAATCGCACACAATTTTTTTATGTGCGCGTGAACTTTCTCTGGGGCATCGCGTTCTGCCACGCTATCAGGTGCACATCATCCTTCAGAGTGGTAAAGAAGAGGTGTTTTCTTCACTTTTCGACTCCAGTGAGGCGCTATGACAGCCGGAAGTGCAGCCGGTCAGCATGCTTGCTCCTTGATTGGCGAACGACTCAAAGCTCCAGTCTCCAGAAAAGAACACCTACGAGCCTACGACGAGCCACCGACGACACGAACTAAAACACGACGAACGACAACGAGCACGAGACACCTCCGAGAATCGATCTACAGAGCCACCTGTCGCGCTCTCTGCGAAAAGGTGTCACGCCGGGAACTGAGTTTCCAAACTGGCCCCATCTATACTTCGTCTCACCCTACGATGGACTAAAGGCAGAAGCTACGAACAACCAGATCCAATCACGAGCCACTTAGATATTGCGTGGTATTTCGCTTCGATGCACGTATCGGTGCCCGCGTCTCGGATCACTGATGGGAACGGGCGGACAGTGGTTCGGATTGAGCAATGAGTGACTCAACAATTTTACATTGCAAAGAAAGCCACGACGCGCTGGCTCTTTGCAGTGTGGAAGCTATAAAAATGACGCAGCGTTTTTGGATACAGAGCATTATTCGTCCAAAGCTAACCAATGCTAAGCGTGTCATAGTTAAGCGTGGAACGTGATTGGACCTGGCGGCCCGTGGCTTTGGCCTTTAGTCCACCGCAGGATGAGATGAAGTATAGTAACGTTGCCCGTGGTACAGTATACACTCCTGTAGTTCTAATGGAGAATTTCATTGGTGGATTTGGAGCGCTTTTGGAGCGCTTTTTTGTTGGTATATATATCTTATTGCGCGTGCATGTGTACACATCGCGACACTGTTAGCGCGAACACGACATCGGCGCATTTTTGCATTTTACTTCTAAATAGTATTAGCGAACACGAAATTTTATCGCTTACATTATAGAACTAAATGAGCTCTTTCCGTAGCAATAATGACTTGGATGACATCCCTTGGTTTCAAAGAGAAAAACTGGAAAAACCGGCGATTGCTTTTTCGCGCTAACAGTGTCGCGCTCTGTACGCTCGCATTTACCGCAAAAAAGGGGCATGCCTGGAACGCTTTTTAATCGCTCTGAAACCACCAAGAAAATTCCCCATTTCAGTGTAGGGAGAGCCAATAGTCTTATGGCTAAATTACTCGGGCATGAACAAGAATGCTGCCGCCCTGTTTTGTTTGGCAACAAACTCAGTGGCGCCATCTATCGGGTAGCCCAGGCACACTTCCGGTTCAAGTATATTTCCTAATATTTTACTCATAATTTTTTTACCATAATAGTGGATTAAGTCTGACAGTGCTATAAGTGGCCATTTGCAGAAGATAGCGTGTATATTTGATTTCGGAAATACTGCGAAACCCGCCGTCTAGTTCAGAACCGGAAGTGGTTGGGGGCTATCTGCACACTGGCGCCACAACATTTCAACTCAAAGATTCTAAGTAAATAACCAACATAAGACGTTGACCAACGCGCGTGCAAGATGCCATTTGTTTTACGCTTTTGCTTTACAACAGTTGCTGCTGCAGACACCAACACGTGCTGCGCGTAAGCCTAGATTCCCAGCATTCTAGTTGATGCTTGAGTAATTTGGCAAAATGTTTATTGCCATAATCTATGGAATTAATAAGTGTGTGAAAGACGTACCGCGAAAATTAACTTGAGCCACAAATGCAATTTGAAAGGTCCTGAATTTTCAGTGTCCCGCCAAATATAGAAAATCTGGGTCAATAACAGTGGCGTAGCTAGAACATTTCTTCGCCAGAGAAGGAAAGAAAAAAAATGTGTGTGCGTGTGTGTGTGTGTGTGGGGGGGGGGGGGGGGGGGGTATCAAGTTTTATGTCTTATAATTTCCATCCCCCTACGCGCTTGGTCAAAATATTTTGATTCATAAAAATCTTTCGGCACATTGGCTTTTCAGGTGATTCGAGGGGTAACTATTGAAGAACTGGGCGTTGTTTCACGCGCAGCAGGTGTGCTCGAAGAACGGTAGTACCTCTATTTGGTTCCTTTTTCAAGAAAACCGAAATGCATAATGATCACGTTCATTAGTTCGTCGTGTGCTCTGAATAACTTCCTCAGATTCCTACAGGCATTGTATTGTAGTATTCGCCAACTAAATTATAAGATGAAAAGTGCACCAAAATAAACACAATAAAAAAAAGAGTACGACGCAGCTGCACGAAGCTTCCCGCACATTTCGAGGCAGATGTTTTCCTTTCGTCGGCGTAGAAACCCACAAGCGCTGCGGTCACCTCGAAGAAACGGCGCCGCTGAATCCAACACCGCTGCCTCTCCTTGGCGTGTTTGCAACCTGGATCAAAACTGGCGCCGTCTTCGAACGATCTCCCGCGATTGGTCGCGCCTTCGCTCCGCCGCACGTCTCAGCCAATCACGGGACTCGCTGCCAAGGAAGGTGTCGCGGAGACGTTCCAAGTGGAGCATCGGTGAAAAAATGCAAATCCCGAACGAACCGTGTCGGCAAGCTTCGCTCATACCGAGATAGGCAAATATCAGCGCGCACGCGATAGTATTGTTCTCGGCGCGGAAATTCGCGGCTTTGGCGATGCATATACCGCACTGCGGCGATCCACGTGTCAAGCGGCATGCAGCGAGCAACGCCGACTGCGGTGCGTCCCGCACACGATCGGACTTGGGTGCGTGAAGAAAAAAAAAGGTTTGCTGCCGCGAAATTGTGGGAGGTACATTTGCTGCTCACCCATTTTGCGCTTGATCCTGAACCACGCTGCTTTGGACATGGCGCATCAGAGGCCACCGGGCTTCAACAGCATCATCAAAAAGTCGCCAAAATGACGCTCGTCAACAGATAAGGTACATTCAACAGTACTTTAGGTCGAGGGATGCGTCGGTGCAGTTGTCGGTAAACCAGGAGTCTTTGAAACACTGGCGACACTCAACGTTCCAAACATGAAGGTAAACTCGGCTCACATGTTGAAAGTCGAGTTAAGCTTAGCTGAGCTCAGAGAAAACGAGGTTCCACAACTTTGAAGAATGGGGAAAAAATAGTAAATTTTTTCGACAGCGCTGGTTTCGTCGTAACTCTTCATGAATGGAATATATCAGGGTCCACTTGGATTGATAACGAAGGGACTCGATCGTGTTATCACATTTACAATAACTGGGGACGGAAAGCTTTCACTGAAACTTTGTGAGCATGTACCGATGCACACGCAAATTTTATCTTCTGTATCCACAAGGCCGGAAAAATAAGAAAACAAACGCTGCCCTCTCGTATAAGCACACTTGCTTCTTCTATTTACGACGACGCCCGATACACATTCACGTGCACCGATTCACTCAACAACAACACCATCGTTCCTACATCGCAAGATTTCGTCCGCAATCTCGGCACTAACACAGGGATAAAAAAAAAAGAAAAAAACACGGAACGCAAACGCACTATTAGTGATGGGGCTCAGCGAAAAACACAATCACACCGAAGCTTCCGGCGACCACGACGAGGCTTCTCGAACGCACACGGACAACCGCAGCTCGAAGGAGTACGACGCAGCTGCACGAAGCTTCCCGCACATTTCGAGGCAGATGTTTTCCTTTCGTCGGCGTAGAAACCCACAAGCGCTGCGGTCACCTCGAAGAAACGGCGCCGCTGAATCCAACACCGCTGCCTCTCCTTGGCGTGTTTGCAACCTGGATCAAAACTGGCGCCGTCTTCGAACGATCTCCCGCGATTGGTCGCGCCTTCGCTCCGCCGCACGTCTCAGCCAATCACGGGACTCGCTGCCAAGGAAGGTGTCGCGGAGACGTTCCAAGTGGAGCATCGGTGAAAAAATGCAAATCCCGAACGAACCGTGTCGGCAAGCTTCGCTCATACCGAGATAGGCAAATATCAGCGCGCACGCGATAGTATTGTTCTCGGCGCGGAAATTCGCGGCTTTGGCGATGCATATACCGCACTGCGGCGATCCACGTGTCAAGCGGCATGCAGCGAGCAACGCCGACTGCGGTGCGTCCCGCACACGATCGGACTTGGGTGCGTGGCCACCGCTGTTCAAACTAGAAACGGCGACGACGAGAGGCTGCCCAGGTCGCTCACGCCTACCTGCACTCACGCTGGCGACCCCCGCCGCCACAGCGCCCTCCACGCAGGAAGCGGAGAGGGCACGAACTGCGCTGCGACCGGAATCACGCTTCGGCAAACGCCGACATTGCGGCGAAGTAACGAGAGTATAATAATGACGTGGGCGAACCGCGCAAGGTAAGGGCGTTCATTCACACGCGGCAGTAACTCTTTCGCTCTTGAAAAGAAAAAAAAAAAAAAAAAAGAAGCAGTATTACACGCGTAGTACGGAAGTCCCAGGGTGCATATCGCGCCGCGTATGGAACGCCAAGCATTCAGGGTGTGACGAGTCCCGAGCAAATTGGCATCACTTCGCAGCCCATGCGATTTAATCGGGAGCTTATAACGCTGAGGAACGAATCGCAACGCAAGAAGCGCGTGAACGGAATGAGTCACGCCCAGCGTTATTAACTGTAATTAGTTTGACCATTGAGAAGGGGAAAGGCGATCAAGGTTATGCTTCAATCAAATACTTTGCTATGTGATTGAACGACACTCTCTCCTCATCTACGTTAGACAGAACGACGGCCGCGCCGGATCCTCCCCTGGTGGAGTGGTTTATTTGCCGACGCATCCCGCCCCCACACCTCTCCTCTCGCCGACAGAGCACGTGACCAGGCGACGCCTCGGAATGCGGTGCGGTTGACGGGGTCGCGGACGCGAAGACGGTACCGCAGCCGCTGTCACGCGTGTTCCCGCGGCTCTTCGTTGTCGACATTTTTTATGTATGCTCGGGGAGTGTCCTGTGTATATGCTTCAATAGGGAGTTTTCGTAGATCGTTTTCCCCGTCACGCAACGCTCTCCGCAACCTGCTACGATACCCGGAACTCTACAGTCAAGGCCATCGGCGCGCAGGCGCAGTAGTGGCTTTCTCGATGCGGAGGGCGTAGCGGAGGGGGAGATGCGTTCTACAAAAACTCCCTAAAAACTCCCTAGTGACCGTGCTGTCTCAACCCCCCCACCCCCAACATAAAAAGCAAAACAAGAAAAACGTTCGCCCCTTTTTGCCATTGACACATCACGGCTATCGGTGCGTATCAGCGCCGCCGTGCCCTCAGCAGCGGCGGCGCTGCTGAGGGCACGGCGCAAGCGCGGACGCTTCGTTTCTTGCAAAGTTGGTTTCTGCGCGTGCGCAATGCCCACACTTCGTGCGTGCAAATCCTCACTTGCTGGTACAAAAAAAAAGAAAAAAAAATATCGAACACTATTTTTATTAGCTCTGACACCGTAAGCATTTCAGGATACACGAGAGGCTCGGGAATAAACACGGAAGCCTCGAAACACAGTGTTGAATCGCCACGGGAAGAACGCACAAATTATACTCCAAACTTGCTTCGAGAACGCCGACAGGTGTGGTGGTTCTGATAGCCGTCGGTGCCGTCGACTAAGCAAGTTTCGTTCGGTCGGAAAAGGAAATATACATACGTGTGCATGAACTCTGAGAAAGCGTCAAGGTAATTGTGTGTTGCACCCCTGCCATAACGAACCTGCCGGTATTTTCAAATAAATAAACAGGCAAGCCTTACCGGCCTGCGAGCACGCTGAGGTGTCGCAACACGTTTAGCGTTCGATTCACGAAGGCAGGAATCTGAGACGTCGGCACATGGCCGGGCAAACGTGAGCCGTAATTACACAGCCCCCGGAGTAAATTACGATCAGACATGTACAAGTTACTCAAAAAAGTAATTAAGTTAAGTTACTGAGTACTGACCTCAAAAGTAATTTGAGTAGAGCAGAAATTACTCAAATAGAAAGTAATTGAGTAAATTACTAATTACAGTAAAAAGGTAGCAAATTACTTTTGAAGTTACTTTTGAAGTTACTTTTATATGTTTTTGTTATGGTAAAAAGAAAGTACATAGGTTTTGATCCGGTAGCGAAATTGTGCTAGTCAAATAAGGATCGGATTGTTTTTTTTCAAAGAAATGCTTTAATAGCTGGTTCTGCTTCTGCGTGCCTAATAGATCGATCTCACCGAGCGTTCGACGCATGCGTGACGCCGCCATAACTTTAGTTCACAGGAGGCAAACGGCATTGCGCGAGAGGGCTCGTGCCGTCTCGTGCTTAACACGCGCAGAGCTCCAGCGGGTTTGTCGGATTACCCCTGTCAGACGGCGATGTAAAGGTCCTTTTCACTAAGCTCCTTTATAAAATCGGCGAACCAGCGCACGCCGTAGAGCACGTGCGCGTGCCACAGAGCGCGTGCGCACTCCAGATCGCGAGCTGATTGGCCAATTGTTTTAAAGGAGCTAGGTGAAAAGGATCTTTAGAACGCCGTCTGACAGGGGTTCCCTCGATGCATTGCGGCAGCGGAGGCGTAGTCAAACTGGCTGGTGAGATCGGTCTATTGTTTTGTACTTTATTGTTTGTTTGGTCAATGATGTACTGCAAATGTGTCATTTCTACTTTGAGGTTTAGCGCTGCCTGAGCTTGATTTTTAGACAGCGTTTGCTTGTTTACAGTGTTGCGTAAAGTACATCTAAAAAGTAGTTGAAGTAAAGTGCAAAGTAAATTAGAGGTTATGTATTTCAAGTAAAGTAGTAAGTACACCGGGTGCAATGTACTTGAAGTAACGTACTATAAGTACAATATATTTCAAGGTAAAGTACCAGTACTTTTAACAGAATCCTTCATGATGCCCTTTCATTCCCTCTACAGTGTTTTTTAACAGGTACGCATTGCTCGTGGTAATCGGAGGTGCATCAGTTTTTTACAGAAATGACAGCAAATATTGTATAAAGTCAAGTCGCCGCAGAGTAGTTGTTTTACTCTCGCTGACGAACTATTTAACACAATCACCTTATAAGGCACTTATTTGTGTCGGTCATGTAGCCGCCATTACCTCACTCAGAGAAATGACCAGATGGCGTCTTAAAAGAGCGCGCTTTCACTAGGGCTGGGCGTCGATTAAAACTTTTAACCTGATTAATCGCCACCCTTTAATAGATTAATTAATCGGTAAATCAGTCTCGTTCATTTCCATGCATAATAATATTGATTAAAAATTGCATCTACATACATTTTTTTTTTTTTGCTGAATATGTGTTAAACGACGCCATAATTTTAATTATGAATCACCTTCGATATACAGTTGAGAACAGTTAAGAAAACACTCACACTCACGCATTATTACTTCAGCTCCATGTGGCAAAAATGTTCGTTGATATTCTCCGAGAAGGGCGACCTCCTTTGATTGCTCAAAGTACGGTAGTCTCTGGTGCGCCAAACGGACACTCGCACGGCGTTGGAGTCGCTGGGACATGTGTAACCTTCTGCACATGTCTGAAGTTACAGATCTCCCCCTTACAGTTTACCTTAAGTTAATACTTCACCTAAATTTTTCACTTCATATAGGTGTGCTCCTCCATGTCTGCATGGTGAAAGCATTTCATTTTTATTTAATTTTGGTTCGTCAAAATTTTACCGTTTAACCGGTTAAACAAATTAATCACGATTAAAGCATTAATCGATTAATCGGTAGGTTAATCGATCAATTGCCCAGCCATAGTTTTCATATGACGATACGCCATTTTTTTTTTTTTCAAATTCGGGACAGGTGCATTGAAGTCGGGAGTTTTACTTTTCTCTGAAAGTACAAGTACATGCCCAGAGAATGTACTGCACGTAAAGTACAAGGTTTCTAAACATTAGTACTTTAAGTATCATGTACTTAAAGTACTTCCCAACACTGCTTGTTTATTATTTTTTATATAAAAACGTTAGGGGAATTTTTAAGGTTTCTCGAACGATCTTCAAATCTTTGAAGATCTGCATATTCTATGTTTTGGGACGAAAGGCAACGCAAAAAGGTGCTTTTGCGTTGCCCTTTAGCAAGCGATTCTTCGAGTACAGCACAGACTACGGGAGCACCAGATGAGCTTCAGAGCAGGTGCTGCATATTGTTGGCTCCTTTGAGTGAGGATGCAGTGTGTGCACCTCCTGTAGTGGGCGAGAGTTTCTACGTTGGGGAGAAGCGGGAATCAGCTCTTTCATCGAATGGGTCAAGTCTCCTTGAGCTTCGGGACACACAAAACAAAACTCCAATCTTCAGCGCTAATCCCGCAGTTACTCGGCCTCTCTTGCGTCGTGCCCGTTCGCTCCCCGCGCTTAGTAGCTGTGTTGTTGCAGAGGGAGGGGGGGGGGGGGGGGGGGTTTAGGGGGGTTTTAGACTCTCCAACCCATTTACTTCCCCCCCCCCCTCCTTTCCTATGCCACATGCTTCCCCATCTTTGCAAATATCAGCTATTCTTCCGACATCTGATCTCTTTTGTGCAAAAATGTTTGTTGATAGGCAAAACAACCACTAAAATTTGAAAGTAATTTGTAGTTTGAGTAGAAGTTACACAGAAAAGGTAATTAAAGTAAACTACTAATTACCGAAATAAAAATCTGATTGAAAGTTACTAAACTACTCAGAAAAGTAGTTAAACTACAGTAACTTGAGTAGAGTAGTTGAACTACGTACAAGTCTGATTACGATCGAGTCGATTTCGGAACCAAAACTATATAAGTAAAAATAAATAAATAATAATAAACAAATTAGTCCTTAGATGTTTAGACCGCGGGAGTTTAGTCTTCCAGAAGATGACGACATTGCTACGTGTTGCAGCCCTGGTGTCTCTAATCTGTATCACACGGTAGTGATACACGACCGCACGCCGGTACGATGCTCACCTAGATCGAAAGGAACAGGGATGAGTATTCAAGTAATTGAACCCAGAAATCTATGAGTTCTACAGCGTGAGCTTCCGCTCCTGTGCTCTGAGCTGCGGTGTGAACAAGTCCAAATTTATATGAAAAACGCAAAATAAAAGAAAGGTGGGCTTGTTATTGTATTTTTTTTTTTGTGTAGCATCCGTTGGATCATTGTCGCGGCAGTGTCTTTTCGAGCATCTAGCTCCCAATAAGTATATATGCTCTAAAATGCAGCTTTGTTTATCAATAACCTGACGCACGCTTATTAATCGTAGAGGATATGTCGAATAATCAGCCAGACTCTGGAGTTTTAGAATAGCGCACCCAAAAGCTTTGAGGCAAAGGAATAGCGTCGTCGCCATTGCGCATGCGCCGAGCCCAAACCGCGTTTGGATTGGAGCAAGACGGCGACGCCATATCTTTGCGCACGCGAGGCTTTTGGGTACGATTTTCTAAAACTCGCTATTAAAGTAACCCGTGAGCACCGTATACCGTGATGATTTCTGCGATTTCAATGAGTGAATACTTGAAAGTAAACATATTCGGCAGAAATCTGCCTGGTTGGGTGAGAGTTAAAGTCCGAGAATGTATCTCCAACCAAAATTTGAAAGGCAACCCGACGTTTCAAAACCAACTCGGTTTCTCCTTCAGGGGTGACTGAAGGCACGCGGACACAGCAGCAGCTCCTAACCTCTTCGTCTTCAAAAGAGAAGAAAGGAAAAGAAAAGAAAAATAAATTAAAAAGGGAGAAATTAGGAAATTGAAAAATTGTAAAACAAATTTTTTAGCTATGGAGATGGTCGTCTCTTCAGCTTATCGTCAGGTCACGGAGGCCATGCGCGTACACAGAGGGCAAAGCGCCCAGCGACCTGTTAACTGGCGTGTGCTGGATTTGCCACGATTCCAAGAGAAGTCTTCTTCGAAAATTGGGCTCTGTGTTTACCACGTGCGCATTCGCGAAGTCAATGCGATGGTCTATACTCTGTTTCACACTTAGTGTGCAACGCTGTCGAAGCTACTGGCGCGAGCGCGTGGCTTCCTCTATGGTTTTGTTTGCGCGAGAACGCGTGCAAATGATCAACGAGATCAAGCCCAATGCTCGGGCCAGTAGCTTTGACAGCGTTGCACGCTAAGTATGAAACACAGTTTAGGGTATCGCAATGTTCGGCGATGGCGCTGTGCTCACTGTCAAACTTCCGCACGTCGTTCTTGTGTTGGCGGATACGCTCGGGAAAGTTGTTCGTCTCGCCGATGTAGGTTGCGGGGCACTCTGCGCAAGGAATGGTGTAAACCACGCCCTGTGCCCTTTCTTTTGGTAGACGATCTTTCGGTCTTGGCATAAACCTTCCGAGTGTTAAAAAGTTGTTTTACAATTTTTCAATTTCCTAATTTCTTCTTTTTTTACTTTCTTTTTCTTTTCTTTTCCTTTCTTTTTTAAAGACGAAGAGGTTAGGAGCTGCTGCTGTGTCTGCGTGCCTTCAGTCCCGCCTGAAGAAGAAACCGAGTTGGTTTTGAAACGTCGGGTTGCCTTTTAAATTTTGATTGGAGATACATTTTCGGACTTCAATGAGTGAATGTAAGGTCGCGAGCAGAGCGCGGTATGTAGCGTCATTGTAAGTTCGTAAGTAACGCGTCAAGGGACCTCAGACGTGTCCAAATAGCGAGTGTTTCACATGGAAGTCGGTGTTTGTGACACTCTCCTCCATAGTATATAGTGCACCCCAATCGAGGGGCGAGTAGCGAGCACTCCATCCATGGTTGCAAAAGGAGCGCGATTCATCAGCAAGAGTGCGGGTCATCGTTACACCTGGTCAACGGGGAAACCGTTTGAAACGGCGTTTTCTTTATCGCCTTTGTCTGATTTAAAAACACCGGACCTGCGCAGTAGTTATCCTTCACAAACATATAGAGCACATTGTTCTTTCATGGAGTCCCTCAATTTTACTCTCCTACTCACCCACCCCCGTCCGTCACGCGCAGTGCGTTCCGTGTCAAAGTTACGTGTCAAAAGGACTTAGGCACGCGAGCAATGTCGGCACTGTCGGATGCAGCCAAAACGTGCATAAATAATGCAAAAAAAAAGAAAAAGAAGAAAAAACGGGAATTTGCAGCTCGAAACAATAAGAAAAAAATGCATTCTCCCAAACCACGCGTGAATGCTCGTATGTCTAGGTCGTGTATTACGAACAATGCTTAGCGGGAACTCTGTGCGGTCGACCGATCCTGCTCGTCCGGCCTGACACGCTCTGTGCGCGGTCACGTGACATGTTCTTTGTGCCTGCCTGTTCAGTGTTCCAGAAACACTGCCTAAAGGGTCAAACTATCCATAATAGAAAAGAAGATTTCAGGCCCCAAATCAATTTTTCGTCGTTTTATCTCGCCCAAGTTCGCCCCTCCCCCCCTCCTCGGGGGCGGATTTAGGAGAGGGGGAGGCCAGCTTTCCCGTTCCCCTAATGTACCCAAGGCATTTTTTTTTAATAAAAGAAAAACGGCGTTCCTTATCTTGTTTCGTCCAGAAAAAAATAAGAAAAAGAAATCTGGCTTTTGGTTAAAATGACAATTCTTAGGTCAACCAAAGAAATTTGTACAGTCGATGATATTGCGATTTGGCCTTCTTTTCTCTTCTTCCGCACACTTGCTGCGTCTTCTGATAAATACCGGGAGAAAATTCTGCAGGTTTGATCTTGCTGACAATGACCAGGGTGCACAGAATGCGTCCCGCACAATCCACGCTCCGTGGTTGGTTTGTGCTAGATTTGTCTTTCTTTTAATTATGTAGTCTTTTTTCGTTTTAATAGTATTTGTATTTATATTTATATTTTAATTTTCTTTTTCTTTTGTCGTTTTATATTTATACATTTATAATTATTTTATTTATTTTATTATTCTTATTTATTACTTTATTTTATTACTTTCATACAAAACCTGCCGCTCTCGCAAGCACGCTTGTATTCAAATAAAATCATTTACCCTGCCAGACCAGCTGTGCTAGACAAGTGCGACTGTGATATACAATGACCCTCCAAGAAACTAAAATTGCAACAAAAAAAGAAAAACATATTGTTTTTGGCTAACAGTGTGTGAATAAACTCATATGATGTATTTCCCGTTTCCGCAATTTATTACTCATCTGGATGTTTTTTTTTTATTAAATATTTTAATTATAAGATGTACAGTGTGCTTGAAGGTCTAGACGCTGGTAGGATTTTGGTCGCTTATGTACTTATCCAAAAACGTACATAGCTCGGCACATAATTGTTGTGCATACGTACAACGAAGCGATGCAAAGAAAACACTTGTTCAATCAAGTGCGAATGCATGCGGACACAAGATTTAAAACTCTCTTTGGAATTTTCAACTGCGTGTTGAATGCTAGAAACACAACACCTTCCTGGAACATCGATGACCACAGCACAGAGATCCTACGGAGTTCGTGATTGTGATTTATTAGACTCATCAATCACAGATAATACGATCATATACAAGCGCTTCCAAGGGTGGTCCGACGCCTGGTTAGACCGAATTTATGTTTCTGTGTCAGTTAGCAAGGCGCTTAGCGACTATAAAGTGGTCCCAGTATTTTCCTCCGATGATTGCATGGACATGGTACACGTAGGCTTAAGTAAAATTCCAGTAAAGCAGATTTGTACGTACTGCCACCGCACCGACCCAGGTTCGAGTCGCACCGAGGCTCGAACTTTATTTGTATTATTCACGACAACGAAAGAGGGACATTGAAGACAAACAGGCAACACAGGCTTTCGACTTTCGTTACATATTAAAAACCAACACGCCCAGCACCCTACTTTATATATAATCTTTATACATATATAACCTTAACGTCTGTAGCGCTCTCAGCGTGTCATTCGTTCATAACGCTCGTTTACGACAATCTTCTCATATAAAACGGCTCATAAAATACATTCTGTGTTAAAACGAGTTTCCCCTTACCAAATACGAGATTTAACGTCGAAAGGTAGCGCGCTATGACGCGAAGATTTTACATTTACATTCTCAAGAACTGTCTGTTGTCCAGAGCGAACAAAACATTGCAAGCCTCAAGGCATTCTGATCAGGTCATAATGTCTAGAATCAGGACGGCCATTTGCCCTTTTTACGTTTATCTTGCAATTAAATCTGCTTTTTCCTTAGACTCTGTCTCACTGCACGCTCCAAGTGTCTAAATGCGGATACTCACCGTTTGAAATATCGAACCATGCACACCTCTTCTGACAAGACAGACTTGCGCAAGATATACCACGGCGGATACTAGAGCCAAAAATTATTACGCCATGTATTTGCAACTAGAGTCACTGAATGTTCCCAGAGTACAGAAACTCACATGCTTCGCTTCAGAACCGAGTCGCGGCGCTAGCAGATCGCGATCCCCAACGTGGCGCTGCCCTCTGCGGTCGAAGCGAAGCGCGTACAGTGTAGCGTTCGTTCTCGTGTGAGCTCTTTAATCAACGTTCCTGGCTTGTGGCGACACTGGTTTGTTTTTAGAGCGCAGCTCTTAAGCGCTCATTCGCGTGCTTTGCGGCGCGGGCGTCGCCATCGCCGTCAGCGTAATGGCCCGTTCGCACTTGCGACTTGGGACAGTCGCTGGAGCGACTAGCGACAAGCGACTGGTGGCCACCAGTGTTCACACCTGATTGAGCGACGGACGAGTCGCCAGGCTCGTTGCCAACTTAACGGATAATAATAATCAACACCTTCCCGAGCCGGCTGAACGGTTTTTCTATCAAAGGCGCCGGGAGGAAAAAACAAAACATGGTGCACGTACAACAACGGCTATACGTGCACTCCCTCAACCGTGATATTGTACGCACCTGCCATGCCGAAAATGTCGCCGATCTCGTCCCAGGCCTGCCGCTTTTTGTCCCCATCCTTGTGGTCGGGGTGCCGCTTATTGTAAAGAAACGGATAGTCTTTGACAGCATTAATAAGAGCTTCCGCGGAGAACTCCATGACAGTTACCGCCACCGTGCGCGCGTCGCTATTCCCCGTGGGAAGCAGTGCCGGATGTAAACAAACGCACGTATCAGTTGCAACGAGACTGTGATTGGCTCCGCCGTCCAGCGACACGTTTTGCGACTTGAGAAATCGGTCAGGGAGCGACTGCCCAAAACCGGTCGGTAGCGACCTGTTTTGGTCGCTCCGCGACCAAAAACCAGTCGCTAGTCGCTGGTCGCTCTTGCGACTGTCGCAAGCGTGAACTGGCCTTAACAGAGTACGGAGGAGGGGAGGGTACGGAAGAGGAGAAGGGAAGTATATAGAGGAGGAGGGTACGAAAAAGGAGGGGGAGGGTGCAGAAAGAAGTTTACGTGATCATGTGAAGTTACGTGATCACGAAACCACTTAGGGTTACGTGATCGTAGCCACGTAAAGTTACGTGCAGAAAGAAGGTAATCAAAATACCTCAAGAACTGCGCTCTAATTTCGCATTACAGAGATTTATGAACGCCTTTCATTTTTATTAAAGTTATTTTCTTCGTTCCGAGCGGTGCGTGACTCGCTCCTCGTTATCTCGTGTCTTTTTCTCTCTCTCTTGCCTCGAAACACATCGAAGTCGAGCGCTAGGCTTAGCATCTCAGGCGTCGAGTTTAAAACGCAGCAGCGCAACCGGAGCGAGCAAACGAGGCAGCAATCTTGTTTGGCGAACCACTGCAGATTAGCGGCTACTTGATATAAATACATCTAGAGAAAATCAACGCACCTTCCGTTCGGTCCTAACTCATCGATGCCCAGAGCTCCCACCCGTGCGTATATATATTCGCCGAAGCCGTGGTAGCGCGGAACCGTTTTATATATGTTTTTTGTTGTTTGGGCCGATTCACACAGTGACCGACTTGTGACTTCCGCCACGGGCTAAACCAGCCAATCACAACTGAATTCTGCGGGATTGACTTTCGGTAAGCGGCCTGAATGGAATTCGGTACTCTGGGAACGTGACTCCATTTGCAACTACCTAGAGTTCTTCCAAGCTAGAATGAACAACTTCGTCATTCTTGATAAACATAACTAAAGCGTCAGACTACGGAAACAGAAAAGGACACAACACACACACACACACACACACACACACACACACACACACACACACACACACACACACACACACACACACACACACACACACACACACACACACACACACACACACACACGCACACACGCACACACGCACGCACGCACACACACGCACGCACGCACGCACGCACACACACACACACACACACACACACACAAAAGGTATACGTGCACACACGCGCGCGCACACACGCACACACAGTCTATAAAATAATAAGTGCGTGTGTGTCTATGTGTATGTGTGTAGGGGGGGGGGGAGTTGTGCCCTTCTTGCTTGCCGACTATGCACGTTACGGTTTATGAATGATCAATCCGGTCACATCACGGCGGTGAAAGAAACACTGTCCAACTGTCGGAATTCTTTAGGTTAGAGAGCGAATTCAAGGATAAAAAGATTCAACGTTTTCTTTCTGAATTCCAAGAAAATTAAGCATTTACATTACGCAAAATATCTCTGTTAAAAAAAAAAGAAACATCGCTGCTTCCGCCACGCTGATTCTCGAAGAAAATTCGTTGGCATTTCGCGCAGTGGTTCCACGTATACGGCGAGCAAGTGTTTTAAAATGCGTCGTTGGCGCATCGGAGCACAAATAGGGGCACGCCAATCAAACGGCAACAAAGAGAACGTGTAGAGAACGCGCGATGACGAGGCAGCCAAGCTCGCTTCGTCAATCGCTGAGGTCGGGGTGAAACAAACGCATGTGGGTGCATTTGGGAGTAAACAAACGCACGAGGTGCGCAAAGAGGAGACGAACTTTCACACCGTACGTAACAAAGCACGGTGAATGCAGCATGTAAGCAATCTTCCGCAGGGTGAATATTCCCGAAACCCCTCTTCACACTGGTGCAAGCAGATCAGGTCATTTAGCGTGTGCATGAAGTTCGCAACGCCACCCGGAGGCGACGTTGCGAACTTTATATACTTGCGCTTCAAACGAGTCCAAGGTCAGCGCATGAACAAGACACCAATTCTAACGCATTAAAAAAAAAAAATTCTAAGCTTCGCTTTTATTGAGTTTTGGAATTAAATGAGGCTCGAACAGAAGCATTGCACGCTACATTTAGCTAAAAAAACTTCCCCGCTAAATTTAGCGGGAAAATAAGCACGCTCCGTTTGTGACGTCCCATGTCATGTGACATCTCTGCGTGATGTTACATCTCTTTGTATAATCCCCTCTCCCCTTCCCCAGTCAAGGCACAGCATCCGGGAAAAAGAGCCAGGCCGCGTGATTCAATAAAACACATAATACATTTGCACCGCCACCCCCCCCCCCCCCCCCCCCAACCCCATATAAAAACAACCATAAATCTGCCCTGACCGCCCCCCCCCCCCCATTTTTTCCTCATTCACCTCACGTGCTATGACGGCGCAGAATTCAAAAGTTTTGAAGTATTAACCAGTCATTTGATGTATGCGTTCGTTACTCAAAAACATAATGATATCCATAGAACCAGACTTGTACCGTACGCATTACAAGTAATCAAATTACTTGTAATCGATTACTTTTTGGAGTAATTTTGTAATCAGTTGATTACTTTTAATAAAGCAGTAATCACAAGAGTAATCTGATTACTTTTTGAAGTAATAAAATTACTTGTAACCGTTACTATTTTTCCACGGGACCCCCCCCCCCCCCCCCCTCCCGGCACACGCCTTTTTTTCTGAAATGACAAAAATAAAATTTGCTTTTTTTTTTTCGAACGGAAAAAAGAAAGATTTTTGCGGAGCTCTAGGAAGCGAGGTCAATCCCTTTCTATGTACAGTTTCTGTGGAATGTACGTTTTTTGTTTTTTTTTTTTTTTGAGCTGGGAGTGGGAGTGGGAAGCCCCAGGCAAGCCACAGTGCGTGACAAAGGCCATTCAGGGCGAAGTTTGAGGGAGCAGAATGTAGCTTCGTAAGTCCTTCGTTCAAACTAGCCCCCTCACGCGCACACACACAGAAATAAAAAAAAAAATTAAAAAAAATCCTGCTTAGGGTACCTACTCGCAGCCCGTAGGAGAACCAGAACCGAAGAATGCCTAAAGCGGATGCAAAATATAACAAAGCCAGTTGAAATATTTCCCCATTTCCCCTACGTGGTCTTTGTGACAAGCAATGTTTCGAGTTGAGAAGTGGTCGGGGCGATCTCTTCCGCTAATGAATACTACACTTGATCCGTTTCAAATCCTGGAGCTGCTGCTCTTTTGTATAACATGCGAGCTCATCCACGTGTGAATAATAAAATGAGCGACGCAAACTTTGAGCGACAACCCTTGCTCAAGCTTAACAAGATCTAGAACCCCCTCCGCTTTCCCCCCCTCCCCCCCCCCCCCCCCACCCCACACACACACTGGCGAACACCCAAATCATTAAACTTCTTCAAACGAATTCTATGCTTGTGTCCGCATTGTGAAGGTGCAACGACCACGAAGAGGGAACCAGTTTTTCTTCTTCAATACTTGTGCAAATGTGAAATATAAGTTGGAAGTAGTTCATTGTTATGAGCGCTAAAGATGTGTCTTCACACAATAAAGTAATCGGAAAAGTAACGGTTACTTTTTTAAGTAATGTCCAATTACTTTTGCCGTCGAGTAATCAAGTAATCTAATCGAATACTTTTAGCCAAGAGTAATAGTAATTGTAATCGATTACTTTTTTTTAGTAACGTGTACAAGACTGCATAGAACGCAATTTTTGATGACCACCGAAGCACCTATAGCTTTTTACTTATGGCCAGGTAAATTTAACCAGGTGTTCTTCTATCAAAATGAAGTGAAATCATTATTTTCTTTGTACGACGTTTTTCCTTAGTGGATAATTATTAAAGCAACCGATTCATACGGAGGCATTGCTTATAATATTTAGTAAATAATATGAATAAAATGAAAAAAAAGTGAAATCTACAACGAAATTGAAATGCGGAGAAATGTTGACATCATAAATTTTGTTTCTTTAATAATACTAAATGAATATTTCCTTTCTATGGAACAAGGTATTGTCATACTTAGCTGTTTTTCTTTTTAATTCTTTATTCTCACATCAAAATTTCTAGGCAATATAATCCGCCAACTGAATGAATCAAGACGAAGGGCGAGAGGTTCCTTTGGCGGAGACGTCATCGATCTGGGATATTTCTAGCGTTTCCATCTCCCAGAAATGCCCCTAAATATCTCAGTAGGTGAGCCCATTGGTTACGTGCCGAGACTACCTCGCTATAAATATCGCACACTAGAGCCAACAAAGCCACCATATAACCACATGGCAAAGAGGAAACAAAAACAAAGAGAGAGAGAAGGAGGGAGAAAGAAGCGGACATTATGCCACTCTTCGAAGTGCAGAAACCAAATGTATAGCAGAAATAACACGAACATGAGCTCAGGCCACGGGTGGAGCATAAAAATCAAGATGATATAAATTGTTCACAATTTACATAGGGACTTTAAGTTTAAATCAATAGTTTTACCATGATGATTTAAATAAAGAAATATCTCACAAAAAGAATTCCGAAATATGTGTATAGTTTTATTTACCGTTTGTTTATCATTTGATGCTTTCCACGCGGATTTCTTTTGAATTTAAATAAAAGAAATCATCAAGCAAGGAAGATTCATGTGAGACTGAACACGAGCGGAAAACAGAGCTCTTCAGAAAAGATCTGAGCACTGAGCTTTTCTTTTTTCCTTAGACTTCCTTTGTCAGTTACGCAACATCCCATATATATTTCATGCAAATCAGAACGCGAAACAAAAGCAAATAGATTTAAGCTTTTCAACAGCCTAAAAATTAAGCCCTTTTGTTTTAGTTTGACTGGGGTTACATCAATACAAATTTGCTAACTGAAACTGCATTTGGGTAACAGTTTAATCAATCAATCGGAAACATTTAAAACATCTAGTGATAAAGAATCAGTATTTTCTAAGTATAAATAGTGATTTAAATCAAATCAGATATAAATAAAATAAATCTGATTTATTTGGTATTTTAACAAAACGACAAGTCATTATTTTTTCTTTCTTTACTCAAACCTCGATTGTTAATCAAATGGCTTCTTCCTGAAACAATCACTACACTGCTGAACAGATTTAGCTCGGAGCTGTTGTTGGGATCAACTGTAAGGTTGTAAGGTTGGAATCCCAACTTTAGAGCGTGGGCTATAGGGTTGGGATAAAACCCACGCAGGAAAATTCCATTACACTTGTGGTTTTCATCCCAACCTCGCAGTTCCGCAACAAAACTAGAAAATACCGGCAATCTCTCTCTTTCGCGCCAAATGTATCTTGCGCTGCACTCGTCGTTCAAAAAAAGTTTTTTTTTCCAGTAACCTTTGGTTAATAATCGACCTTTCGGTCTAAGCCAACGTTACTAAAACACTCAGTTGGGGAACTCACCTTTGAAAAATGGGCCGCTCACGTCCACCGAGACCGAACTAAATACGATTCCAGCGGCGTCCTTTAGCGGGGAGTCAATACATTAAAGTTGCTTTATATAGCTACTGCGAGATGGCACTGCGAGATGGCGCCACCGGCCCTTACGCAACTCGATCTGAACCGACGAGTGCAGCCGTGAAGTTCCCGAAGTGGCCGCTGCGGCAGAAATGGCGGTGTTGTGATCGCGTTTAGTTCGGTTCTCGAGTACGGATCGGCGCCACTCTTTCAAAGCCGGCTCATAGGGCAGCTTCCCAACTGAATTGCTCTAATAACGTTAATCTAAGCCTATGTTCGTGCTTCTTGTTTTTTTTCTTTTACATAGCTTTTTAACCAGGCAGGTGCAACTGAGACACCTGTTTTATACTATAGTTACACTAGCGTTCTCAACTGTAATTAAGCTAACGATCGTTGACATCTCCCAACTCAGCTCAGCTAAGTTGTCCGGTCTTACACGGTACATAGGCTTAGCAACCATTGTTGAGATGCGCGTCAAGCAACGTTGCTTGAACCCTCAGTTGGGAAACTCACCGTTGAAACCTAGGCCGCTGGCGTCCACCGAGACCGAGCTAAATACGACAACAGCGCCACTCTGTATCATTTGTCTTAACTGTGGTCACCTTGAGCTTTTAGAAAGCATGTTTTTGCATAAAAACCAATGGAAAAAACTTTTTTGTAGTAACTTTTATTGAAGTTTAGTACAAAATGACGGGCGCGTGTTATTTTCTAAAATATTTAGTTTGCAAGTTTTTCAGTACAATTAATATTGTTTTTATACAACCGTGCCTCAGCGGTGATTTCAGGTAGCGCGTCCCGAGCTAGGCGCATATTAACCTCGGTAGTATTCGCGGCGCATCCGCTTGGGAGTCGGGGGTGGCACCCCCTAAGCCCCTTCCACAGTATCTGTTTTGGCCCCAAAATGGCCGATTAAAACCAAAATGAAAGTCACGTGCAGTTCCTCGAGTGGCCGCTGCGGGAGAAATGGCGGCGTTGTGATCGCCATTAGCTCGATTCTGGAGGACGGGTCGGTGCCACTTTTTCGGAGCAGTCCTTATGGCAGTTTCCCAACTGAGTGGTTTAGTAACGTTGGCGTCAAGGGACACAGTTGAAACCGAAACGAAACCAAAACTGATGTCGTATCTTTCTTGGAACAGCAATGCAAATGAATTATAGGCACAATTTTCATTCATTATAGACGCTTAAAGCAAAATTAAATTATCTACTTTTTTTTCTTTTTTTTTTAGAGTAAAGAAACGACAATCAGAACGTTTCACACGAATTCAAGCAAGGGAAAAACAACAAAAGTCTTATCGGCACCGACATTACAATGGCCGCCCTCGCCCAGCTTTGGCTTTCGCGACGTGCCGTGATCGTTCTGGCGGCAGCTCTGACAATATTTGCTGCTACGATACTTTGTAGATACCTCCCCCAATCTCCCGCAATAGAAAGTGCTTCGCTGGCGCTGATTTTGGGTGGCGATGCGGCGGACGCCACCACCTTTAGCTCTATTGGGGCGAACCTGTTTTACCTTATGTTGTACCGCAGCGAAGGCTAGAGGCGCGAGCGCGTAGCGTTGGCAGCTGCCCTTAATGCACGAGGGCTTGTGCCATCGAGATGGGCCCTAGAGCAAGGAGCTCGCACTTGTAGCCTTTCCTGCGGTACATCATAAGGTGGTATGCCAGCTCAGTTGAACTTAAGGTGCAACCCCACCCTTGGTTAGTGTGATTCTGAACCAACAGATGGCGGTGAGATCGCCTTCCAGGCCTGTACATCAATGAGGGAAATCGTGTGTGGTGGCGCTTCGATACAGTGGGGTATTTTTCTATATCTTGAATTTGACATCCCTGGGGGGCTATGTTCGAGAAATGTTTCGTTTCTCCAACAAAGAAACGGAAGTGACGGAAGTGACGATATCGCGTCTGATTGGCTAGAGGCTCAAATGACGAAAGAGGGAACTTTCGTCATTTGAGTCTCTAACCAATCAGACGCGATATCGTCACTTTTGTCACTTCCGTTTCTTTTTAGGAGAAACGAAACATTTGTCGAACATAACCCCCCTGGTCCCTCGCTTGTTTTTTCTCTGCACGAGTTTTCTTTGGAACGCGCACGGCTGCGCCAGTTCTCGTGCAAGGGGGCCAGTTGCCTACGCTCCGAGCTCACGTCCCAATCAAATATGGTCAGAACAAAACGCGAAAATCAACCTTAGCCAAAAGGCGAAACACATGCACAACAAAACAACCGATGCGCTGAAAAGTATAAAATTGCCTGTGCGCCGTTAGCACACCGCGGGGATTTCAAAGGCCAATTACATATCAATGTGATAAGATTTATATGACGGGCCGGGCCTATCGTCGTGCATGCGTTTGGCTCTTTGTGGATTTCCAGGAAAACGTGATGACGTGATAAACTTGGGTTCCCAAAGTTCTAGCTTGAGGAATTAAATACATAAAAAAACAAAACAAATGAACTATTTTTTGGGTGGTCAGGTGTCTCATTTAGGTAGCTGAGTATTCATTTTGACCAAAACCACGGGACTGGAAAACACAAAAAATGACACTCAGGTTTAGATGTTGAGTTTGGTAAACCCACCTTAGGACTGGTGCGGGAGTCATAATAAAAAAAAGCCAAGGTTAAAAATTAACTCGCAGCAATAATTGATAAGAATTAATTTTAATACGAGTTCACTGGTAATTGCAATGACTGCCCAGGCAAAGATTCTGGGTCTGTACGATAGCTTTTGCACAGAGTTTAAGCAATATACCAGTCTTAATTTGGTGATTTATGCGCGCAAATAGTGGTGTACAAAAATGAAATAGATGCAAACGGGTAGAGTTTGACGTTGTATAAAATATAGTGTAAGCACGCACGTGGTACGCTGATTAAGACTGAAACAGCGCTACATTTTACACAAGCGTTGAGCGTATCGCAAGTTAAGGGTGCATCTAAAGCTAAAGCTTGTACAGATATAATGTTCAGGCCGTAATCTTTGAATGTTCATAGTACTTTATGACCCTCAGATGTGGTGTAAGGTGTCTCTTGATTGCTTGCAACAGAAAGAGGGAAACATTCTAACTCTGGGTTGATAGAAAAACTCCACCTACTGACAGCTACCAATAATCTCGGCGCCGATTGTGAGTATTCACTGCATGCCAACGGTCGGGTGCCTAGAACGAGTTTTTCCCAGGTGATTTCATACAATCGCAATTGTTCTTGACAAACAACATTGTTTATTTACGCAAACGGCCACATGTGAAGTTTAACATATTTTGTATTGATTGTGGCACACGTGACAAGTAGCATAGTTGACGGTGACAGCGCAGGGAAACCACTCTCACACCAGACACTCAGGAAGACAAGCACACGCGCTGAGTGTCTGGTGTGAGAGTGGTTTCCCTGCGCTGTCACCGTCAAATATGGTTCACCAACTCGCCCAAGCATCCATCCTATCAAGTAGCATAGGTTTTTTTTTTTTTTTTTTTTTTTTTTTTACAATTTGCGATGTAGAATGCTCCTGGGTTGCCGTGGTCTCAATGCATGTAGCACACAAAAGAGCACGAAATAAATCGTAGTGGGAAACGAAAACAATAATGATAAACAAGCGTGTAATCAAGTGAAAACTGAGGGTATTGCACACATGCAGAATGTAGCTTTGTGTCACTAAATACATTACCAGTAAAGTATTTGGTTTTATCCTGAGAGCGAAGCTGAACATACAAGCGCGAGCAAGCTGCCCTGAACTACTCTTCCAGTGAAGAAGCGCACCAGCCAAAGCATCGAGCTCGCTTTTATAGCTTTTTGTGCGCTCAAACCTTTGAAAACAGAATTATAATCAATTCTATTATTTCAATTATTTTTATTAAGCGCGCCTATGTGTTTTTTTTGTGTGTTTTGCGTTCACGCGCAATTTTTTAGTTATATGATATTTTTCTTCATAAGAGCAGCATAATCAAAGATGTAGACAAAAAAAGAAAAAGAACGCGAACACGCAAGCACACACTAAAATACAATGTAACGGCGGATTCAAAATTAGCCGTTAGTTTTCTAGAGAGCAGCAGTTTCGTAGGGCGACATTGTTACCCGTTGAATGTTATAAAAAAGTGCAGTACACTTGTTAGCTCAGGGTCTTTAACGTGCATTACGCAGTATATGTGGTACACGATCACACGACGGTAGGATGCAGATGGGGGACTGAACCCAGGGTCCCTGCTAAAGTGGCTAAAGCCCCTTGATAAAGGCGTTTTCTACAAGTTCCGCCAGCCATTGTTGTGGAAACGCGCAAGACACGTGCCACAAGCGGGTGTTCCGCCGCCATTCGATTTCAAGGGCCAGTCATTTTAGTACAGTGTACTAGAATACTTGGGTAGTGTTGGGACCAGAGCGGCTCGCCTGAGGCGCGTGGTATTGATCGTGGCAGGTGCCGACACCGCCGTGTTACCCAGAAAGTGTGCGCGTGCGCGGCTGCAGGCGCGAAAATATGAAGTTTTGACGCCGCTTTGGTGGAGTGCACATAGGATTTCTGATAGAGCTACGACCTGCCAGCGGTCGTACCGCGGCATCAATTACGCTGCGGCATGACCGTTGGCAACATGATGTTGCAGCGTATTGTATGGTACAATCTCTGTCTTCACGTAAAAACATCTGCGACTTTAAAGAAGGAATTGCAAGTTGTTTCAGCGTACAATTAGCTGCGAGTTTCGGTTCGTCAGATGGTGAACATTTTAAATGAAATTCCCATTTCCTTGGTTGCAAAAGGTCAAACATTAGATATTTGGCGGGAAAATTTAAAACTCAGAAACAGTTTTGTTTTTTGCTATCTTATTTTATGGTGGAACGAAACGGCACATACTAAAGCCCGAGATTGTTTTAGTATGTTTTTTTTAAATATCCCAGGTTAGTGCGACAAACCACCGAAGCGACGGCCACAAAGAAATGAGAATCTTAAGGTCTGTTTACACGATGCATCTTTTAGGCGCGCAACAGTTTCGCAACACTCAAGTTTCGCGAAACTTGAGTGTTGCGCTTCACGTGCCGCTTCACGTGCAACAACGATGACGTTTAGACTCGCGAAAATAGTTTCGGTGTTGACCATAATGTGGCGCTCCGAATCAGATCGCTATTGATCTGGGGACCGGCTTTGCGCATTTTATGCAGTCAATTCACTTTAATTTTTTTTCTCACATACTGCACTACTTGGAGCGATCTCGCATGTGCGCAAAGCCGATTGAGGCGGCAACCTGTACGTGCAGGACATGTGCCGGCGCCGAGCCCGTACGCAGCCAATTCATTGCCAAAGCTCCTATCAATGCACATGGTATTCATAGAAACGCTACGTGCCCAATCTGGTTACTTCTCGGCGCCCATGTCTGCCCCGATTTTACTGTGCCAACTGTTTCAGAGAGCGCACATGGTTTCACGTTCGCTTGTAAACAAAGCAAACTTGGTTTCAGTTTACTCGATGGTCTCTTATCCAGCGGTATCGTCGCGACAACAACGCCATGAGCACTATTCTAATCTCGCAAACTCCCGCTAATTGTCTTCGTCCATCGCTGGATTTTTTTTCCGATATGCTACTCACTTTTCCTTCAGTTGTGCTTGACGTGCTTACGGAAGCGCCGGCAGTATCCATCGTTCGTGGTTTCGGTTTTTTCGGATTTGGCTCGGCTACAACACCGGCAGTGAAATGGTCTTCTCAAACAGCTCGCTCCCCCCTCAAAGGCCACGTGAGACCGTTTCTGAGCGGCCATTGGCGGCGCCCAGGAGGGATTGACAGGAATCGGCAAAGTTTCAGCAAAAGCTCGCTCCAGAAGCGAGGTGTGCGCGCAACGTTTTTTAGATGCGCGCGCCCTTTATGGACTCGTTCAGACGGCGCAACCATTTCGCGAAACTACATTTCGCGACACTAGATGCGCGAGCGGGCAACTCGAATGCCATTTACAACGAATGACATTTGTGTGATCGGCGAATCAGCTCGCAATCTGTCTCACGTGGAATGCGTCACGCCCGGAGTGTCGCGCGCTGATTGGCCGTCCGCTCAAATGTCATTCGTTGTAAATGGCATTCGAGTTGCCCGTGTGGCACGGGTATTATATTTCTCATCACGACCATCCGAGGACCACCCGACGTTCACTTGTAAAGGTTTGTTCACACGATGCATCTTTTAGGCGCGCAACAGTTTCGCGACACTCAAGTTTCGCGAAATGTGCTCGTTCACACGTACCGCTTCACGTGCAACAACGACGACGTTTTGACTCGCGAAAATGGTTTCGGTGTTGACCATAATGTGGCGCTCCGAATCAGATCGCTATTTATCTGGGGACCTGCTTTGCGCATTTTATGCAGTCAATTCAATTCAATACTTGGAGCGATCTCGCATGTGCGCAAAGCCGATTGAGGCGGCAACCTGTACGTGCAGGACATGTGCCGGCGCCGAGCCCGTACGCAGCCAATTCATTGCCAAAGCTCCTATCAATGCACATGGTATTCATAGAAACGCTATGTGCCCAATCTGGTTACTTCTCGGCGCCCATGTCTGCCCCGATTTTACTGTGCACTGTTTCAGAGAGCGCAAATGGTTTCACGTTCGAATGTAAACAAAGCAAACTTGGTTTCAGTTTATACCCCTGTTACACAGGCACACTTAACTACGGTTAGGCTAAGCCACAGCTAGCGCACAATACTTGCCGACAACATTCTGCGGCTATGCAGTTAAAGCTATGCATGGGCGAACGTGCGCTTGAGCATCTTGAGCACCCATCGAAGCAGTGCACGCGCGCTCTTCACTTCTTATGGAATAGCTGTCTGAGAGTATAGTGCGGTAACTGTGGTGCCACGTAACAGCAGTTAAAGCGTTAACCACGGTTAAGGGTGCCCGTGTAACAGGGGTATTATCCAGTGGTATCGTCGCGACAACAACGCTATGAGCACTATTCTAATCTCGCCAACTCCCGCTAATTGTCTTCGTCCATCGCTGGATTGTATTTCCGATATGCTACTCACTTTTCCTTCAGTGGTGCTTGACGTGCTTGCGGAAGCGCCGGCAGTATCCATCGTTCGTGGTTTCGGTTTTTTCGGATTTGGCTCGACTACAACACCGGCAGTGAAGTGGTCTTCTCAAACAGCTCGCTCCCCCCTCAAAGGCCACGTGAGAGCGTTTCTGAGCGGCCATTGGCGGCGCCCTCAGAGTGATTGACAGGACTCGGCAAAGTTTCAGCAAAAGCTCGCTCCAAAAGCGAGGTGTGCGCGCAACTTTTTTTAGATGCGCGCGTCCTTTTCGGACTCGTTCAGACGGCGCAACCATTTCGCGAAACTACATTTCGCGACACTAGATGCGCGAGAAAAATGCATCGTGTGAACAAGCCTTTAGAGCAGGAAACAACAGCACACGTAAATCAGGCAAGGTAAAAGTTGTAATAGTTTACAGCACGGCATTGAAAAACATGGTTACAATGTGCAGCGCATACATGCTTACAATGTAGAGCGCATTGTCCTCTTGAG
Source organism: Ixodes persulcatus (assembly GCA_013358835.2). NCBI lineage: Eukaryota > Metazoa > Arthropoda > Arachnida > Ixodida > Ixodidae > Ixodes > Ixodes persulcatus. The sequence continues at coordinate 235,914 of JABSTQ010011593.1, forward strand.
GGTAAACCATCTGAAACCCACACGCTCATAACAATACATCTAACCGAAATCTGCTTTCTGACAGCCAGGTAAGTCTCGCCTGAGCTGGGTATTCGAAATACTTATATCTGTAGGGCTCGATGGACAATAAATTGACGAATAACCGTCGCAATGTTTAATAATTAACCAGATTCCTTTAGTTAACTTGTTAATTAACGGTTTAATTGGCCATGTTGCAATTGCAGTTTTAAAGGGAGTCATTATTAAAGGCTAACACAATTTCGACAATTCGCGAAAAGGCAACGAGGTTCGCGAAATTCATCATTAAAAGTTTGCCTTTCTTCGCATGATTCAGAAACCTTTGAGACGCAGTCTCAAAGGTTTCTGAATCTTTGAGACGCAGTTTCAAAGGATGAAGCGGGGTTTAAAGTGCAGCTCGCAGACAGCAAGCTTATTTCTTCAAGACGCTTGTCCGATCGTTGCAGATTCTTTTCCCAAAGATCTCTTATTTGGCTCTGTGCTTTGGAAAGCCGAAAAGGGACGCCGCTTTCACGCCTTTTACTCGAATGTAGCCCGTTTGGAAACCAGGTGCGCAGCAAGAGTTCGGTCGCCGTTTCGTCGACGGCATTTCGGCGCTACACTTACGGGCTCGCCATCCGCAAAATCAGAACACATAAGATTCAAAACATATTTCGATCGAACACACGGAACCAACGGAACTATAAAATCGTGGTCGGCTTAGCGCGCACCGCTCAAAGTGAAAAAAACAAAAAAAAAAAAACAATAGCGTCGTCGACTCCAAACGTATTTTCCGCCAAATGTGGCTGGCTGCGCGATTTTTTCCGTTTAACTCGACTCCAGCGCCGCCACAAACTGTCAATACACGCGCCCTCACGAGCTCCCATTGCCGAGCGGCTCCGGTCCCAACACTACCCCAGTATTCTATACTTCGTTTCACCTTATGTGCGAGCGAAGGCAAAGCTGGAAGCGCGAGCACGAAAGCTCCGTGCGTTCAGGCTTTGCTCGAGCGCGCGAGCTGGGGAGAAACGCAAAAAGCGCTGGTCGCGAGCTTCTAGCTTTGGCTTCGCTCGCAAACGAAGTATAGTACACTGTAACTTTAGTGCTGCGCCGCCATTTGCCTCTAAGGGCCGCTCGAGACACGGGCCTCGTGCACTGGCACGTTTGACATTAGGGAGTTTTAGTAGATCGTTTTCAAAGGCCCGCTACCGCCTACGAGCGCGCGCTTCAGAGCATGCATCGAAGTGGCAGCGCGAGCTCCCGCTACGATTAGCGTGGCCTGAAAACACGATCTACTAAAACTCTCTATTATTTGAAAGACAAACGCAAACACATCGAGGGGTTCTGCAGCGTGAACTCCGTGCTTTGAACGGAGCTCGCGCTCGAGCATTTCTCCACGTGCTCTGATCAACGAGCTTGAGTAAACTTAAGGCCCGTTCACACGATGCATTTTTCTTGCGCATCTAGTGTCGCGAAATGTAATTTCGCGAAATGGTTGCGCCGTCTGAACGAGTCCAAAAAGGACGCGCGTCCTTTTTGGACTCGTTCAGACGGCGCAACCATTTCACGAAACTTCATTTCGCGACACTAAATGCGCGAAAAAAATGCATCGTGTGAACGGGCCTTTAGAGCGGTAAACCAGCGGCCAAAAATGGCACCCCCCCCCCCCCCCCCCGGTTGCCGACATCTTGACCGTTTGCCACATTAGTCATCACGTGACTTTAGGATGGCTGCGTCCATAGGTGCGCCAGATCAGATTGGCCAGATTACGGTAAGCAAGGCCGCGGTCCAAAATTTACTTGATCTCACTCTAGGGTAAATGTTCTGTACCTAGTAGTTCGAAAACCTACCCGCGTCCAGTTACTCTATCAGTCTTGTTACGTGACATGACCCACCGGAGTAAGGCGGATCCACTCGAGTAAGATTCGAACGCATCCCAAGAGGGCAGCTCTGACCGCTGTGCTTACCGTGATCTGGCCAGTCTGATCTGGCCCACCTCTGGGCGCAGCCATCTTGACGTCACGTGATCACTAATGTGGCAAACGGGCAAGATGGCAGCAACCGGGGGGGTGCCATTTCCTCTGCAGGCCCTGGGTTGCGGTTTACCGCTCTAAGTCATACTCAAGCTGGTTGGCTCTGATCTGCGGTGCCACAACACACTCGGCCAACGATTCCCCACCGCACTTGGTTTCGCCTGTGAGCTATAAACCAAATGAGCTACGCTTAGAGTATCGGCACTTTTTCCCCCGATATTGTTGTGGGCGCCACCATCTTGGTGGTTAGTAACAAATCAAATGCAACTGCCGATCGTCATGATTCAAAAGTGCGACTTCCTCAGCATTAGTTTCGGTGTTAGGAAGCTCACGTAATATTGCTTTGCTTTGTCGCGAACTGTTTAAACATTTGTGGAGGACGGAAAAACGTTTCCTGTGATTTCAGATAAAGCCTCAGATAACTGACAACCATCATTTTAAGCACCAAGATGTGTATGAAGCGTAGCTTATTCAGTGGCTCTAGTTTAGCCCGACCGCATAGGCACAGAAAGAGGACGAACAGCTTGACCTCGCGCTCTTGGCGCTGCTCCAAAGTAACGTAGGCTTCAGTGGCTTCATCAGCCCGTAGCGTTGGCTGCGCTTCGAACTAAGGTAAAGCAAAGCAAATATTAAGATCTTAAGGTTTCACAAGCCAAACTAACAAAAATCACTTAACACGCCCCAATAAAAAAAAAAAAAATGCGGGTTTATTTTCAGCTAACTGGAGATCTTTTGACGTGCAACCGAAATCTCAGATTGGCCTCCGTCAGATTGCGGGCACCTCAGCCGATATTTAAACCGGACAAATATGAATTCATGGGCCAGCGCTTTGGCTCAGAGACACTGAGACGATTTAAAGGGATGCTGAACCGATATTTGAAATCTCATAATTATTGCCCGAGAGGGCTTCACGGGATGGTACTGTAACTAAAAACGATATTCAATCAGACGGATGGGGCCCGAATTATTGTATTTCTTTGAATTAAGAGCGAATCCTCGGCCGGAAGCCGCCGGCGCGAGTGAGTCCTTCTGAGAGCAGGCGTAGCGGAACTGACGTGCGCATTCTCGGCGCCCCCAGCGCCCCTGGTGCCTCCGCGCATTCTCCTCGTTCGTTGGTGCTCGCCTTGATTCTTCGCTCGGCGGCTATTCTGCTGCTCCTGCTGCTGCTGCGGCTGCTGAGGCTGCTGAAGCTGCTGCTACTGCTGCTGCCGACGATTTTATACGTCGCCATACTAGTAAAGAGGTCGCAAAAGGCAATGCCGAACGCCGACCAGCCGAGGTCGCGGAAATCCAAAATATGGGGAAGAGCCCGCGTGGTACTAACAATAACAAACGCCACCCGGCTTAGCGCCTGGCTTTGCTTGGCTCCGTCTGTCTTTTGAGGCGAATGAGAATGCGCACGTCACGAAGCGAGCTTTCCACGACGCTCACCAGGGGTCGCGTAAAATTGTATTTTTCGTGTTCATTCAATTTTATACGCCTTCTCGCTCAAAACAACGTCATTTAGAAGTAAAGGACATGCTATGTATGCCATTGCGACCAAGAATTTCTACCCAAAATTTCGGTTCAGCATCCCTTTAATGTTTTGTTTTATTATCATTGCCACTTAAGAGCCACCGAGGTGGTTTTTGAAACAAAATATAGTCAAACCATTCCGACAAGCATGGTTTGATTGCTGAAAATGATTTTTGCAAGTGATAAAAACATTAATATGTTTTCGCATACGTGGCGGAATCTGAAATGACAGAATGCATTTCATGGCGCTCATTTGATTTGGATCGCGTCGGGCATGTGTACCGATGCACAGTAAAACGCGCGCAAACGTAGCTGTGGTACACCCGCAGCCTCGCGTTTGTTGTTCTGGCATCTCTGGCTCGCTCACTGCGGGCGTCCAGGCATCTAACACCCTGACATCTGGCGCTTTTTCTGTCTTTCACGTGGCGTTCCAAGCGGCACACGACGGAAAATGCACATCAAGCTGTTCTTGAACACGTGTCGCCATCTGTACTTTATATTAAGAAACTACAATTTGCCGTAACTGAATGGGAAAAGTTTGAGATCTTATAACATTCTTAACGTGTAATATATCAATATGGAAGTTCTGGAAAATGTAATATCGAAGGATGCTTCATAATTTAATGTCTCGTTATTTTGATTAGTTGACGTGATTCCGTTTTTATAGCTCCATAAAATAATACCATTTTAAACTTTATGTTTTATTTTAAAATATACATTATCTGTACAGTTCGTTGTTTACTTTTTTAATTTATTGCATCCAACCGAACGCTCACGTAAAATATCGTGTACAATGGGACGTTATAACTCGAGAAATATTTTTTTCAATATTAGAGACTGTGGTCCATTAAAAGCTGAATAATTAACTAACAACTAGAAATAATCGTAATATAGAGACATTAAAGTATCGTTGAAAAACAGCTCTTTAATTTGCAATTAACTTTATAATTGTTAGCTACATAGACAAAAAGTTATAAGCCGTCAAAAAAGCACCAAAACGTCATGAACGGTGGGGTTGCACCTTAATGATCGTTAGCGGCTCAAGTTGGCGCCGCCTTATAGCTTCGGCCTATAGCGATTGAATCAATGGTCGGTGGCTTCATGACAGTTAAGAGTGCCAGTGTAACTAGGGCATTAGTGGCAATATGCAGGACTTACAAAGCCAGCAGTATGCAACAGGAAACATGTAAAATAAACTTCACACAAAGAAATTACAATAAAAAGCAAACTAGTGAGCACTTTACGAACTAAAATTTCTCAGAGCTTTCTTGAGCTTGTATTTTGTTCTTAAATAAAATTTAAAAAAATGCTAGAGGGTAATTTGTTCAGAAATGCTGGCACATAATAACTACGAGCTCTTTTTCCAAATCTTGTCAAACATCGAGGTATCCGGTAGCGCTCTTTGGGTCTAAGAATGCAAGAAGTTACAGAACTTTCAATTGACTATCCCAAAAATGTCTATGAACAACAGTTTCCATCAATAGCGAGTTAAAATCAGGAAAATGCAATGATTTAAATGCGTTAATGTTATTTCCAAGGCATACATCAATAAATATCCTACCGCTATACACTCTGAACACTAATCGTTAATCTTTCTTTTCCTAGTCCGAATAATAAGAAGGGCTATCGGTAATCCTACTCCAACGGTCATGCCCCTCAGTGGCAGAAATAAGGCATCCTTCACTTTTGTCACTAAGCCGAGATGGTTAAAGGAGCCTATGATACCGATTGCCCTTCAAATTGGTTGGCCAGATTTAGAGAAGGCTAATGATTGGTGTTTTAAGGGCATAGCAGGGCAGCATACACATGCCTGTTACAAAATAAAGATATCAACGAGAACGTGCACGAGAGGAGCAGTATCCAATGATATTGGGGGTCAATAAGAACGCAGAACGAAGAAAGAAGGGAGAGGATATGAAGCTATAGATGCCCTGCTTTTCTGTCAGTGACTCTAGGAGAGTTTCGTAAATGCAATTCGAACCGGGCGCATATTATAGTTCTCTGTGTCTACAACAAAGCGGGGGCTTCTGAAGGTGTGATTTCATTTTCTTCATCTTCATTAATAACGCATGCATTTGTAATTTTCAGATATCACTCGTGAAAAGGCAGTATAATAACTTCGTGCGTAAACGTCTTCAGTTCATATTAGCCGATAAAAAAAAAAAAAAAAGGTTCCACAGTTGCGGGTGCAGAAAGTCTCAAAAAGCAGCCGCTAATTCCATTAGCTTTGTGCAGCGTCTGAAATACTCCGAGTTATTACGCTCAACGGAGGAACGTCAAAACTTATGGGGAAAGAAAGTAGTGTGCCATCAAGACAGGCCAGCAGGTCTCCTGGGCACGGACAGTAATCGAATTAAGGGTGCCGTGCAATCAAGTTAGGATTTTCGTTTTCTGGTGAAGACATAACGCAGACGTTAGCAAAAACAGCTACGAGTGGAATATGGAGCTTTATCGCAGCAAACGTAAAATAGATATACAAGAGGGGTTGCGAAATTTTTTTCACTACTCATCATTGTTCAGCACTTTCTTAACGAGATGATTTCATCAAAGCGAGCGAGAACTTCCTTGTTGTTTGCTTCACTCCGGAGTAATCAACGAGCTCTTTTCCCAGGTAAGCCTAATTGGTTCATAAGTCAAACAAATTGCGAACGTAGTAGAAGCTGGCAGTAAGAACTTAAAAAAAAAAAGTTGGGACCTCTTGGAAGTTTCGCAGCAGCAGCCGATGCATTATGAACTTCTTAGTTTCTCTACGCAACGTCGGCTGCCACACACCCTTAGCCTCTTCGCGACAATTTCGTAACCTTGCAAAAATTCGTTTTACCGCACGCATTCATTATACAGAAAACATTTATTATTATTATTATTAATCAGTAAAATTCGTTATAGGTAAGGTTCGTTATACGACAAGAGCTCGTTTTTCGGAAGGAAAAGGGCTGGGCCTAATTAAAAGAGGCGGCAGTTGGAAAATCGGGCGGCGACGACGACAACGACGGGATCCCGGAGCTGGTGGTGGCAACCCGTCGAGACGAAGCAAGGGACGCGCGTGACTATGAACGCCAGCGACTGATAATGAGCTGCTTCTCCAGGCGTCTCCCCTGACGCCGCGGGGGGAGGCACGCGAGCAACAAAAGACTTTCCGGTCACCGAGGCGGGTCGCCTCTGGCAAACCAATCTCGGAGGTTCCGCCATGTCACAATGTGACCAACGCGAAACGCCAGCGACTTTTTTGTTCGTTTGTTCGCTATAATGCTGAGCGCATAGTGAGCCCGCGGACTATATATGGTGTGACTGCGCGCAATATTTCTGGCCCGCTCTAACGGCGTCGTGAGCTAAAATGAAATCGCGTCGCTACGAGCCCTCCAATCTCGGAAGCTCGTACGCGTATGCTGCCCTGCGATACACGCGAAATTTCAATGAGATGGGCAATCTTTATCACTCTCTTATGGGCACGCAGTGTTAGTGGCAAAGGAGGGCTGGATGCGAATCGTTGCCAATGAGACTATGTAACACAACTGCATCACTTTTTTTTTCTGTGTATGTCACGGGAGCTCTTTTGTTTTCTACGAATACGTTACGAGGCTATATACTCCGTTTCCAACCAAGTCGCCGCAAATCCGATCCGATAGAGCCCACCAAGCAGTGCCAAAAGTGCTTCGTCAAGCGCTCTTTGCCTTTGTTCCTTCGCAATCACCGACTCAATCCACTCACAGACAGTGAATGCGCCGTGATCCCGCGCTTTTTCTTAGCGTGGTTGGTTTATCCATTAATATAGCAAATGCACAAAGACGACCTGCACTGTGACGAAGCAAATTTTGGCGCTGCTTGGTTGGTACCATCAGATCGTGGCATCAGCTTCGCTCGGACCTGGCGCAACGAAGTATGTAAGCAACCTTGCCTACTACTCTAAACCGGAATGACAAGTCGCCAGTCGAGGCAGACTGCTGTATAAACATACACACACCCCAATTTTTTTTCTAAACCGGAAAGCCATTAAAAATAGAGCAGCATTAAAATACGATGGTACAACGCACTCTTAACACAACCCATTATGAGGTGATTAATGGGGTCACACTGAGGTCTGCGCTCGCAGCGCCGCCCAAAACTCGGCGCCCTTGTGCGCCGTTTCCTCCGCTCTCTCGGAGCTTGAGAACAGTGAAAGCTCCTCCTTCTGTCGCTCTGCGAAGAAGCTAGCCCAACAAACCACTATTACGAGAGACTGGGATTATCTGTGAAACGGGAAGAAGGGGGGCGATCTTGGCGGCCCCGCTGCTCCGAAAATCTCGGGGATTGTTCGTGCGGAGATTACGTTGATACAGGTAATCCCTTCGCCAGGAGGGAATCGCAGAATCAAAGTTGAATTTTGTCCTCTTTTTCTCCTTGCTCGGTCGTGGAGTGATGAGACTCGAGCGTCTTATTTTTGTTCCACTGCCAATGACATCGTAACATGAACCAATAAGAACGCTGACGAAGAAGAAATTACGAAGCGAGTAGCGCAGGTATAATAAGCAACGTCCCGCATTTCTTACACACACACACACACACACACACACACACACACACACACACACACACACACACACACACACACACACGCACACACGTACACACGTACACACGCACGCACGCACACACACGCGCACGCGCGCACGCACGCACACGCACGCACACGCTTGCGCACACAAACACACACAAACACACATACACACGGCACAGAGTTCCTTGTTCGTTGCAGTGCTGCGACACTACCGGGCTTACATTTAGCGGACGGTGTTCACGTGACACGATGACGTTGCGTGACGCGGTGACATCTCGTGACATTGAGACGTCACACGAGGCTCCGTGACTTCACGTGACGCTATATTCGCGGGAAATATGGCGGAGAAATTTGTCACTAAGTTTAGCGAAGACATTTTGCCACTAAATTACATTTCTCCACTAAATATAGCGAAGAAACTCGCGACGTACATTTAACACGACGTCACGTGACACTGTATAAGTCCCCCGCTAAATTTACCGAAAAAAATTGTCCCGCCAATTTTAGCGGGCCACGACCGCGTCCATACACAAAACACGCACGGGATCAGCTGCGAAACCTCGCTAATAAATATTGCCGTAGCAAAAAAAAACAACAAAATAACACTTTGTTGAGCGCTGTAGACTTGGCGTCACTGTCGTTTCGTGCGTAGTGGGTCCACACCAAGCGCCGTAGCGAACTCGATATGCACTTGTAACTTGTAAGGCCACCCAATTTTAGTACACTGATCACCGACGACAGCCTACACTCTAAAAAATGCCTGCGCGTCTACTTACCAGCAAAACACTCAAAGTGCCAATCTCTGCGATCTGCGAGATCAGCTCAGCGAGGTCTAAACGGATGTTCCGCCTCATCATTCGTTGAGATAACTTCCTAGATCGCAGAGATTGGCTCTTCGAGTGTTTTGCAGGCAAGTAGACGCGCAGGCATTTTCAAGAGAGTAGTGTGCCTGTCCATATCCGTCTGTGCGTGTGCGTGTGTTGACATCGAATGCGTTCTGGAGAGCGGGGAGCCGGAGACGCGCGTCTCCGCCCCCGCTCTCGAGAAAGCGTTCGCCGGAGTGCCGTTTCCTTGTTGAAAGTTGGCCCCCGTCGTTCCCTGGGTGGGCAGTGCGCAGTCGCCGCAACGTACTCGCGAACGGCCCGGCAGATTTAGAGAATTCCTGGAAGCGCGCTGGCCCGACGTGCCCTTTCGGCAAAGGAGACGCGACGCTCGAGTCACCTTCGAGCAGAGACAGGACATCCAGCGAGCAGAACCAGCCGGCGCCGGTTGCCACTCTTTTTTTTTTTTCTCTTTTGCGTGTTTAGTTCGCTGAGTTGCGTCACTCGTTGGTGCGATTTCTAGACCCCGCAACAGCTTCAATGGCCGCTCCGAGCCTGTGCTGCCCGCACTGCAGTCTCCAGAACGACTAGTGGTGCGAGCGGGTCGGTCCGCTCCAAATGTTTGTGCGCGCCGAATCAACAGCTTGTAGAAGAATAACAGCTCGTGTATACTAGCATTTTGACGTCCTAGCGCAGGATTTCAATGCCTGGGGTCTGTGGTGGTTTTTGCTCAGGTGGTGCCTAGGGCGGGATTTTGCAAGGAATCAAACTACGTCACACCATTGTTTCTTCGTGACGCTGCGCGCGTTTCCCTTTTACACCACCCGGCTAGAAAGTTTTTGAGCTGGATTTTCCAGGTCAATAAGAGAGGAGAAGCGCGCTTTCCTGCCTTTTCCCTTCATCCTCTTTCCGCGCGATCTTTTTATACAACATGTTTCTGCTCCTCTCTTTCTTGTCATTTCCACATCTCTCCGCTCAGCGCACTTTCTCACGCCACCTACTTCTGCACTTCCCGTTCCTGTGTGCTGGGTTCGTAGCTCAGTCAGCAGCGCACTCGGCTTCCACGCCGGTGACCGGGGCTCAATCCCTGTGACCAGTTGCCGTTTCTTCTTTAATTTTTCAAGATCGTTTAGCGGTTACAAACTGATCGACCTACACGTTTCGTGCTTACCCGCCTCCTAAGGTTCGTTGGCGCTATAAAGATACCGCTTTAAAATGTCCATCCGCGTAAAGGAAGCAGCCGCTTATACCCGGCTACCCTGCATCGGTGTTGTTTTCCGCATAGTAAATTTGAGGGAAAAATGATCGCGCATTTTGTACAAGAAAACGTGAAGCGTATTTTAACTGACAGCTTTAGAACTGGAGGGCGCGGCGAGTCCCAGGGTATTATCCCTCTGCAGCCAATCAGACCGCGATATTATTTGATAACAACGCCAAGGAACGAATCAGAAAGCTAGAAGCGTAAACATCAAAATAGGCCACGCCCTTCATTCATTAATCTGTTAATGAATACAACTTACTCTATGTGTGGAAGTTGTAAATATGTTGATCATGTGTCAGCTCTGTCGAGATACCGTCGACAGGCAGCCGTACCCCGTTTCACGACAACTTGGCGAACTGTGGAGCCTACGGCCTCCACGATCCAATAAGAGCGCCGGAGCGAAGCACGTGACACCACGTTACGAGAGCGTTTCTGTTGACCATGGAGTTGTCACGTGCCTTGCTCCGACGCTTTTTATTGGATCGCGGGAAAACTCACTCAGCCTCAACAGTTCGCCAAGTTATCGTGAAACGGGGTATATACATAGTGCCACCGGCAATAGCACTTTGCCACGGCACTTAGCTGAGCGCGGGAAAGCCGAAACCAGACGAGAGTTATCGATGCGCACAACACGAGCGCCTTTCTCTATTTGCGTGCAGCTTTTATTCTTTATTTTTACGTGTATTGTGTATTAGCTCATCCAACCTTCAACTTTGTTTAGGCAGGTAGAAACTGAGGGAAAGGAGGAGACGAAAGCGCGCGAGAACTTCGGAACACCGAGCTCTAGTTGGAATGATTAGTGGGTAAACGCACAGCTAGCTGTCATTGCCTCCCCTGCACAGTTTGAATGCGTTCAAACACTAACGCCAAACGCCGGAGTTCCGCATTTTAACGCGTTCGACGAGTGCAGTGGAGACAAAAGGCAGGTAGATTTGAGTCTGTCCACTAATCATTCCAACCAGAGGTCGGTGTTTTGACGCCTCCTCGCGCTCTCGTCTCCTCCTTTTCCATAGTTTCTCCCCGCATAGATCCTCTCATCGTTTAAAGTACTTGTTTATCACTCTGCGTTCGGTGGCGCGGGCTTAGCAAAGCGTAAGCGTTTGCTCAAACTAACGCGGCCATCGCCTTTTCTAAAGTTTTTTTTTTTTACATTTTATTTTTAAACAATGTAACAAGTTATGTAACGCTTATAAAACAATATATTGGTTATGTGCAATTCAAACATACGTACTGTCAGACTTCCTGTTTGAAAGCTGCAACGTTTCAAGTGGAAACCGTTCTATAAACCGTCTTCTTTCGAAGCTCTGATTAAACATTCATTGGTGTCTCTGAAGTTGCGATTATTATTTGCTATATAAGAGAAGCCATAAAACAATTTTTTTTTTATTCCGAATCGTGTTCTCAGAATCATACAAACTCACGTAAGTGAAGCGTGGAACACCAGTCAATGTTTGCTTACACACTTTTTTTTTTAAGCGGATTTTTCAGGCATTTAGTCATTTGCCTTCACAACTCCCCGCTTTCTTCCTAAACCGGAAGGAATATATAAAAGCTACGGAAAATTCGTTCAATCAGACTTGCAATATATTGAACCAAAAAAAAAAACAAAAAAAAAACTAATAAAAAAATAAAATAAAAAAAACGTTCTCTTCAATAGCCGCATCGGAACATGAAGCGTCAAGTGAGAGCTCCTGTGACGTCATAAACAGATCACCGCACGCGTGAGATAAAAACTTGACTGCCGCCAGCTTTCATTTCACCGTTCGCCTAACTTTTTTACTTTATTTACCACTGCCTTCAGATTCTAATAAACAGTTTATGTGAAAACAAAACTTGTTGATTCAGCCTGTTTTTTTTTTTTTGTTTCCTAAAACTTCAAAGAATAAGCAACGAAGTGTGTAAAGTGTTTCCACGCTGTCAGGTTTTATTTCACAATATTTTTAACGTTTCACCGCCCGTTACTTACCTTCAGTTTTGTAAAATCTCATGTGAAAACAAAACCTGTGGATACAGCCTTTTCTTTTTTTTTTTTTTACTTTAGGCAATGAATGATGAAGTCTGTCCCCACTGTCGAATTCTGTTCGACGGTCACTTCAATCTTTCACCCCACGTTATTTATCTCACATTTCAGTTTCTTACAACCAATTTATGTAAAAACCCAACTTGTCAATTATGTCATTTTTTTTTACTTTAAAGAATGGAAAACAAAATCCGTAAAATATGTCCTTAGTGTGGCACGTCCACGTGAAACCTCGACCCTCCCCCTTCAAACGAATTCCAACGGCACGCGAGACCGGGAAGCAGGCGGTCCCGTCGCCGCCAGCCGCGACACAAATAGAAAGACACGGGGACTTCAAGGCGCTGAGGCGACCCCGGCCCTGAGTCATGCCTGCAACGGCAACGAGAGAATTTCCACGGCCGAAGGACAACTACATTGCGGAAGGACCCAACGGAAGCGACTGGCACAGACGTAAACACGCCACACGCTCTGCCGCCAGAGACATGGGCCCGAGTACATACTGCACCGCATTCCACTTGGAATGCGATGATCTCCGTTCAATCCGTCCAGAGAAAAGGAAGGGCGACCGGTATCATGCTCTACAATATCCACGCGGGATCAGCCGCAGAAGGAATGAACGGCATTAATGCCGTTGAGACTGTACCCATATGGAGCATGATTCTGATGCCACTGTGGAATGCGTAATCTGTTTGACGTCGAAACGTCCCGGTAAAGTAGAAAAGTAAAAAACAACAATCCCCCCTTTTCCCACTATCATGGCAGGGGCAGTGGTGACAAGGCAGATACAGCGTCGAGACTCGTATTCACCTCGAGAGCCGTAGTAAAAAAAAAAAAGTCCGGCTCCTTGCGGAACGCTACTACTTTCCCCTTTCATGCGTTGAGTTACGATGTATGCAGGTGTATCCCAGATTAGCTTGATGTTACTTTATCAAGATGTATACGTTTCAAACGCCTAAAGAATTGTTCCTTCCTTCGACAACCAAATCTTGTAAGAACTACTTTGCGCAGCGCATAAATAACCCGCATCGTAACTCTGGGAGCGAGGCATAACGGGACGGAAGTGCTCGATATGGGTCACGTGGTGTATGGGTCGTATTAGCAATACAAGCTGCGAGGACGAGGAGAGAGCGTCGATCGTCTACAAGCGTCTTGCAAGTTTTGCCCAGCCTCACCGCCCGCTGTCCATCTCACCACGCGACTACGCAACGCATGTGCACGTTTGATCAATCTGCACCGGAAAAGCGTCCACCATTAAAGTGGAAACTCTTTCCATGGTTTGAGTTACTCCCTCTCTGAACTCGAGGCTCTCTAGGGAGAAGGAAAAGTAGCGTCTTGCTGCGGCTTCCTCGTGAATGATCACACGCACACCATACTCTGTTTCACTCGAAGCGTGAGCGTGGCAGAAGCTGGCGGCCATAGCCGTGTGCACGACTGCTGAGCGCGTGCTGATGGCGAGCTTCCACAGTTCTTTTGGAACGTGCATTCCGCACCCTCAAGATTGCCGGTCTTAGCAGCCTATTAATGCGGGCTCGTTCAGAGCATGCGCTCTGGCCATCACCAACAAATATGGCGCCCAGTGAATACTCCTTATAGACGTTTCCACTGTTTACAAAAATCACAGTCCACACATGTTAAATCACAGTCCAGAACGCGCACGTTCTTCGCTTCGGAAAGCGAGCAAATCACGCGCCATACGCACGAACACTGAAAATGGAACCTGCCAAGTGTCCTTTTTTGGAAAGGTCTATACTCTCTTTCACCTTGTGTTGTACCGCAGGAAAGGCTACTAGCGCGAGCTCCTTGCTCTAAAGCACATCTCGGCGGCCCATGCTCTCGTGCACCTAAGGCAGCTGCCAACGCTATGAGCTCGCGCTTCTAGCCTTCGCTGCGGTACAAGATAAGGTGAGCGAGCATCGGCCTCTCAGCGTCCCTGTCAAGCACGCGCGCTCGTGCAGTGCAAGCACTGTTCAGGGTCATAAATTAAGCTCCGTCTTAAATGCTACGGGCGCGGGGCCAAAGCCGCGAAAGACTTTGCACTATGCTCCGTTTCACCTTGGTATACCTTATCCTTAGTTACGAACCTTCGGAGCCAAACAAGACGTCGGAACCAATCACGTGACCTTCCGGTTGAACGGGTCGACGCCCGAAGAGATCGTAAAATGAAACAGTGTATAGGAGGTAAGCCGGGTTCAGACAGTTGCGTTGGTTGCGTTCAGAGCGACCGAGACAATTGTTCCCCGTATGAAACACGACAAATGATGCAACAAGGAGGTTTGTGAAGCAATCATGAGTTACCGCGCTCCCGGTTTTCCGGTCGTTGATGTCGTTTTGGTTAGTATGAACGCAACCGGAGCAAATGTCTGAACCAGGCCGTATTCATTTGTTGTCACGAGCACGAGTTGAGGGTGACGCAACTTAGCTCTGCCATAAACAAAAGCTTTGACGGTGCAAAGTTAACCTGGCGGAAGCTCGCAGTCGGCACCCACCTAATCGCAAAGTACAAAGGTATGGTCGCGGAGGGCTACCGGACTTGGGGGAACACCAACGCCAGCGCCCGGAGCCTCCTGGACTTCGTCCATACCGCCGGCCTCGCCGCCTTCCTCTACTCCCCTTTGCTTCCCTAGGCATGCGGGCCTCTCCTCTTGCTAATGAACAACAACAACAAAGCTATGGTCGCGAGGGATTACCCCTTCGAAAGCGGTTCCTAAACATATGAGTGCGTGTCTCTATAGTCTCGGCTATGTTCGATGTCGTTAGCGTTAATGTTCGGTCTTTCACCTGCTGTGTGGGAACGGACACACTAAAGTACATGGTGTGTAGTGTGCTTTAAGCACACTACACGCCATGTATATGCGCAATGTTCACACCGCATATTCGGAACAAGCTCGATCCTATTTCCTGTCTGCCAAGAATGACAATATTGATGGTGCGAAATTTTTGCTGCGAAAACGCTGTGGTTTAGTAAACGCTCACCATCTCAGCACACACTCGGTAACATTGAATTCAGTAACGCTAGCGGCGAGTTACTCAGTTACGGTTACCAGTGAGTTTCTGAGGCAGAACGCTAAAGAAGTCAGAGCATAGCCTCTTCTATACTGACAAAGCCTGGCAGATCGCCAAGAGAAGCGGCCGCCGAAATTGAAAATGTGGAGCGGCAAACAACAGATGAGAGGTGAGCCACCTGACGGGCGCCCCGCTGCGGCCAGACGCCGAAACACACTTGTCCGGAGCGATGGAATGTCCGCTCGTGCTCCTCGCCTTCCTCGCGCTACCGCTTCTTTTCTTGTCGAATTTGAAAGCAATGTTTCGGGTCATCGCCGCTGCAAAAGCTTTGGGCAGACTACAGACTCCCCGAGAAATGATCTGTGCTACCAGATCCTCGCGCTCCAAATCTGCGACCGGGCACTCTAGGGCTCCGTCGTCGAACTGCCAGACTTTGCGAGTATTAGCGGCGAGAATTTTTGGTGGCGCCCTCCTGCGGTTCCCCCTTGTGACGTCATTACCTTGCAAACAACAGTTCGATGGTGTTTGTTATTAGTCATGGTGGAAGCTTGACTCATTGCGCTCTCAAGGAACACTGCCAACACCGATCAAAATAAAGTTCTTTACATTCCTCTTATTTCCGTCGATGATAAATCCCCTTTCCGACGTCATAGTCACGTTTGGCAATCGTGGAAGGCCGACCACAGCGACGCTTCGGTCGTGCACGGGGCTAATAGAGAAAGCTATGGTCAGAGCTATGGGTGCCCGTGAGCTCGCGCACAGTGAGCGCCAAGCAAAGCAATTCATATGGATTATTTACTTCTTGCGAATAGACCGATCTCACCAGCTAGTTTGAGTACGCCACCGCTGCCGACATGCATCGTGGGAGCTGTAGTCTTTCTGCACGCGCAACAACCCTGCTGGAGGTCTGCGCGAGCAGAGCACGAGGCGGCATGAGCTGTCTCGGGAACTGGCGTCTGCCTCCTACGAACTACAGTTATGGCGGCGTCACGCATGCGTGGAACGCTTGGTGAGATCGGTCTATTGACACAAACAATTTAACACCACGCATTAAAAAAAATATTGTTTTCTTTTTATTTATTTTTTTTGCAGGGCACTTGAATACCCTCTCACTACCATCTCGGCGAAGGACGGGGACAAAAGTGTCTGTTCAGACCTAAAACTAAAATCTGCAATCTGAGGCTGCAGCATGACGTGAGCACGTCGGGCGGCCTGAACAGTGCCACACCGCAGACATCATTTTTGGGTTTAAAGATATTTTCGCACCTTCGTACCCCGAGTACTCTTCATAGAGATCGCAATGATTGCGTATCTTCCTGCGTGCTCTGCGAAACAGCAAATGCGCAGGCAGGCACTTTAGAGCGAACTGCTCTTTCGCAGATGGCGATGCGGCACATATACTCCTAGGGAAGAAGAGGAAGGTAGAGGGAAATAAAAAAACACGGTGGCACAAAATTAAAAAATCCTACAAAAAATACAAAAAAAGGGGAGGGGGGTGCATAAGAGCGGGTCGAGAAATCAAATAACTGCCGGCGGTGTTTGTTATCGGCGAAGCATCGGGCTCGTCGCAAGCACGTATTTCGGGAGGACCCAGAAATAAAGCGCGAGCGATCTAACAGTCTCTCGCCACACACGGCCAGGGAGAGACTTCTCGCAGACCTTTGTGATTGTCTTCCCTCTCTCTCGGCGCTCCCCCCCCCCCCCCCCCCCCTTTGCCGTAAACGGGGCCCGCCTTATTCGCGCGACGGGGATCCGAACTCCGGGTCTGCCGCTCCAATTCCGCTGTCTTGCGACTCAGGGACATTCCGTGCCAAATACGCCAAACAAGCGACTAAGCACCGTTAGAGGGTTTCCATTTTCGTCGCTCCCCGACGCGGTGAAGATAGAAGAGCCACGGCAAAATATTTCTCTCTCAGTCGTGAGAATTGAATGTGATAAATGGAACACCAAGTGTAAGTTGTGTCATGGAGTGTTCGTCGTTATCGTTAAGACGCTTATACTTACTCGGATCATGTTTTAGACAAGGGGTCTCCAAACTTCTTGGCTAAAGGGCCAGATCGGGGATCTGTCGCTGTCTCGAGTGCCGGTAAATAAGTAATTAGAAATGCAAAAAAAAACACGAAATTAATCATTCTAGCTCAGCATAGAAATAAATATTATAAGTTAGAGTAAACATTTACCGAATCAAAGGTGGGCGAATACATATGATTCATTTTATTATGACACACAATAATTGCGACTCAGAAAACCCCCCAGGCATAAATCAAAGCGCATGGGAACTTTGACATGTTCACACAGGACAGAAGACTAGTGAGAATGATAGAACTGGTGCTGACAATATGCAACAGATACGACAAAGGATCCCAAGCACCACTCATACATGAGAACGCAAAGGAACTTCAAGGGACGTAGTTACACAGATATGAAACAGAGCACTATGAATTGTGATGCTGGTGATGACAATGTCCAATGAATAATATGCCGAGAGGACACGCCTTGATATAAACAATTTTCCCTAGTTTTTTTTTTTCTTCTGGTATTTACGTTTATGTTGCGGTGCTATTTTTAACGCGCGCTTCTGCGCCGGTAGCAGCGGGCTTGCTAGAAGCGGGCCGCCGGCCGGCCTTTATTAAAAGGGCCACAGCCAGTCACGGGCCGGCCGGTAGACCTCCGCCGGCCGAATTCGGCCCGCGGGCCGGGGTTTGGAGACCTTTGTTTTAGACTGTAGTCTGAATGATAATGGAATTAATGCAAAGGCGCAATCGAGCTGGACAGAACGACGATAATAATCCCTGGAGAAGGGGAGCAAGGGGGACAAAGGACAAACACAAATCTACAACCACAGCTAGGTGACTGGTGCGCACCAAAAAAAAAAAAATCCGCCTGGTCCTGGTATCGAACCAAAAATCTCTTGGAAGCGTGCGACAAGGCAGTAGTCGTCACGGCGCCGCTCCCAGCAGAAGCATTTCGCGTAGACATCGCGTATTGCAGCCGTCCTTAGTTTCTAACCAATGTCAGCTTGCCTGAGCACAGCGTTATACAAAACGTTCAAGACCGCAGGTGAACGCAGGAAAAACGCGTGCTGGCGTATTGCAGTCGTTGCCGCTTACAGTTGCGGAGGACAGGATCGAATTCGAGCTCCGAGCAGCTCCTGCTGGTCCAGTGACGTGAGAATACATATGGAGCAACGTTGGACGGGAATAGGATTTCGAATTTCGAGGGGCCAAACCTTTATTTCGGATCGGGATTGACAAACCCGGGAAAGGCGCAGACACGGCCAAGACGCTGCGTGTCAAGGCCTGAGCGAGCAGACGTTACGCGGACGCCGTCGTTTGTGTAGCTGCCGAGGTAAATGCCAAGGCGAATTAGCGTGCCCCCTTTTGGGTGTCGCACGCTCCCAGCCACTAATGACATTGGGAGGCATGACGTGAGAAGCAGAGTGAGCGCTATAGCTTAAAAAGTGTGCAAAATGCGTGCGCCTTGAGAGTTCCCAGCTTTTGGCAGGGCCACCTTTTGGTGAAGCTTGAGCGTTCTGCGATTCGCGGTAGATTTAGGTATGTGCTTTGTCAATCGACGTAGATCAACCCATTCTCTCCCCTCGAAGTGTGAGAATCCCGTATAAACTAATGGTACAATAAAACCGAGTAAAGCAACTTCCCTCTGCGTTTCTGTTTGTTTTTTCGCTTCGGGTTATCATTCTTGCGACCTATAAAGACATTTTTTTTTACCGCTTCTATTCTAGAAATGAATAAATTAATGAACGTTGGCGGATGAAAATAAGAATGAGGCGAACGACGGCTCTTCTTGATTATTTAAAGGCGTACAGCGAAAAAAACGAACACGGATAGAAAGAACGCGCCATCACACTGTGGGGTGTCCTTTCTGCTCGTGCCCGTTTCTTTGCCTTGCACGCCTTTAAATATATGAATACAGAAATAATACCATCCCAGGGTGTCTTCATGTACGCTTTGCTTAGGGTGATGACATGTAACCATTTTGTTCCAAACGCTTTTTTTGTTTCTTCTTGTTTAGCGACGTGTTTGCCAGCACGAGCTCTTGGCATTGATAGCGCTTCGGCGACATTTTGTTACCGGCTATTTCTTTCTATATTTTCCGATAGCGCGTGCAGTCAACATCAGTTACTCCAAAGAATGGCATCACCCTAAGCAGAAGGACATTGAGGCACCCTAGACCGACCGACTATAGACCTTTCCAATGTTTACAAAATCACAGTCCAGCGTGCGATCTTCACAGCCCAGCACGTGCGTGTTCGTCGCTTCGGAAAGCGAGCAAAGCACGCGCCATACGCACGAACGCTCAAAATGGCACCGGCCACAAGCTCATTTTTGGAAAGGTCTATACTCTGAGACTAGAAGCTCCACCTTCAGCGCGAGCTCGCTGGTTTCCGCAGTGCTTTGCGTGGTTGCGCTTGCCTGCGCCTTCACACTTGTGTTAGCAAGGGCACAAAGCTCACGCTAAAGGCGGAGCTTCTAGTCTCATCTTCCATTTCAACAAGAGTCTTTTTCTTCTAACGTCTCCCCCCAAGAAACAACAAGAAGCAAATTTGAATTGCGCTTATCTGCCTTGCCTTCTGTGTTCCGCCTTCTTTCGTTACTCAACCAACTCAACAAGCCTGCAGGCCCAACATCGACCGACGGAAAGGCGGTCCCGGTCAACAGCTAAACCATGCGGGTACACAACAGACCCGCAGCAGTCGCTGCCGGAGCATAGTTCCAGACGCAGCCCGAACTCCACCGGGACCCAAGGTTAATTCGCTGCCTGCCGAACACGCCGGAATCAGCTGCTGTCTGCCGTCTCCGGAGAAACACGGCCCCGAACAAAAGGCAGTGGTCCGACGAGGCCGCGTAAAGAAAGAAAGAGAGAGAGAGAGAAAGAAAAATAACGAGAGAAGGCACTGGGTGCTCCCGCATGCCCTCACGCAGTCGAGGGCTGGAAGTAAAGCGGCCGTCAACGAACGCTGCCCTGGAGAGCCTCGTCCCGACCACGGCTTCAGAAGACAGCGCGTTGCGGCCCCTCAGGCACTTGCGTTTGCTTACGACCGAGTTCTGGTGATCTGTTAGGACGAGAAAACACACGCTGGCGCCGTCTATTAGGTGGCCCTGCAAGTGTATTTCACTAGAGCGAAGGTTTTGTAGTATTTGAGAGATCAAATGGGCGTACTATTTATAAGAAACGATCGCATATGACGTTGTCAAAATGTTTTCGAGTCAATAATAAAATAATGATGCTCGAAAAAAAAAATATACGGAAATATACGGAAATGCCAAGTGTTGCACGGCTACACGAGGTGTCGCCAGTTGTGAAAGATTCCTTGCGGGTTTTAAGGCACTCAGTTGTAAACGGTCGCAACTGTGTGAACCGGTTTTACCCACTCAGAAGCGAGTGGTCACTGCACTGCGCCGCGCTCAGAGACAGCAGGTTGTTCGTGCTCATAAGTTCTGGCATAGCATAGGGTGCGGTTGAGCTTGACCAGCGGCGTTAATGCCTGGGCGGTACAAACAAAACCCATACGGAGAGCCCCATGATGCATTGCTGCACGACACTGTTAGCGTGAACGTGACTTCGGCACTTTTTCGTATTTTACTTCAAAATGGTACTTGTAGGGAATTAAAATTTACCACTTAGGTTAGTGGCACAACAGTGCACCTTCCGTCACTATACTAGTCTTAATGACAATCCTTCATTACATACAAAAAAAAAGAAAAAGAAAAAATACACAGCGATGGTTTCTTTGCACTAACGGTATCGCGGAGAGTACATGTTAAGACAATAAACAGAATCCGTTAAAAAAATACCCCTCCGGCCAAAAAACAATACAAAGAACCCATAAATCTAAAAAAAAAAGAGAATAAACACCGAAAACACGAAACCTTACTTATAGCTGCATGCCGGAGGCACCCGATGTTGTATTTTACCCCTATCAGCTATAGCACTTGTTCGGGTTAGCTCATGTCGCCGCTAGCTGAACATGTCTGAGTAAATACACAAGTATAAACGAAACGTGCCCCCCCCCTCCCCCCCACCCACACACACACACAAACACAGACACACACACACACCACCCCATCCTTCTCGATCCAGCTTCTCGTATTTAAAAGCATTTCCGCGCGTCGCACCGGGAATAGCCGGCCACGAACCGGGCGGTAGCCTCCCGATGAGCCCACGCTCCGTTGGATCCAGCGGGCGGCGGTGCCTATTCAACTTAACCGATAAGCGCCGAGTGCCTGTCTATAGCCTCTCAGGCAGCGCGTAAGGGAAGCTACCGAAGGAACACGGCGCAACAAAAAGACAGCACAAAAATGACGAGGAAGAGGAAAAGAGCTAGGAGGAACGGAAAAAGAGGGGGCGGCCTCCAAAATAGTCGACGGGGGTGCAAATCCCGAGTTCGGCGTGCTCGCTGGGGCGAGGCCACGGCGGGGAAAACCTCCCGGTTTAGCAAGGCGCCACCCGCGACGAGCGGGGCGAGCTTCCGACGAGCACGGCAACTGTGCGCGGGCCGCTCACGCTTTCAAGAGCACGCGCCCGTCGTCGATATCCCCTTGGCTCTCGTCTGCACGCGATACGAGCAAGTCTTTTCTCGTCGACTAGTTTCCAATCGCTGTTTCCTTCGTTGTTGCTCCTGTTCAATTGGAAGGGGGAGGGGCGGCGTTGTTTCGCTCTCACCAAAGTGGGAGCGTCACCGACAGGTGGCATGGGTTCACGGGCCGATGGAACGCGATGGGATTCGTGTCTAGAAAAACAATGAACAGCAAGGAAGAGAGCGCGCCATGAAACACGAGAGAATGGCCGTAAAAACGGAAACGTTAAAAATAACAACTAAACAACCATGCGTGGTATTGCTGTTGTTCCGCCGTAATCTTCCTTTTTTCTCCTTTATTTTTTTTAACGTATTATGCGTTCTGAGGCCCGCACTACGGGTATCCAGCAACACGCGAAAGCATAACGACCAAACGTACGTTCGTACGCCGCCACGCAGTCACGTGGCCGCCATGCGGTAAATTTGGTAGGCAATATATCGCCTCCAACATTTAGCGGATTCCATTGGCTCTGGAAGTACGAGCTTCTTGCACATCCTCTACGTACAAGAATTTCGTCAGACATGTCCGCAGGGGACTGCATTTTATTTTTGTGTTTATTTTGAACATTTGTAACCCCTCGGTCCCTCTATAGACGATTGCAAGCAAGGCCACTGACTGCCGCCATAACTCTGTGCTGAGAAGCCCGTGCAATTTCGAGCTTGCCAAAGCTATGTTCACGCGCAAGCCGCACGTGCTTGTTCTCATGAGGCACCGATCGGGGCGCCATGCTTGCGGTTGTCTATGTGGAGAGCAAGTCGTCTGCTTCTCGCGCGGGAGTTGCGGTGACGTCAGAAAGTCGCCGAGCCCGAACCGCGTTTTGGATCGGCGCATGACGATGACGCTATTTCTTCGTGTACGCAAGGTTTTTGTCGATACTCTATCTTAGAACTCGCTTCTGTTCGTAAACAAAAGTTCGTACTATCGGCGGAACGCTGTACGGCAAACTGCCCGAAGAAAAAACAAACAAAAGAAACAAAGAAAATTAACAAGTCAAAATGCGTGCTCTATTTAAGGTTGATACGATGATGTCATCCCTATACCCACCCATACTCCCTATCTCTAACTCCCCTTCGTCTTCTCATCCCCCGAAAAAAACAACAACAAACGAAATAAATAAATAACTACACAAAAAAAGCTTAGCGCGTCCGATAGCCGTACGTTTAACTTATTCGAGCAATAATTCAATCTCGTTTTTCTCAATATCTTTTTTTAAAATATTATAATGGTTCTCGTAAAGCTCCCTCCCCCACCACATGCTCTCTCCAGCCCCCAGCCCCGGCAGAATGGAATGACGACCGACGAAGCCGCAGTCTCCCCGACCCCGAGCGGTGTGCGGGTATCCCCGCACGTCGCACATAGACGTGACGCCGATTTCCACATTAGCATCGATCGTAAAGACCTGCCAACAGCTTCCCGCGCTCTGCCGAACAGAGAGGGAGCTGCCGCCGCCGCTGCAGCCGGTCCGAAAAAAAAAAAAAAAAAATCAAACGTTTCCAGGTATTGAAAGAATAGAAAAGGTAACGTTTCAAATGGCCCAAATGTGCGACACACAAAAAATAAAGAAGAAATTATTATGAAAAGAAAAGGTGATTGAAATAACAACAAACATGTAGGCGAGCTAATGATTTTCAAGATGAAAAAAAAAATACACAAATGAAAAGCAAACGTGAGAGAGAACTAAGAAGATTATTGTCGTTAACGGACGCAAGAAGCTATAACTGCATGCCTCCTCGATACGATTTTAAGAAAGAATATATAGACAGAAAGAACAAATGGGAAATAAAACGTCGAATGTGCAACTGACGTGGTTACAAATGCCAAGAGTTTAACAAATAAAAACAAAAACGAAAAAGAGACAGAACTTCTTTCTTTTTTTAACGTTCACTGGTTTTAGATGTCTTATAACGCAAACGCATTACACTGAGTTTATGACACGAAAACGAAAGCGGAAGTCGAAGTAGGAAATAAACCGGGACGTGCGGGACGTTTTGATACGGCGCCCTGAGAATTACGGTCTAAGTTACGACGTGAGAAAAAAACGACAGCGGTGAACTTGGTTTTGTTTTACACTAGAGAAAATGTCTACGCCGTCTCTGCGTTTCCGCAGATCACGCGATGAGTGTCCAAAAGATGGTTTGAACCGAAATCGCAATTAGCGTATACGACAAACATCATATTTCGTTTGCTCATTGTCTGCGTCTATTACGTCTTCAAAATCATAACTTTTTTTTTTTTCTCGTCATATGTTGAACGTGCTCCGTTGGTTCCATCTGCTGTTCGGGAGAAAGTGAACGCGCAGAAACGTGGACCGTTTTGGTTCCACACTTAAAAAACTTGAGAAACGCCGGGCGTGACACGTTCAGCCTTCTGTTTTCTTGAATCGTCTTTCGGCGTTCTGATCAGTGAATGGTACAATTTTATTAACTGCGGAAATATCGCAAAAAAAAAGAAAAACACGTTGTAACGTTTTCCGTTTTTTAAGCTGTCAAAGACTACCACAGGTTTTAGAGTGTGTAATCCAGGACAGCTTATGTGACCGGTCCCAATCGTTCACCGAATCTAGGTTACCTTTATGTGGAGAACTAATCGTTAAACATTGTTGCACTTTTCTCATTCGTTTTTATCCTTGTTGTCGACTGAATTCTCGTCTATTTGAAGGTTGGTTGGAAGACAAGTTGCGATCGCAGATTTATTTGTATTGTGGTAAGGAACTGTTGAGATACTTTGGGCAAGCTTGACGATCCGTGACGAAACTGTAGGTCATGTGTGCTGGAAAACGCCCAAACTTCTAAAAGAAACTAAAAAAAACAAAAAAACTAACGATTGAACGTAAAACACAAGATCACTGTCAGGGCTTGCAAATCCTTTATAGTATACAGACCCCATTTGTGTTTTTTTATAATCACAAAAAAATGGCGATTTTGTTCGCAGTTTCTTTCTATGAAGCTAGCTTTCGCCGGAGCGTCGTCTAATTAATTGTGTTTGCCTGTATGTTTATACAGCCTGAAGTTAGTCTGCCTTTGCAGACGTTTGGTGTTTCAGCTGTAGACGAACAATTAAGCCAGTGCAGTACAACCGAGAGCCTGGGGTGTTTAACGTGCACCACATAGTAGTGATACACAACCGCACGTTGGTACGATGCTCATCCAGATCGAAAAGGGCAGGGGTGGGGATTGAAGTAGCCTTGTCTCTTAACCGGGTTCCTCTGTTTAACAAAGAATACGGAAAAATTAAAATAATGGGTGAAAACGTTTCGTTGTTAAGACATACTTATAGATAAATACCCAATTACCAATAAAGAACTTAAAAAGGCAAAAAATAAAGAGCGGTTAGACCTCATTAAACAGGTATTTACGTAAAAAGGTACACATAGTTTTGTAGCAGGCAGCGCCATAATGATGATGATGACGAGGTTACGGCTATTCCCTTTGTAACGGGCGGGCTCAAACTGTGTTCGTGCACCAAGCCGAGGGTCCATTAAAAGCTTAGTTCCCCCTAAGATGTACTATTCTCCACCAAACCTCCAGAAAACGTTTTGAGGTCTCAACAGCCGACCTGTTTGGACCCGATCTGTCCCACTGTGGGTTAGGGCTGTTTGCTTGTCCGTCACGTCTTGTATCGGTGGCTTGATGTCGTTTCTGAGTGCAGCCACTGAAGCCCAAAGCATGAGCGAGCATGAGTCGGCTCCGGAGCCTCGCACTCTAGTACAATATGCCCTATTGTTGCATCGTGGACCCCACACGCCCGGCGCACACTCGCGATCACAGTTGCGTCAAAGTGCCGTCTGTAGGGTAGCGTCCGTAGGACCCCGGCTCGCCATCTTGAATGCCGTGGCGCCATGTCTCGGGCATTTGGCGCAGCAGCCGCTCTGAGCTGGGTGAGATCATGGTTAAAATTGCGCACAAACAGAAAGGAACAGTATTGGGTGCGGTAAAACGCTGATGTATTGGGTGCGGTAAAACGCTAGTAATATTTGCCGCACGCTGGGGCGTGTGTGTTGTTGAATGGATTCACGTTTTTAAACACTCTGTACCTGTTTCGTGCTGGGTAATATGGCTTCCGCCGGTACGGCGACGCGTGCAACAGCGGCAGCGAACGCGCCACGGATCGAAATTGAAGGTGATCGCTCAAGACTGCCGCATCAGTTCACGGCGAATAAATTTCCGGTTCCCTTAAGGTTTTTTTTTTTGTTTTTGTAGGTAAAGTACACACAGAAAGATTTGTCGTTCCGTGTCCACCACAACAAGAAAACGAAGACGCGCAAAGTAAGAGCATCGCGGAAATGATCGCAGTCGGCTTGCTATGCACCGCACCGATGTTTATCCGCGCAAAATAATTAATTGAGGATCCCGTGTCGACGGGTGTGTTTTTTGTCAAAAACTGAATACTGCAACGTCGATATAGGCCCATTGCAAGCGTGGGTCTATCAGCGGTTCAGCATTTTGCGGCATTCTAAGTTGATGTTTATTACCAGCTACATTGCGCACTCATCTGTAAAATAACAAGCATGCAGTCGGGTTGTGACAGTTAACATAATTTAACGGTTCTCTGCTGTGGTGCAGGAGATCGCGATTTAAGGGAGCCGATAAGAAAACCCACGCTTGGTAACGGGAACGGACCTTTAGCTACTAAACAGCCTTTATGCAGGGGTTTCCCCAGGAATTGAAATTAGGGGGGGGGGGGGTCTAAATGTTTGGGGTGGGGGTGGGGGGGGGGTAGGGGAGGGGGGGTTATGGAAGGCATTGAGAATAAAGGAGTGGCTGCGAATTAAGGGGGTGCCTTCAGAAAAACAAGGAAATGTACACCCCCCCCCCCCCCCCCCCCTAGGGAGTGTGTAGGGAAATCACTGCCTTTATGAATCGCAAATCATTCAGAACCGAGTGGCGGCACGTAGTTTGTTCTTTGAAAACGCTGTCGCGGGAGTGCGACCTGCAAAGATTACAAAGAGGAACTTTACAAACTGAAACGGCAAATCTCGAAGGAAGCTGTACTTACCTCGCGATTGTAACCCATGTTAAACGACGATACAGCATCGAACACGGAGCGCGCTCTAGTTACAAAACGTTGCGAGCACAGTCGAGAATTTGGCAAATGGCTATGGTCTTTTCTGTTTATTGAAATAACCCACTGCCGTCGGAAGTCCTGGTCGTGCGGGAAACGACGAAACTTGAGAACATTGCAGCCGCGATCGCCTTGCCGGATTCCGTGCGCGGTACTGGTCCCCTGACTATATTTTACGCGTCCGCTGGTTGTTCGCGCAACCGACAACCGAGCAATGGTACCCTGATGACCGGGTGGAATTGGTCATCAAATCCAGTAGCTTTAATTAAATCCAGAAAGCAAAAACGGAGAGAAAACTGCGGGCAAAGCAAGCGACCGTCGGGCATTGCATGCATCCAAGGCGCACATCTGGGGGCTTTCCTCGCTTCGCACAGTTCAGCGAGGAGGAAAGCAGGCAGTGTATACCGGATTCACATCCACCGGTCTAACATCAGACTTGGTACCTACGGCCCTCGTCTAAAAGCCGACGTTTTTTCTATTCAAATTCGGGAGTTTCGTTCATTAAAACAGTGAGTATGCAAGTTAAAACTGAAAGAAAAAGCACCGTATTTCCAGGGGCGTGCGCACAACAATATATAAAAGCTTAAAGAAAAACCTACTAACTTCGAATTTACCTCAATGCCTGAATCAGAGTGAAATCGTACCTGTAAATGCATATATATATATAAAAAAATCAGGTTGCGACGAATTTTTTGGGTGGTTGTTGGGTTAGGTTAGGTTAGGTTAGGTTAGGTTAGGTTAGGTTAGGTTAAATTAGGTCAATCTCCACTTTCGGTTTCCTTCGTCCCCTTCTTTTCTTTTTCTTTCTCCCTCCGTAGCCACGCGGCCACGAAATTAATACCGCAGTTTGCTGTTCCTTTCTCCTAACCATTAATCAGAGGTGCGTCTCATTCCCTTTTTCTTTTCTTCGCCGACCATACAAGAAGAGAATTGCTTGATTCGCGTTGGATAGTGCTGTTCAGAGTATTCTGTTGGTCGGCACTACCACCACACCTAGCAGGAAAAAAAAAAGTGTAATAGTTTGGAAGTAGAAGACCTAACGACCAAGGTGAAGACAACGTGATCCGCACTACCCAAGTTGTTATAACGAGAAACTCAAGGAAGGGGTAAAAAAAAGAGTAATCACGGGCACCAAGCACCACCATTCTCCGGGACGTCTGTATGATGTTGCATAAACTTTGTTTCAATTTACGCTTCTGTATGATGTTGCGCTCGTAACAAAACATGATTCATGATGTGAAAGAATTTAAAGAATTATTTACCGTTCCTAAATTAATTTACGCGGATCCAGCCGCCATTTCCCGAGTCTCCAAAATGATCGAATGCTTGTAACGCTCAAAGCTGCAGCTGCGAAACATCATTATTTTTTTTTCACACAGTATACATTCAACGGACTGGGAATATTTATTAAAATTACTCGTTTAAAATAAACAATAAATATTGAGTGCTGTCTCGATGCAAATGCGCACGCCTCTCTTCGTTATGAGTGCGCTTCGCCGCCCAACACGCCAGTCATGCGGCAAAGATGCCTACACAAACGCTCAAATCAGAGATGACTACATCGACCTGACTTCCTTTATCCTTAGTTACTTGACATTACCGAATTTTTCTACCTTTAATCGGCTGCTCGTTTTTGGAATTCCTATATGTCCGTTGCTATACTACGTTTGAGCCTATGTGCAGACGCAGCCAACGCTACGATCATGTAATCGACCACTCAAGCAGCGTCCAAAAAGCAATTCACTAGGACTACTCTGTTGATGACTGGTTCAGCGATGATAGAACATGTACAGAAACATGACGAAGAACATGATGGCGCGCTTTTGACGCTGTCTGATAGGCCCCATCCGCGTGTAGCGTAAGCAGCGTCTGGACTTAGGTGAAACAAAGTATAGTTGAAAGATGTGGTTGTGTTGTCGTTGTCTTACATTTTTATTCCTTCTTCAATCCTGACCTGCACCAATACGATTTTCGTCCATCAATACCAAAGCTCTCTGTGCGTCATTTAGGTTTGTGCATTTTTTTTTTCTGGTGTTTTATTTACAGTGCCCCTTACAACAACAACAAAGTGTGTGTGGGGGATCTTAGCACATTTATATTACACAATCATTACAGCAATACCTGCATAAATAGTAATGATATTAGAAAGAAGTGCACGAAAATGAAGAAACATTTGCGAGAGGAATACAACGAGTTAGTAACTACGCAATTAAAAAATAAAACGATTGAAAGAGCCAGAAAAAGAAAAAGGCCTCCACAGCCTCCACTTCGAGGAGCATGAATAATGTTATATATTATTTAGAAAGCGGAGGATTCAGTTAAAATGGGTATAAAAGAAGGTAACCATTCATTTTAGCGATCTGTTGTTCGTGCAAAAAACGGCAATACTCGCGCATGCGAGCAGAAATATCTTGCGCTGGATGAATATCAGTAGACGCAAATGATCTATGAGCATAGCATAGAGAACAATATTATGACAAACGGAAAAGTTTATTTTTATTTTTTGTATATCAAAATTTTGAAAGATTTTGGGAATGTGCAGTTGCAGACACTCTCTGCTGAGAAGAGTACGCTCGCGAAACGACTCTTGCAGCATTGTTCTTCACCGACTCAAGACAATTAGAGTTGCTTGATATATGTAGGTGCTATAAAATATAGGTTAAAACGGAAGCATTTTTCAATGTTGTCTAATGCACAGTCACTCCGTTTTTTTTTTTGTTAATATTCTCAGTCAACAAAAAGTGACTCAATTAACGAGGTGTATACGAATAGTCCTTGTGTCCCATTAACAAGGTATAAACAATGTCTACAAAAACGTATGGTGTTTTCAGTGCCCTTTGCCATAGGCCGTGAGCGAGATGCTCCCAACATATATTTCAGAATCATTTCTTACGGCGTGTCTTTCAATCGAAAAGCGCGCGTGGCGACGAGGCTGATATCGCGCGCAGGAGCACCGGTGCTAGCGGTGCGCAGAAAGGGAGAGCAACCAGGCTGACTCACATTGGTCCTCGTCCTCTTCTTCCTCGTCATCTTCGTCCTCGTCGTCGTCGTAGTCGGTAACATCCAGAGTCGGTATGACCAAGGTGTTGCGGCCGCGCGCCTGCACCGCCGCCGCCGCCGCCGACGCCGATCGACGGCTCACGCTGGGTCGCTCACACCACATACCGTCGCATTCGCTGCTAGCGGCACGGGACACCTCACGAGCACGCACCAACCCACCGCGATCAAGCTCTTCTGCAGCGTGCCTTGGATGCCATTCCTTTTGCACGACTAGCCGCGGTGACTGCAAAATCGACGGGAGTTCGGATGCGAGCGAACGCGTCTGCCGCTTCCTCCACAATTCCAGTGTCTCCCCAGAAGCCAAGGCCTTCTCCTTTCCTTCTCTGACGTCATCAGCACCTAATCCCCGCAGTGCCGTCTAGCGCGCGTCTGCGTCGCCGCCATCGCGTTCCTGACGCGTTTTGTGACGTCTCACGGCGGGCGCAAGTCGGTTCGCGGCGACGGTGCAACGCCGGCCCGTACTCTCGTCGAGGCTTCTGGGTGTTCCCCGCTTGGAGCGGGTCGGAGAAATGCTCACGATGACGTAAAGCGAAGACCTTTCCTGCTCTGCTCCAATTTCCCTCCTGCCTCTTCCTGCAACAACGCCCGGCGAGAGAGAGCGAACTCCGCCGCGCAGCTTCCGACCACGTGGTTCGGAACACGTGATCGAGTCCCTTGCCCGGATGAGCATTTGCCGGGGGGCGTCTGCTACTGTGCCGTCTGCTCGGCTACTCTAGAAGCCCGATTTCATTTCAGTCTCGGTCCCCAAATTTGCCAGGCCGCTTTAAAACAAAACGACAATCGGCAACACTTCTCCTTAACTTTCTAAACGAGAGTTGCGAGGAAATAATTCATACAAGAAAGAGATGTTGACTCTAGTACCGCCCACAGCGCCCCGTGTAAACGCGACAGAATTGATTTGACCTCCTCTTCTAGCGAAAAAACTAACCGCCATCATAAATATAATTTTATAATTTGTCGTCCTCCTTATTTTTCTTTTACGCTTTATGTTTTCTTTCGTTTCTTCGGCACTACGCGCAAAGAAAAGCCAAAGGACAAGAACGAACCTCCTTCATTTCCCCTCCATTACTCTTCTTTAAGTAGTAATCAATTTTTGTCCAGTGAGTGCGGAGTTTCACTGGATATTGTGATCGATAACGGAATTCTGGTTTTACGTGTGATTTGCGTGTTTAAAGACCATAAATATCGCCGTTGGGATTATGCAGCTCATGACGGAATAATGAACGATCGTTCTGTTTTTCCCGAATTGGGAATAAAATGGTAAAGCGCGCGCAACTCCTGAGATACCCGTCGAAGAAAAATTCGCTGGGGGAAAACACAAACGTGGCTGCATAAGCTTTGTATTCACGCCTCCGTATGGCGTTGCGCTCGTAACAAATAAATTCATAATCTGAAAGAATTGGAAGATTTGTTGAGAGATCTGAGAATATTTTATGCAGGTCTAGCCGCCATTCTTTGGGTCTTCAAAATAATCGAACGTCTGTAACTTTCAATGCTGCAGCTGCAAAACATTAATATTCTGTTTTTACACAGTATACATAGAACGAGCTGGGAATTTCTACTAAAATTGCTGGTTTAAAATGAACACTAGACGCTGTGTATTGTGTGCGTTTTCACCACGCATAGCGAACACGACCTTTGGCCCAGGCAACGGCGGGCCGCGGGCTAATGTAACCGGAGACGCCTGGGGGGAGAGCGAGCCGCGGAGAAGAACGTGACGCCTGCGTGAAAGAACAGACTGGGCGCGGTCGCAGACCGAACAAGACGCTTCTCAACCGAATGTAATCCAACAGTTAAATAAATATATCCTGCATTATCCCAAATTACCGGTACATCACAATGGCGACAAGGTGGGAGTGGTCGAAATCATGCCAGAGAGCCTTCAACGAAGCGAAGAAGCAACTCACCAAGCAGAGTCTGCTTGTGCACTATGACCCTGCACTTCCTCTGGAACTGCACTGTGACGCATCGAGCCATGGCATTGGTGCAGTACTTCAACGCGTACTACCCAACAAGCAACAGAGGCCGATCGCCTTGATGTCAAGAACGCTTTCTAAAGGTGAGCGAAACCACTCTCAGATTGACAAAGAAGCGCTGAGTCTAGTTGAGGGCGTAAAGAAATTGCACCAGTATTTGTTTGGACGCCACTTCACGCTGTGGACGGACCACAAACCCCTGGCATCGATTTTCAATCCCGGTAAGGGAATCCCAGGCACGGTTGCAGCAAGAATGCAGCGATGGGCAATCATCTTGTCAGGGTATGACTTCGACATAAAGTTCGCGTCGACCTATAAGAACGTAGTCGCAGACACGCTGTCGAGACTCCCAAATGACTGACAAGGGTGCTACAAAATCAGAAGCTACAAGATATGGACTGCCAGAAAGGATTGTGACAGACCATGGCCCGCAATTCGGACCCAGCGAATTCCGGGATTTCATGACAAGAAACGGAGTGCAGCAGTCATTCTCACCTCCGAACCACCCCGCAACGAACGGTGCGGAAGAAAACTTCGTGGGAACATTCATGACGTCTGTCAACGCAAGCCTGAAGTCGGGGCTGACCATGGAAGAGGCATGCCATAACTTCTTGGTGGCATACCGGACGACCCCGCACACGACAACTGGATCATCACCTGCCAAAATGATTACAGGAGACGAATTTCGCACAAGGTTCGATCTTCTTAGACCATCAATAACGGATGTCGTGCGGTCAGAACAGGCGAAGCAGCACGCCTCGCGCAACTCTAAAGAACAACACCTACATCAGAACGACCAGGTCTGGGCAAGAGACTACAGGATCGGCAAGAAATAGTCGCAAGGAGTCGTCGTACGAGTTCTAGCAAACCGAACATATGAGATTCGCACGAACGACGGAAATACCTGGAAACGGCACATTGAACAGCTGAGACATGTACCCCAGGAGGAAGAAGGAATATCTCCGAATCAAGACGATAGCCTCAAGGGCGCAAAAACATCGAAAAAGTTCGCCCCTTCCCGCGTAATCACTCAGCAAAACGGTTCACCGTCTCCGATTTCCAGTGACGACTTTCCAACCACAATTAGAGACAGCCAGAACGATCCTGCAACACCGGAGGCAGGAACTCCAAGCTCGCCAGCCAGACCGCTTAATGGCACACGTGACCAAGGCATGGAGGGCAGGGCAGCCCTCCTCTTCTCAGAAGATCAACACGGACGCGCCAGCCACCTACGCGGCTGGGCCTGTGAAAACGTGAAAACGTAAGGGGGAGATATTGCCGTGTATTGTGTGCGTGTTCGCCACGCATAGCGAACACCTTTGGCCCAGGCAACGGCGGGCGACGGGCTGATATCCATAGTAACCCTGAGACGTAGGAAAAAAAAAAAAAAAAAAAAAAACAACGGACAGGACATTGAAGTCTCTAACACAGCTTGAAATTTATTTAACAACCATCGTCTTATACACCAACTCATCTCTGTTACGTCACGGCGCGGTGGTGGCGCGTCAGTCGCACTTCCGGTCTGGGGCTGTGGGCGGAAGGCCCCATTTGAGACGTGTATTCCTGCGTTGTTTTGAAAGGAACCAGACAAAAACCTGCCTTCCCGTGAAAAGCCGCGACTGGGACTGTACCAAAAGAGTCGAGAAAGGTTTGAAGGTCAGTTTTCATGTGTTCGGTTCGTCCAAGAACGTGGATATGTGCCGTGAAAAGAGAAAACCAGACGCCGTCGGACCACGATTGCTTGGGCGGGAAGCACTTTGGGTTGAATTCACGGATATTTGTGGTCAACACATTTATTTGTTATGTTCCAACATGAACGCCGGGAAACCGTCAAGTTGTACGGACCAGCACCAGCAGCGGACTACTTTCAGTGCGTCTTAAAGTTCAAGTTCAAACGGCCACCTGTTCGTTCGAACTGTCGTCTGCTCTTTCAAACGTTTCTGCTTGTCGTCTGCTCTTCTAGACGACACCGGCTTGTAGGCCAAATGTTCGCCCGGTACTTGCGATAAGAAGTAAGTGCAGGGCTCAAAAGACTTATGTTTGAAGGGTGGGAAGCAGGCTCGATGTAAACAATAAATACAAGGAGACGTTGATCATTGTTACCAGTGGCAATCACCGACTTGTTATGCCTGATTCACTTGGTCCGATTCTGGTTGCGATTTTCAATACCGACGTCGACCATCTCAGCTACGGACGGTTCACGCTTTTGCAGCCCCAGCAACGTCGCGACTGAAAATTGCGAGCGAAATCTCATCATGCGAATCAGGCTTTAGCGTACATTCTGCGGCGTACACGCGGAATGAATCGCCGCATGTCACGTTATTCACGCGATGTTTTGCGGTGTAACGAGCCGCGGTAATTTCGCTGACGCCGCTCAAGTAGTCAGACATTGCCAGGACGACGTAGAATCAACAATTCAAACGCGAAAAAGGGCAGGGGGACTCACACAGACGCTGACAACATCGCATTTCAATGGTTTGTTTATGGGCGACGGCGAGCTTCTTGCCCACACCCTCATCGCGCATGCGCGGCGCCGGTGGTGTCCGCTAGGGGCGCTCCGGTTTGTTTGTAAACATGAGTTGGTGTATATAGATGTCACCGACCTCCATCACAATTCAAAAGACCTCCTCGCCCACTTCACAGTGTACCCTCACCCTCAACCTATACCGACAAACGCACACAAAAGCAAACACGCCCGAAACACGAAGGGACAACTCGAAAAGGTAATAACAAGACCTTCCGCACTTAGAAAGGTCAGACTGAAGCCCAGGTTGTCCGGAAAAAAAAAAAAAAAACACACCTAAAGGAACAGAAGAACCCGATCACTTAACAAAAAAAGAATTATAAACCTAGAAACGTTTTCGTTCCCTTATCAAAGGATAATGAAGGTTGACTGACTCAGTTCCCGGAGCTTAAAATACGCAAAGTTTCTCTTAACACTCTCCTATGGCTATCTTTCTCTCTATGTAAGACTTCAGTGCCCTCCCACTTTGGTACACAGTTGTTGCACTCGACTACATGTTTAGCAATATCAGAGTTCGGTGCATTATTTTTAACCACCCTTTTGTGCTCTACTATACGATTGTTTAAACACCGACTAGTCTGTCCTACGTAGGGAAAACCGCACCGTAGAGGAATATTATATACGACCTCTTCCTGACAAGGCACCGCGGGATCCCGGTGTTTTTTCGTACACCCCAAACCCGCCCCTGAAAAAGGCGTCAACGTTTCTAGCTTGTTCTGCGCTTTAAACACAACGTTAACACCAAACGTTTACGCCACAGACCTGACATTGTGTGAGATGACATGATAAGAGGGAACAGACACCCTATTTTTTAACACTGTCTTCTCCGGGGAGCAAAAACAATCCGGTCCAACACTTTTGACACCACACTGGATATAACCACCTGTCTGTAGCCCGCTTCCAAAAGGCGCTCCAACTGCAAGGCTACTGCCCTCTCCATCCAATGTACACAGGACTTTTTGCATGCGTTTCCAATAACAGAAGCAATCACACCTCTCTTCACAGTTTTCGAATGGCAACTGTCGGTGGCGAGTAACAACTTTGCCGCTTCTTTCTCATATCTCCAGCAGAGACCGTTGCTGGTATACAACCTTAAATCCAAATACCAGCGAACCAGCAAATACCAGCAAACCAGCAGTACTGTACCGGCAGGCTTGCAGCACGCACATGATGTAAGTCGTGATGAATTAGGTTGGCTCTTCAAAACAGCAGACTGCTTGAGTAGCTAGTGCCACTTCCTTTCTCTTGTTCGATGTAGATAAGAAAATTACGAAATTTTGGTTTAGTTTCGTATTAAAAAATATTTCCCACGTTTTACATATGTTTAAATTCTGGTTTCCCTTTTTCCCTAGCGGTCATGCTTTTTCCCACAATATGGGAAATTTCCCACGATTCGGCAACACTGAGCCCGACCGCCCGACTGTATACGAAGGGTGGCCGGCTGGCGCCTCGGACATTGCGAGTTTAATGATGATGATAGCTGTTCTGAGCGCCATATTGCTTCGAAACCGAAACTACGTCAAACGGCGTTAGATCGCGCCTCATCGAAGCTGAAAATTTGAAAACAAATACCTCCTATTATATGCGGGTTTTTACGGTACATCTGACATACACCTCTGCCAGCGCAATGCGCGGCGTCGCCGTCGGTGCAGTGCTATCGCGAAGGGGACCTATGAAAGTTCGAGTTAACCAAAACACGCGCGCAAAGGGATTCGTGTTAAACGATTTTGTTTTGCATTGCGTCTATGGGAAACCAACCAAAACTTCTTACTTTGTTCGGCATATCCAAGCATTCCGCTTAAGCTAGTTCGCCTTAGCGGGAGTCTACTGTATATTTTTTTTCTGTTAAGTAATGGGTCAATTGTTTCGCGGTTGGGGTTCTTCTGTTCCTTTAGGTGTGTGTGTTTCTTGTTTTGTTTTTTTTGGACAACCTTGGGTTCAGTCTGACCTTGCTAAGTGCGGAAGGTCTTGTTATTTCCTTTTCGAGTTGTCCCTTTGTGTTTCGGGCGTGTTTGCTTTTGTGTGCGTTTGTCAGTATAGGTTGAGGGCGAGGGTACACTGTGAAGTGGGCGAGGAGGTCTTTGGAATTGTGATGCAGGTCGGTGACATGTATATAAGACGATGGTTGTTAAATAAATTTCAAGCTGTGTTAGAGACTTCGTTGTTCTGTCCGTTTTTTTTTTCCTACGTCTCATGGTTACTATGGATATCATTCAGCAGCTCGCCTGCGTTTTTTACCTTTCTCCGCGGCCTGACGTAACCGGAGACGCCGGCAGAGGCGAGCGAGCCAGGGAGAAGAACGTGACGCCTGCGTGAAAGAGCAGACTGGGCGCGGTCGCAGACCGAACAAGACGCTTCTCAACCGAATGTAATCTAACAGTTAAATAAATATATCCTGCACCATTCCAATTTACCGGTACATCACAATAGATATTGAATGTTAAAAGTGCACTGAGGAGGTTTCTGATTATAATGCAATTAATGCAAAGGTGGAAGCGAGCTGGACAAAAATTACAGTAATAATCCCCGGAGAAGGGGAACGAAGGGGACACAGAAGAGACACAAATTTCCGAACACAGCTAGGTGACTAGAGCGCGACCGAAAGGCGTCCCGTTCAACGCTTCTGTGATCTTATTTTGTGAAATGCAAATTTCGGTTCAGTATCCCTTTAAATGTGCCCTAAGGAGGTCTCTGGAATCACCTAAATAGGACGATAACTCCCTTCGCGGGCTCTAAGCATCCTAGAAATCCATAAATCACAACGATGCGTGGCCGATTTCCCTATTAAAAAAGCGATCAAATATCGAACACACCGAGGTCATCTCCGGCGATGAGAGGAGCATTGTTCCGGCAGTGAGGACGACATGCGACCAATGAAAACGCGACATTTCGTTGAAATTGCAAACGCTGTTATGACAAAATGTGCATGATTTTGTATATGATAAAAGTAAGTAAGCGTAGTCGAAAAATGTTACTTTTTCGCGGAGAGGGAGCATAATACTGCAATAATCGTCTCAATAACAGCACACTAAGATTTTTTTTTTTTTTTTCCGCGGGTGTGATGTGTCCGGTTGTCAGCTCTCGAGTTCGCTCGATGGGTTGAATCGTAGTCCGGGCTGGATGGGCAACAAGCCACGCGCATTCGAGATATCACTACGCAGTTCCAGTGACTGGTGGCGCGAGAGTTTTTTAGTGGTTCTGGTTTCGCAACATGCTCTTACCATCGCCGGAGATGACCTCGGAGCTAACAACGTGTAAGCTCACGGGGCCTATTCCAATGAGCGTGACAAAACACCGATATTTGACCGCCAACAAAATGAAACCAACATTTTGGCGACCGGAGAGATTTTCCGCGGTGGCGATCTTTTAGGAACGTGTAGTTTCTGGTCAATTAGAGGCTCTCTCTCTCACGCACACACCCGTTCACACACACACTCAAACACACAAAAAAGAACGTTGCTAATAGCATCTTCGATCAACAAGCACCGGAATCGCCCTGAAACCTGGACAGTGTACAGCGCTCCTCGGTCGTGTAGCACGAAGTCGGTGCAACCCGCGGTGGTGCACCGCGGCGAGCTCCACCATGTGTCACCTCGCATTTTGTTCCTTTTTTCTTGCGTAGGTCCGCGCGCGGTGCCCGTCTGCTGTCAATCTCTCCTGTTTTTTTAATCGCGGATTTCGCGGTCCCACACGAATGAACATCGTATACACGTGATTGTCGATGGGGTCACGGAGCGGGTGACAATTCCACAGGTATATGCTGCCCATCATTGGTGGTTCGAGACAGAGGACCATCACATAATGGCCGTACCTCGGTGTCATCAAAACACCTCGCAACGCTTTCCACGAAGTTCACACCTTTCGGGCGCTCCTTGCCGCGGGTCCATATCACATGAGCGAATGACGTTTTAGCGAACAGCGACATTTGAGCGAATCGACGTTTTAGCGAATAACGGGGGCGCGCGTTAACCCATCCGCCGCGCTGCGCTTACGCCGCTTCGCGGCGACAGTCTGCGGCGGCTCATTACAAAAACGTGAACCCATTTGGCCCACCCGAAAACGCCGCTTCGCGGCGTCCGACTATTCGCTAAAGTGTCATTCGGTGAAACGTGGGCGTTCGCCAAAACGTAACCCGATCAAGTGAGTGCCTCCCCCTTGCCACCGCTGCAATCGACGGTAATCGCGGCGATGGTAAGAAGATCGTCGTCTCGCTCTCAAAAGAGCTGAGGAATTAATCGAGTGCGGCTGCGATGAATTTTTGGATCGAGTGCAGCTGCGATAAATTTTTCGCGCATGTGTCTCGCGCTGTGCGCGAAAAATCTATTCGATCCGACGTCCGATCCGGCAATGCGACTGCCTGATCCGAAAAGATTGGTCGCTTCAGACATCAGATCGGCGATCCGGCATGCGTCCAACGTGCCAGATAGTTTCGCACGGCGGACGGACTGTCGGAAGCGTCCAGCCAATGACAGCACAGCTAGCGCGAACGTCATGATGACGTACTGGGTCTGGCGGGACGAACAAGAAGACGGGACTAACCTGGGGGACAAGAAGCCGGACGCGTGAATCCCGCTGACCCATTCGAGAAAGATGGCCTCAGCGAAGAAGGCACGCGCTTGCGAGAACGAGCTCCCAATTTCACTCGTGCGAGCTGAACCGTTAATCTGGGACCAGAGGACCTCCGCTGAAGCGCTTGGATCTCTTGGGCGGAGCCGAACGGATCGTCGTGTCGCATGCAAGATCAGAAGCGTGTGTCTCAAACACTCGCGTGCAGCAATTCGGAGTGGCGTTCGGACTGTCGGATCGGACGTCGGATCGTACGATTCTGCCGCCCATGTGTCTCGCGCTGTTCGTCTTCGCAAGGTCGCCGCCTCGATAGACTGCGTCGTCAGCTACTCCCCGTCATCTCCTCGAATCCCGCTCCTGGCCGCAACGCCTGATGGGACTGCACCCCGGCGCACCGTCGATTTTCTTGGTGCGCGTTGGGGCAACGAAAAGCTGCACCGGGAGGGTGTGCTCCGTTGATCGAGGAAGTCCGGTGCGCACCAATGCACTTGATCGAAGACCAAGGGGGGAACCTCGCTGCCCCGCTGCGCACTAGTGCGGGTGATCGA
The DNA here is from genome assembly GCA_013358835.2 of Ixodes persulcatus. Lineage (NCBI taxonomy): Eukaryota > Metazoa > Arthropoda > Arachnida > Ixodida > Ixodidae > Ixodes > Ixodes persulcatus. The sequence goes on from JABSTQ010011593.1 coordinate 275,432, forward strand.
GGATGCTATAAGACGTGTGAAACAGTGCCCATTGTCATTTTTTTTTTTGACTGACTGGACTGATTCTCGAAATGAAACATTTGCACTCTGTATTACGAACCGACCACCGTTGAGATCAACTTAGATGCCGTGTATTTTGCTGACCGCTGCGCAAAATGGGCGAGTGAAAACAAGATTGGGACTGGCAACAAATATTAGTGATGAGTTCATTTCTGGAGATATGTTGTTCGTGACAATTAAAAAAAAAGGAAAAAGGAAACGAATATTTCTAACGCATAAGTATGCACTAAAATAAGTTTAGACTGCGAAGTAAGAAACGAAGGGGTTATTACGATGTGATAGCCAGAGGCCTCAAACACGCGGCCCGGGTGTCACATGCGGCCCGCGTCTCGCCGGGACGCGGCTCGCAGGCAACCGTCGACAAGTGCAGGTTACCACGTCTCGAGCACAAAAATGGCATGCGCCATAGTTATTTCATTTCGCCGATACATTTTCGCTCGAAAAGTAGCTCTGATCTTTTAACATATTCACATAGTTCACACTTACCTTCGTTCACTTGTCCTTTGTTTCGATTTATTTTTTGCTTCCCAGCTTTTTGTATAGTACAACAGATCCTCTACTAGGCTGCAAGTGCGAGCTGTTCACTTAAGAATGCATGTAGGCTGCGTCAACTCTTGAAAAGCAGGAGCAACTTCCAAAGAAAAAGCTACGAGCTCGGGACTCTCGCATTAAGAAAAGATATCACCATTAAAATGCAAGTATTTGTTCAGAGTGTTGTAATACAAAACGTCAGGAAAGCAAGAACTGTCAAATTATCTTATTGTTTTTCTAGTGACATGTTTAGCTTGTTAAAATCCTTAGCGAATTGAGCAACGGGAATGACACTGTACTTGCACTCTTGTTCTATTAAAATTGCCAGCACGTTGGCGGGGCGGTGTCAATTTATTCATTGTCAAGCCAAATCAACGATTTCACCGGCAACATTGTGAGTTTACAAAAAGCATGAAGCACCAGGTCTCTTATCTTTGAAATCTTTAATCCCCCCCCCCTTCCCCCACTCTCCCGTCTTACGTTGTCCCTTGACCTTTCCAGTGTGGGCTATCGGCCCCCACACTCAAATGAGTTTGAGACCACAGCGTCTGGCAACACTGTGCGCTGCCATCTTTGTTGCGTCGAGATTCCTCTGCTGTTTGTCAATTTCGTAGGGCTTTCGGAAACAATCGAGGCCTACTGCTCACCGTAATCAATCCTCACCCACACCTGCGAGCTAAGGGTTAGTATTGTTTTACGCTCTTCCAGCGCATGCACGTGCTCGTCGCCCCGTCGCTCGCTGGTTTCACGCAGCGAAGGATTCTCCAGAACTACGCTTTTGCGCCCTGGCCTTTGCCAGCGCCGAAGACAACTGGTGAGACGGAGCATGTTCTTGGGCGCCCCACCAGATGACGCTGCGCATTTCGCATATGGTTTATTCTGTCGCAACCTGGCTGCTACAGTGGCGGGTTTCGGTAGTTCATTTTCAAGCAATGTCAGTCCACCTCAACCGAATAGCCTTAATTACTCTGTTTAACTTGTTAACAAGAAATGAAAGATGTATTGAACAGGAGTGCTACGATAACAAAGCAGTTCTTGGCGTCTTTAAGAACAAAATACGAATTTCCACATGTCGATCTGGAAAAGTCTTGACGTCGTCTATTCACAGGAGTTTCTTTGTCGCATCGGGGGAGCCACCAGATCAAAATTTCTAGGCTGCGTCTCTACCACAACAATTGCAGAGAGATAGAGAGAGATAATACTTGAATATTGTGAAGAGTTTGGCAGACGATTTCGGATATATTGGGTGTTTGCGAAATATCTCATGAAACATAGGCAACTGTTAATACACTTTGCTAAAAATCATCACTAGATAACCGATCATTTTCTACTGCAATATACTTGATGTCTTGGATAAGACCATGAGGCCGCTCTTAGGTTATCTTTTAGGAACACGTCTCGACTTTTGCCTCTAAACGATTACAACTTCCACATGAGGGCTTTACTTCCAGCCAGGGATTAGTGCACTGCGTGTGCTTTCTTGCTCTCTTGACATCGTAGACTCTATATATTTTTATATATTTTTCTTTTCCTTTTTTTTCTTCTCTCCTTTCCCCTGTACGGTGTAGCTAACTTCCGTTTCTTTTTTTCTTTTGGAGTGTTCTTTTTCTCTTTTTTTTCTAGTGAATTAAAACATCAGAACCAGATAGACCTGGACTCAATCCTGACCCTTGCAAGTTTCAATTTAAATGGGCAGCGTACCTACGCGTATTCATGTGTCACCACAGCGTGATGAACACTGAAGATTCCAGACTAGCTGTCATACTAAACTGGCCACATTTTTCATATAGCAGTGTCGCCATACACAAGCAGACCGTGGTCACGCTGTGTGAATATTCAATGTCTCATTTGCTTTCGCTCCAAAACAGAAAAAAAAAGTATACAGCATAAAAACGAATACATGCTATACATGATGATTGAAACCTAAGACAGTTGTTTGAAAAACGAAAACTCGGGAAGGAGGAAGAAAAGGGGACATTGAGACCAACGTTACTGGAGCAGCTCCGGTGACGTTGGTTGAGACATTGTCCGTCCCTTTTTCTTCCGCCATCGCGAGTTTCCGTTTTTCAAACCACAGTCTCAGGTTTCGATTCTCATGTATAACTTAAACCAGCTCGTCTGAACTTAAACCGTTTTTTCATTGGCGAATATATAGCCTCCCATAGGCCCTTTGCTGGCACGCTATCGGAGAGCGTAGGAAAGACAACGAGACACTAAATGTCAATTTTGCAAAGAGGATGATGAATATCTTTACGTAAGCGTAAGAGACAGGCTTTACAGCGCCGGAAACTAAGAAAACAGGCCTTATGGGCACAGTACCAGGGGCGATGAAAGTAGATGAAAACTGCCGTGGCAAATACAGTCGAAATGCGAATGCAAATAGATCAAGGTGCATAGCTCGGGTGCAATTCTGGCACACACACAAGTGTATACTCCCAGTCGAGTGATTATTGTGGAGTCATCGATGAGTGATAAAAATGAGAAAGACACAAAGTAAAAAAAAAAAAGAGCAAAGCAAATTAGACATTGAAGTTTTGGACAGCGAGAAGTTGGACTGCCTTTGAGGTGTGGCAACACTAGTTCACGCTGTAGATAATAAATTTAGCCAGTGCAGTACGACTGGTCTCTGGTCTCCATCGTGCATCACTGGCTATGGGACTGCACGCCGGTACGATGCTCATCCAAATTGAGATGCCTGCAGCGCGAGATCTCGCTCCACCATACCCTGAGCTGCGGTGCGATGACAAAATCGATCATCGATCTACAGCAAAAAATTTAAACGTGTTGTTTATAAGACGATCCTGTACTTGAAAGCACTTCTTTGACACAGAAAAAGAACTCGCTAAAATATGCGAGGGGAAAGTACCCTAACTTCTTTACTCTTCACGCAATCGTAAAACCCGTTAATTAAAGACAGCTTGAAATTCTGTTCAGTGTCTCCTATACACAAATCATTTTGGACGCACGTACCTTCGAGGATGACATTAAAGACTGTAATGTACCCGTGGGCCCTGTGTGGACATGTAAATAAATAAATAAATAAATACTTACATAGCCGCCTCAGATCTCTAGTTTTACAACCCCCCCCACCCCCCCCCTTTCTCCTGCGTCGATATGGGCACCCTGTTATGTATTGAGAGGCCCGCATGCCGTACGCTACAGGTCACTTACTCTTCTCCGTCCTGATCTTGTGGTGGAACAGAGCGAGGTTTTCTTCCTCAGACGAGGGTCCCGTGTCCTCGTCCATCGTCGTGCTCGCTGGCTGCGCACAAGACGCGAAATTGTCGTGAACAGTGTGCTCTCTCGCCAGCGTACAGTCGAAGCATAGATTTATTAAATAGGCGATATGCGTAATTGTTCGAACGTCTGACAACACTCTGTGCGCTGCCATCTTTGTTGCGTCGAGATTCATCCGCGGTTTCTCAATTTTGTAGCGTTGTCGGTAACAATCGAGGCCCACTGCTCACCGTCATCGATCCTCACTCACACCCACGAGCTAAGGGTTAGTATTGTTTTACGCTCTTCTTGCGCATGTACATGCTCGTCGCACCGCTGGTTTCTCGCCGCAATCAACATGGCAAACATACACTTCAGCTCGAAATTCGGCTGTGAGTGCCGGCAACGGCACGGGCGCGGGCGCCTGGTTTTCGAAAGCGCTTTACTGCGTAAGTGCTTGTGCGAGCGAAGGATTCTTCAGAACTACGCTTTCGCGCCCTGGTCTTGGCCAGCGCCGAAGCCAGCTGGTGGGACGGAGCATGTTCTTCGGCGCCCCACCAAAAGGCGCTGTGCATTCCGCATATGGTTCTCGTTGGCTCACTTAGAAGATGGTCTGACCGTCGAATGGGTTCTACCCGGACTTACCTATGCAGACGATGTAGTACTGACCGCGGCATCAGTCTGCGACATGCAGAAACTCCTAGATATCTGTACCGAGGTAGCAACAGGACTTGGATTGAAATTCAACGCCAACAAGTCAGCAGCGATGCTGTTTGCAGGTCTACAAGACCCAACATTTGGCAGTCTTCGACTCGGGGTGGACTGTGTACCTGTAGTAAACTCGTACAGGTACTTGGGCATTACACTCACAAATACAGATGACTATACTTGCAAGAGCACCACGCCCATCTCCGCCAAGCAGCCATCAGAGGAACCGGCATTCTCTGCAGACGAAATCTCTGGAGTTGCAATAGATTCGTTGTGACCCGGGAGCTGTGGAAGGCGGTGGTGGTACCAGGACTGACTTTTGCTAACGCTGTAGTGTGTGTCCCTGGAGATATCCGAGCTCACAAAGAACGTAGGCAGAGGGAGGTCGGGCGCCAAGCGCTAGGCTGCCATGGTACAGTAGCAAATGATACTGTCCAGGGTGATTTGGGATGGTCCTCTTTTGAAGCCCGTGAAGCTACCAGCAAAATCGCCTTTGACGGACGTCTCCGACATATGGACACCTGCCGGTGGGCCAAAAGCCTGTTCAGGTACACTCAACTGACTGGGGTGCAGACCCGCTGGCAGAAAAGCCTATACCAGCTCGAAAGCAAGTACGGTTTTCTTGCTGACCCTGTCCAAGCGTCGTCGGCCACGGAATGGGAGAGAGAGGTCCGGAAAAAGGTTCGAGACCAGGAAACACAGCAGTGGTTCAAAGATGGCCAATCGAAGAATACGCTCGATGTGTATGTTGCAAACAAGAGGACCATCGGCTCGGAGGCTAGGCTATACAATAATAGCCTGGGTAGTCGTCTGCTATTTGAGGCACGAGCCGGGGCACTAAGAACTCTGTCTTACAGACTTGGATTCTACCGTGACCACGAGCGTATGCCGGGTTGGCCCACGACGAAGCAGTAGCACACATTGTACTGGAATGTGCAGGACTCCGGTCATCCCGGTCAAGAGACAAGGACCGAGACCTTCAAAGCTCTCTGGAGCTTGCCGAAGTATTGGGCTTCACTGTTTCTAGAGATGGACACCAAACCACTGAGGTTAGGTCAGCCGCACCAGTAGACAGGCCTGCCTCGAACGAGACTACGGCCTCCAGCGGCCCCCCTGGGCCGTCTGTCGAGGCAACAAAGAGACGATTAGAGGACTGGTGGAAAAAGATCTACCTTAGGGGGCAATAACACGCAAATGCCCCCAGGCTTGGGCAGGAATATTGTTCGAGCCCGCCCGATCTAAAGGGCCGCATCATCATCATCATCATCATCATCATCATCATCATCACGGTCTATTAATGTACGCTAGAGGTTCAACTGACGTTAGTGCCTACGCGACTCCCGGGATGCGAATTAAAGCAGGCAGCAACCAGCCCACTTTTGCGGTGTTCCTGTGCATTCATTCCTATGGGAAAACGCTCGTGCATTTTGTCTTTTCGCCGAAAGTTGAATGGTAACTCCGGTCAAAGGTCGAACCAAAATGAATGACTGATATCGATTTACTAAGACTACCGTACGTTTCGGGCTATAATCCGTGGACTGTACGTGTTTAAAAGTTGCAATTTTAGGCTGTGCGGACTATCTACGCGTGGGGACTATACAGGATTTTTTTGTTTCTCAGTATCGTTGATTATGACCAGACCAGACGGATTTTGTGAACGAAAGAGTACGTTAATGATGATTTATGTATGTAATAGGCTTCTTTTTGAGCTAATAAAGCAGACATTTGTTAAGGTGTGCCGTCTCTGAGAAGGGTTTTATGTCGACTAAGCACCAGGTGTGGACTATGCACCGGGTGCGGACTATCTAAGCAAAAACTTTTATTTTTGTCCTCAAAATTTGCTTTTGCGGACTATACACCGAAGACGGACTATAGTCCGGAAAATACGGTGAATGGGAGCACTACCAAAATAATACACTAATGGGAAACTGCGATCCACCCCAAAAACCAATATTAAAAATCCTACCACCAGATTTTCAGCAGCCATTCAGCGGGTTGACTAATTGTCAAGCAACCTTGTGCCCCATTGTCATGTCCGTACTCGAGGAGGTTACTTGTTTGTACTGCCATTTTTTTCGCCGTGTCTTTCTGCTACGTTTTCAGCCATCCCAGCGAACGATTTCTGCTCGTTATGTTCTAGCGTCCGTAATTTGTTAGTGCTCCTCAGTGGTCGCTCACCAAGATTATAGATTCCCTGATTGCTGAAGCGCGTCGTGGTGCTGAAGGTGACGTTCACTGGCGGCCATAGTTCAGTCCGTTTCTGCTCAGCGCGAGCTTACGATTAACCTGCGTTTATCGTGGAAAAGAGCACAGAGGTGCGAACCTGAGTGGCTTCCGCGCATTGAAGCACTTTTGTCTATGAAACAATTTTAGCCTCCGACGCCAGTCACTTCGGACTGGTTTAGTTTAGCCTTGCCCTGCTTCCTATGGTTTGAGCGATATGCCTGCCTATTTGACAATGTAAAAAATCCGGCAATAAAAAAAAAAACCAAAAAAACTCGTCTTCCGTGCAGGAACTTTATGAATGTGTATGAATATTTGCTACAGATGTTTGATATCTACGAAGCAAAGCAGTAAAACAGCTGTACCATCTTTCTTTCTTTATTTTATTTGAATAATAATGCCGGCCTACTTTTGTGGGCCAAGGCATGTGGAGCGAAAGCTCGCGCTGCAGAACCCAGGAATCCTGGGTTCAATCCCCACCCCTGCCCCGTTTCGATCTGGATGAGCATTGTACCGGCGTGCAGTCGTGTATCACTTCTGCGTGGTGTACGTTAAAGACCCCAGGCTAGCGGTTGTACTGCACTGGTTAAATTGCTCATCTGCAGCTGGGAGACTCGTCGCCCGTTGAGGCAGACCAAGTTCTAGGCTGTATTAACATACACACTACCCATTTTTTTTTTCTATTCTGTTGCAGGAACACGTACCAAAGCAACGAGATCGCGCGCATCTAGCTTTCGCTGTAGAGGTCTCGACAGACGTTGTCGAAAAACATAATAAAGCGCGCAGTACGCGTAGGAAACGTTCCGAGCACGCGCTGATCCATCACTGTCGCTGCAGCAGACCGCAGATTGATCGATCCCGCGTACACACAGCTGTGTTTCAGCGATGCTGGGGGACGGCAACCTCTCGGCTCAGAGCGAAGAACCCGCTGCATTCGGGAACGCGGAAATTCACGGTCCTTACATCCTGATAACCAATGCCCGACACTGTCAAAGGCCCCTTCGGGTAGACTAGGCCACTATGACTTTAAAATACCAACCTTTAGTCGATCTGTAATCGGCTTAACCAGTCGAAGGCTAATCGATCTGTGCTCCAGCAAGAACCAAATTCGAGTTGCCATTTTTCGCTGCCTCCCCTTTCCATATGGAGAGAAATAAACAATCTACATTTAAATAAGCACTTAGTCTAAGAAGCATACAAAAGCCCCCCCGCCTTTTTTCTTATTACTTTCCTTTCCACACTTGATTTTTTTTTTCCAGTCATGTGGGATGAATGTCACAGAAGTCGGAATAGAGTAGATATGATAAAGCACCTCAGGTACATCTTCGTTAATAAAATTACTAGAATTAAACGGTATTTTTGCTACCACCGAAACATCGAACATGCACATTTCTAGAACCCAATAAGACGGAAGCTACAAAGAGGGGACAAACAAAAGTCATCCGTAGCCGAGCTCCTTACTCCTTACTTAAGAAGCAAGGACTTTGGTAGTCTCCGTCTTGGGTTTTAGAAATGCTTAACTTCAACCAGCTCGCCTGCCTTATTAAGTTATCTTCATCAAACATGCGCCGACTTAAAAAAAAAAAATACTGTAGGCGAGGTTGCTGGGAATGTGACACATGCACGTGACTTCCAGAATCTCTGACGTCCTCTCCGGAGTCGCTGGTCCTCGGGTTTTGCTTGAAGTTCGTTCGTTTGTCTAGGTATGTTTTCACGACCCTGAAGTCTGAAATTAAGTGGGGGTGTCTTGACAACACACTCAAGCGCTTCGCACACACACAAAAAAGAAATATGAAAAAAAAACATATATATATATAGTTTTTTTTTAAGCTTAACAAATTTATTTTTAAGAAAGTCGTGAAAGTTACACTAATGCGCTTCGTGCAGGTGAGTTATACGGCCAAGCGACATAATAGGAGGGGCTTAATCGTCACGATAAGTTGGCTAACTAACTAACATGCGTTAATAATACTTTGCAATTTGAAAAAAAAAAATAGACACATATGTTTCCAATTAGAAACTTGCTGAGCGTCATCTGAAACCACTAAACCAGTTTTTTCAGAAAGATACTGAGCGCGTGAGAAGCGCAGTAGTGCGCTAAAGGTATCCCTCGTGCAACAGGAACAAAGCTGGGGTTATGAGACGAGACGAAAAAACCACGCGGGCGCGTTATCGCATCGGTAACCCTGTTCCTGCTGCACGAGGGGTAACATTAGCGCTCCACCCTCGTTTGGATATTGACTGACTTGGTGGTTCGAAATGACGCTCAGTCAATTTTTAATTATTACCATATGTTCATTTTCAACAATTAAAACGTTAATTAACATATTTTATTTAATTAGCCGACTAATCGTCACGAATAACCCACTATACCATGCCCCCTCGCCATATAACTCACTTGAACTAACCGCATTAATGTAGCTTTCACGTTGTTTTTTTTCCTTTTTAACAAATCTGTTAAGCTTAAAAAGAAACACCCTGTATATTATATTATGGTGACGTTGTGAGGAGGGAGGGGGGGGGGAGGGGGAAGTATTGAATGACGCCTCGTAACTTGTTACGTTGATGCTTGGCCACGGGCTTGTGTGGTGGTGACAGCAAATTTCCAGAGCACGTTTTTTTTGTTTTTTTTTACGCCATCAGAATTGATGTTGCTCTTGCTGAAATATGATTCCCTTGACATTCTCCGAAACTAGTAACGAGGAATACCCTTAGTGGATTGGGAGCGGTTTTTGAGAGCTATTTTGTTGATATCTTCTTGGGCGTGCAAGTGCTCGCTCGTATCTACGCACTAAAGGTGCGCGCATGAGGCGCTTTTGGATCATTAGAAATCCATCGGGGAAATTCCAAATAATATTTGGTGACCCCAAGAGGGTGTTCAGTTTTCTTGTACATTTCGACGAGTTCAACAACAACAACAAAATAGACCGAAGGGGACAATGTTGAAGTCCAACCAGCACTTAACGTTTCTTAGGTCAATTCAAATGGTTCGGGAAAAAAAAAAAAAAAAACGTTTACGCGAGCGTTGTTTTTAGAAAAGACACTGAGCTCCGCCAACACCGCTCCGCGGCGCCCTTTATGTTGGGTCCGAATTTGGTGCGCGATGGCGAGAGAAGTCGGGCGGCGAACGGCCTTCTCTCGTACGAAGCCGCGCTCTGATAAGATAAGGAGCGCAGTCGCAACGCTATCTAATTAAGCGTCTCTGCCATGTGTGTCCATATTTTCGCTGCTCGGAGCGAAATGCGAGCCCATCGCCCGTAATTCCCTAACATCTGTGACATGCGCCCTCACAAACACCGTCGCGCCGTATAGACGCAACATTATGCAGCGTAAGTGATCAACTGACTCAAAATTAGCTACTTGCTGTAGTAATTCTATTACCATTTCATAATTATTGTGTTCTGCAATTATCTGGAAAGTCACTTCATCATATCGCCGGCAATCTTTCGTAATAGTTTATTTGTTTTTAATTTTGAATCCTATACGAAACATCAATCTGAAATCGATATCCGCCAACAGGCAGGGAAAAAATAACTCTATAGTTTATACTTAAAAATAAAAATTACATCTAAAACCTAAAACGTATAGAATACGTTCACGGGTGGAAATGCACTTCAAATGAAAGTGTTTTTCTTTTAGGCCAATATAAAATCAATAAAAAAAATTCCTTTCGTGCTCATGCCCAACGCGACGAAGTATATTCGCAACAATGAGCATTGCAAGTGATCAATAATCGATTACTCGTTAAAGTAATTTCGTTACTATTTTACTCGCGTCTTCCTTTGTAGTGATCAGAAAGTTAATTCGTCATATTGTCGTTAATCGTTCCTGGTAGTTTATTTCTTTTCTAATTTTGAAGTCTCTAAGTCAGATTCATTTGACGTGATAGGGGTATAATAATATCGAGAGTTATTCTCCTTTTCCAGTCGCCGACAGCTACGCAAACAAACTCCCTATAGCATATATATAATAAAACTTCAACATTAAAACTCGAAACGTGAAGAACCTCTTGATGTGTCGAAATACACTTGAAACGAAATATTTTGTACATCATTTATGGCTACAGAAAATCAGATAAAAAAATGCCATTGATGCGTTGCGCCCACTAAAATTATAAAATGATTACTTTCGAATTTTTTCTCAGTTACTTCGGAGTTGAAGCAACCCAGGAATCGGTCTGCCGACACTCTCTTTGAGGTTTCTCCGTGTATACCACACCGCGATGCACGCACAGCACCAATCGTCGGGCTTCCTTTAATAATTTCCCCAACGAGCAGAAAAACCGCGCATTCTCAGCAGCAAAAAAAAAAAAAAAAGGGGGCTGAATGCCGTCTTCGAGACCACGTGGTGATGAAGCCTCATAACAATTACCTTTCCAATCGGTTGAGCTGACAAAAATAATGTCTATAAATGGTGTTTCGTCGGCATCGCGGGACAGTATACATACAAGCACTTCTGAAAGTGTTACCGCGCGTAAGAACGGGAAATATAGACTTTTCCAACAATCGCGTCCTGCAGGCTGCCATCTTCGCTTACTATATAGACTTTGGAAGGCGTCCTGAGCGTGCGCAGGAGCTCTCTTTTGCAGACCGCCAGACGCCGCGCATGCGCCCAAAGCCCAGTGACTCGACAATTTTCACCAGAGCGATAAGCGCTGGAAAGGTTCACAGTAAAGACACTGACAACACGTACCTGGTCGGTGTCGGTCATCATCTTGCAAAGACGAGACAACACAACAGCGAAGACAACGACGGCGGGGGAAGCATGACCTCAGTCGCTATTCCTGATGAACCCCCGGAGAAATCGCTCAGAGCACCGATGATCCTGTGGGGAGAGTCGTCTTCGAACTAAGAGACACGGCGTCGCCAATTGGCACAGCCGAGAGCAAGAGCAGCAGCACTGTCGGTCTAATCGCCCACATCCGGAGCTGGGAGACAGAGCGAGGGAGGCGGCGGGCGGCGTTCGCCGGAGTCGTTGCCGGCGGCCTCACGACGAGATGACACTTGAATGCATCTCCGCGACTGCGATAGACGCACGCGGCGAAGGCCTGCACCGCTGCAGCGCCGAAAGCTGCGACGGCGAGCCGCTCATCGCCAAACGACTACAACAGCAACACACACACAAAAAAAAAAAAGAATCTAAATTCGGACAACGACAGAGGGGCGCCGTAGTGACTGAGGGAGTGGCGTCGAAACGTTCGGGAGTTTTAAATATATAGAAAAAAAACGTCTGCGTAGTGGAGGAAGAAAGTTTTAGAACGAATTAGAGACGCCTAGCTCAGTTCAATTGGCAGCTTGAGCGACATGGAGACGCTTTTTGTTTGTGTTTGTGCATATATGCGTTGGATTAGAGTTCGTCCGTGAATGGCGCACCGATCGCGCGGACAGGCTCTCTGAGTTCCCCGCGTGTGTACTGCACCGCAATGCACCCGGAATACTAATAGGGAGTTTTAGTAGATCGTTTTCAAAGGCCCGCTACCGCTACGAGCGCGCGCTTCAGAGCATGCGTCGAAGTGGCAGCGCGAGCTCCCGCTACGATTAGCGTGGCCTGAAAACACGATCTACTAAAACTCTCTAATGATTGGAATATCGGTATCGTACATGCCCCGATGGTTCTGCAGTCTCAAATTCAAGAACGTATTCTCTGCCGTTGTTGTATCCTCCCCCTTGGCCAGTGGGACTATATGCTATTGGGGCAGGATAGTTGTCGCCCTCGTTAATAATTGGGCTGATTCAACTAAGAAGTGGCAGAAGTTCAATAGTGTCGACACATCCTTTAGATTATTCGTGGTTTTTCCACGAGCCAGGTGGAGATCATCTGCTAACCACGTGGCAGGTGAGGGCCGAGCATCCACGTCAACGTTGTAAACGTTATTAAAAATAAGCAAGAACAGGGGTGCAACATTTTGACTTTGGCAGATGACGCGCGTAACGTTCTGAGCTCCTCATCGTCGACCTGCAGACGTGGACAACATGTCTGCCGACGTCCTCACTGTCAAGTGTTCTTCTTCTCTGCACTCGCTTAATCGAGTTTAATTTGCCGGGCATGGCAAGACAGTGCATCCCGAGCTTTGGAAGCTGCTTAGAGCGCGCAAGCTAGCCTGCTGATTCAGCACGTCGCCCAGCTTTGAACTTGTGCGTGTAGCCTCTTAACCGCAGCACACGTCACGGTCGAAGATCGCGACTGATGAGCATCCGTACAATATGCAAGGAAACATTTTGAGCCCACCACTTCTTCATTCGTTTCTTAAAATCAATGACCGCATGCAAAAAAATGCGCCCCATTTTTGCATTTGTTTTTTGTAACCAGGCTTAAAAGGACTCAGTCGTCGACTTTCCCAGGCGCCTGGGTCTCAACGGGCCGAAAAGGGGGGGGGGGGGGGGGGGGGGGGGGGGCGCATGAATTGACGCGAGCGAAAACATTCCCGTTTCAATTTGCTGCCCGAGTCGAGTTGCAATGTTCTGGGTCGCGGGTCGTAACTGATCTTCGCCGCGAAGGAAGCTGGCTGCGCGGAGAAATGGATAGCGAGGGGTCGTTAAGAGTCCAATGCTCCTCAGGAGGTTTCGTCCGTAGAAGCAAGAGTGAAGGGACATTAGTGCCAAAAACAATATTCGTTTGTGTGTGTGTGTTTTTTTTTGTAAACAAATAAGCGATGTTTTTAGTGAGATTCTAAAAATATTTAGAAAAGGTTTCAGTGGAAAATGACAAATTTGTTTTACGTAAAACACAATATCTTTTGTAAAGACAAAAGCAAAAAAAAAAACGCGATTTTAGAATATATTTATATTCATCTATTCACTTTATTAGCGCTTATCACCTGGGAGAAGAATTCTCAGCCCTTGGGCAGTAGACGCATGCTTAGGATGTCATAACCCGGAGAAGAGAGCTGCTGCAGCACGCAAAAAGACATAAATTGAGATGTTTCGGTGCGATGTGACAGAAAACATTGTTGATTAAAAAAGCTTACGGTATTTTTGTGTGTGTGTGTTCACCAGTTAATTTTTGTTTATTTGGTCGTACCAGAAAACATAAAAAGGCCTAACCATGGTTAGGCATCTCACAGTGAACGTAAGCGCTAATGATGCGCAGCACTAAATAGAAAATTAGTCAATGGCATGGCGCACAATCAGGCGCCTTTAAGTGTCTACTGCACTAAAGCTGTTTACCCCATCATGTATAATGTCTACTGCACCACTATGAACCCTCAAAAGGCCAAGGATCAGCGTGATACTTGGCTATCCATGGCCATTTGCTTCCTATAGCCGCACAAAGCACGGACCTTGTGCACTGGCACATTTGACACTACCTGTAAGGCAAACGCAAACAGTAGCCGAAGAACTATGGTGTGGATCTCTCGCATGTGCGCATTTGGCAAGTAACACGTTCACCGTGTTCTCTTGCTCAGGTCACACGATGCCAATGCTGCCCAGTTCGCCCCATAGAGTTATTACAATGAACGCTAGAGGCTCAAATGGCGCTAGTGTCTACGGGACTTCCGGTTGCAAATTGAAGTAGATAGCATGCAGTCTACATTTCCAGCCTCCCTGTGTATTCCTATGGGAAAACGCGCGTGAATTTTGTTTGTTCGCCGAAAAATGACATGAATAGCTTTTGTGATTTCGGTTGTACCGGATAGTATGTACCTTTATTGGTATTGTGAAAGTGTAATTGCTTTAGTTACAGCATTTTTCTTTGCCACTGAACGATGTTAAACTTCGCTCTGTTTCAGGCCAAAACCTCCGTTGCAAGGAACGTATGTAAAACGAGCGACGATTCTAAGCAAACTAACGATCGAAAGGAATGTAGAGTGTGTTCAAGGTTTGCTAGCATTTCGGTGGTGCTTATATATTGCTTATATGCCCGTCTTGTCATTGGATGAAAATGACTCCGTCGTGCATTTTTACGATCGGTTAAAGAAACATTCAAACACAGAAAATAATGCACGTGAGCTACGAAAGGTGTGTCTTTTTATTATTTCCTATGTCGGGCAGTTTTTATCGGGCACCTGCTCTCTGGCTCCCCCTATTTGCAAAGATTTGGAGCGTACGAATGATGATTTGAACCCAGAACAAGCATCTTCGCACATATTCATGAGCAGAAAGAATAAAGCAGTACATATTTATTGCAAATCTGACTATATTACGTGGCTTTCAATTTATTTTGATCGTCTGCATGCACAAGGAGTTACTTATCCAGTGTTACTGCGTCGTTCTTGCCGTCTCTCTTGCTTTTCCACATGCCCTTTACTCGTTTGGCACGTATATATCCCCCATGCTGGAAAGCCACAACGCCGTGTTCGCGCTAACAGTGTCCGACAGTGCACATAAATACACGTACCAAGCGGTTTTAGCACCGTTTCTCATGCCACAAATTTCAAATAAAAATGCTGTAACTGACCAATTATTTCGTCTGCGTGACTGAGAAATGTTCCAATGTGCCTAGTACGCACAAATTATTCGTGATATTTGCTCTTATAATCGAGCGCTGAGAGAAAATGCACTCGCTTTTTCCCATAGAAATGCATTACCGGAAGTCAATTTCTGACTGCTTGTTGTCTGCTTCAAAATGCAACAGCACACTAGCGCCACCTGAACCTCTAGCCTTTATTGTAATAACTCTATGGTTCGCCCAGCGGCTCAGTTTCAACGAAAGGCGCCCAGGTAAAAAAGGCGGATGACCAGGCGTAGCGCTGCTGTTGGTTGTTGAAGCAGAATTCGGCTTCGATTGGTGGCTGCTAAACGTTCCCGCCCATCCGAAAAAAAAAAAAAAGAAAACACGCGCTCGCGTAATGGTACGTTTACACCTGAGAAGAAATCCGCTGCCGCGGGAGCGGATCCGCTCCCGGCGGCGGCGGCGGCAAGCGGGTTGCGTTTACATCGATTTCCTTCGAGCAGTGGCGGTGGCGCCAGCTGCGGCAGCGGTTCCCGTAACATCTCGTCAAATATGACGAGAAGGCGCGAGAGTTCCCGCCTCGGCTCTCTCTCCCGGGCGTTGCTGCTCCCGGAACTACGCGTGCTCATGACGTAGGCAGCGTCGCGCTGCGTAAGAATGTCACTTCCGGTCAGCGAAACGCATCGTTCGGCGGCAGAAATAGGTCCAGAACCTAAACGGCTCGCCGCCGCGTTTTCCGCCCAGCGTTTCGCTCCAGCGGCAAAAGCTGGGTGGATTCGCTAGCGGATCCGCAAGTGTAAACGTACCACGTGTTGTTTTTAATCCTGTTGCGCACATCCTCGCGGTATCTATGTCAGTGGCGCGCCGCGGATCCGCTTTTTGAGCCTCAGGGAAATCGCGCCACATTTGCCACTTCTAGAACACAGTAGCAAGGCCACTGGTGCTATAGCCAGCCTGACCAGCCAGCTTGTCCATCTGAGCAAGGACTCAGGGGGTACTCACACGAAGGAGAAATCCCTCCCTTTGCTCCCCGGGATACGCATCACGTGGTAACAACGTCACGCCTTTGCACGGAGCCGCGCTGATGTAGACATCTCAGGGCTGCACAAACAGCCGTGGCTGTTTCCGTTTAAGTGAGCACTGCGTGTTGTGTTTGTTATTTGTGAACTTACAGCTTGTAAAAAAATATCTTTGGGACCGTTGTTAAGATCGGCAGCAACCTATTTTCGGGAGTTCACCAGCATCCAAAGGCGTTGCTGTTGCTAAGACATTTTTTTGTGTCATGCGATTCAATTTTCTGCAGTATCTGATAGAATATGTGGTACAATATGTGATACGGTCCCCTTTACATTGGTCATACATAAACTGTCTGCAGAGATGTCCGATGTACACATGTGTGAACCGAACATGCTTCGAAAATGCTTTAGGCGTGTCCGCAGATAATGTCATTACGTCTGCAATGAACTCCGTGTCTCATGTATGATGTGTGAACAGTGTGTCTAAGTGCATAAGACTCAAGCTATGATTTTTTTGCTCGAATCAAGGTTTTGCGCCGACCCTACCAAAAGAGTAATGTTTCAAATTTGCTTGTTAGTACTGGATAGGTGCAGCGTTCACTGAGGTTGCTGGAATTCGGATCCAGTTAAGGCACTCGCGTGAATGCCTGTCCCACTGCTCTGTTGATGATTTCGGACATTGCTCTTTCTATTTGCATGACAAGAAGAGCAAGGAAGGCGTGATTGAATAAAAAAAGGTGCACATATATTCGATAAGCACTCATATTGAAAGGAAACGCTTTATGCGCAATATTCTTAGTTACCTTTTTAGAAGCTCTATAGTAATTTATATAAATTTGAAGTTCTACCTGTTTTATATTACGCACATATAAAAAAAAACAGACGACAAACCTGCGGAACTTAAACTTCCGAGAGGTTAAGCAAATTAAAACAGAATAAATGCCAAGTTTTTCGTTGTGGAATAGCCTTCAGGCTCCCATATATATCTTCAAAGCAATTAAACCTAGAACATTTTTAAAGCGTTCAAAAGATCAAAATTTTGGAAACGACATAAAATCTCGGCGAGCTTCGAGATCATGCAATCCTTGGAATTCGAACCCTCGCCATGTTCGAAAGTTTGCGAATTATCGACTTCAATCCTCGGATGGTTCGCGACATTTCTACCCGCAACCTGCGTAAACTATACCGCTACGGTGTTTGGAAGGCGTCCTTGACTGATATGTTCAGCCTCTATCCCGCCCATTCATCGAATGGGGTCGTGAAGCTGCAACAAATAACGTCACAAAAGCCGGAGTGCCATATGCCAGAGCTAAAGCCACTAAATGAGCTGCGCTTAGAGTATCGCTAATATTAAACAGCGCACAAAACGTCGGTGGAAGAGAAAAGGACAGTAGAACGAAAGAGCGCTGACTCCCAACTGATTTATTTAAAAAGAAGTGAAAAGAAGGAAAAAGAAGTCAGGAAAATTGAACCCCACGTGAAGTGAAGACAAGATAAAGGAAACAAAGAAAACGAAGAAGAAGAAAAGAAAAAGAAAATATGTACAGACTAGATCTATAGATTTGAGTAAAAAGAAGGAAAGAAATGAAAAAAGGTAAAAAGAAATAAATGGAAAAATTAGAAAACGGTACTTTCACCCTAGGCCGGCCAAAGTTACTGCGCATAGGCGTTGGCCAAAAAAGACACCTCCTTAGCACTCAGTGACAGGGACGGTTGGCTGACGCATTGCTGTCCTAGTTTTTGAATTTGAAAAGCCTCGAAGATCTCTCGAGTAGTCCGGTCTTGAAATCTCCCAAGAACAGTTGTTTTACCAAAAGTCGGTGTGTACTGGCAGGAGCGACAGTGTGTAGGCAAGTGTCCGCTATACCGTGGCTTGAAGTGAATAGAAATGTTCTCTAAGCCGGTCGTTGACGCATCGTTCAGTCTGTCCTATGTAGCATCTACCACAGGTCAGGGGTATCTTGTAGACCACACCGTCCGTGCAGGTAACGAACTTGTTCTTGTGCCTCTTGTGGCATACGGCTCGTAAACGGTTGTCAAGGACGGACCCCACAAAAGCGCGATTGAAGTTATCACTTAGTGTACGAAATTGGTTGTTGCAAAATTTTTCTGTAGATATTCGTCCGCGTTATCTTTGGGGGGTTTGCCTCTAATTTGATTAACAGTATTCTACGTTTCCCTGATGCTCTTTCTGCACTGTTCGAGCTGTGCTGTACAGAACTTCTTTTTGGATAGCCTTATTTTTGCAGTTACCCTGTTCCTTTTTGGCCTATACTCTTCATTCAGTACTTTATCGCGTAGATTTTGACTACATCTGTTCCATAATTTATTTTTCTTAAAACTTAATTCAACTATTTCATTATCAACCCACTTGTTGCTACGATTTCTTTTTCTTAATTTGATCGTCTTGTTTTAACTTTCGTATATGCTCCCAAGTTTCTCGACCACCGCTTCATAAAAGGGTATATGTTCAAGATGTAAGAGAGACTTCCAGTTGTACTTTTTTCTACTGTAGTCCACTTTTTGTTGTCAATAATTTGTTTGTATTGGCTTTCTTCCATCTGTTGTGTACAGATTTCCTTAAGTGTCCGTAGAGCAATGAAGTAATAATCTACTTTTTGTTTAATTATGCCACCTATAAAGAATAAATTGCTTGTTCGGGCTATTATATGATCAATGCTACTTTTTGTAATTTTATCTGCAAGGTGCTCTTCTCTAGTGTAACCATCGATCACATTTTGTAGCCCGTAACAGGACAATATGTTCAGGGTAATCCGAGACTTCGTATTTATCTTGACTCGAAACGCCAATGTTTAAGTCGCCTACTATAACTATATAATCGTTGTTGTTAAATCTGTTTATCAGTTTATCAAATTCTTCATAAAATAAATGTAGATTCCGGGTCTATAAAGGGCACATATAGTGAACGATATAGCGGCTTTAAGTATATCATCACAAGAGCTTCGGCATGCTGCAAAGATACCTCAATACGGTCGAAAAGCCAGATATTTTTTAACGTATATCAGTTTCCCCACTCCTTTCCTGCCTTCGCGCCGTACAGACATTTAATGGTACCCATGTTTGGGGAGATGCAGCGGTTCGTTTATCTCGACATTTATTTCGGTAAGTATAAGCACATCATATCTACCAGTGCATCTGCTATGTAAACGTTCAGTTAATCACTGTGCTTCTTGAGGCTTCTAACATTTATTTGAACGCTATATAGGATCTGGTCTTCTTTCTTTTCTACTTCTTCGGTTAAAACTTTTTTGGTATGATTATCCCATTTTTCAAATGTATCGAAAGACATTATTAACTTTTGTTCAGGTCACTTTCGTCATCAATTCGAATTGCAGCCGCTCCGTCCCTCTTTCTCACAAATATTTTCCCGTTCTTCATCCAAACGTATTTGTAACTCGTTTCCCTCGCACAATCCTTTGTATTCCAAAACAACCATCTCTGTAGCCTGGTCAAGTTCTCGTTGACTACACGTGTTCGTCCTTCAATGCTGTACGTCGGGAGGCTCATCTGTCTTGTTCCAATCTGTCATTGAAGCGTACAATGAGGAAGTATCTTACCATCTTTCGCTTTAAGTCTGTGCATAGACTCAATCTTATCGGGCTGCGGCACAGATAAGTTCAGTTTTGTTGCCAGGTTCTTTATGACTGCTGTCAGGTCTTCGCGATCGTGTTCTGTAATTCCATGAATTTCTATGTTTTTTCTTCGTGAGTATTATTCCATGTTTTCCACTGCCCGTTCAAGATCTTGCCAAAGATTCGTCTGACTCTTCCGGGTTGTACATAACGACAGTGCAAATGGAAGACAGTCCAGCGGAGTAACAAGTACAACAAACTGCTAGGCAATTGCCTGCACCCACCTAGGGGTCAAAACGGAGAAGTTATGACCGTGATGTGCACTTGGCTGAATTGCGTCCTTCCTTTGTCCGGCGCCGCCTATATGTCATGTGCGTGCGCCGCCTGGTAGATGTTGTTGGGCGGCGAGGTGACGTTGTTCTTGATAGTGGCCTGTTGTCGGCCCATGCGCTCCCTTCCTGTGGCTGCGATGACGATGTAGGTGCAGATTATCCCGGATTCGTTTCCTGGGGGTCAAAACGGAGAAGTTATGACCGTGCTGTCCACTCCGCTGGACTGCCTAGAGAGAGAGCTTCACCGGAACCCCGCGCGTACCCCTTTCACGTCACAGCGCACGTGACTCGGCAGATGGTGAAGGAGTTGAGAGGTGCCGAAAACCTCAATCCTTGTCAATTTTTAAAATAAAAACTAGGACATGCAGGCAAAAGCGGTTTTTGTTCTTTATTTCAGAAAAGTCAAGCCACCAAATCTCAAATTATTTTGAGCAAAGCACTTAAATTGTTGCACAGCTCCTTTAAAGGGATGCTGAACCAAAATCTGGATTCCTCAAAACACGGCGGCAAAAGCGTGCAATGGGATGCTACAAACACCAAAACATCACTCATACAGCGATATCTCGAACGGATGATCGTATCTTTCAAAAAAAAGGAGGCGCATTTGGCAGATATGTTTACGTCTTGCTTCTCCGAGAAGGAGAGGGAACGGCCTCGCGTCTTCTCCGCCTCGAAGCCTTGAGGGGGCGAAGCGAAGAGAGGAGGAAACGAGATATCTTCACGTCACGCACCCCGTCGGCCTTGTTCAATCTCGTCCTTTTTTTCCAAAAATATGGCCGTCCATTCAAGATATCGCCTTAAGGGGTATTCACACGAGGGAGAAATCCCGGGGATTTCTCCCCGGCACGCGCATCCCACGACGAAAACGTCAGGCTTTGCGATGTGCAAAAGCCTCGCGTTTTCATCTCGTGAGGCGCGCGTGCCGGGGAGAAATCCCCGGGATTTCTCCCTCGTGTGAATACCCCTTTAAGAGTAGTGTTGTAGGGATTGTAGCGTCCCGCCTACATCTCCTGCATTGTTTTTTTTTTTTTTTTATCCAACTCTCGGTTCACCATCCCTTTAAGGCTCGATCCCGTCGGAGCTTAGCTGTGGTATTAAACGTGGGCCCGATGTTCTATTTAATGCATGTAGTGAAATCAAACCTCTTGTATTTCTTTCTTTCATCTCCAATAGTGGATTGATTTTGTTGTATGCAAAGTTGCAAACTGCCGTAACACCATTGTTTGTTAAAAAAACAAAAACAAAAAGAAAAAACAGCAACACCTAGCTTCATTCCACTGTTTGTTAAGCAAATGCATCATGAATGTAATGAATTACGAATGTAACACGACACTTTCGCCAATAGTGACTTCATTTTACAGTTCGACAGCGTGAAGCGCGCTAAGCTTGTGTCAAGGTTTCCTTTGCGCACCGTGGTTGGAATACGGTTTGCTAAAGTAGCCTTTCGGTTCTTCCCGATAGAAAAACCTAGTAGCTTATTGGGCGTTGTACCGGGACGACGGTAACGGTTGGCTGAAACGTTCTTGATGCGAAAATATACCAGCTTAGCGATAATCCCGTCAGTAATATTCAAATTTTCACTCGCAAATATTTACTCGAAGTTTGGTTGAAGTTTGTTTTGTTTGTTTACAGTTTCGGCGTGCCCAAACTAACTTTTTGAATGTTGCTATATTAAAAGGGACGAAATGGAAACGTATACTGCTTCGAGCACAGCCGAGTTGGTAATAAGTTTTCTTCTTACGTTGAAGGCTAGGGTTTCATTCCTGGCAGCGGTTGCTATTTGTGTTTGTTTGTTTGTTAGATGTCCTTAAATGTTCCTACGTGATCGTTATACTTGCAGTGTATGCGAGCGTAAAACGATCTAGGTTGCCGAGGTAACAAAGAGCTGTAGTCTGCCAGTTTCAAGCGGTGGACACGGGACTGAGAAAGGGCACTGAATAAACAAACCGGCACTGCAATACTTAAGAACGAAATAATAGAAATATTAAATACGTACACGGACGACACCACGCTTTCAATTAGCAACCACGTTAATTTACATATAAAAAAAATGGTTTTGATGCCCTACAGTACTTAGGGAAAAAAACGTCACGTTATCATTGAATTAATAAGGTGCAGAGCGTATCTCAAGCAGTACAGAATAGGGCCGCTTCAGTCACCCACAGTGGTATGTCATTTTTTTTTTATTACGGATTTAGTTAACTTTTTATGGTCAATATTTTATATGTGCTGGTAAACACTTGCACGTAAAATGTGTAGTTTTACATTTTATCGTTAAATTTTAATTTGTCTGATATTTTTACGCTGCACGTGCACGAAAAAACTTTAAAAAATATTACTGCTAAGAGAATATTTTGTCAACTGGATCAAGTCGGATGCCGATTGAACAAAAACCGGCCGTTACCAAAGCAAAACAAAAAGAAAAACGCCAAACACAACTCGTATCTCCAAATCAAACGAAAGTATCCAGGTGTTCCACATCCTCTCTTGAAGAGGTCGAGATACGTTTTACAGGAAGTGCGTCATTAAACCGAGTTGATTATTAGTATTTTTTTTTAAACTCAGCTATCGTAAATCCGGATGTTTTTTTGTTTTTTTTTTTCGCTGTACCGCGTAGTATATTAATGCTCTAACGAATCTAACGTCAGGCACACAGGGGAGAACAGTTTAGCCCTCCTACTGGAATTTGATATTTTTTTGTGAGGTAAGAATACTTACACTTCTTATATTCTGGTGTTTACCAAATTTCATTTCTAACCGTTTTACATCGGACTCTTCACCGTGAGCAACAACTTTTGAACCTGAGGAATATATATACATATATAAAGTACGAGGTCCAGGGCTTGGCTGCCGAGAGTTTGTTTAGAATAAAGAACCACTTCGAAAACTTAACTCCTTTACTTAGACTTTCGACCCGAGACGGGTCTTTATCAGTATGAAGATCCGTCTCGGGTCGAAACGTCTATGTAAAGGAGTTAAGTTTTTGAAGTGGCTCTTTATTCTCTCCCTCTCTCTCTCTCTCTCTCTCTCTCTCTCTCTCTCTCTCTCTCTATATATATATATATATATATATATATATATATATATATATATATATATATATATATATATTATTAAGGCGACATATGTGTATGCTCTAACTTGTAAAATTAGTATAAGTACGTAATGCATGTTTCACTAATTTCGGCTCCGTTTTTTGTTCATAACGTAATTATTACGGAACATACATTTGAGCTATTAAATTAGGAATGCTACACTCTAAGTACAATACCGGTTATTTGGGACAAACTTTCTCCCAGCTACAATTGGTGGTGTCGGCGCCTTTCTCCCGCGGAATGAAAAGTCCGGATAGAAAGTATATATACGTATCGTCCGTTTTCCCGAATTTTCTCTCTCTTTTTTGGGGGGGATGGAGAAGAAATGCTTAGAACCCTAGGACGTCCGCGCTTTCGTCCTTGAGGGTGAGAAATGAGGTCTCCCCGCCCTCTAGGACGCGTGCGAGGACGTCCTGGGGTTCTAAACGGGCCTAATAAAAAAAAAAAAGGGGGGGGGACGCACAGTCCTATTTATTCGGCCTTTTCATTCCGGGAGAAAGTTGAGCCCAACTGACCGGTATTTTACTTGGAATGTAAGGTGAAAAGGGTTGAACAGGCATGCCTATGCGCCATGACTGGGGACGGTTAAATCACCAAATACGTGCTTTGTACAAAAAAAGAAAAACTTGCCTTGTGAGTTGTTTTAAAGTTAATCTTTCTAATCTTTTACACAAGCGCTTAGTAATAACAGTCTTTATGCTTTTTTTTCTACGCTGAATTACAGCCACCCAAATATTGAAAAATGGAGATCCAAAAAGGAAGTCCCATTAAAATAAAAAGTAGTTTAATTCTCCCATTGCAACATATGCTTTCTTGTGAAATGGCTCCTCTATCATAACAATTTTAAGCATTGTATTGAAAAAAAACAACGAAGAACCTCTTCATCTCAAATTTTTTGTGTGACATTAATGTGCTAGTCTTTTTTTTTTTTTCTTGTATGTTTACAGTTACTGCGAGGCAGACATGATGCAAGAAGCAGTGCGGGAGGCTTACAAACGGAACTTCGAGCCGCACACTTACATAGATTTTTGTAAAGGCTGCATTCTTCCTACTTTCCAGCAAACAGAACTCCACCGCATATTTTATTCAGGTAGGCTCGGTTTAGCGCTTCTGTGCTCTTCTATCCTCTTTGGTCGAGGAATATCTAAGGTAATGGACCATCCGCGTTTTTGTAACACACACACAGATGCATCTCTGTGTGTGTTTGTAACACACATGCATGCATGCCTGTTTCTTCTGGTTTATGGTGACACTCGGCATTGAATACTGTTTACGTCATGAAGAAAGTTTTGTTGTGAGCATTTTAAGTTACACTCGCAGTGCATTGTTTAAGCTAAATTCCGTTTCAGGCACGTGTATGTGATCTAGGCCTGTGCTGGAAGCATATATACTTGTTATGAATTATTTTATAGTTGTGATTTTTTTATCACTTTTATTATTCACTAATCACACAAGGAATAGTATTACATTCCAAGGCAATCTATTAAGTACAGTAAGGGCTACAACGTTTTTTATTATCCGCGTCTTTTTTATATATATGTAAGTTTTAGGTTTCGCCATTACCAAGTTTGACTTGAACAAAAACGAGGGTTAACCGCCGACACGAGATATCTTCAAAATAGGGTACAAAAACACGACGCAGATAATGAACTTGGGGTAGTCTGAAGCAGTGATGAGATCAAAATTAAATATAACATTGAGCTAACCAGGATAAGGCGATTCAAGCTACTTTTATCTATCAGATGTGATGATGACCTGTCCGTCACGAGCAAAATCTAACTTTGGGTTAATCGGGGGTTTGCGAGCCTAATCTAAGCTTGAGCGTAAGTAAGGTTCACTTGACCTACTTTTCTCACGAACATTTTGAGGAGAAAAATAAAATATTCAAGCATGAAATCTGCGCGACTTATCACAACTGGAAAGAAGGTTCGAACGAAACCGGGTTGCGGGTCCCGGAAACCGTAAAGTCTTTGCGACTTCCGCTACCCGTTGTGGGAAACAATAGAGAGTTTTAGGGATTGAAGATAACATAATAAGGCAGGCAAGTTGGTTAAAGTTAAACGTTTCTTAAACCCAAGAGACGGAGGCTACAAAGAGGGGACAAACACAAGACGTCTCTTTTGTTTGTCCCCTCTTTGTAGCCTCCATCTTGGGTTTTAGAAATGTTTTGTTTTAGGAACCGTTCTTGCAGACCCGATACGGTACGGTGGGCCCTCCGGTATACGAACTGCGCGTGTGCTACCGCAGTAGACTCGCCCATGCGCAGTTCGTACCGGAGCACCCATCGTACTGTATCGGGTGTGCCAAAACGGCTCCCTAAAACCGTTGAGGTAGGAAGCTTCTGGATGCGACATGAGGGCACCAGAGACGGAGCCAGAAGTGTGGAGGGACACGCCCCCAACGATGACCGCGCGAACCCAAGAGACGCTACTGGACGAAAAGGAGAACACTCTAGGAGAGAGCTCTCCTTTTCGTCCAATGGCGTCTTTGGTTTTGGTCATTGTTGGGGGCGTGCCTTTCCACACTACACTCTAAAAAATGTCTGTGCGTCTACTTTCACGCACAACACTCGGAGAGCCAATCACCGCAACTTACGGAGGCAGCTCAACGAATGACGATGCCGATGCATATATGTTTAGACCAAAAAATGCAGTCTGAGTTTTTACATTAAGCAATGCAAAACGTCACGCTTGCATTGCTTAATGTCACAACTCGGACTGCGTTTTTTGGTCTAAACATATGTATCGGCATCGTCATTCGCTGAGCTGCCTCCGTAAGTTGCGGTGATTGGCTTCCGAGTGTTGTGCGTGAAAGTAGACGCACAGACGTTTTTTAGAGTGTACTGGCTTCATCTATGGTTGCGTCATGTCGCCTCGAGAAGCTTCCTACCTTCATGCCTAAAACTCTCTCATCTTTCGGTTTTGCATGGACGGTAGCTAGCCGAGATGTAGTCACTGACAGCTCAAAGAAAAGCAGGGTATGGCGAGTGCAGGGCATCTCATTATCACCCCGCAGCCAATGAGACTGCGGGATTGGCAGATAGGAACGCCGAAGAACTAGATAGTCACGAAGCATTAGAAGCGTGAAGATAAGATGACATGCCCTGCTATTCTCAGGGAGCTCCCGGACCTTGAACGCGTCGCGATGCGACGGTACGGACAGGAGGAAAATCGCTCGGTCGTTGCGGCATGGTGCCTCGAGGGTTGCGGGTCCCCGAGTGTTGAAATCGTATATTCAACTCCGAATGCGGGAAGCGGAAGCCGCAAAAGACGTCATTGGTCGACATCACACGACTCGAAACACTTTACGGTATCCGGGACCTGAAACCCGCGATCCGGTTTTGTTTGGACTGCGAATAGAGACTTTTAGCAAACCGCTATCCGTGTTCCGCGTACAGCACTACCGGAGCCTTTGAAGCATGCATTTAAGCGCGCGCGCCCGGATAATACCGTGACCGCGGGGCGCGCGCTTAAAAGCATACTTCAAAGGCTCCGGTACTGCGGTACGCGGAACACGGTAGCGGTTTGCCAAAAGTTTCCATTAAGAGAGTGATGTCTGAATAAATTTTATTGAAAGATTAGGACGTGATCCTGTATTTATATGGCAATAAACGAAAAAAAAAAGAAAAAAACTGAACACATAGCAAGAAAGGGCAGACACGTACGACTCCTTCACAAGGGTGTGTTCTCCAAATACCCCCCCCCCCCCCACCCCCCGCTGTTTTTTAAGGCCGAACAAGCATTCCTGTGGGCTGACGTGGTCTAGCTTGAGGCGCTGGATAACCCAAGTTAAGGCTGGAACGCATGTGCAGTAATCATCCGAAAACTGTACTGAATTCAGAACTTGCAAAACTTCTTTCGCGCTATTTGTAAAGACCGAGGGTATTTACTCCACGCCAATCGCAACTATGACCACGTTAAAAAACATACGTGCGATTTCGGTACGCAAGATAAATGCCCACGCCTGGCTCTTTTTTTAATTTTTTTTTAAGAATGGCGTAATTTTAAATTCTGATCAAAGAATGGTCAACATTTAATATTTTGATCGGCGAGGGTATCGAACCATCGAGTTGGAACAATGATAATGTTAATGGGGCACGCCTTATTATGACGGGCAGCAGAAATTGCCTATATTAAATATTAACAGGCCACTATCACCGACATTTCTAACAGTGTTCAATTGTCCACCAAATCATACATGTACATGTATATCTGCAGGTTACGCCGAGCAGCGTAGCCATAGAAACCACCACTGATGCTATGATGTGGCCGAATGCCGCGCCGCCACTTCACAGCGTCAGCGACGGTTACTAGGCTTACGCCGCTCAGTGGAGCGCCGCGACGCGGTTTCTGTAACATGCATTTCAAGCGTTAGCCTTTTTGTTATATACTGTGCACATTTCAATTGGCGGCCTCAACTAACACCTAAGCCTCGTGTGTTTTGAACAGATCTGGTGCAAGGAAAGACACTTCTGGAAGTGGGTACTGGCCCCACGATGAACTACGTGCTTTCGGCGTCAAGCCAATTCAAGGACATCGTGCTTAGTGACGTGGTAGATGCGAACAGGATTGAGCTCGAGAAATGGCTGAGCGGAAAAGAAGACGCTCTCGACTGCTCCTTCCGTGCTGAGATGGTCGCGTCCTTGGAGGGATGTAGGTACGTGGTCGCGTACTTAGACACACGGAACAGTTGAACCCGAGCTAACGATCGCACACATATATATTCTAATATCGTGCGTTTTGTCTACGTCGTCAAATACGTTTGCTGAAGTCGAAAGAAGCTCCAAGCTCGAAATCCGGGTGTCCCCCCCCCCCCCCCCCCGAAAAAAAAAAAAAAAAAATTACAGGTTTTTTTTTTTTTACCGCAAAATTAAACTATGCATCGCCGAACGCTCATTCTCCGCCCAAAGGTGGCGCTAGCAGTAGGAACCGAATGCCAAAGTTTCAGCACGAACCACTATTGTATTCAAAAGTTATAGGTGGTTTTCATAAAATTTAAATGACACCGGCGGGTTTCCATGAAACCCGCCGGTGTCAGTCCGTGCGTTCGTCTGTCAGCGCCATGCATGACGTCGCGAGGAGAGTGGTGTGGTGAGTAGGTATCGTGTCGGCGCAAGACGGCGGCTCGAAGAGAGGGACAGGGTGACGCTTGCTGACTTGAGCGCTTCGGACCAAAACGGGCTGTGTTCCAAATCTTACCCAAATGGATCCGAGTTACTCCAGCGGATCGTATCACGTGACAGCACAAATTGAAAAACTCTGGACGCGGGTAGGTTTTAGAACGCCAAGGGTACAAAACCCTTACCCTGGAGTAAGATCGAGTAAATCTTGGAACACGGCCACGAGCGTCGCAAAGCTGGCGCGGAGCCAGAGACGAGCTGGCGCCGCGCCGGTATGAAATGCGGCTCTTAGTTGCCGCTCCCGCGATGGATGTGGTTCTTTCCACGAGTGATATGGCTGACCGTATCTAAGAGCGACGACGGACCAAAGCCTAGGCCACGCGTCGGCGACGTCAGGCCAAGACAGAGGCAAGGCGACGAAAGCGTGCGGCGGAAAGCAAAGAGGAAATGCATTATTAAATGACATAAAGTGGTGCTAAACGAATGACAAGAGGTCTAGACGAATGGAAAGGGGTGAGAAAGAACCAATGCTAACGTATTTTCATCAGATGAATCCCACTGATCGTCGAACAATTTTAATACACTTTTTGCATGATGTATTTGGGTGGTTATAGCTGTTATTGCGACGACATGTTTGAAGCACAACTTGTGCTTGACAATATCGGGACAGTCACTAAGAAAGCAGCGATTCCCGATATGCATAACTTAAAATAAAACCAATTCTTTTTTTTTTTTCAAAAGCGGTCTTTAGTTTTTTTTTTTGTTTTTTTTTTGTACAAAACGTGCAAACACCGCATAATGCAGTTTAGAAGTGTAATTCCGCCAGAAAGGCTGTAAAGGATCTCACCCACATTGTGGTGCTCTATTTTGCCAATATTTGATTTTGGCTGGAGTTACTGATCCGTTCTGCTTAGCACCAATCGACACCGCAGAAAAAAGCTTACACCGTCGGGCGACTAAAACGGGCGCGGCGCTGCAGTATCCATAATAACCGGTGCTGGCGTCCCTACGTTACTTCCTCACGGCACCGGAGAGTACGGATCTGAGGCCCTAGACTGAACACTTGGCGAAAAAACCGACGAGAAATCCGACGGATATGATTGACCAGCGCCAATGTCAAGTGCGGCTTTGGCCCATTACGGCCACCGGATTTCTCCCCATATTTTTCGCCAAGTGTACAGATTAGCGCCCCTGGTGAATAGATAATGCCGCGCGGTGCGCCTGTGGTGCTCCTAGCGGCGAGTGCCACGCGACGCCCGGATTCATCGCTCATATGTTCTATGTTTTAGCGTTTAAATCTTGCGTAAAAATACATAAATAAATAATAAAAAAATTGCGGTGGCTTAGCTCGGGTATGCTAGGATATATGTAGCGTGAGCTTATGCTCACAAAATGAGAGGCGCTATCAAGCGGCTCCGGTGCAGCGTCAGACTTGGCTACTGCGAAACGGAGGCGCACAGCTGGGCACGCGGCGGCGCCAGTGCGTCTGCCGCGGCTATGACGTCACTCCTCTGGAATGCGCAGACCGGCGAGGCGCGCGTGGTGGCGGCGGAGCCCGCGGCGGAGGCGGCTCCGGCGCGCCAGCTGTGCGCCGTGTGACGTCACTTCTCCTCGCGCTTGCGCAGCACGGAGCACGGCTCATTATGCGAGCCACGCAAAACTGCTCAACCTCGGCCAGTGTAGCTCACGCTATAATATAATAATATTTAAATATAAATTTTACACGAGACTTTATCCCCACGCAACCTTTCTATATTTTTGGCATCGTCGCTGCTTTTCGACAGATGCGAATTGGTAGGGCTCTTGTTTGCGTTCAGGTTTCTCTCCGCAGTTCTTCTCTACCCTGTCACACAGGCTGTCAGACGGAATAAAACGACTTTTAGAAAACTATCGCTTTCCGAGAAAGTCTATTTAGCTCTTCTTACTTCATTGTCGACTAAACGTTATGCACAGGAAGCCTGAGCACTAGCAGGCTCCGTTTCCCACCGACACACTCGATGCTGTTCCGCGGTGCTACACCGAGCCGACGGTCCCTCAAATTTTCCTGTTCTTTGCCATACAACTAGATGTCCACTAGTTTCTAAGTTCCTTGAGCCGTGCGAGCAGCCGGAGTGCTCGAGTAGTGGCGTCGTTTTTTCCCGGGGCCGCAATGGGACCACCGCGTGAACGACTCGAACGTGGCAGCAGACGACGACGCGATTCTAAGGGGGTAAGAGAACTGGAGCTGCGTGCTTGCTGACAAACTAAGGCATCACAAAAAACACAATCTTACGAAGTTCACACATGACAGGAGAATCCAAGTCGATACCGATGCGTCCCAAACGATGATGTACGATGATGTACGCGCACCGCAGTCCTGTGTAGCCGGGAAGCCGTAAAGCGATGACTAAAAGTGGCATGGTCGCGGTACCACTTCCGGAATGCGCGCACCCGCGCAGTTTGCTTATAAAAATCAGACTATATACTTTTTTTTTTTAATTTTTAGGGACGGAAAGAAGCGAGCTTCCGAGCTCGCGGAACGGACACGGCAGGCCATCCGCAAGGTGATTCCCTGCGACGTCCTGGAACCGGGGGTGCTTCCCGATGAGCATCGGGAGACCTTCGACGCAGTCCTATCTTGCAACTGCCTGGAGTCGGCAACGCAAGACCACGCGTCTTTTCGGCTAGCGACGTGCAACGTGGCAGGTCTGGTGAAGCCTGGCGGTCTGCTCATCCTGGCCGGTATGGGGGGCCTGGAGAAGTACACTGTGGGCAACGAAGTGTTCCCCATGGCAGAGCTCAACGGAGATGTAATCAAGAAAGCACTGGCTGACGCCGGCTTAAAAGTGGAAGTGTACAAGAATAAAATGTACGACGGCCCCGACAGGAATGCTGTTGGCAGAAGATTCGCTTTTGTTACTGCTGCTCGCAAAGCGTAATTAAAGTTTTAAAGTTGAGGCATCTGTCCGGTCGCAGTGTCTTCCCAAAAAAACAATTTGCAATGTCTTCCTCCCCCCCCCCCCCCCCCCCCCAAAACTATACTACGCAACGCCGAACGGTCAGTCTCTGCCCGAATTATATAGCGCTAGCGGTCCGGACCGGATGGCAAAGTTTAAGAACTTACCGTTCTCTTACTCAAAAGTTATAAGTGATTTTTTTTTTTTTAACTTTCTATGGAAAAATGGCGGCCTACGAAGCCCAAGAATTCATGCAGATGTATGGCGTCAGTTACCAAGTACGGGCTTCATTTTCCAACAGAAAGGTTACAAAAATCACTTATAACCTTTAAATAAGATAACGGTTAGTCCTAAAACTTTGACATCCCTAAATTTGAGCGATGGTTGAGTGTTCAGCGTTGTATGGCATATTTTTAAAATAAGAAAAAACACTATTTTTTTGTTCGGGGACACGCTTACAGTTGTGCTTTTTCACACTCGAGTTATTTAAGCCATTGGGCAGTTGCGATTCCGCCTCAAAACTGAGTGTGCCTTAGCAGCCGCTGCGGAATAAAATAGACCAGATGAAATACTATACACCTTGCATAGATTGAAAATTGTAGACTCTGGAGGAGACAGGTCTTCGCTGCGGATACCATTGCTGAGTAGAGGAGATCGCGCGCACAGTTTTAATCGGAGCTCAGCCTGGGAGACTACACACGTAGGTAACTTTCACTGCATTGCCGCAGAAAGTTGCCCCCGAGTATAGACGATTGCAAACAGGGCATCTGGCCGCTGCCGTGTGCCTGTTCGTGCGAGGAAGCAAGTGAAATTGCAAGCCTGCCTAAGCCACCTTCACGCACCTGCTGCACGTGCTTTTACAGATGGGGCTTGATGGATGGATGGCTGTTAATGGCTATACCCTTTATAACGGGCGGTAGCTTGCGCCACCTAGCCTAAGTCTAAAAAGGCAAAAACGTGATTCCTCCCACCCTTTTAAGACCAATTTTCTCCCCCTAACTATCACCAGGCAGTGTGGGATATCACCAGGATGACCTTCGGGGGATCGGGCAAAAAAACTAAAAACATCACCCCCCTGCCTCTTCCCCCCGGCGAGGGAGTCGCCACTTTTCCTCTGGTCAACCTTGTCGGCGTTACCCCAGCACCGGACCCACTGGGAGACAGGGTTGAGACTTTGGGCCGGAGCCACGCGGGAGGGAGTCCCAATTTTCCTCTGTCCCGCCTGTCCCCAGCTGTGCTAGTTAGTTGCCCAACATTTAATTTTCCCTAGATAATTTCCACCAATCTTCTAATCGTCTCTTTGTCACTGCAATCCTTTTCTCCTCCGTCCTTCCATCGTCGTTTGTGAAACCCAGAGCCCCGGCCAAATCAGTCACCCCCTCAGGGAGAGCAGGGCGAAGCCCTGTACACTTCGAAACCAAGTGTTCTAGTGTCTCGCTATCATTATGGCAGGCGGCACATAATGTGTCTGTCTCCTGAAATTTAGCCCTATACGTCCTCGTCCTCAAAACTCCCGTTCTTGCCTCGAACAGCAAAGCACTTCCCAGTGAATTGTCAAACAGTTTTTCCTTTCTTATGTCCTGTTTTCGTGATCTGTACACTGTTAAAGCTGATTTCTCCTGCATTCTCCCCTCCCACATTTTCCTCTCTGCCTCTTTCACCCCCTTTTTCACTGAAGTAGTCTGTTCAGCCCCATCACCAGTGTGTAGGTATTTAAATGTAAGCTTTCGGGTTCGGTTTGTCCATTTTGTGTTTAGACTTTTCATGTATAAATACTTGAATACCTTCCGTGCCCATCGCGTATCATCCATTTCGGTCAACCTTTGTTCAAATTTCAACTTACTAATTGCCTCCCTGCTCTCAAAAGACGACCATCCCATGTCCCCTTGCACTCCCTCATTTGGTGTTTTTCCATGTGCTCCCAGCGCCAATCTGCCTACGCTTCTTTGTCGAATTTCTAATCCTGACTGAACCTCAGATTTCATGCACAGTACTGCATTGCCAAAAGACAGTCCTGGTACCATCACTCCTTTCCATATACCTCTGACCACTTCATATCTGTTATAGTTCCATAGTGCTTTGAGTTTCATAATAGATAAATTTCTTTTTCCTTTTCTAAGTATATTCTCCTCGTGTTCCTCTAGATATTTCCTTCCCTCATTGAGCCAGACGCCCAGATATTTGTATTTTCCTACATGGTCTATTACAATGTCTTGAATCCTCAGGGGTTCCCTCTTTTCATCGTTAAAAACCATTACTCCAGACTTGTCACTACTAAAACTCATGCCAAGGTGTCCCCTTCCTCTCACATATTCCAGCTAGTTCCTGTAATATATCCTGGTTATCTGCCATGAGTACTATGTCATCTGCATACATCAGTCCTGGTATTACCTGTACTACATTTCTCCCTCCTTCCATATAACTCACATCAAACCTAAGTTGCACTGCTCTAATTTCTTTTCCATTTTACTGAGATATATCATGAAGAGCAGAGGTGACAGTGGACAGCCCTGCCTGAGTCCTCTTTTTATTGCTGCAGGTTGTGTAGTTTTCTGCCTCCCATGTTATCACTACCTTATTGTCTGTGTACACCTGCTGAAGAAACCTAACCAAATTTTCATCTAAATTATACTCCTTCAGCTGACCCCAGAGTTTTTCCTGGTTCACATTATCGTACGCTCCCTTGATGTCCAAATAAGCTAACCATAAAGGAGTTTGGTTCTTCATTGCTATTTCTAGACATTGAGTGGTGACGAATAAGTTATCTTCCAGTCTTCTATCTCTTCGGAATCCATTTTGGAGCTCGCCCAGTATTTGCCTATCTTCCGCCCATTCCTCCAATCTACGCTTTACTATCTGCATAGCTAATCTGTATAAAACTGAAGTTACCGTTATCGAGCGATATGACTTAATGTTGTCTTTGTTTCCTTTGCCTTTATATAGTAGTCTCATTTTACTTAGTTTCCAATCATTGGGTATCTCTCCTCCCATAATTACTTGGTTAATCACATGCCGTAACTTCAATTTGCTTGTTTTTCCTAGTGTCTTTATGAGTTCCATGGGTATGTCGTCTGGGCCTGTCGCTGTACCTGCTGGCACCTTACTTTCTGCCTTATCCCATTCCCTTGCGGTCGTCTCCATTGTTACACAATTCTGTTCCTCCTCAACCCTGCTGCTGACCGTGCTGTTCACTGTCTCCCTCTGCTCAAGCTGGGAGAAAGCCTCTTCGATTGTCTGCCTAGTATATTCACGTGCCTCTTCCCCTTTCTACTCTTCTCCCCTCCTGTGTGGTCAGTAAGTGTTGGATACCCTCTGTCTTTCTCCCCTGCGCCAGTCATGACCCCATGGTTGCAAACATGTATAGTACCATTTGCACTCGGGCAAGGCACTGATCAGTATTTCTCGTGAAGACATGGTTGACAATTGTTTTGGCTCAGTAAAAAAACATTGGTAAAACTGGATTTATTTGCAATTTATTTAAATGCAACACATTTTTAGCGCGATAGCAAGCGCCATCTCTCGTCGTGTCGTCCACACTCGAGCTGTTATAAGAAATGTTATATACCCCCAATATGTTTCAGATTCCATTCATTGGTGTCTTTATGAGAGACACGGAACTCGTAAAAATATTTTTAACTTGCATAGATACTACACGTACGTAACAAAATAAACTTTCCTCCCCCAAAAATAGCGCAATATTTGCACCATGCCACGCAATTTGGGTGTAGGCACGCAACGCCCGCGCCCTCCTCTAGGCAACACCCATTAGTACTGGGTTGACTTGGCTGCTCAGCCAAACACCGGACGCAGGCCTAATGCCGGCCTGTCAGAACTTCTGGTACGTTTAGTCTGCACTGTCTGCTACTTGTACAAGCATTGGTGTGTTAGCGTCCGCCATCGTCTGCCACCGTTTTCTATTCCGCCACTGTCTGTCATTCGCGCGGACGCGATCATGAAAGCAATTCATCACAAACCATGCACGGTCGAATACATGTGTCCGTCAGTGTCTGTCCATGTGCGCTAAAAGCGCCCAGAAAGACAAAAAAAAAAAAACTAAAAATATACACCTCGCAGCATACGCGTCTTATCAAAACGCTTATGCCCGAGTCCCACTAAAGCGACAAACGGAAACAAACGACAGCGACAAGCCAGAAACACATGCAGCATGCTCGCGATGATACCTTTGGCAGGCCTTTGGTCGTTCGGTGCTCGTGAAGTAAGCACGAGTGATTGCAAGCCTGCGAAAGATACCCTCGCGTGCATGATGCTCGTGTTTGAGCATAGCCTCCTTTATTCTACAAAGCACATCATATCGCCAAAGGGTCTGGTTTGAGGCTTGTCGCTGTCGTTTGTTTCTGTTTGTCACTCTAGTGGGACTCGGGCATTAGAATTAATGCATTCCTTTCAAATTTTTGTTGTTCTTGCTGTTTCCTTTTATGATGTCCATAAGCGAAGCGGGAAAGCGAAATGACGCACCATTCAAACGCGACCTAAAGATAAATGATCCTGCCCGTGCGCTGCTCGAAACTTGAGCGACAGGACTTGAAGGCCTTCGGAGTGCAATGACGGGAACGTAACTGGACAAATCGAATGCTAGAAAAGCACCCAATAGCGTCTAGTCAAGTGGCTCGCAATTTGTCGCCAGTAGCTAGTTATTCTATTAGTACTGGAACCGTCATCACGATCACGACAGTTGCTGCCCTTTACAAGGCAGCGGTGCCGCTTTACGAACCGACATCTAAATTTATGCAGCATCAGCACGCCCCAACAAATCAAGCAAGATCAAGCAAATAGTTGAGGTGGATGGTAGGCCTAAGCCCGCCGCGGTACAAAAACATGCACCCGCGCAACGTTCCCTGAAGTGTGTACTACATGCGACAGTTTGCTGAAAGCTCCGTCGGTTGAAGATATATTCTTCTAAACATCCCGGTAAATGCGAAACGATTCGCACTCCTAAAAATAGACGAGCTGTCCGAGCTACGCGGTGTATAGAACAATGCTCGTAAACGCCGCTAGCCATGTTGGATATGGTTTAAAATCAAAGTGGAAATGGCGGTCTTGTAATATATTTGCAATATCGCAAATGGCTTGGCTTGAATCATTCGGTTTTCAAAAGTAAAAAAAAAAAGCATGTGGACGAAACGGCGAAAGCCTATCACGATATACAGCAATGATCTTATAACTAACGTTACAAGCATCAATCATCACTCCAGCGAGTGTGAGCTCGAGAAGCTAGGGTGCCTACATAAAGAAACACCTTTCGCTAACAGGAAGGGCCTCTGCCTAAATTGCGTTTAATAACGTAAACACATCGTGTTTTTTTGTGTGATTTTTTTGGGGGAGGACGTGGCGATGTTAAAAGGCACGGCGATGCCTTTAGCAGGAAGTCCAAAACTGCAAGTCATTGCCCACTCCGTTTTTCATAAAATATAATTCTGTATATGACGGTTCGATTGAAATGCATATTCATTTTTTTTTTTAAATGTAATCTTGTTTCCAAGAATAAAAAATCTCGCATTGAAGTCTTGTCGTATATAGTAGACATATAAGAAGAAAAAAAAAAAAAAAAAAAAACTAACGGCGGGAAAGCGGGCAGGAGGCCAGAGCAAAAATAACTAGCAGCTGTTTTTTTTGCGTTTTTGTTGCGCAGCCTTTAAAGGAGAGACCAGTATCGGCGGTAACGCGTTACAATAAGTAACGGCGTTACCGGTAAAGTGTTAATTTTTGTTTCCGTAACGTAATAACGTATTCGTTAGATTTCCAAAACAGTAACGGTGAACGTACTTACGCTATTTATTGCAAGTAACGAGTAACGTACTTCGTTACTTCTTTTTTTTTTCGGTAACGCCTACAACACTGGGAGAGACTGAAAGAAAAACGTCAACTTC
The DNA here is from genome assembly GCA_013358835.2 of Ixodes persulcatus. Classification (NCBI taxonomy): domain Eukaryota; kingdom Metazoa; phylum Arthropoda; class Arachnida; order Ixodida; family Ixodidae; genus Ixodes; species Ixodes persulcatus. The sequence goes on from JABSTQ010011593.1 coordinate 312,540, forward strand.
TCTCCTTGAAAGTACGCGGCGACGAAGGAGCGTCCAGGTCAGGGCCGTAGCGAGCGAGTCCCTCTCGTGCCAGTAAGCTTGTGTAAAGAGAAAAAAGCATTCCTACCCAACATCGTTGCGTGTCCTCTCTAATGGCGGACGTCTCCTACCCAGACTGGTCACGAGTGCGCATGCGTCGCGTCGTTGCGTGTCGAGAAGGAAAGCAGGTGGGGAGACGCTTGCACACGGTCGACGCTTTGGCGTGCCTCCCCTCAGCTCGTTCTGCAAACGTGGTCGGCAAACCACGTGACTCCAATCGAGCGGTTGGAGACACACTAAAATCTACTGGGTGATTCAAGAAGAGGCCAGGCTCTTTAAATCGACCGCAAAATTTGGTTTCTTAACCTATCGCGCTACGACTTTGTGCCGCGTTGCCCACAGATGGTGCTTTTTTTTTTTTTTTTTTTTTTTGTAAAATTTGCGAAGAGCGAATTTACCTGAGGAAAAAGTAAAGAAAGAAAAAGGCTTAGCTCCTATTAGAGTTCCTGTATAGACGATTGCAAGCAGGGTGACTGGCCGCCGCCATGTCCCCGCTCGTGCGGGAAAGCCCGTGCAATTACAAGCTTGTCAAAGCTATGTTCACACGCACGCTGCACGAGCCTGCACGCATGGGGCACCAGTGCGGCACCATGCTTGCAATTGTCTATAGGCTCCCTACGGGAGCCAGAGTTGCGCGTTCATGCATGGCATGTGGATTCAGCTCCTCGCGTGACTGAATTCGGCGAATAGCAGCGCCGCGCGTTCGAGGAGCGCGGCGCCCTCAAAAGCCGGGGAACGTACGCCGGGGTGCGTGCAACGTCTACTTTGCTGCACGACACTTGATACGGCTCCTCACGTGATCGGATCTCGGCGAATAGCGGCGAGGGCGGCACGCGGCACGTGGAATCAAACGCGCAACTCTGGCTCCCGTAGGGAGCCTATACAGGAACTCTAGCTCCTATGGAAACGCAGCGACGCCACCGGTCTTCAAAGAACACGACACCGTTTCGCACCGGAGATAAGAGATGGTGCAACGAACGCCGCCAACGAACGAGCATACGGCGCCGAGAGCCGGTGTCTTTAGCAGACGATCTTTTCGACTCAAAAGCGGCGCGAGCTTTTTACATATCAGTTGTTTTTGTTTCTGCGACTGTCGCCGCCTGCGGAACGCGGGCCGCTTTTGAGTCGAAACGATCGTTTGCTAGAGGCGCCGTATGCTCGTTCGTTCGCGGTTATTGGCGTCGCGACCGCTTGCGCCATCTCTTTTCCCGTGCGAAACGGCGCCGTATTGTATGAAGACCGGTGGCTTCGCTGCGTTTCCATAGGAGCTAAGCTTTTTTCTTTCTTTACTTTTTCCTCGGATAAGTTCGCTCTTTACAAATTAAAAAAACAAAAATGCACCATCTGTGGGCAACGCTGCGCAAAATCGTAGCGCGAGAGGTTAAGAAACCGAATTTTGCGGTCGATTTAAAGAGCCTCGCCTCTCCTTGAATCACCCTGTAGACACACTAAAAGGACATACCGGCTCCAAGGTGGATTGACCGGCTCCTATGACAAAATTAGTTGCCAGTTCGGGACCCCTTTCGGTGCAGAGGCGAGATAGGGCGGCAAAGTCGCGGAGACGCGTTCCATGCACCCTTGGTTTTGCCGCGTCGCCGCGTCGCACACTTGCTTTTGCCGCGTCGCACACTTGCTTTTGCCGCGTCGCCTAGCATCCGTCGGCTGGCGCCCTATCAATACCGCCCATTTTCCCGACACGTCGTACGAGCTGTCGGACGTTTGGAGGCGCATGTGTATCAGTCGGACCTGACCCTCAGTGATTATCAACAGCTCCGCACCATAAAAAAATAATAATAAAGCCCGCGAGAATGCCGTTTTCGCGTTCATTGATGAGCCTGACGCAGTTGTTCACGCGTGGGTGTGAAGCATCACCAAAACACGTGGTTCCGGCAAGGGATGTAAAAGCTACCCCACCGATGGCACGCGTGCCATCGGTTCCAGAGGGAATATACAGGGTATTTGAGTTTAAGTCGAACAAATTTATCTTGTAACTAAGTCGGATAATCAACTACAAGTTTTAATTAACTTTTTAACTACTGAAAATACACATATCGTTTCAATTTAAAAAAAAAAAAAAAGAACAGAAAAAAAGTAATCGAAATCAGTCAATTTTAGAATGATTCGAAGCACGTTGGAAACGCGGGAGTACGCCAAAGTGACCACTCGTGCAGCAAGGGCAATGTGGTAGGGAAACGCGGATGATAATCTAACCATCTGTGTTGCAGACGCCGTCCTGTCTGCAAATCAAACACCCTGTATGCATATAATGGACGTATATACCGACATTCAAATAGCGATTATTTGCAGCAAAATAATAAAGTGCAAATCAATACGGTACGCCCCTTGTATATAAAGCTATCTCTCTCAAGCAGGCTATCGATTAATGACCTCTGTAAACGATGATGAAATCACCAGTTGATTTCATGGAATCATATTGCCATTCTTCCCGCGAGTATTCCGTCACAACGTAACAATCGATAACATATCTACCGGCAATATATAATATCCCTCGCCTGTCAGTGTTGCGCAAAGGATAATATAGGCCCGTAGCTCTCAAGTTTTGAGCAGCGCTCCAGGCGAGCAAAATAGAATATTTGGCTCGCGTTTCGAACGCGCGTCATCACGCTTCCCCACTACAGTTTTTTCTTACTCCGTTCCATTGTAAGTTCCAGCGTAGCAGAGGCTACAAGAGCGAGCTCCGAGCTTTCAGTGTCCCTGCCAAGCACGCGCCCTCGCGCAGTGCGAGCATCGTTCAGGGGAACTTGCTTTAGCAAGTAGCTTCAGCTTCGCTATCACGTAAAGTGAAACATACCGGCTCACGGAAGCTATGAAAGAACGTAATAAAAAAAATAAAGCTGAATGGGGCGCTGAGGCCACGAGCTGCATAATTTTTCTTTTTTGTTTTAATTTCTCTTTTTTTAGGCGTTCTGTTATCGCACGTATACAGATGCTGACAGATGCTTGCATTCGAACGAGGCACGTGCAAAATCGAACGTTACAGCGCCGCCTGGATGGTGCTGCCAGCATAACGTGATCGCGTCTTGCGGATGCGCTCGCGCCCCCTGCCCGAGAGCAATGGGTCTATTCGTATAAATAGGGGAAGCGTTCGTCTATGTAGCACCCGTCTTATCGCCGCTATGAAAACCTTCGTCTGCGTCGTGGTTCTCCTGAACGCCCTTGTTTCAGGTAAGTTAACTTTGGTGACATCTTTTCTCTTTTAGTTTGTTCGAGACGCGGCCGACGCTCTGAGGCAATGTGACAAATCAAGCACATCAAAAGCGCAAGTCACTGGGCATTTTCTGCTTATGACTGGTTCAGCTATGAGAAAGAACGCACAGAAACATGACGGACACCACTATGTTGTGATCGGTCTCATCTGCTCGTTGGTTGCGTCTGGACTTGGGTGAAGCGGGGCATACACCAATTCAAGTCTGACGCCACGCCACTGCAGTGGCGCTGCTGTAGGCACTGGGCATGCGCAGACGCCTATCTCGCGCGATTCTGGTTCTTGCGCACGCGCAATGCCCACACCGGGTGTGGGCAAAGCGGGCCTAGCTGTTTGCAAACGGCTTGTTTCTCCATATAGCATATGCGAGTCTTTTCCCCTATTAGGGCGAATAATAGTACGCATGGGCATTTACCCTCTTTTCCCGTATCTCAACACTCCCCCCCCCCCCTCCATATAGCAATGGTAAATTTAGACGCTTCTTTTTATAGTTAGTGAAAGCGTAAGGAACGCAGGGTGTGGTGATGCATCCCCTTAACGCTCCGCAGCCAATAAGATTGAGACTTTAAAGGGGCGCTGCCCTTGCTGAAAAGTCGTTCAAAATCAGTATACTAGAAGTGCGCTGAAGTACACTAAAGATCTACTTTGAGTGCTTGCAGTCGGCGTACTCAAATTATAGTAACGGGTATATATATATATACAGGGTGATTTTTTTAAGCTTTACAGATTTGTTTAAAAAAAGTCGTGAAAGTTACACTTATTCCGCGTGTGGAGTTGAGTTATATGGCCAGGGGGACACATTATCGGGGGCTAATCGTAACAATCAGTTGGGTAATTACTTAAAATTCATTAATTAACTTTTTAATTAATGAAAATAGACATATGGTTCCAATTAGAAATTTGCTCAGCGTCATCGAAAACCCCTAAATCAGTAATTTTCAGAAATACTTTGACCACGTGAGAAGCGTAGTAGTGAACTGAAGTTACCGCTCGTGGAGCAGGTACAAAGCTAGAGGTTGCGATAAGGCGCCCGCGCGACTTTTCCGTCTCTTATCTAGCCCCAGCCTTGCACCTGCTTCACGAGTGGTAACTTTAGTGCACTACTACGCTTCTCCCGCGCTCAAAGTCTTTCTGAAAATGACTGATTTAGGGGTTTTCGATGACGCTGAGCAAGTTTATAATTGGAACCATATGTCTATTTTCATTATTTAAAAAGTTAATTAACAAATTTGAATTAATTAGCCACCTGACCATTACGATTAGCCCCCTATAATGTGTCCCCCTGGCCGTACAACTCAACTCCACAAGGGGCATAAGTGTAACTTTCACGGCTTTTTTAAATAAATCTGTTAAGCTTAAAAAAAAACACCCTGTATATTATATATATATATATATATATATATATAGAGTGCGATTTTTTAATGTCAACAGATTAAATACGAGATAGATAGGCCGATGCCGTTTTCACAGGATATTTGCAGGCTCGGCGGACATTAGATGAGTGATTAAACGTCACAGTATGTTGTCTGATTAACTTTTTAGACCGCAGCTCTTAGGCGCCCGTTTCCGGCTTGAGCGGCGTCGGCGTCGGCGTCGGCGTCGCCGTCGGCGTAACCGCAAGGTCACGTGACACCCCCAAGGTCACGTGACACCCCCAAGGTCACGTGACCCCCAGGTCACGTGACCCCCCAGTCCACGTGACCCCCCCCCCCCCCCGAGGTCAAGCGACCCCCAGGCCACATGACCTCCCTGCGAGGTCACGTGACCCCCCAGGTCATGTGCCCCTGGTCACGTGACCCTCCAGGTCACGTGACCACCCCGAGGTCACTTGGCCAGGTCACGTTACTCCCCCAGGTCACGAGACCATCCCCCCCCCGAGGTCACATGACCCCCGGTCACGTGACCTCCCTCCGAGGTCACGTGACCCCCCTTGGTCACGTGACCCCCCCCCCTCCGCGCCTTCCCCCCTCCTCAAGAGCTGCGCTCTAATTCGGCGTTACAGGAAGTTGTAAACGGCTTTCATTTTTTAATTGACAGTGTAATTGACCATTTTGAATTTTCAATCTTAAAGGGGCTATGAATAAACTCTAGCCCAATCGAAACAATTTGCGAAAAGGGGACGAGTTTCGGGTTTATCATAGCTAAAAACTGCCTTTCGTCGCCTGATAAAAAAACAGCGCGCTGGACAGAGCGCAGGATGTTAGGCTTACGTAGTCGCTTACGACGCACCGTTGGAAGTACGATGCTGGAGCATCCACAAAAGGCACGCTGTCAAAAGTGTGCAAGTTTGTTCATGCTGAATCCGACAGCACTTTATAAGGGTTGTAACTTCACGAGAAAATTTAACAATGCATGGAACTCCAATATGAGAAGTTCTCACTAACAGAAACAAACATGCCATTACCGACATACCATGTCAAAACCGCTAAGTCACTCTCCATTTTCCCCGCCCCTGCCGCGCGTGGTTCTTGAATCGGGGGAAAAAGTGCAAAACGTGATAAATAAAAATGTCAAAGCCCCTTGCTGTTTCGTGAATAGTTTTGGTTGGGTTAGGCTCCAATAATGACTGCCTCTAAAACAGCAATAGAAAAAAGGTAATTTACGGATTTCAGAAAATTAATAAAAATGTTGCCACGGTTATCCTCCCATGTAATGTCCGCCGAGTCGCACGACACACTGAAGGCTGCATCAACGTGGCAGCGAGCCCCTTTTTTTCTAAAACCAGTTGATTAAAAAATATCACCGGGTATAGCTGAAATATTGTGACAAAGGGATGCTTCAGTTCTAATTTCACTGCAGACCACGTGGTCCAAACGTTCCCCGGGGAAACGATCGGCACTGGCACTGTCAGAGCATACTTACGTCGCAAATGCAGCATGGACTATAGCCCTAAAAAAAGCACAAATAGAAAAGTTAGCTACATTGTACGCCACGGAAAGTAGCGTTATCTAACTTGCCAATAATTATTTTAGCTAGTCATTTCTACTATATTTATCAATTGAAAAGTCTACTTTTATGGCAAAGATAGCTTTTATTTTCCCTGAACTGTATTTGTTACCTTTATTGAAGAATAAAAGTTTACTGTAAAAAACTGTTAGCACTATTCGGAAGCTAGACGATCGAGGGCAACTGCACCAAGTGTTTGATGATGCTGATGCAAAAGCACGCACATGTCTTTGTTTTCAAAGTGAACCGGCACTAGCTTGCTGCCTCATAGGCTAGTAGACAAATAACGTTTGCAGGATGATCCAGTGTTTTTGTAATGCAGGTCTCAGCTCACTATACGCTGTTTCAGATATTTGCATCCACAGCAAGCAAAAGGACAGAAGGCAGAGGAAACCACGGCTAATAACGGGGACATAAGATGCTCCACCTTGCATAGTCACATGCAGCGCAAATGAACTTCTGAACCGCATAAGCGAAGTGGTAGTCTGAATGAAAGCTTGCTCTGAAATTGGCTGGAGAAATCGGCGCCTTCATGTAACAACCTCAAGCTTTCACCGAAAGTGTTTCATGGTGTAGATTTATCTTGCAAAACACTAAGACATCTCAATTCACGTGAAAAGAACTTGACAATCGCAACAACGAACACGCCAACACAGTCGATCGAGAGTTCCACGCTGTAAAAAATCGACGTAAATTTTACGTGTCTTTCCCTCGCCAAAAAAAAACGACACGCTCATTGTTTCAAAATACGAGGTTGCCCTCATTATTTATTTGCCGCGAGAGCCGAGCCTTTCAGAAAAGCCGAAATCCCAGGAGTGCAAGCATGCGCAGATGAATCAGAATAGTCTTGGCGACGAAGGAGAAATTGCTTGAGATAGTTTCGGTTGTACACTGAAAAAGAAAACCTAAAGTTTAGATAAAACCTAAGATTGACTAAATTTTTGTTAATTGTTTTACAAAATTAATATCATGACATTATTATCGATATATATTGATTTGCTTAGTTTTGACTTTAGAAAAACAAAGAGAAAAAAGAGACTTTTGAAAACTGCGCATGACCATCGCTATTGCAATCAGCTTCCGTTCAGCCCAGTGTTACCAACTGTAGGGACATGTCCCTAAACATAGGGACTTTTGGCGATTTTTTGGTCCAGTAGGGGTACTTTTACAGGAAAACGTGGGGACTTCCACAATTGCTGCCATCTTTTTTTTGTTTTTAATTTCCGGAAATTTTTTAATGTTCATGTAAAAACTTAATTCTGTTGTCTGGACTTTAGGCATTTTTGTATATTTCTTGCTTCAACAAAGTTACTTCTGGAAACACCAGGTGGCGCCACAGATCGACACAGACATTATGTTAAATGCGTTAAACACACCGCGGCGCGCTTTTTTGATAAAGATGTAACATCGTTTCTCTTGTGCACCTCGATCCTGAAGCGTGGAGCAATTGTGGGTTTCTGATTGGCCGCACCGAAGCACATGACCACCTGCTTTAACGGAAGTAGTAGACGACACGCACGGCCGCGGTCTTTTTCCTCATGGAAGTCCTGGTAGGTTGTTTCACGAGTTGTGTGAATGAAAAGACAGAGCACAATTATAAAAATTCATTAGCTAGGGTTGAAAAGGGGGCCGTGCTGGGTGTCTCGCCATCCCATGTTATATTTGGAATATTGAAATCACCAAACAAAAATAAAGGTAACGTAGGATAGCGAGTTCTGACAAGGTTGGTTACATCGTGTAGATCATTTACAAAACTAGAAGAATAAGTGTGTGTGTGTGTGTGGGGGGGGGGGGGCAATAGCAAACACCAATGACAAATCTTTAGTGACTAAGTTCCATGATAGCCCACACAATATCTAAGTCACTTGGGACCTATATACACTGAGATGGAAACTCTTTAGATATCGCCAAAAGAACACCGCCTCCCTGACGGGTTATGCGGTCACAGCGATAAACAGAAAAACGGTGCGCGCCTTGGGAGATATGATCACGGAACTGAGAGTGCAGCCAGGTTTCAGTTAGAACTATTACGTTAGCATTTCAGCTATCTACGGCAAAAGTTAAGGAATCACGCTTGTTAATAACGCTCCGATTGTTAGAAAAAAGTACCGAAACATTAGATAAAATTCGTCCACTGCCCCTCGCGTTTTCCTATCTCAGACATCGTGTCGAAAGACTCGGCTGTTGGTTATCAGGGGTACGTTCTGACGCAAGTCGTGTTACGCTTTCAGTTGCAGTGTTATACATGTACTGCCTCCTGTTTATGACGAGTTTGTTATAGCGAAGCTGAAACGGTGGTGCTCCTGGCTGATTTTTAGCAAACTCAATTAATTTTTTTTTTCGAACGTAACGCGTAGCAGGCGAGAAATCATCGCTAACATTGATGTTCTTTACTTTCAATTTGGAGCGCGCGGAAAGTATGCTGTCTTTTATTTTATAGCTTGAAAATTTAACTATGAGAGGGCGACACTTATTTGCCGAGTAGGACCCTAAGCGATGAGCACGCTCAATTTCACCGCCCGAAAGTGTGTCAATAGTTCCCGCAAGAAATTTCCTCAATTGTTCCTCAGATTGTTGCCATGATTCACGAGAATCAGGAATTAAGTTGTCGCGCCGTGACCTGTCCTCCAGTTCGTCTAGCCACGAGTGTAATGAGGCATGCTGGGTGGTCAAGACTTTCACAGAACCCAACACACCGGCCAAATCTTGATATTAACTGTCAAGTTTTTTGTTATTTCTTCTAAGGTATCCAACCTTTGCTGGATGTGACCGATTTTAGTTACTATGTTTTTCTGACGAGCCTTTATCCACTTTACGTCGGCGACCAATTCAGCCTGACTTTTTGCCGAGTGAATAGACCGGGCCTGAAGGTCTATCAGAAGGTTAAAAATAATAGACATCTACTTGGAGGGCTCATCAGGTAGAGATTCAACTTCAAGAGCAGCCTCCGAACGAGTAAGAGGGCCCGGATTCGTCTCAACGTCGCCGGAGCGCAACAACAATAACACCATCGAAAAACAATCATAAGCAATATCACACAGCTCCCCTGGGCTTGGGAGCAAAAGGCTACGATTGTTGCATTTTTTAGCGTAGAGTGAAAATTGTTTACACACCTGCGAAACGCAGAAACGCGGCGTGAGAGCCATGTCGTGGTCACTGCTCCCGAGCCCACTGGAGTAGTGTTCGCGTAGCATGCTGTTAAGAATGGAACCTTCGGCAACCTTTTCCGAGTTTCAACGCTGCGGAAACGAGTCCCGAAACGAGTCCCGACGTGTTCAGGACTGTCGCCCACCTGTTGAAGCCTGCCCGAAACGAGTCTCAACGCGTCCGTGACGTCAACGGGACGTGTGTGTGTGTGCGTGTGGGTTCGTGCGCTCCGGAAGGGGAGAGAGGCCTGGCCTAACTGCGGAGAACCATGGCTACGACGCACTTCTGGCTACGACGCGGCGGACTTTGCTGCAACGCACTTGGCGGTCGCACCTGCTGCCCTGGCGGAGAGTGAGGGAGAAAACGGACCCTATATAAGGCGGGGCGTGAGGCGGCTCCAGGGGTTCTCTTTGATTTGACGACTGTATCGCTACCATGTAATTAAACCGTTCGTTACGTTACCAATTCTCCCACCTCCACTGGACCCCTGGGTTCTTCACTTCGGGGAATGGACGTCGTCAAAGGCCAGGAAGCCTCCGGACGTGCGACCTAAACCCCGCCTCGAACAACTGGTTGGCAGCGGTTGGGATCGGACCATGCGACATCGTGCTACATCTGTGGGTGAGCGTTTGGACTTTGCTTTGAGATTCGCCGGGCTTCAGATTATGGGTAATTAATTTTGAACTGCTGGGAATCCTTAGTGTTTGACTCGTGCGCTAGGTTTGTGTACAACCTCGCGACAAGTTTTAGAACAAAGCCAAAGCTAAAAAGCAGCGATCATGGATCTAATGAGGTTACTGAGAACAGATTTACTCTGTTTATGTGAAGAATTGGGTGTGGAGGTGGAGCAAAAGATGAAGAAATCTGAGATCAGTAAAGCGATTTCAGAGAGCGCGGAAGCAGAGGAAATTAAAATTGCGTGGGAACTGCTTCAGAACGCTAAGAGTGAAGCTGCAGCAAGAGAGGAACGAGAGCAGGCTGCAGCGAAAGAGGAACGAGAGCAGGAGCGAGCGCTGAAAAGGCTAGAGCTCGAAATTGAACAACAGCGATTAAACTCGCAGAACAGTAGAGTTGGGGCTCCGGTACGAGCAAGTGAGACCGCGTCGTATCAAATGAAGAAGCTCATGCAGCCGTTTAAAGTTGGGGAAGACGTGGGCCTATTCTTAGTTAACTTTGAGAGGACATGTGAGAAGTTGAGCTTCGCCCCAGAAACATGGCCGGAACGGCTTTTGACTCTGTTGCCCTGTGAGGCTGCAGAGGTTATCGCGCGCCTTAGTGCTGGAGACGCGGACGACTACGACAAGGTGAAGTCCAGCCTTTTGAAGCGGTACCGCCTTTCTGCCGAGGCGTTCCGTCAAAGGTTCAGAAACGCATCCAAAAAGAGCAGCGAGGGCTACTCGGAATTCGCGTACGGGCTTAAAACCAACCTGATAGAATGGTTGAAGAGCGAGGAAGTGTACGAAAGCCGAGACAAGGTAGTCGAGTGTGTGTGCCTCGAACAGTTCTTTCGTAGCATTCCGCAGTCAGTCAAGCTCTGGGTGCAGGACAGGGTGGGAGTCGACTCTGTCGAAAGGGCCGCTGAGCTAGCCGAAGAGTACGCAACGCGTAGAAAGCTGAGCGGAGAGGAAAGCGAATCCGGCCGAAGCGATCAGCGCAAGACCTTCCGACAGGGAAATGACTCGCGAAAAAACGGGCCCGAGAAGCCCGAAGCAGGACAAAAGGTCCCAGACAAGAGCGCAGAACACTTGAGCGGAGACGAGGCGCGGAAAAGCCCAACAGGGCAGTTCGAGGCAAGGAAGCCGTTCCTGTGCTACAACTGTCAGGAGCCGGGACACACAGCGGCCAGATGTAAGAAACCGCGGGTTGTGTTCTCGTACGTGAACTGTAGTGACGGGGACCTGAAGCTTCTTTGTCCCTATCTTCACGAGCTCCATGTAAACGGAAAGCCGTGCAGGGTGCTTCGGGACAGTGCAGCGACGATGGACGTTGTTCATCCGTCGTATGTAACGCCATCCGATTTTACTGGAAGGGTAGTTTGGATCAAGCAGCTGCTCGAAAAGCACAGTGTCTGTCTGCCTATGGCGACAGTAAGGATAACTGGCCCGTTCGGAGAGCTAGTGACAGAGGGGGTTGTCTCGCAAACAGTCCCGTTGGAGTATCCTTATTTGTTTTCTAACCGGTCAGATTTCCTGCTGCGCGAAAGGGGTCAACAACTGGGAGAAGGGCTAGTTCAGTCATGTACGAGGTCCAAATCGCGACAGGTCGCCCCTTTGTTGACGAGTGATCCAGAGCCAGAGGCAGCTGACGGGGAGCAAGCTCTCCCCGAGTTGGAGGCAGAAAACCGGGATGAGAGGGACCAGGTTGTAGAACAGCCTGACCTCGCAGCGCTAGAAAGCGTACGCCGTCCCAACGAGCCCGCGAAAAAGGCGGAGGAAGACGGGATCATTAAAGGATCTCTCGTAGCTCCGACGTCACGTAATTTGGATCGTCTATTGCGAGTAGACAGAGTGTCTTTGACAGCCGAGCAGAAGAGCGACCCTAGTGTGTCAGGGTTTCGCTGTACAGCTCAGGAGATTGCTAGGACCAATGTGACGGGGAATGAAAGAGGCGGATTGTTTTATCGGCGCTATAAGGACCGCATTTTCACGTCTAGAAATCACGTGAAAATCGATCACTATGACTTCAGCGTAAGAAAAAGGAAAGGCAAATTTAACGGCAATGCCGATGGGTTGAGCGGATTTTTCTGACATCACGAAAAATAGTAGGGATAATCTCAGAGGTCTTCGTCATCCACGGGAATGAGGATCTAAGTGGGGGCACTTCGTTGAAACCCCAAAAGGACCTCACAAATTGCGAAGAGTTTTTGTCTTTGGTATTTTGTTCATAGTGACCTCGTTGGAAAAATGAGTTTTTTTTTTGGCGACAGGGGGTCTCCATACCCGGAATTGTACCAAATTTTGGTAATCCGTAATCCAGTCTGGCGGGTCTTTGGCGAATTCCGAGCGTTCGACTGCGGTGTGACGTGGTGTTGTGGGGGACGTTTCCGCTGATGCCTCCGTTGTGAGAGGTTTGGAAGTTTGTTTGGTGCTGTTCGAGGCGGGGTTTAAGCCGCACGTCCGGAGGCTTCCTGGCTCGTGACGACGACCATTCCCCGAAGTGAAGAACCCAGGGGTCCAGTGGAGGTGGGAGAATTGGTAACGTAACGAACGGTTTAATTACATGGTAGCGATACAGTCGTCAAATCCAAGAGAACAACTGAGCAGCCTCACGCCCCGCCTTATATAGGGGTCCGTTTTCTCCCTCACTCTCCGCCAGGGCAGCAGGTGCGACCGCCAAGTGCGTTGCAGCAAAGCCCGCCGCGTCGTAGCCAGAAGTGCGTCGTAGCCATGGTTCTCCGCAGTTAGGCCAGGCCTCTCTCCCCTTCCGGAGCGCACGAACCCACACGCACACACACACACGTCCCGTTGACGTCACGGACGCGTTGAGACTCGTTTTGGGCAGGCATCGACAGGGGGGCGACAGTCCAGAACACGTCGCGGGACTGGTTTCGGGACTCGTTTCCGCAGCGTTGAAACTTGGAAAAGGTTGCCGAAGATTCCATTCTTAACAGCCCCTCCGGGGCCAGGGAAACCTCGACTGGCCGGTGGTACAATCGCTGGCCTGAAGAGGTGGGCTTGGAGTAGGCCTTGAGAAGACGCTGCAAGCACCAAACAAACTCCCAAACCTCTCACAACGGAGGCATCAGCGGAAACGTCCCCCACAACACCACGCCACACCGCAGTCAAACGCTCGGAATTCGCCAAAGACCCGCCAGACTGGATTACGGATTACCAAAATTTGGTACAATTCCGGGTATCGAGACCCCCTGTCGCCAAAAAAAACTCATTTTTCCAACGAGGTCACTAAGAACAAAATACAAAAGTCAAAACCTCTTCGCAATTTGTGAGATCGTTTTTGGGTTTTAGCGAAGTGCCCCCACTTAGATCCTCATTCCCGTGGATGACGAAGACCTCTGAGATCATCCCTACTGTTTTTCGTGATGTCAGAAAAATCTGCTCAACCCATCGGCATTGCCGTTAAATTTGCCTTTCCTTTTTCTTACGCTGAAGCCATAGTGATCGATTTTCACGTGATTGCTAGACGTGAAAATGCGGTCCTTATAGCGCCGATAAAACAATCCGCCTTTTTCATGCCCCGTCACATTGGTCCTAGCAATCTCCTGAGCTGTACCGCGAAACCCTGACACACTAGGGTCGCTCTTCTGCTCGACTGTCAAAGACACTCTGTCTACTCGTAGCAGAGGACCAAAGTTACGTGACGCCGGAGCTACGAGAGATCTTTCACTGATCCCGTCTTCCTCCGCCTTTTTCGCCAGCGCGTTGGGACGGCGTACGCTTTCTAGTGCTACGAGGTCAGGCTGTTCTACAACCTGGTCCCTCTCATCCCGGTTTTCTGCCTCCAACTCTGGGAGTGCTTGCTCCCCGTCAGCTGCCTCTGGCTCTGGATCCCTCGTCAACAAAGGGGCGACCTGACGCGATTTGGACCTCGTACACGACTGAACTAGCCCTTTTCCCAGTTGTTGACCCCTTTCGCGCAGCAGGAAATCTGACCGGTTAGAAAACAAATAAGGATATTCCAACGGGACTGTTTGCGAGACAGCCGCCTCTGTCACTAGCTCTACGAACGGGCCAGTTATCCTTACGGTCGCCATAGGCAGACAGACACTGTGCTTTTCGAGCAGCTGCTTGATCCAAACTACCTTTCCCGTAAAATCGGATGGCGTTACATACGACGGATGGACAACGTCCATCGTCGCTGCACTGTCCCGAAGCACCCTGCACGGCTTTCCGTTTACCTGGAGCTCGTGAAGATAGGGACGAAGGAGCTTCAGGTCCTCGTCACTACCGTTCACGTACGAGAACACAACCCGCGGTTTCTTACATCTGGCCGCTGTGTGTCCCGGCTCCTGACAGTTGTAGCACAGGAACGGCTTCCTTGCCTCAAACTGCCCTGTTGGGCTTTTCCGCGCCTCGTCTCCGTTCAAGTGTTCTGCGCTCTTGTCTGGGACCTTTTGTCCTGCTTCGGGCTTCTCGGGCCCGTTTTCTCGCGAGTCATTTCCCTGTCGGAAGGTCTTGCGCTGATCGCTTCGGCCGGATTCGCTTTCCTCTCCGCTCAGCTTTCTACGCGTTGCGTACTCTTCGGCTAGCTCAGCGGCCCTTTCGATAGAGTCGACTCCCACCCTGTCCTGCACCCAGAGCTTGACTGACTGCGGAATGCTACGAAAGAACTGTTCGAGGCACACACACTCGACTACCTTGTCTCGGCTTTCGTACACTTCCTCGCTCTTCAACCATTCTATCAGGTTGGTTTTAAGCCCGTACGCGAATTCCGAGTAGCCCTCGCTGCTCTTTTTGGATGCGTTTCTAAACCTTTGACGGAACGCCTCGGCAGAAAGGCGGTACCGCTTCAAAAGGCTGGACTTCCCCTTGTCGTAGTCGTCCGCGTCTCCTGCACTAAGGCGCGCGACAACCTCTGCAGCCTCACAGGGCAACAGAGTCAAAAGCCGTTGCGGCCACGTTTCTGGGGCGAAGCTCAACTTCTCACATGTCCTCTCAAAGTTAACTAAGAATAGGCCCACGTCTTCCCCAACTTTAAACGGCTGCATGAGCTTCTTCATTTGATACGACTCGGTCTCACTTGCTCGTACCGGAGCCCCAACTCTACTGTTCTGCGAGTTTAATCGCTGTTGTTCAATTTCGAGCTCTAGCCTTTTCAGCGCTCGCTCCTCTGTCGCCGCAGCCTGCGCTCGTTCCTCTCTCGCTGCAGCCTGTTCCTCTTTCGCTGCAGCCTGTTCCTCTCTTGCTGCAGGTTCACTCTTAGCGTTCTGAAGCAGTTCCCACGCAATTTGAATTTCCTCTGCTTCCGCGCTCTCTGAAATCGCTTTACTGATTTCAGATTTCTTCATCTTTTGCTCCACCTCCACACCCAATTCTTCACATAAACAGAGTAAATCTGTTCTCAGTAACCTCATCAGATCCATGATCGCTGCTCTTTAGCTTTGGCTTTGCAATAAAACTTGTCGCGAGGTTGTACACAAACCTAGCGCACGAGTCAAACACTAAGGATTCTCAGCAGTTCAAAATTAACTACCCATAATCTGAAGCCTGGCGAATCTCAAAGCAAAGTCCAAACGCTCACCCAAAGATGTAGCACGATGTCGCATGGTCCGATCCCAACCGCTGCCAACCAGTTGTTCGAGGCGGGGTTTAAGCCGCACGTCCGGAGGCTTCCTGGCTCGTGACGACGACCATTCCCCGAAGTGAAGAACCCAGGGGTCCAGTGGAGGTGGGAGAATTGGTAACGTAACGAACGGTTTAATTACACGGTAGCGATACAGTCGCCAAATCCAAGAGAACAACTGAGCAGCCTCACGCCCCGCCTTATATAGGGGTCCGTTTTCTCCCTCACTCTCCGCCAGGGCAGCAGGTGCGACCGCCAAGTGCGTTGCAGCAAAGCCCGCCGCGTCGTAGCCAGAAGTGCGTCGTAGCCATGGTTCTCCGCAGTTAGGCCTGGCCTCTCTCCCCTTCCGGAGCGCACGAACCCACACGCACACACACACACGTCCCGTTGACGTCACGGACGCGTTGAGACTCGTTTTGGGCAGGCATCGACAGGGGGGCGACAGTCCAGAACACGTCGGGACTCGTTTCGGGACTCGTTTCCGCAGCGTTGAAACTCGGAAAAGGTTGCCGAAGGTTCCATTCTTAACAGTGCTTGCAGCGTCTTCTCAAGGCCTACTCCAAGCCCACCTCTTCAGGCCAGCGATTGTACCACCGGCCATTCGAGGTTTCCCTGGCCCCGGAGGGGCTGTTAAGAATGGAACCTTCGGCAACCTTTTCCGAGTTTCAACGCTGCGGAAACGAGTCCCGAAACGAGTCCCGACGTGTTCAGGACTGTCGCCCACCTGTTGAAGCCTGCCCAAAACGAGTCTCAACGCGTCCGTGACGTCAACGGGACGTGTGTGTGTGTGCGTGTGGGTTCGTGCGCTCCGGAAGGGGAGAGAGGCCTGGCCTAACTGCGGAGAACCATGGCTACGACGCACTTCTGGCTACGACGCGGCGGACTTTGCTGCAACGCACTTGGCGGTCGCACCTGCAGCCATGGCGGAGAGTGAGGGAGAAAACGGACCCTATATAAGGCGGGGCGTGAGGCGGCTCCAGGGGTTCTCTTGGATTTGACGACTCTATCGCTACCATGTAATTAAACCGTTCGTTACGTTACCAATTCTCCCACCTCCACTGGACCCCTGGGTTCTTCACTTCGGGGAATGGACGTTGTCAAAGGCCAGGAAGCCTCCGGACGTGCGGCCTAAACCACGCCTCGAACAATGCTGTTTAAGTAGGGGACGGGAACTAATGTCGCTGTTGCTGACGGCGTTGTGCCGAAGATTGGGAGTATCCGAGACGGCCGATCCAAAGTGATGCAGCTGAAGTGCCTGCTGCTCTCAGACGATGACATCAGCGGGACCGAGATGCCGGTCGAAGCAGAAGCCGAGCGTAAAGACCAGATCAGAAAAAAACTCCAGGATTGCCTGCGAAACGCAGAAACGCGGCATGAGAGCCATGTCGTGGTCACTGCTCCCTAGCCCACTGGAGTAGTGTTCGCGTAGCGTGCTGTTTAAGTAGGGGACGGGAACTGACGTCGCTGTTGCTGACGCCGTTGTGCCGAAAATTGGGAGTATCCGAGGCGGCCGATTCAAAGTGATGCAGCTGAGGAGGCACACGTGGCTGCTGCTCTCAGACGATGACATCAGCGGAACCGAGATGCCGGTCGAAGCAGAAGCCGAGGGTAAAGACCAGAGCAGGAAAAACTCCAGGATTGCCTGCGAAACGCAGAAACGCGGCATGAGAGCCATGTCGTGGTCACTGCTCCCTAGCCCACTGGAGTAGTTTTTGCGTAGCGTGCTGTTTAAGTAGGGGACGGGAACTGACGTCGCTGTTGCTGACGCCGTTGTGCCGAAGATTGGGAGTATCCGAGAAGGCCGATTCAAAGTGATGCAGCTGAAGAGGCACACGTGGCTGCTGCTGTCAGACAATGACATCAGCGGAAGCGAGATGCCGGTCGAAGCAGAAGCCGAAAGTAATGACCAGAGCAGGAAAAACGCCAGGATTGCCTGCGAAACGCAGAAACGCGGCATGAGAGCCATGTCGTGGTCACTGCTTCCTAGCCCACTGGAGTAGTGTTCGCGTAGCATGCTGTTTAAGTAGGGGAAGGGAACTGATGTCGCTGTTGCTGACGCCGTTGTGCCGAAGATTGGGGGTATCCGAGACGGCCGATTCAAAGTGATGCAGCTGGAGAGGCACACGTGGCTGCGGCTCTCAGACGATGACATCAGCGGAACCGAGATGCCGGTCGAAGCAGAAGCCGAGGGTAAAGACCAGAGCAGGAAAAACGCCAGGATTGCCTGCGAAACGCAGAAACTCGGCATGAGAGCCATGTCGTGGTCACTGCTCCCTAGCCCACTGGAGTAGTGTTCACGTAGCATGCTGTTTAAGTAGGGGACGGGAACTGATGTCGCTGTTGCTGACGCCGTTGTGCCGAAGATTGGGAGTATCTCAGACGGCCGATTCAAAGTGATGCAGCTGAAGAGGCACACGTGGCTGCTGCTCTCAGACGATGACATCAGCGGAACCGAGATGCCGGTCGAAGCAGAAGCCGAGGGTAAAGACCAGAGCAGGAAAAACGCCAGGATTGCCTGCGAAACGCAGAAACGCGGCATGAGAGCCACGTCGTCGTCACTGCTCCCGAGCCCACTTCTTGAAGCAGAATCCGGCTTCAATTGGTGGCTGGTAGCTGTTAGACGTTCCAACCCATACGCAAAAAAAAACAAAAAAAAAACACGCGCTTGCGTAAGTGTTTTTTAATCCTTTTGCGCACATCCTCGATGTTTCTATGCCAGCGACGCGCTGCGGATGCGCATTTTCAGCCTCAGGAAAATTGCGCCGCAATTGGCACTTCTAGACTGTAACAACCACTGGTGTTATAGCCAGCCTGACCAGCCAGATGCAGCTCGTCCATCTGAACAAGGACTCAGGGGGTACTCACACGAAAGAGAAATCCCTCCCTTTGCTCCCCGGGATACGCTTCACGTGGTAACAACGTCACACCATTGCGCGGAGCCGCGCTGATGTAGACATCCCATGCTGCACAAACAACCTTGGCTGTTTCCGTTTAAGTGAGCACTGCATGTTGTGTTTGTTATTTGGGAACTTACAGCTCGTAAAAAAATATCCTTAGGCCCGCTGCTAATATCGGCAACATCCTAATTTCTGGAGTTCACCAGCATCCAAAGGCGTTCGCTGTTGCTAAGACCTTTTTTGTGTGTAATGCGATTTAATTATCTGCAGTATCTGATAGAATATGTGGTAGAATATGTGATATGGTCCCGTTTACATTGGACATACATAAACTGTCTGCAGACATGTCTGAAGTACACATGTGTGAACCGAACATGCTACGAAAATGCTTCAGGCGTGTCCGCAGATAAGGCTGTCATTACGTCTGCAGCGAATTCCGTATATCTATGATGCGTATGATGTATAAAAAACAAAAGACTACAAACCTAGAGTAATTAAACTTCCGATAGGTTAAACACATTAAAACAGGATAAATGCCAAGGTTTTCGTTGTAAAATAGCCTTCAGGCTCCCATATATATCTTCGGAGCAATCAAACCTCGAACCTTTTTAAAGCGTCCAAAACATAAAAAATTGGGAAACGACATACATTTTCGGCGAGGTTCGAAATCATGAAATCCTTGGAATTCGAACCCTCGTCATGTTCGAAAGTATGCGAATAATCGACCTCGATCCTCGGATGGTGTTGGAAAACAAGCTGCGATGTGAACTTGATTTCGCCCCCTACTAGTGCGCGCGTGTGTGTGTGTGTGTGCGTGCGTCTCAGATCCTGCGGCGCCCAGAGTACCGCCAGCAGGGGCGCGTGCCGTAGCCGCGGGTATCGGAGCCTGGGCAACGAAGTTATGTGCGTCCGATCCCAGACGGGGCGACTCCCTCCACCAAGCGGAGAGAAGATCCGGGGAGGAGAAGGGCGTCAGCTTTCCGGTGCTTGAAAAATACCGAGGCAGTCTAATAAACCATCATCACGAGAGAGCTGGTCGCCTCCTGTCTATCGAAAACAAGCGCCGTTAAGGCGCAACATTTTGGTGCCGAAACCCGGGACAGTGAACAAGCGAGTGACGCTTCAGTGACAGAGCATGGATAGACTAAAACGAAAACGTACCGTTCGACGGAGCCGCAATACTAAGCTCATTAACGAGCTGGAGATCGCGCTTCAGTCGGCCACCATCGACGTCGACAGCGTGAACGCCCTGTCAAACAGGCTGCTCTCCAGCAACGAGGAGATGCGGAAGGTAAATGCGGAGATCGAACCCTTGTCGCCGACGATGACCTGGACGAGGAGTTCGCTGTCGTGGCGGACTTCGAGGACGAGGTCGCCAGGATTGTGGGCGAGGCGCAAGTCAAGGCAGCGCAGCAGCCGCCGTCCGTGAGCTCCCGCCAGAGACAAGACGCCAGCGACAGAGGCGACTCTTCCCACGGGGCCGGAGTCAAGCTCCCGAAGTTACAGCTCCTTCACTTCAAAGGTGAGCTGACTCAGTGGCAACCATTTTGGGAACAATTCGACGCCGCGGTCAACCAGAATACTAGCCTCTCGGAGGCCGAAAAGTTTCAGCATCTGCGCACGCTTCTTATGGGATCGGCCTGCCAACGCGATATCGGGACTTCAGGTAACCGCGGCGTGCTACAAAGATGCAGTGGAGATGCTGACCGAGTGTTTCGGAGACAAACGAGGTATCGAGCGCGAGCATCTCGGGAAGCTGCGGTGTCTCCCGAACGTGAAGTCTGAGCGCGACGTCAAGGGGCTACGAGACGTCTACGATCACGTACAGACAAACATACGCGGATTGCGATCTTTGGGCGTCTAGAGTGCGACATATGGCACTATGATGACAGACATTCTGTTGTCTGGCCTGCCAGCTAGCATCGTTGTGGAGTACCATCACATCACCAGCTACGGGACACCGCTGGGTGTTCGCATTCCTGCCGAGGAGGGGGCAGCTACTGCCGACGACGGGACGAACTCGGACATCATGTCTGCAGCATCGACGGATGCGGGCGACGAATTGACGCGGCTCTTGAGGTTCTTACGAGTAGAGATTGAGAGCCGCGAGCGCAAGTCTCTCGGCGGGCGACCATCCACGAGCCCCACAGCCTTGACCTCCAGGCCTCAAGAGAGCGGCGGGCTTCGCTCGACACTGGTGTTGCAGAGTTCAAGCAGTGTGGAGGCCGCCTGTTTCTTCTGCGACGGGGAAGATCACCAGACCAATATCTGTTCTTGCGGGATCTCTTTGGAGGAGAAAAAGAAACGGCTTTCCCGTGACAACAGATGTTTCAGCTGTACGAGGAGGGGAAATCGCTCGAGAGATTGTCGCAGAGAGAGCCGATGCTCTACCTGCGGCGGGAGGCATGCCGTTTCTATGTGCAACCCAGCGTGGCAGGCACAGCTACCACCTCCTGGGGCTCCGGCGGAAAGTGCAGAGTCTGCCAACGTGCTCACGGCAGGTTCTGTGTCGCTGCCTGGAGGAGGCGTTCTTCTGCAGACCTTCCCAGGTTGGGTCGCAGCGGAAAACAAGTGTGCATACATCCGCGGCATCATAGACGGAGGGAGCAAAAAGACGTTCATCAGAGAGGATCTGGCCACCAGGTTACAGTTGGACGTCATCGGCCAACTCGACACGAAACTGAACACCTTCGCAAATCCGCGTACCGACACCCCCCGGCAGAAGGTGAACGTTGTGCGCCTCTGTCTGCGAGGGCAATATGCGACAACGGATCATGTGTTGGAGGCCGTCGTCGTGCCCTTCATATATGCACGGACCTGATAGAAACGCCGGTCGAGCATTCTTTCATGAGAACGATCCCTGGTGACCTTGCCGACGAGCTCATGTTCCCCTCAGTGAAGAGTGAGGTCGGTATCAGCCTCCTGATTGGTGCAGACCAGATGTGGAGACTTCTCACGGGGGAAACGCGCCGCGCCGAAGGTCACCGGGCTGATGGCCATTGCAACCTTGCTGGGATTGACCTTTCAAGGCCCGTCCGGCGCGCTGAACCTACTATCAAGCTCCACGAACACGTTTCTGTGCGTTCTCAGGGTTGGAATCGGCTACGAGGATGACGCGGCCGCTTTGCGGAATTTTTGGGAGTTGGACAGCATCGGCATCGTGGACGAGCCAGCGACCTGCGGGCAAGAACACGATAAAGTAACAGAACACTTCAGGGACAACATCACCATGAAGTAAGGGAGGTATGAGGTCGTTCTTCCTTGGAAGGATACGTCAGCGATCTTGGAAGACAACTACGGTGTCGCTATCAAAAGACTCCACAGCCTGGTCAGACGTCTCAAGCGGGATGGTACCGTTAAGGAATACGACAAAGCCGTACGACGCTACCTTGAGGACGGACACGCCGAGAAGGTCAGAGAGGGCACACGGAGTGACAAGATCGTTTACTACAATCCTCATCGAGGAGTGGTGCGAGCGAACTCAGCATCAACTAAACTCCGAGTGGTTTTTGACTCCTCAGCTCACGCCCCCGGTTCGGGATCCCTGAATGACCCCCTTGTGAAGGGAGCCAAGACAAACACGGAGCTCTTGCCGGCACTGCTTCAGTTCCGAATGCACAAGGTGGCTGTTACAGCGGATATTCAGAAGGCGTTCCTGCAGATATCCATCGCCCGACACTGACAGAGATGCCCTTCGCTTTCTATGGTTCTCGCATGCACCCAGGCTTGACGAGGCATTGCCTGCCATAGAGGAATGGCGGATGACGAGAGTACCGTTCGGAAGTACTGCTAGCCCCGTCCTGCTAGGAGCGACGCTACGCCACCATTTGGAGAGCGTGAGTGGACAGAACGAAGCAATCTCCGCCATCCTGCGTCGCTCCTACGTAGACGACCTGCTGACAGGAGCGTCGAACGTTGCTGAAGCCGAACAACTCGCAAGTGGTGCGCAGGAGATCCTCCGAGGTGCCGGAACGGAGCTTCGCAAGTGGAGTACAAACTCCCCCGACCTACAGCGGATCCTTGATCGACAAGAATTGAAGGATGAAAAAACGCCCACCACTACGCCTATTGGGTCACCTGAAATCACCAAGGTCCTCGGGTCGGTGTGGGACAAGACGGCGGACGCCTTTAGATTTTCCGGTGAGCACTTGCTAGACGTACTCTCGTCCAACCGGAACACAAAGCGGTCCGTGCTGCAAGCCTCTGCCCGGATTTTCGACCCTCTAGGATTTCTTGCGCCGTTTGTTATCCGCGTGAAGATGCTATTCCAGCGCATGTGGCAACAGGGACTGGGTTGGGATGAAGAGCTGCCAGATGAGCTTCGCGAAGAATGGGCAGCATGATGCTCTGAGTTGGTAGACCTGCTTATGGTCATATCTCCAAGGTGTCTCCTGCGGGTGGATGGGGACCTGACCGAACTGCAGCTCTATGTTTTCACCGACGCCAGCCCTTAGGCATACGGGGCTTGTGCCTACCTCCGCGCCGTGAACAGCGCAGGAGATGTCAGCGTGACTCTGATAATCGCCAAGGCCAGGGTTGCCCCGCTCAAGACACTGTCTCTGCCACGCCTCGAACTAATGGGAGCGCTTATGGGAGCGCGCCTTAATTGCTGCATTCTTGCGTTCGTCTCTGTGTTTGATGGTGACATCGAGGTGTCCTACTGGACAGATTCAATGTTCACGCTGGGTTGGATCAAGGGGACTGCCGTCAAATGGAAACCATTCGTATGCGTCCGGGTGATTGAGATCCAAGCATCGAGCGATCCATCCAGCTGGAATCACTGTCCAGGGAACTTGAATCCAGCTGACCTAATGACAAGAGGGAAGACTGTGGTGCAGCTCAGTGCTAACAAATAGTGGTAGTTTGGTCCCGACTGGCTTGTCGGTGACCGGCGCGACTGGCCTGTAGCGATATCAGACTGCGTCCTGCCCGTCGACATTGAAGTCGAACGCCGACAAAAGGTGGAAGTTTTGCTGACCGCAGCAATTGCGCCAACGCAACGTTTGACGGTAGAGAGCTTCGGAAGCTACAAAAGACTGCTGCGAGTCACCGCCTGGATCTAGCGCTTTGTCAGGAATTTCCGAGGATCAACCAGACCTCAAGAGCTTTTCTTGTCGGCAGCGGAAATGAGAGACGCAGAGAGCTTGTGGATCAAGCAGGCTCAGCATGAGTACTTTGCCCCAGAGATTCAGGCATTGTCCCGAGGTGGAGACATTGCTAACAGTTCGAAGATAAAGGATCTCCATCCTCGCCTCGACAACACCGGTCTCCTGCGGATCCGTGGCCGACTGCAGCAGACCTCTCTTCCGGAGGATGTGAGGCATCCCAATCTTCTTCCAAAAGAACACTATCTGAGCAAGCTGGTGGTCGCCGCGGCTCATCAGCGGACCTTGCACGGAGGAGTCCAAGCAACAATGACGGAAATACGGGAAAGATTTTGGTTGCTCAGTTCTCAAAAAACGGTTAAGGCGGTGATTGGCCAGTGTCGTGTCTGCCAGCGTTTTTCCGCCAAGCCAGCGCCCCAGTAGCGTCACTGCCTCGAGACCGAGTTCACGAGGGTCATCCCTTTCAGGTTGTGGGTATAGACTTCGCCGGGCCTTTGTTGGTTAAGACCGCCGCCGGCAACGAAAAGGCCTATATTGCCTTGTTCACCTGCGCGACTACCCGAGCGGTTCACCTGGAGCTCGTCTCATCCGTAGCTACAACTGCCTTTCTCTTGGCCCTGCGACGTTTTGTGGCTCGAAGGGGGCTCCCAAGCACGATCTACAGTGACAACGCCCTTACGTTTAAGAGAGCCGCGAGAGACCTGAAGGCCCTGTGGGAGGTACTTCGCAGTCCGGAAGCGCAAGATTACTGCAGTGCCCAGCTGATCTCGTGGAAGTTTATCGTAGAACGGGCAGCGTGGTGGGGCGGCTGGTGGGAAAGACTTGTTCGCTCAGTAAAGGAATGTCTCCGAAAGATTCTCGGACGCCAGAGCCTTACATTCGAGGAGCTGACAACTATCTTGGTAGACGTTGAGGCAGCGTTGAACTCGCGGCCATTGACGTACCTCCACGCGGATTCTAGCGAGCCAGCAGCCTTGACACCCGCGCATTTACTCATCGGGAGGCGACTGACGACCCTTCCGGAAGTCGAGCCACCGCAGGCGTCATCTAGGGAAGCTCTCTGCCGCCGCTGGAGATACCGCCAAGGGCTCATGCAGCGATTCTGGAGGCGTTGGCAGCGAGAATATCTACTGGAGCTTCGATCTGCGCATCTCGCCCGACCAGCCGGCAGCTGCCCACCGAGGGTTGGGGACCTAGCTCTGCTGCGCGAGGATAACACTCCACGTCACCTGTGGAGAACCGTCCGTATCACGGAGGTCTTCAGCGGGAGAGACGGGCACGTGCGTGCCTTCGCCATCAGGCTCCCATCGGGAGCCTCCACGCGACGAGCAGTGCAGCTGCTCCATCCACTGGAGGCAATATGATTAAATGAGCTGTGTGCTCAATTTTTTTTTTTTTTTTTTTTTGGGGGGGGGGGGGGGGAGATGTTGGAAAACAAGCTGCGATGTGAACTTTATTTCGCCCCCTACCAGTGCGCGCGCGTGTGTGTGTGTGTGTGCGTGCGTCTCAGATCCTGCGGCGCCCAGAGAACCGCCAGCAGGGGCGCGTGCCGTATAGCCGCGGGTATCGGACCCTAGGCAACAAAGTTATGTGCGTCCGATCCCAGACGGGGCGACTCCCTCCACCAAGCGGAGAGAAGATCCGGGGAGGAGAAGGGCGTCAGCTTTCCGGTGCTTGAAAAATACCGAGGCAGTCTAATAAACCATCATCACGAGAGAGCTGGTCGCCTCCTGTCTATCGAAAACGAGCGCCGTTAAGGCGCAACAGATGGTTCGCGACATTTCTATCCTCAACCTGCGTAACTATACCGCTATACAGTGTCTGGAAGGCGTCTTTGACTGATGTGTTCAGCGCCCTATCCCGCTCATACATCGAATGGGGTCGTGAAGCTGCAACAAATAACGTCACAAAAGCCGGAGTCTCATATGCCAGAGCCCTGTACAGAGAGAGTATGGTCAATGGAAGGAGCGGGCAGAGCCAGGGCGTGCACCAGACGCAAAAAAGTATGTATATATGGCTCTGCCATATGCTGTTGAATGTCACGATCCTGGATGTTGCGCTCGTAAAAGTTCTGAAGAAGAAGAACAAAGAGGAAACGCGAGTTTTGCTGTCGTCGCAGCGTCCCTACTCCTTGCTGATGAAATTTCAAGGGACTGTCAAGCTAAAGAGTGACCTGCAGCAGAACACGCGTCTGCCATATCAATCTCTGCTGCAGTGACACCTCTAGGATGGTGGCCGGCGACAGCGTGACACTTCTATGACGCCATCAGGCAGAAATTGAGGGACAACTTTTGAGGACAGGGTAAACACACCAGTCGGAGACGCGTTCCAGGAGCTTCCATACGGCTACTGCACACACGTACACGTCCGACCTATTTGCAAATCCGGACAGGTACTTGTAGTGCGCGGATGTACAGTTGCAGATGCACTGCAACCATTGCAGGTGCACAACTTAATTCAAATTGTTAGTTTGAAGCAATCACGGGCAGTGAGTTGATGTTCGCATTTACACTGGAAACAAAGTTCGTAACCGCAGAGCTGTTTCCAAAGTGAAGGAAAAAAATGAATTTTTGAAAAAATCATGTAAATGAGATTCATCTTATTTATATCAGATTAATTTGATTTAAAACACCGTAGCTAGAAAAATAGTCGCTATTTTAACTACATGCCTTTTTAAACCGCCCGGACTAATTTATCAATCCGTCGGATCACTGATAACAATGCAGAAGAAATAATTGCTGTAGATTAATATTGAAGGATAACAACTTTTTATCGATGTAACCCGCGCCATACTAAAACAAAACAGCTTTATTTTTATTTCTAGTTAGCTAAAAAACGTTTTTTTTTTCGCGTTATGATTGGCTTGCAATAGAACATTACTTTTCTAATTTTATTTTATTTGTGTTCCGATTTGCTTGCAATAGGATGTTACATAACTGAACAATGAAGTGATAGGTAGAAAGAAAGTTCAAGGCTCCGATTTGCTCAGAAGAACTCTGATTCTTAATATAAAGCCGAATATAAATATTTCTTGCTCGAGGATTGTTTGATTTCAGTATATAAATACACAAAGAAAGGATCGAATGACAAACAATCGGCAAATAAAAACTATTTTCGGGGTTATTTTTGAGAGAAACATTTTATTTTAATCATCATAGTAAAACTGGTATGATTTAAATCGCCTTTTAAATCATGATGTAAATATAGATCTAAATATTGATTTAAAACATTTTTATTTTTATTCTACACCCTGGCTGTTTCAGAGTGCAGAGTTTGGGAATCTCGTATTTGCCAGCGCTGTGCGCACTCAAGAAAATAATGTCGCCTCCACAGCGAATGAGCTGAACCCAAACCGCGCTTGGAGTTTTTGAATGTGCATGCTGGGCCCGAACTTCTATTTAATGGATGTAGTGAAATCAAACCTCTTGTATTTCTTTCTTTCATCTCCAATAGTGGATTGATTTTATTACCAAATTGGAAACTGCCGTAACAGTTTTGTTAGTTAAAAAACAAAACAACTACAACCAACACCCAACCTCATGCCACTGCTTGTTAAGCAAATGCATCACGAATGTAATGTATTGCGAATGTAACACGACACTTTCGCCAATACTGACTTCATTTTACAGTTGGTCAGCGTAAAGCGCGCTAAGTATGCGTGAAGGTTTTTCTTGTGCACCGTGGTCAGAGTACGGTTTGCTAAAGTAGCCTTTGGGTTCTTCCCGATTGGAAAACTTTTGTAGCTTATTGGGCGTTGTACCGGGACGACGGTAACGGTTGGTTAAAACGTTCTTGATGCGAAAATATACCGGTTTAGCGATAATTCCTACAGTAATATTCAACTTTTCACTCGCAAACATTTTACTCGGAGTTTGCTTGGATTGTGTTTCGTCTGTTTACAGTTTTGGAGTGCCCAAACTAACTTTTTGGGTGTTGCTTTATTAAAATGGACGAAATGGAAACGTACAATGCTGCGAGCAAAGCCGAGTTGGTAATAAGTTTACTTCTTACGTTGAAGGCTTGGGTTTCATTCCTGGCAGCGGTTGCTTTTTGTGTTTGTTTGTTTGTTAGATGTCCTGAAATGTTTCTACGTGATCGTAATACTTGCAGTGTATGCGAGCGTAAAACAACCTAGATTGCCGAGGTAACAAAGCAATAGAGCAGGTAACAGTAGTCCGCCAGTTTCAAGCGTAAAGCGATATAGATTGCCGAGGCAACAAAGAAATAGAGCAGATAACTGTAGTCTGCCTGTTTCAAGCGTAAAACAATATAAATTGGCGAGGTAATAAAGGAATAGAGCAGGTAACTGTAGTCTGCCTGTTTCAAGCGTAAAACGATGTAGATTGCCGAGGTAACAAAGCAATAGAGCAGGTAACTGTAGTCCGCCAGCTTCAAACGGTGGACAGGGGACTGAGAAAGGGTACTGATTAAACAAACCGGCACTGCAATACTTAAAAACGAAATCATAGAAATATTAAATACGTACACGGACGACCACATTCTTTCAATTAGCAACGACGTTAATTCACATATTAAAAAAAACTTGGTTTTGATATTTTGCAGTACTTAGGGAAGAAAACGGCACGTTATCATTCAATTAATAAGGTGCAGAGCGTATTTCAAGCAGTATAGAATAGGAGCCCTCCAGTCACTCAGAGTGGTATGTCATTTCTTTTTATTGCGGATTTGGTTCACTTTTTACGGTCAATGTTTCTTATGTGCTGTTAAACACTTGCAC
The DNA here is from genome assembly GCA_013358835.2 of Ixodes persulcatus. Classification (NCBI taxonomy): domain Eukaryota; kingdom Metazoa; phylum Arthropoda; class Arachnida; order Ixodida; family Ixodidae; genus Ixodes; species Ixodes persulcatus. The sequence goes on from JABSTQ010011593.1 coordinate 340,917, forward strand.
GTAAAATGTGTAGTTTTACATTTTATCGTTAAATTTCAATTTGTCTGATATTTTCCCGCTGCACGTGCACGCAAAAACTTAAAAAGCAAAGAAATATTACTGCTGAGAGAATATTTTATCAAGTGGATCAAGCCGGATGCCGATTGAACAAAAACCGGTCGGTACCAATGCGAAACGAAAAATGCCAAGCACAACTCGTGTGACCCAACCAAACGGAAATATCCAGGTGTTCCACATCCTCTCTTGAAGAGGTCGAGATACGTTTTACAGGATGTGAGTCATTAAACCGAGTTGATTATCAGTATGTTTTTTTTTTTTTAACCCAGCTGTCGTAAATTCGTATGTTTTTTTTTTCCGCTGCACTGAGTAATGTATTAAAGCTCTAACGAATTTAACGTCAGGCGCACAGGGGAGAACACTTTAGCGGTCGTACCGCAATTTGATACTTTCTGTGAGGAAAGAATAGTTACACTTCTTATAGTCTGGTGTTTACCAGATTTTATTCGTAACCGTTTTACATCCGATTGCTTTACCGTGAGCAACAACTTTTTACCTGAGGAATATATATATATATATATATATATATATATATATATATATATATATATATATATATATATATATATTATATATATATATATATATTTATATATAGATTGAGGCAACATATATGTATGTTCTAACTTGTAACATGAGTATAAGTACGAAATGCATGTTTCACTACTTTCGGCTTCATTTTGTTTTCATAAATTAATTATTACCGAACATAGGTTTGACCTATTAAACTTGGAATGCTGCACTCTAAGTAGAATGCCGGTTATTTGGGACAACCTTTCTCCCAGCTACAATTCGTGGTGTGGGCGTCTTGCTCCCCCGGAATGAAAAGTCCGGATAGAAAGTATCGTCCGTTTTTCCCGAATTTTCTCTCTCTTTTTGATGAAAAAAAAACGCCTAGAACCATCGGACGTCCGCGCTTTCATCCTTGGGGGCGAGAAAGGAGGTCCCTTCACCCTTTTGGACGCGCGAGGACGTCTAAGATTGTAAACAAGACTAATAAAAAAAAATGAGGAAAACGCAGGATTTTGTTCTATTCGGCCTTTTAATTTCGGGGGGAAAGGGGCCTAGACGGCCGCAATGCAGCCGGGAGAAAGTTGAACCCAAAATAACCGGCATTTTACTTAGAGTGTAAGCTGGAAAGGGTGAACAGGCATGCATGTGCGCCAACACTGGTGACGTTTGAATCACCAAATACGTGCTTTGTATATAAAAAAAGAAAAACTTGTTTTGTGAGTTGTTTTAAAGTTAATCTTTCTAATCTTCTACGCAAACGCTTAATATTAACAGTCTTTTTGTTGTTGTGTTTTTCTACGCTAAAATACAGCCACCCGAATATTGAAAAAGGGTGATCCAAAAAAGAAGTCCCATAAAAATAAAAAAGTAGTTTAATTTTCCCATTGCAACATATGCGTTCTTGTGAAATGGCTCCTCTATCACAACAATTTTAAACATATTATTGAAAAAAAAAAAAGAACGTCTTCATCCCAAATGTTTGTGTGACATTGAAAGTGCTAGTCCAATTTTTTCTTCTCATAGGTTTACGATTACTGCGAGACAGGCGTGATGAGCAGCGTTCAGCAAGAAGCAGTGTGGGAGGCTTACAAGCGGAACTTTGAGCCGCACACTTACATAGATTTTTGTAAAGGCTGCATTCTTTTCATTTTGCAGCAAACAGAACTCCACCGAATATTTTATTCAGGTAGGCTCGGTTTAGCGCTTCTGTGTTCTTCTAGCCTCTCGGGTGATTTAACGAGAAATATCTAAGGTAATAGACCATCTGTGTTTTTGTAACACAAACTCAGATGCATGCATGCATGTTTGTTCTGGTTTATGGTGACACTTGGCATTGAATACTGTTTACGTCATGAAGAATGTTTCGTTGTGAGCATTTGAAGTTACACTCGCAGCGCATTGTTTAAGCTAAATTCCATTCCAGGCACGTGTATGTGATCTAGGCTTGTGCTGGAAGCATATATACTTGTTACGAATTATTTCATAGTTGTGATTCTCCGATTACCTTTATTACTTACTCATCACGCAAGGAATATTGGTATTACTTTCCAAAGCAATCTCATAAGTACAGTGAGGGCTACTACGTTTTTTTAATTAATCCGCGCCTTTTTTTATATGTGAGTTTTAGGTTTTGTCATTACCAAGTTTGACTTAAACAAAAACGAGGGTTTATTTATTTATTTATTTATTGTACCCTCAGGGCCCGAAGGCATTACAGAGGGGAGTGGTTACAAAAGGAAGATCACTAAAAAAAAACAAAATGACAACCTAAGAATAGAAACACGAACATAAGAAACTTTAACTTAGAAAATTGGTTAAACAACGCTTAAACATAATGGCATCTGTTACAGACACAACTGACGATGGAAGGTGGTTCCACGTGATTGTTGTTTTGGGGATGAATGAATTATAAAACGTAGTGGTTCTACAAACAGGTAGACCGATTTTGTGTTGGTGATCGACGCGTGGCGAGACATATGAGGGAGGAGTTAGTAATTTTTGATGCAAGGAAGAATTGTGATGATAAATGTTATGAAACAGACAAAGACGGGATAACTCACGACGTGAAGAAAGGTTAGGTAGGTTTAAAAGCGTTTTCATGGACGTTACGCTCTCAGTACGGTGATAGTTAGTAAGAATGTAGCGAACAGATCTATTTTGAATAGCTTCGACTGCTGTTGTAAGGAAGTCAGTACCGGGATCCCATATAAAGGATGCGTATTCTAAGTTGGAGCGGACAAGGGTTTTGTATAGTAGTAGCTTGAGAGATACAGGGACAGATGGAAAATTACGTTTGAGGAAGCCAAGCATGCGGTTAGCATTGTTAGTTATGTAGCGAATATGAGGTTCCCAAGACAAGTTCGATGAAATATGGATCCCCAAGTACTTATACGATGGTACACCTTCCAACAAAACGCTGTTCAGATAGTAGAAAGAAGAGTGCGAGTTGAGTCGAGAAACAGTCATTACTTTACATTTGTTAGTGTTGAGCTGCATGTTCCATTTGTTACACCAATTAGAAACACAATCAAGGTCAGACTGAAGGATAGCAACATCAGAGGTGTTAGTTATTTCACGGTAAAGAACGCAATCATCTGCAAATAAGCTAATAGAGGACGAAACGCAGGAAGGTAAGTCGTTGATAAAAATAAGAAAGAGCAGGGGACCTAACACTGAGCCTTGAGGGACGCCTGATGTCACGGGAGCTGGACTTGAAGAAGTATTATTCACAGACACAAATTGAGATCGGTTATTAAGGAAAGCACGAATCCATGAAAGTACATCCTGATCAATGTTAAGTTTGCTAAGCTTATGGAGTAGTAGATTATGTGACACCTTATCGAAAGCTTTAGCGAAATCAAGGAAAATACAATCCACCTGGGAACCACGATCAAGAATAAGGTGAAGGTCATGAGTGAAGGTGAGTAGCTGAGTTTCACACGAAAATGATTTACGGAAGCCATGTTGTGCAGGAGAAAAGAATGAATTGGATTCTAGGTGTTGAACGAGATGAGAAAAAATAATATGCTCAAGAATTTTACACGAAATGCTTGTTATGGAAATGGGACGGTAATTGAGGGGAGAATGATGATCACCGGTTTTATGCACGGGCACCACTTTACCCACCTTCCAATCGTCAGGTAAACAGCCTAGAGTAAGTGATTGCTCAAATAATTTAGACAATATTATCGAAGAATACTCTTTTGTGCTTAGCAAAAATTTAGAATTAATTCCGTCAACTCCCGCGGAGCAGGATATTTTTAACTGTTCAATTATCTTTAGAATTCCACTTGTTTGAATTAAGATGGGATACATGGGCAGAAAAGCGCGTTGTTGAAGTTGAGGTAAAGTTGAAGAAATACAGTTTGAAAATGATTCAACAAAAGTAGAATTTAAAACATTTGCACAGTCATCGGTGGAAACAGGTTCACCTGATAAACTAAACAGAGACAGTGTGGTGTTTTTATTGCCGTTAATCGCATTCCAGAACTGTTTGGCGTTGTTAGTTAGTAGTGATGGCAGGGTGATAGAAAAATAAACTGACTTTGCATCCGCGATTGCACCTTTGTAAGCATTGGCAGCTTCGTGATACTCGAGCCCTTTAACCTCGGAATTTATTAGTTTTGCTGCACGAAATTTGCGTTTCTTCTTATTGGAAAGTCTTTTTAGGGTGTTATTGAACCAAGGGGAATTCGAAACAATTGGGATGTTACGTAGCGGTATATGTTTATTAGTTAGGAGCTCAACCTGCGACCTAAACAATGTCCAATTTAATTCTAAAGAACGGTCAGAAAAGTGGTCTAAGTAATCGTTAAGAAAAAGGCCAAGGGCACCGTTAATAGAGTCAAAGTCAGCTCTACCATAGTCTCGTATTTTTTTAAGAGTTCGCTGTGCTGTTTTGGCTGGCACATCGAGTGAGAAATGTAATAGCGAATGGTCGCTGAGAGCCGGCATGAAAGTAACGGAAGAAATATGTTCAGGTGAAGTTGACAAAATGAGATCTAATACGTTTGCAGTTGTAGCAGTGATTTGAGTAGGAAGAGACACCAGCTGCGAAAAACTGAAATCATCACATAACTTTATAAAATCTTCCGCATCAGTTGAGAAAGGGTTAGAGAAAATATGCGGGTGAGACCATTTTATTTGAGGATAATTGAAATCACCAAGAAGGAGTAAAGGAGATGAAGGAAAGCGCACTATTAATGAGTTCAAAACATCATGAAGATTCGAAACAAAAGAAGTATTAGCTGATGGCGGACGATAACATACGGCTAAGATAACTTTTTGGAAATTCAAACACAAGCAACAACAAACTATTTCTAAATCACTATTCAAACGCACACAGAAAGAATCAATGTGATCGGCAACTGCCAATAAAACGCCACCTCCATTTCGGGCACCCCTATCACAACGGTAGACATTAAAACGCTTATCACAACTAAATAATTCACAATTCCGAACATTCGATGACAGCCACGTTTCGGTTAAAGCTACTACGTCAGCGTTACAAGAATCAATAACTGAACACAATTCATCACGATGACGTAAAATACTCCTAATATTGCTAAAAAGTGCTAATACATTTTTGGAAATAGGAATAGCACCCACGCCCCTTGCCACATGTTATGGTGAAGAAGACGTTTGATGTGTGTTACGAAGCATGTTAACGTTATCTCCTTCGCGCCTATCAGATGAGGGCGTTTGATGCAAGTTAAGGGGATGCCTGTTGGCGTTATCACCTTCACTTCTATCAGGACCAGCGCCGAGGTCAAACACTTCGTCAGACACTGAGTTATACATATAACACCTCTTATTAATAAACAGTTTATTGTAGCGTAGCTGAAACAAATTGTTTGAGGCTTTTCCAAACTCAGTTAGTTTTTTCCTAGCTTGGCGGGTTGCTGGCGAGAAATCTTCACAGATATAGATGTCACTACCTTTCAACTTAAAACGCGACGAAAATACCTGATTCTTGACTTTATTGGAGGAGAATTTAACTATTGTTGGGCGACAACGATTGGCACTAAAAGCACCGATGCGGTGTGAGCGCTCAATGCAGTCGGGGGGCACCTGTAGCTCAAGAGAGCCAGAAGCAAGCTCGAGGACTTTTCTTTCAGTAAAGGACCACGTTTCGGACGGAGAATCCGTTAAGCCATAAATAATTAGATTATCCCTACGGGACCGGTCTTCAAGGTCATTTAGACGGTCATTCAAAGTGGCGTTATCATAATTTAACTTCTCAGCAAGGCATTTCACTGTGTTTAAATCTTGGTCAATCAACTCAAGCGCAGATACATTATTCTCGACAAGCGTAAGTCGATTACCGATGTCGTTAATTTTTCTTTCGATTGAACTCTGACTTTCTTTTATTTCTTTCACACTGTCTAGTAAACTGTTTTGCCCAACTTCCGACTTCATAGATCGTTCATTCATATCACTCACCAGCTGCACCAAATCCGCGAATTGTTTCGCTTGAACGTCGCTCATGGGGCCGGGATTAAGTTCAATGTCGCCCGAAAGCGCTAATAACGATTTTACCACATCATAACACTCAATGACCGTAACACAAATAACACTTGGGCATGGAAACAGCAGAAGAACGACGTTATTCGTTCGTCTAGTATGTAACGACGGAGAGGAACCCACCTGTACAATGAAGCAGAACGGATTAGAAGACTGCATCCTCAGGCTGTTTCCATGCCCACTGACAGAACTGGCGACGTTCCACGGTTTCGAAGCCTCGTTGATTAGTGACGATGTCGATGGGGTAGCTTCCTTGTGCCGGATGAAGGCATACTGCGGCCAATACGCGAGTACGCCAAAACGCCCGTTGAAATTATCTTGAAAAACTGGAAATCCTTCCGTGGCCAGTGTTGTTGTGACGATGACTTGAGAGGACGGCGATGCCCAGACACGCGTTGAACACAGGCAAAGCAGGATCTGTACAATGAAGCAGAACGGATTAGAAGACTGCATCCTCAGGCTGTTTCCATGCCCACTCTGTAGGGTTAACCGCCGACAAAAGATATCTTCAAAATAGGGTACAAAAACACGACGCAGATAATGAACTTGGGGCAGTTTGAAGCAGTGATAAGATCAAAATTAAATATAACACTGAGCTAACCAGGATAAGGCGATTCAAACTACTTCCATCTACCAGATGTGATGATAACCTGTCCGTCACGAGCAAAATCTAACTTTGGGTTAATCGGGGGTTTGCGAGCCTAATCTAAGCTTGAGCATAAGTAGAGACGCGCGAGGTTCACTTGACCCGTCTTTGTCACAAACATTTTAAGGATAAAAAATAAAATATCAAAGCATGAAATCTGCGCGATTTTCACAACCGGAAGGAAGGTTCAAACAAAACCAGGTTGAGGGTCCCAGAAACCGTAAAGTCTTTGCGACTTCCGCTACCCGTTGTGGGAAACAATAGAGAGTTTTAGGGATGGAAGATGGCATAATAAGGCAGGCGAGCTGATTAAGGTTGAACATTCCTTAAACCCAAGAGGGAGGCTACAAAAAGGGGAAAAACACAAGACGTCTCTTGTGTTTGTCCCCTGTTTGTAGCCTCCGTCTTGGGCTTTAGAAATGTTTCGTTTGAGGAACCGTTTTTGCAGATCCGGTACGTTACGATGGGCCCTCCGGTACGGACTGCGCATCTGTTACCGCAGAAGACTCGCGCATGCGTAGTTTGTACCGGAGCGCCCATCATGCCGTATCGGATGTGCCAAAAGGGTTCCCTAAAACCGTTGAGGTAGGAAGCTTTTGGATGCGACATGAGGCCACCAGAGACGGAGCCAGAAGTGTGGAGGGACACGCCCCCAACGATGACCGCGAACCCAAGAGACGCTACTGGACGAAAAGGAGAACACTCTAGGAGAGAGCTCTCCTTTTCGTCCAATGGCGTCTCTTGGTTTCGGTCATTGTTGGGGGCGTGTCCCTCCACACTACTGGCTTCATCTATGGTTGCGTCATGTCGCCTCGAGAAGCTTCCTAACTTCATACCTAAAACTCTCTAATCTTGCGGTTTTGTATGGACGGTAGCTAGCCGAGATGTTGTCACTGACAGTTCAAAGAAAGGTAGGGTATGGCGATTGCATCTCAGTATCACCCCGCAGCCAATGAGATTGCCGGATTGGCAGATAAGAACGCCGAAGAACCAATCACGAAGCAGGAAGCGTGGAGATAAGAAGCCATGCCCTGCGTTTCTCAGGGAGCTTCCGGGCCTTGAACGCGTCGCGATGCGACGGTGTGGACATATTTTGAGGTCGGGGCTCCATATAAAAGACTGTAAAATAACTGTCCCCTGCGTCCGCTTCCACCAGAGGAACTGCAGACTTAAACCCAATTTTAATAAAAATAAATTGGATCATACGATCAAGTGTAAATTATCACGAAAAAGCCAATTGGGGACTAACTATTGTAAAAATAAAACTGGGCGCCGCCAAGCGAACGACCCAGGAAGGACCGCCCCGAGACCCTGCCCCCGACCGACGCTATCCGGGACGAAGAGGGCATGAGTCTGTAGCTCTGTGGGTTCGACGGGACCGCAAGGCAACCATAACTGAACCAGGCGGTCCCGCCGCAGTGATATTTTATGTCCCCACGGTGAATATTGGAAGAGCTGGCTGTGCCACTCTCCCTCGTGGGGGCGCCACCATGTTGTCAGCATTATCATCCCAAGAGGCCCCCCTTGGAAAGGGCCCTCATTCTGAGTGCTAGGGGACGCGACTCCCGTCTATTTCCCCTCCATTCCTGAGAGGAGCCCCATGGCTAGGGCTCCACCCCCCAGGTGAAGGGTGGAGAGTTTCGCCAGAGCCTCCGTTGCAGCTATAGAGCTGGCAGGGCGCACCACAAGCAGGTGGAGGTTGACTTCCCACGCGGCGAGAACCGCGGGGGCTTGAGCCCCTACGGTGTGGACAGGAGGAAAATCGCTCGGTCGTTGCGGCATGGTGCCTCGAGAGTTGCTGGTCCCCGAGTGTTGAAATGCTATATTCAAATCAGAATGCGGGAAGCGGCAGCCGCAAAAAACGTCACTGGTCGGCATCACACGATTCGAAACACTTTACGGTTTACGGGACCTGAAACCCGCAATCCGGTTTTGTTTGGACTGCGAATCGAGACTGTTAGCAAACCATTACCGTGTTTCGCGTACCGCACTGTACCGGAGTCTTTGAAGCATACTTTTAAGCGCGCTCCCGGATAATACCGTGACCGCGGGGCGCGCGCTTAAAGGGATACTGAACCAAAGAATTTAGTGCCCACAATAAGTGGCGCACGTTCTTTCCACGAGCCAGCAGCCGCCGGTGTGCGCGAGCACACGCAACGAAAATGACGTCAAAGATCTCCATTCGCGCTTAAGAGGACAGTGAAATGCATGGGCTTCGGGTCAAAGGAGAATAAATGCAGGCTTTTCATCTCTACAAGTGAAAGCTACGTGCTTGTTAGACCATTTAATCGCATACCTTTTACACCAGACACCACTGAGTAGATGAAAATCTTGTCTTTATCCTCCTTTGACCCGAAGCCCATACATTTCACTGTCATCTTAACCGCGAATGGAGGTTTTTGACGTCATTTTTGTTGCGTGTGCTCGCGCACACCGGCGGCTGCTGGCTCGTGGAAAGAACGTGCGCCACTTATCATGGGCACTAAATTCTTTGGTTCAGTATCCCTTTAAAAGCTTACTTCAAAGGCTCCGGTAGTGCGGTACGCAGAACACGGTAGCGGCTTGCCAAACGTTCCCATTAAGAAAGCTAGTGATGTCTGAATCAATTTTATTGAAAGATTAGGACGTGAACCTGTATCTATATGGTGGTAAACGAAAAAAACAAAACAAAAAAAAACTTAACACATACAAAGAAAGGGCAGACACGTACGACTCTTTCACAAGGGTGTGTTCTCTAAATACCCCCCCCCCCCCCTCCCGCTGTTTTTCAAGGCCGAAGAAGCGTTCCTGTGGGCTGACCTGGTCTAGCTCAAAGCGCTGGATAATTTAAGTTAAAGGGGGCCATGAAACGAATTTTGGGCTGGGATAAATGATTTTAAATTGGGACTTTACTAATCGAATATCGTTTAGTTGGCCAAAAGAAAGAGGGTAGAAAGTCAACAGCCAGCTTTTCGGTACGAACATTTGAAAATATAGCGGACTATTTTGTACCTTCTTTCCTTCGAAAGCTCTCTGCCTTTTCACTATGATACCTCCGCGGTTCCCAAAGCGCGTCAGCGGTGCCAACCTGACGTCAGCCAAGCCCAGCTCACGCATTGGACACGAGAACTGCGTCACTCGGACGTATGCGCTCGTCAACAATAAATCCGTCGACGAATATTCGGATTCGCGTTCGTGGCCAATCAGTGCCCTGACGGAAGTTATCGTCACTGGGGAATGACAATTTGTATGGGGGGGATCGGTGGCCGAGTGGGCTTGCGCACACCAGCTCGGAGCACGTGGAGCGAAAGCTCGCGCTGCAGAACCCAGGGATCCTATACTTCGTTTCACTTTATCTGCGAGCGAAGCCAAAGCTAGAAGCGCGAGACCAGCGCTTTTTGCATTTCTCCCCAGCTCGCGCGCTCGAGCAAAGCCTGAACGCACGGAGCTTCCGTGCTCGCGCTTCCAGTTTTGCCTTCGCTCGCACATAAGGTGAAACGAAGTATAGGTTCAATCCCCACCCCCGCCCCTTTCGATCTGGATGAGCATCATACCGGCATGCGGTCGTGTATCACTACTGTGTGATGCACGTTAAAGACCCCAGGCTAGCAGTTGTACTGCACTGGCTAAATTTCTCATCTACAGCGAGTGACTCGTCGCAACTTTAAATGGCTGACTAACTACACGCTGTATAAATATCCCCACAACCACAATTATTTTACAAGTTGTATGGTGTGCATAAAAAGCACGGTGGTAGCTAGGAGGCACCGCACCGGTGCCGAAGAATGTCACGACGACGTGATTTCACAATTCGCATTTGAGTTGAGGATTAAAGCTAAGGAGGAAGAAGTAGGAAAATCGTTTCATGACCCCTTTAAGGCTCGAAAGCATGTGCAGTAACCAACCGAAAACTGTACTGAATTCGGAACATGCAAAACTTGTTTCGCGTTATTTTTAAAGAGGGTTTTTACTCCACGCCATTCGCAACTACGACCACGTTAAAAACATACTTGCGATTTCTGAACGTACGATACATGCCCACGCCTAGGTATTTTTTTTTTTTTAACAATGACGCAATTTTAAATTCTGATCAAGAACTGGTACACATTTAATATTTTGATCGCTGAGGGTATCGAACCATCGAGTTGGAACTGTGATAATGTGACACGCATTATTGTTACGGACACTAGAAAATGCTTTTATTAACAGGCCACTATCACCGACATTTCTAACGCTGTTCAATGGTCCAAGAAATCATACATGTACAATTATATCTGCTGGTTACGTCGAGCAGCGCAGCCATAGAAACCACCACTGATGCTATGATGTGGCCGAATGCCGCCAGCGTCAGCGACGGTTATACTATGCTTACGCCGCTCAGCACAGCGCCGCGACGCGGTTTCTGTAACATGCATTTCAAGCGTTAGCCTGTTGTAATATGCTGTGCGCATTTCAATTGGCGGCCTCAACTAACACCTAAGCCTCGTGTGCTTTGAACAGATCTGGTGCAAGGAAAGACACTTCTGGAAGTGGGTACTGGCCCCACGATGAACAACGTGCTTTCAGCCTCACGCCAATTCAAGGACATCGTGCTTAGAGACATGGTAGATGCGAACAGGGTTGAGCTCGAGAAATGGCTGAACGGAAAAGAAGACGCTCTCGACTGCTCCTTCCGTGCCGAGATGGTCGCGTCCTTGGAGGGATGTAGGTACGTGGTCGCGCACTTAGACACACTGAACAGTTGAACCCGAGCTAACGATCGCACACATACATTACATTGTCGTGCGTTTTGCCTACGTCGTCATATATGTTTGCTGAAGTCGAAAGAAGCTCCAAGCTCGAAATCCAAGATGACGGCGTACTGTATACAGGGTCAAGGTATTGTATATACCTTGACCCTTGTATATACCCTTGTATATACCTTGACATCTTGTATTGTATACAGGGTATACAATACAAGATGACGGCGTACTGTAAACCACCGAGTCCTGAGAGTCACTGAAGCCACCGGAAAGAAGCCACCATCCAGCCATCGCAGCAACTCCACGATCGACGAGAAACTTTACTATCGTGTTCCTGGAGCTCCTTCATGCACCAATCGAACGGCGTGCCAGATCCCCATGGCTCGCTGCTGACCCGCGGAACCCACCTCCACGAAATCTGGACTTCTGAGAATCGGACTGCCATCCTCCCCAATACCAACAATCCATGTCGTCGTCATCATGCATGTATATACTCATCACATTATCATGTTCACTAGACGCGGCACCGCGAGCCTGCATTGTACGGGCTGCTGCCTTTCCGCGGTGCCGCGGTTCTTCAGAGCCAAATAAATAAAGACTAAAAACTAAGGACTAAAGACAAAATGCTTTGCTGACCAACAGCCGGTAGCGCCTTAAAACAAAGAAGAATAGTGTTTCCTCGTTTAGAGGATACAAATTCCAAAACTACAACATACTAGTGGCGCACATCATTGAAATAACATACGCAATACAGAAAATGACAGATTGTCTCGTGAACGCAAAATGGCGAAATACACAGATAATTGGGGAGATTTTTTTATTTCTAAAAGCCAAATTCAGAAACCTAAACTAAACTAATGTTTGCTGAAACTCGGGGTATATCATGTGCATCGTTTCGAAAAGGGTATATCATGTGCATCGTTTCAAAAAAGTGTCAAACGAAAACACTGCGCAACACATTTGACGTTGTTTCACACCTCGAGACACTAGCTTGCACTGGCGCACCGACCGCCGGCGTTGCATAGCGTCTGCGACTGATGTTAGAGAGTTTTCGTAGATCGTTTCCGCTGTCCCGCAACGCACTCCGCAACCCGCTACGAGATCCGGGTTTCTACAGCCAAGGCCATCGGCGCGCAGGCGCGGTAGCGGCTTCTTCGTTGCGGAGGGCTTAGCGGAGGGGAGAAAGCGGTCTACGAAAACTCCCTAATAGGAAGTTTTAGAATAGCGCACGCTAAAGCTTTGCGTGCGCAAAGAATAGCGTCGTCGCCACTGCGCATGCTCCGAACGCAAACCAGGTTTTGCGCTTTGCGTGCGCAATTTTCGCGTGCGCTATTTCTCGGAAATAGCGTGCGTACGCAAAGGGTCTTTGCGCTCCTCTAAGGAGGATTCGTTATGAGAAGTGGGCGAAAGCCAAGTCGAGAAGTGAGCACAGTTAAAAAAAAAATGGCGGCCCCCAAGACCATGGTTGCGGTCGCTTTGGCGGCGTTGTGAGCGCGACGTCGGCGGCATCCTTGCGACTTTTCAATACGGGACGACACTGCACTCGGTTTGGAAAATTCAGTAGGGTGGGCAACGATCACCGGCAACTTGATGCGTGTGACGAGCGAACATTTATCGGCGAAGGTCAGTACACTCTTGCCGAGGCGAGGCATGCGGCGGACACGACCGGTCGACCGCTCGCGTCGCACTCTCACTTTTAAACAAATGTAAAATTGTTACTCTGGACCAAAAATCTTTTTTCTTCTAAAGTTGCAGCATTTTGTGTGTGAAATAAAAATCGTGACTGTATCTTGGTGGCGTTGCAAGCGCGAGATGCTTGGGCTTTTGCGTCGCGGCGGAGAAACGCTATTCTAAAACTCTCTTGCGTCGCGTGCGCTAAATCAAGCGCTAAATTTAGCGCTAGCGTGCGCTAAAATTGCGTACGTTATTCTAAAACTCCCTAATGATGATAGCTTATTTGCCAAAAAAAAAAAAAGAGAAGACTCGGCACGGACCTTTCCTCTGTCAGGGCTGGATTCGGCCTGTAGGCGTTCTGTCTAATGCAAATGAGCGGAGTGGAATGTATTCCCCCTAGTAAAGTACTTTGCCAGACGCAAACGGTGGAAAAGATGGGAGGACGGAGAGATGCACATGAGAAGAGGTTCAGATAGCGGTCGCGCTCTTCGAATTCTCCGTTTAACTTGCTCTAGGGTGCCTACAAGTCTGTCTGTTTGAGGGTGAAGACATCTATTGTTGCCCTGAATGTGCCAGCGCGTGACGCTTTTGTGCACTCGGTGCGTGACTTGGGCGGTAAAATGGCGTCTATGCATTACCCAAGGCTACGCGCTCGAGCTGAGTAGCACCAAATTGCGCGTGCTTCAAAATGCATAAAAAAAACGATTGGGCGGAAAAATGGCTGAGATGTCACCACTCAAGCAGAAGCGCGCGTGTGTATGAAGGCACTCTATCTTGCTCAAGGTTGATACGCCACGTGTCGTGAGAATCGGGAACTAAAACAGCGTGTCCCAGAAAGCTGGCCTTGAGCTTGAGGACAAACACATGACCATAGACTCACTTTCAGCGTGCGCTCTTGTTCTTTCTCGTAGTATCGAGTTTGTTCAGATATATATGTATACCTTCAATTCGACTGCAGCCATCTTAAGAATCTCATCGCTTCTCTCCTCGGCTTCTTCGATACATTTTAACACAAAATGGGTTTTATTAGCCGAATTCTACGAAGAAACCGTCATGAAGAACCGTTAGGAAGGACTGCGACATCATGTAACATCATGACGTCAAATAACACCGGGACGTTACGTGACAGCTGAATGTTTATTTTTGCTCACGATTGTGGCCAACGTTACTCAGTTACGGAACTGCCCATGGACGCTGCTTGCAGAAGCAGTACCCCCCTCTCCCCCCAGGGCTCGCCTCCCGTCGCTCGACACGCCACTGTTTTGGGGAACGACTGCTATGGTAACTGCAGTGCATTTTATGAAATACACATGTTTAGAGGCACAGCGTCTAGATGGCGTTTCACCGTACTCTGTGAAGCGCAAACTTTTGAAACGAAAATCTAGATGGCGCTTCAAACGACGGAAGGCGGATTGAAGGCAGTGAAGGGGGAACCCCCTTCGCGGGAGTTCCAAAACTGGGGTAATAAAATAACGTTGATTGTGACATCAGGTAACTTCGTGATGACACTTGACAACGTGGCATCAAGTGACATTATAACGTCACGTGGCAACGCAAAGTCAGTCACGTGACGTCATAATGTCATGTGGCGTCACGGTTTCGCGTGGCATCAGGGTGTCACGTGACATACCACTGTCACGTGACGTCACACACACACCACACGCACATGGCATGTGCCCAACTCATTCACAACATAATTTGTGTTCCTCGGTCTGTCAGCATTATCAAGCTATAGAATAGACCCATTTCACCAGGAGTTGCGCGACGCCACAGCTGCCGCGGTGAATTCTAGTACCTTAGTTCTCTCCAGTTTTCCGGTCGCGTCAGTGTGCATTGTATACTAGGCGTTTGGAAATTTTCGGGTTAGCACGAGACTTTTGATCGGGTGCTTACTAGCGGTTTTCTATGGATGGCTTCACCTGTTGTGTGCCGGGGGGCTACAATAACCGAAACAGGCAAAAAGGCTTGGATTTTGTGTCTGCCCGAAAGAAAGCAGCCTCCAAAAAGACTGACTAAGAAAGGTAAACAGAACCGGACAAAGCGCCGGTCAATCATAGCCGTCGGATTTCTCGCCGTTTTATGAAATGTTCTGAAATTTGTTTCATGATTTATATCCACCCCACTGCACGTTATCTAAAGAGTGTAAGATTACAGTGCACGAGACAATGTAGGGCGTCCCGAAGTGTTCCATACGTTGGAAACTCTCTGAACCCTCGCTCCGTAGCGGTCTATCTCAATTGGGCGCTGCTTCGCCGTGGACGTTTTAATACGTCAGCCAAGCACGTAGCCAGGATTTTGTTTCGGGGGGGGGGGGGGGGGGGGGGGGCCCGCCCATGACAAAATGCTGTAAGATGGGGAGGGGGGAGAGGAGGCCCCAGCAAAATGGAAGATTTCGGGGGGGGAGGGGGCCCGGCCCCATGCCCCCCCCCCCCCTGAATACGTGCCTGACGTCAGCATTAGAACCCTCGTTTCCATGAAAACCCGCCGGTGTCAGTCCGTGCGTCCGTTTGTCAGCGCCATGCATGACGTCGCGAGGAGAGTGAGGTGGTGAGGAGGTATCGTGTCGGCGCAAGTCGTAGGCCGGAAGAGAGGAAGAGGGTGACGCGTGCTGACGTCAGCACTTCAGTTCAGACCAATACGAGCGTCGCACAGCTGGCGCGGAGCCAGACGCGAGCAGGCGCCGCGTCGCTTTCGAATTCAGCTTAGCTAAATTGCCGCTCCCTTGATGGATGTGGTTCTTTTTACGAGTGATAGTGCTGACCTTATCTAAGAGCAACGACGGAAGAAAGCTGTAGGCCACGCGTCGGCGACGTCAGGCCTCGACAGAGGCAAGGCGACGGAAGCGTGCAGCGGAAAGCGAAGAGGAAATGCATTATTAAACGACAGAAAGTGGTGCTAGACGAATGACAAGAGGACTAAACGAATGGAGAGGCGTGAAAATGGGTGAGAAAGAACCAATGCTAACGCATTTTTATCGGATGAATCTCATTGATCGTCGAACAATTTTTAATACACGTTTTGCATGATCTATTTGGGTGGTTGTAGCTGTTATTGCGACGACATGTTTCAAGCACAACTGTGCTTGACAATATCGGGACAGTCACTAAAAAAGCAGCGATTCCCGAGATGCATAGCTTGAAATGAAACCAACTTGTACAAAACGTGCACACACCGCATAATGCATTTTAGAAGTGCAAAACTTACCGCCAGAAAGGCGGTAAAGGAATCTCACCCACATTGTGGTGCTCTATTTTGCCACAATTTGATTTTGGCTGGTGTTACTGATCTGTTCTGCATTAGCACCAATCGACACCGCAGACAAAAGCTTACACCGTCGGGCGACTGTTAAGCATGGAACACATGAGCGATGAAAACGGGCGCCGCGCGGCAGTATCCACAATAACCGGTGCTGGAGTCTGTATACGTTCCTTCCTCGCGGCGCTATATGGCGCTCGGGTCTGGGCCCTTATCTGAAAACTTGGCAAAAAAGCCGGCGAGAAATCCGACGGGTATGATTGACCAGCGCCAATGTCAAGTGCGGCGTTGGCCAATTACGGCCGCCGGATTTCACGTCGTTTTTTTTTTCCAAGTATTCCTGATGAGGGGCCCTGGTGAATCGTAAATGCCGCGCGGTGCCCCTGTGGTGCGCCTAGCGGCGAGTGCCGCGCGACGCCCGGATTGATTGCTGATATGCTCCGTGTTTTAGCGTTCGAAACTTGCGTAAAACAATTAAATAGAAATTGTACATGAAAAGTTATCTTCACGCAACCTTTTTAGGTATCTGGCATGGTGGCTGCTTTTTTTACAGATGCGAATTGTTACAGCGCGTCACTCGGTCTTTCTGTAGATCGTTTCTTGTTTGTATGCAGGCTTTTCTCCGCAGTTCTTTTGTACCCTGTCACACAGGCTGTCAGACAGAATAAAACGAATTTTAAAAAACTATCGCTTTTCGAAAAAGTCTATTTAGCTCTTTTTACTTCATTGTCGACCAAACGTTATGTGCAAGAAGCCTGAGAACTACCAGGCTCCGTTTCCCATTCGACACACTCGATGCTGTTCCGCGGTGCTACACCGAGCCGACGGTCCCTCAAATGTATCTGTTATTTGCCATTCAACTAGATGTTCACTTGTTTCTTAGTTAACTTAGTCGACAAGTAGCCGGAGTGCTCGAGCAGTGGCGTCGTTTTTTCCCGGGGTCGTAGTGGGACAACCGCGTGAACGACTCGAACGTGGCAGCAGACGACAACGCGATTCTAAGGGGATAAGATAACTGGAACTGCGTGCTTGCTGACAAACTAAGGCATCACAAACAACACAATGTTATGAAGTTCACACATTACAGGAGGAGAATCTAAGCCGACACTGATGTGTCCCAAATTATGATGTACGATGATGTACGCGCACTGCAGCCGGCAGCCGGGAAACCGTAAAGCGATGACAAAAAGTGCCATGGTGGCGGTACCACTTCCGGAATGCGCGCACCTGCGCAGTTTGCTTATAAAGATCGACCTATTTTTTTATTTTTTAGTGACGTAAAGAAGCGAGCTTTCGAACTCGCGGAACGGACACGGCAGGCCATTCGCAAGGTGATTCCTTGCGACGTCCTGGAACCAGGAGTGCTTCCCGATCAGCATCTGGAGACCTTCGACGCAGTCCTTTGCTGCAACTGCCTGGAGGCGGCAACGCAAGACCACGCGCCCTTTCGGCTGGCGACGTGCAACGTGGCAGGTCTGGTGAAGCCTGGCGGTCTGCTCATCCTGGCCGGTATGGGGGGTGTGAGAGGCGGGGTTTAAGCCGCACGTCCGGAGGCTTCCTGGCTCGTGACGACGACCATTCCCCGAAGTGAAGAACCCAGGGGTCCAGTGGAGGTGAGAGAATTGGTAACGTAACGAACGGTTTAATTACATGGTTGCGATACAGTCGTCAAATCCGAGAGAACCACGGAGCAGCCTCACGCTCCGCCTTATATAGGGTCCGTTTTCTCCCTCACTCTCCGCCAGGGCAGCGGGTGCGAGTAGCAAACCGCCGCCCAGTGCGTTGCAGCGAAGACCGCCGCGTCGTAGCCAGAAGTGCGTCGTAGCCATGGTTCTCCGCAGTTAGGTCATGCCTCTCTCCCCTTCCGGAGCGCGCGAACCCACACGCACACACACACACGTCCCGTTCACGTCACGGACGCGTTGAGACTCGTTTTGGGCAGGCTTCGACAGGTGGGCGAAAGTCCTGAACAGATCGTGACTCGTTTCCGCAGCGTTGAAGCTCGGAAGAAGGTTGCCGAAGGTTCCATTCTTAACAGGGGCGAGAAGGAGTACCCTGTGGGCAACGAAGTGTTCCCCATGGCAGAGCTCAACGGAGATGTAATCAAGCAAGCACTGGCGGACGCCGGCTTAAAGGTGGAAGTGCACCAGACTAAAATGTACGACGGCCCCGACAGGGATGCTGTTGGCAGAAGATTCGCCTTTGTTGCTGCTGCTCGCAAAGCGTAATTAAAGTTGAGGCGCCTGTCCGGTCGCAGGGTCTTCCCGAGAGCAATTTGCAGTGTCTTTTTCCCCCCGCAAAACTATACTATGCAACGCCGAACGCTCAGTCTCTGCCCGAATGTATAGCGATAGTGGTCCGGACCGGATAGAAAAGTTTAAGAACTTACCGTTTTCTTATTCAAAAGTTGAAGTGATTTTTCTGAAACTTTTTATAGGAAAATAACGGCCTACGAAGCCCAAGAATTCCTGCAATTGTATGGCGTCAGTTATCAAGTACGGGCCTCATTTTCCAAAAGAAAGGTTAAAACAATTACTTATGACCTTTGAATAAGAAAACAGTTAGTTCTAAAATTTCGGAATCACTAAATTTGAGCGAGGATTGAGTGTTCGACGATGTATGACATATTTTTTAGATAAGAAAAACACATTCTTCTTGTTTTAGGGGACACGCTTACAGGTGTGTTTTATGATACTCAAGCTATTTAAGCCATTGGGCAGTTGCGATTCCGCCTCAAAGCTGAGTGTGCCTTAGCAGCCGCTACGAAATAAAATAGACCAGATGAAATACTATACACCTTGCATAGATTGAAAATTGTAGAGACCCTGGAGGCGGAAGTTCTTCGCTGCGGATATTATTGCTGAGTAGAGGAGATCCCGCGCAGGTTTGAATCGGAGCTCAGTTTGGGAGAGGATACACGTCGGTACATTTGTCTGCATTGCCGCAGGAAGTTGCCCCTGAGTATAGTGATTGCAAACAGGGCGTCTGGCCGCTGCCATGTTCCTGTTCGTGCGAGGAAGCAAGTGAAATTGCAAGCCTGCCTAAGCCACCTTCACGCACCTGCTGCACGTGCTTTTACAGATGGGGCACCAGTCATGACCCCATGGTTGCAAACATGTATAGTACCATTTGCACTCGGGCAAGGCACTGATCAGTATTTCTCGTGAAGACATGGTTGGCAATTGGTTTGGCTCAGTAAAGAAACATTGGTAAAACTGGATTTATTTGCAATTTATTTAAATGCAACAGATTTTTAGCGCGATAGCAAGCGCCATCCCTCGTAGTGTCGTCCACACTCGAGCTGTTATAAGAAACGTTATATACCCCCAATATGTTTCAGATGCCATTCATTGGTGTCTTTATAAGAGACACGGAACTCGTAAAAATATTTTTAACTTGCATAGATACTACACGTACGTAACAAAATAAACTTTCCTCCCCCAAAAAGAGCGCAATATTTGCACCATGCCACGCAATTTGGGTGTAGGCACGCAACGCACACGCCCTCCTCTAGGCAACACCCATTAGTACTGGGTTGACTTGGCTGGTCAGCCAAACACCGGACGCAGGCCTAATGCCGGCCTGTCAGAACTTCTGGTACGTTTAGTCTGCACTGTCTGCTACTTGTACAAGCATTGGGGTGTCAGCGTCCGCCATCGTGTGCCACCGTTTTCTATTCCGCCACTGTCTGTCATTCGCGCGGACGCGATCATGAAAGCAATTCGTCACAAACCATGCATGGTCGAATACATGTGTCCGTCAGTGTCTGTCCATGTGCGCTAAAAGCACCCAGAAAGACAAAAAAAAACACTAAAAATATACACCTCGCAGCATACGCGTCTTATCAAAACGCTTATGCCCGAGTCCCACTAAAGCGTGTGGGGTTCTTTCCCATTCCCGGCCGCCTGTCTCCGAATGAACCACGCAACGCAACTCTCGGTGCAACTGTTTATTTGCGTCTCACGTCCATGCGGGGGATGCTGTCAATCGCCGAGCTGAGGCCGCCGTTAGCTTGCCCCGATGTCGTCGCACCCGGGCTGGTCCATAGGGCCGCTGGTGGTGGTCCGCGCCGCCGATGCCCACGCGGCCGGCCATGCTCCACCATGGCTCCGGTGATCCGTCCGCCCAGGAGAGGCGTCGTTCGGTCGTCCCCGTGGCCTCTCACCCGATCCGAGACGTCGGGAGCCGGGCCCCAAGAGCCCGGCCGGCAGCGCCGGCGTCAGCAGGGCCGCCCGTTGGCCAGTCCTTCCCGAGTCCCCGCACTTTTTCGAATCCCGAATCCCCCGAAACCTGCCCCGTCCGCGCTTTGTTCTGACCCTCCTCTCCCCCCAGCGCCACCGTCGCCAACTCGGGCGTCCCCCTGCAACTTGCCCCAAGGCCGTGTCGTGGCAGCGAGGGGGATTCCGCGCGGCGGGGGAGGGAGGACGGGAGAGGGCCGTGGGGAACGCGGAGCGGTTCCCACACTATCCCCCCCTAAAAACCGAGGCCCGGGCGCCGAGGCCTCGCCAGGCAGTTCAGAACGCACGCACGTACACAGCGTTACGAGTCACCAGGCCGGCAGGACTCCAGGCCGATGGTCCGAAGCGACGCTCGCACCATTCGAGCCAGTTTAGCACAAAAGAAAGATCCCGAAGGGCTCCATCTCTTTAAATGCACCTCAAAACACAGAAATATAGCAACATTCGCAACGCTCAGTTAAACAAATCAAACTCCTGCTGTAATCCTGAAAAGGCGCCGTCCCCTCGAGGTCAACCGAAATATCTGCTCAACGTCTTCTCGTAAAACAGCGTAAAAAGGCAGTCAAATCAAACGAACTCCAAGGCTGTCTTAAAGCCCCTTAACATCCGGCGCGCATGTGCCTCGAGCATACGAAACATATGTAGATACAGGGTTTTCGCGCCACAGAAACAAAATAACAAATGCAGAGCACCACGAGACAGCAGTGACTGAACGGGGGTCCTCCCACAAACCGACGTGCTCACTACCTATCTTAACTATCTAACAACCTATTTATGTGAACGTGTTTACCGTGAAGGTGTTAACAATCGAGCGGGAATGCGTCCGTGCCTTCCCCCAGCCAAGTCCAGACACTGCATAACTGAACGTCTTCTTGCGAGCGTCGAGACCAACTGGGCTTCAGCAACAAAGCACAACAACTCGTAATGGCGCTCCAACACGACAAACCGGCGCATCGAAGTGCGCCCACGCTCTCCCCCAACCAAGCCCGACACTGCGTAACCAGAAAGGTCTTCTCGCGAGCATCAGGACCGATTAAGTTCGAGGGGGAAGCACCCCAAGCGCCTCGCGGCTCTAACCCAGGCCAATGCAACTCTCGCCACAAACAAAATGGTTCCCCGAACGGCCGTTTCCGGTGCGGACGAGCGATACAAACACCAACTCACACCCGCCATACATGAGCATACAATCTCCGTGTCTGCAGGTTTCCTCACCTGCTTCCGACATGATCTCTCCCGCCCATGCACGGACCCATTTGCCACAGCGCAGACTCCAAGTGCTTTAAACCTGCCAAGCCTTTCCCGCAACTGTAGCAAATAGAAACCATTCCCCGGTCGTCACGCCACCAGAGTACGTCGCGCTGCCACCAATGTGGGAGAAGCAAGGTCCTGAGAAAGACAATTTTTTACACCCCCGCAAATAAAACCGACATGTTGCGATATTATATAAAACAGATGACTACAAACGATAATAAAAACTGAGTGGCACACACATTAACAGAACCTGGCGGAGCCAGCCCTAGCCACGCGGACAAAGGACAGAAACAAAGAGAGACGACGTAAGGCCCAAACGTTCAAACAAAGAAAGAGCGCAGGATGCCGAGTGCGATGTCGGGCCCACCGGGCCGGCACTCGCCTGCACTCGCCCCGAGGGCCACAGCTCACCGAGCAGTGCGAGCAGTCCACACGGAGACCGGCCGGGAATGGTGCGCTGCCCTGAATATGAGATTCGGGCCCCACGTTGGGCTGCCAGTTTTGTGGGGTTCTTTCCCATTCCCGGCCGCCTGTCTCCGAATGAACCACGCAACGCAACTCTCGGTGCAACTGTTTATTTGCGTCTCACGTCCATGCGGGGGATGCTGTCAATCGCCGAGCTGAGGCCGCCGTTAGCTTGCCCCGATGTCGTCGCACCCGGGCTGGTCCATAGGGCCGCTGGTGGTGGTCCGCGCCGCCGATGCCCACGCGGCCGGCCATGCTCCACCATGGCTCCGGTGATCCGTCCGCCCAGGAGAGGCGTCGTTCGGTCGTCCCCGTGGCCTCTCACCCGATCCGAGACGTCGGGAGCCGGGCCCCAAGAGCCCGGCCGGCAGCGCCGGCGTCAGCAGGGCCGCCCGTTGGCCAGTCCTTCCCGAGTCCCCGCACTTTTTCGAATCCCGAATCCCCCGAAACCTGCCCCGTCCGCGCTTTGTTCTGACCCTCCTCTCCCCCCAGCGCCACCGTCGCCAACTCGGGCGTCCCCCTGCAACTTTCCCCAAGGCCGTGTCGCCGTGTCGTGGCAGCGAGGGGGATTCCGCGCGGCGGGGGAGGGAGGACGGGAGAGGGCCGTGGGGAACGCGGAGCGGTTCCCACAAGCGACAAACGGAAAGAAACGACAGCGACAAGCCAGAAACACATGCAGCATGCTCGCGATGATACCTTTGGCAGGCCTTTGGTCGTTCGGTGCTCGTGAAGTAAGCACGAGTGATTGCAAGCCTGCGAAAGATACCCTCGCGTACAGGATGCTCGTGTTTGAGCATAGCCTCCTTTATTCTACAAAGCACATCATATCGCCAAAGGGTCTGGTTTGAGGCTTGTCGCTGTCGTTTGTTTCTGTTTGTCACTCTAGTGGGACTCGGGCATTAGAATTAATGCATCCCTTTTAAATTTTTGTTGTTCTTGTTGTTTCCTTTTATGATGTCCATAAGCGAAGCGGGAAAGCGACATGACGCACCATTCAAACGCGACCTAAAGATAAATGATCCTGCCCGTGCGCTGCTCGAAACTTGAGCAACAGGACTTGAAGGCCTTCGGAGTGCAATGACGGAACGTAACTGGACAAATCGAATGCTAGAAAAGCACCCAATAGCGTCTAGCCAAGTGGCTCGCAATTTGTCGCCAGTAGCTAGTTATCCTATTAGTACTGGAACCGTCATCACGATCACGACAGTTGCTGCCCTTTACAAGGCAGCGTCGCCGCTTTTACGAACCGACATCTAACTTTATGCAGCATCAACACCCGCCAACAAATCAAGCAAGATCAAGCAAAATAGTTGAGGTGGATGGTAGGCCTAAGCCCGCCGCGGTACAAAAACATGCACCCGCGCAACGTTCCCTGAAGTGTGTACTACATGCGACAGTTTGCTGAAAGCTCCGTCGGTTGAAGATATATTCTTCTAAACATCCCGGTAAATGCGAAACGATTCGCACTCCTAAAAATAGACGAGCTGTCCGAGCTACGCGGTGTATAGAACAATGCTCGTAAACGCCGCTAGCCATGTTGGATATGGTTTAAAATCAAAGTGGAAATGGCGGTCTTGTAATATATTTGCAATATCGCAAATGGCTTGGCTTGAATCATTCGGTTTTCAAAAGTAAAAAAAAAAAAGCATGTGGACGAAACGGCGAAAGCCTATCACGATATACAGCAATGATCTTATAACTAACGTTACAAGCATCAATCATCACTCCAGCGAGTGTGAGCTCGAGAAGCTAGGGTGCCTACATAAAGAAACACCTTTCGCTAACAGGAAGGGCCTCTGCCTAAATTGCGTTTAATAACGTAAACACATCGTGTTTTTTTGTGTGATTTTTTTTGGGGGAGGACGTGGCGATGTTAAAAGGCACGGCGATGCCTTTAGCAGGAAGTCCAAAACTGCAAGTCATTGCCCACTCCGTTTTTCATAAAATATAATTCTGTATATGACGGTTCGATTGAAATGCATATTCATTTTTTTTTTTAAATGTAATCTTGTTTCCAAGAATAAAAAATCTCGCATTGAAGTCTTGTCGTATATAGTAGACATATAAGAAGAAAAAAAAAAAAAAAAAAAAACTAACGGCGGGAAAGCGGGCAGGAGGCCAGAGCAAAAATAACTAGCAGCTGTTTTTTTTGCGTTTTTGTTGCGCAGCCTTTAAAGGAGAGACCAGTATCGGCGGTAACGCGTTACAATAAGTAACGGCGTTACCGGTAAAGTGTTAATTTTTGTTTCCGTAACGTAATAACGTATTCGTTAGATTTCCAAAACAGTAACGGTGAACGTACTTACGCTATTTATTTCGAGTAACGGGTAAAGTAATTACGTTACTCGATACATATTCTTCCCGAAAATTAAAAAAAAAAAGAGTACACTTAAATTTCTTCGTGTGTGTTTCCATACTTCGTCTTACCTTAACCCCAGACGCATTCCAGTGAGTTGCGCAACTATAAGCGCCAAGTTATTAATCATTGCACTCACGCCACATACCTCCGAAATTTTGCACGTGTTTTCCTCGCGCAAAAACTCCCACTTGGGAAAAACACCGCAACGCCCACGCGGTCTCTCCCAGTGTCAGAAAACGCTGTCGCAAAAAGAAACAACCCTGTTACCGTCAGTTTATAAATAAAAAGTAGCGGAAAAGTAACGTGAGTTATTTTTTATCCGTGAGGGTAACCGTAACGCATTCCCTTTATTTGAAAGTAACGTAAGTCGGTAACGCGTTCCTTTATATTGCAAGTAACGAGTAACGTACTTCGTTACTTCTTTTTTTTTTCGGTAACGCCTACAACACTGGGAGAGACTGAAAGAAAAACGTCAACTTCTCTCCTTGAAAGTACGCGGCGACGAAGGAGCGTCCAGGTCAGGGCCGTAGCGAGCGAGTCCCTCTCGTGCCAGTAAGCTTGTGTAAAGAGAAAAAAGCATTCCTACCCAACATCGTTGCGTGTCCTCTCTAATGGCGGACGTCTCCTGCCCAGACTGGTCACAAGTGCGCATGCTTCGCGTCGTTGCGTGTCGAGAAGGAAAGCAGGCGGGAAGACGCTTACACACGGTCGACGCTTTGGCGCGCCTCCCCTCAGCTCGTTCTGCAAACGTGGTCGTCAAACCACAGGACTCTAATCGAGCGGTTGGAGACACTCTAAAATCTACTGGGTGATTCAAGAAGAGGCCAGGCTCTTTAAATCGACCGCAAAATTCAGTTTCTTAACCTATCGCGCTACGACTTTGTGCCGCGTTGCCCACAGATGTTGCTTTTTTTTTTTTTTGTAAAATTTGCAAAGAGCGAACTTACCCGAGGAAAAAGTAAAGAAAGAAAAAGGCTTAGCTCCTATGGAAACGTAGCGACGCCACCGGTCTTCAAACAACACGGCGCCGTTTCGCACGGGAGACAAGAGATGGTGCAACGAACGCCGCCAACGAACGAGCATACGGCGCCGAGAGCCGGTGTCTTTAGCAGACGATCTTTTTGACTCAAAAGCGGCGCGAGCTTTTTAGATATCAGTTGTTGTTTTTGTTTCTGCGACTGTCACCGCCTGCGGAACGCGCGCCGCTTTTGATTCGAAAAGATCGTTTGCTAAAGACGCCGGCTCTCGGCGTCGTATGCTCGTTCGTTCGCGGTTATTGGCGTCGCGACCGCTTGCGCCATCTCTTGTCTCCCGTGCGAAACGGCGCCGTATTGTTTGAAGACCGGTGGCTTCGCTGCGTTTCCATAGGAGCTAAGCCTTTTTCTTTCTTTACTTTTTCCTCGGATAAGTTCGCTCTTTACAAATTAAAAAAAACAAAAATGCACCATCTGTGGGCAACGCTGCGCAAAATCGTAGCGCGAGAGGTTAAGAAACCGAATTTTGCGGTCGATTTAAAGAGCCTCGCCTCTCCTTGAATCACCCTGTAGACACACTAAAAGGACATACCGGCTCCAAGGTGGATTGACCGGCTCCTATGACAAAATTCGTTGCCAGTTCGGGACCCCTTTCGGTGCAGAGGCGAGATAGGGCGGCAAAGTCGCGGAGACGCGTTCCATGCACCCTTGGTTTTGCCGCGTCGCCGCGTCGCACACTTGCTTTTGCCGCGTCGCACACTTGCTTTTGCCGCGTCGCCTAGCATCCGTCGGCTGGCGCCCTATCAATACCGCCCATTTTCCCGACACGTCGTACGAGCTGTCGGACGTTTGGAGGCGCATGTGTATCAGTCGGACCTGACCCTCAGTGATTATCAACAGCTCCGCACCATAAAAAAATAATAATAAAGCCCGCGAGAATGCCGTTTTCGCGTTCATTGATGAGCCTGACGCAGTTGTTCACGCGTGGGTGTGACGCATCACCAAAACACGTGGTTCCGGCAAGGGATGTAAAAGCTACCCCACCGATGGCACGCGTGCCATAGGTTCCAGAGGGAATATACAGGGTATTTGAGTTTAAGTCGAACAAATTTATCTTCTAACTAAGTCGGATAATCAACTACAAGTTTTAATTAACTTTTTAACTACTGAAAATACACATATCGTTTCAATTAAAAAAAAAAAAGAACAGAAAAAAAGTAATCGAAATCAGTCAATTTTAGAATGATTCGAAGCACGTTGGAAACGCGGGAGTACGCCAAAGTGACCACTCGTGCAGCAAGGGCAATGTGGTAGGGAAACGCGGATGATAATCTAACCATCTGTGTTGCAGACGCCGTCCTGTCTGCAAATCAAACACCCTGTATGCATATAATGGACGTATATACCGACATTCAAATAGCGATTATTTGCAGCAAAATAATAAAGTGCAAATCAATACGGTACGCCCCTTGTATATAAAGCTATCTCTCTCAAGCAGGCTATCGATTAATGACCTCTGTAAACGATGATGAAATCACCAGTTGATTTCATGGAATCATATTGCCATTCTTCCCGCGAGTATTCCGTCACAACGTAACAATCGATAACATATCTACCCGGCAATATATAATATCCCTCGCCTGTCAGTGTTGCGCAAAGGATAATATAGGCCCGTAGCTCTCAAGTTTTGAGCAGCGCTCCAGGCGAGCAAAATAGAATATTTGGCTCGCGTTTCGAACGCGCGTCATCACGCTTCCCCACTACAGTTTTTTCTTACTCCGTTCCATTGTAAGTTCCAGCGTAGCAGAGGCTACAAGAGCGAGCTCCGAGCTTTCAGTGTCCCTGCCAAGCACGCGCCCTCGCGCAGTGCGAGCATCGTTCAGGGGAACTTGCTTTAGCAAGTAGCTTCAGCTTCGCTATCACGTAAAGTGAAACATACCGGCTCACGGAAGCTATGAAAGAACGTAATAAAAAAAATAAAGCTGAATGGGGCGCTGAGGCCACGAGCTGCATAATTTTTCTTTTTTGTTTTAATTTCTCTTTTTTTAGGCGTTCTGTTATCGCACGTATACAGATGCTGACAGATGCTTGCATTCGAACGAGGCACGTGCAAAATCGAACGTTACAGCGCCGCCTGGATGGTGCTGCCAGCATAACGTGATCGCGTCTTGCGGATGCGCTCGCGCCCCCTGCCCGAGAGCAATGGGTCTATTACAGCGTCCGTATAAATAGGGGAAGCGTTCGTCTATGTAGCACCTGTCTTATCGCCGCTATGAAAACCTTCGTCTGCGTCGTGGTTCTCCTGAACGCCCTTGTTTCAGGTAAGTTAACTTTGGTGACATCTTTTCTCTTTTAGTTTGTTCGAGACGCGGCCGACGCTCTGAGGCAATGTGACAAATCAAGCACATCAAAAGCGCAAGTCACTGGGCATTTTCTGCTTATGACTGGTTCAGCTATGAGAAAGAACGCACAGAAACATGACGGACACCACTATGTTGTGATCGGTCTCATCTGCTCGTTGGTTGCGTCTGGACTTGGGTGAAGCGGGGCATACACCAATTCAAGTCTGACGCCACGCCACTGCAGTGGCGCTGCTGTAGGCACTGTGCATGCGCAGACGCCTATCTCGCGCGATTCTGGTTCTTGCGCACGCGCAATGCCCACACCGGGTGTGGGCAAAGCGGGCCTGTTTGCAAACGGCTTGTTTCTCCATATAGCATATGCGAGTCTTTTCCCCTATTAGGGCGAATAATAGTACGCATGGGCATTTACCCTCTTTTCCCGTATCTCAACACTCCCCCCCCCCCCCTCCATATAGCAATGGTAAATTTAGACGCTTCTTTTATAGTTAGTGAAAGCGTAAGGAACGCAGGGTGTTGTGATGCATCCTCTTAACGCTCCGCAGCCAATAAGATTGAGACTTTAAAGGGGCACTGCCCTTGCTGAAAAGTCGTTCAAAATCAGTATACTAGAAGTGCGCTGAAGTACACTAAAGATCTACTTTGAGTGCTTGCAGTCGGCGTACTCAAATTATAGTAACGGGTATATATATATATACAGGGTGATTTTTTTAAGCTTTACAGATTTGTTTAAAAAAAGTCGTGAAAGTTACACTTATTCCGCGTGTGGAGTTGAGTTATATGGCCAGGGGGACACATTATCGGGGGCTAATCGTAACAATCAGTTGGGTAATTACTTAAAATTCATTAATTAACTTTTTAATTAATGAAAATAGACATATGGTTCCAATTAGAAATTTGCTCAGCGTCATCGAAAACCCCTAAATCAGTAATTTTCAGAAATACTTTGACCACGTGAGAAGCGTAGTAGTGAACTGAAGTTACCGCTCGTGGAGCAGGTACAAAGCTAGAGGTTGCGATAAGGCGCCCGCGCGACTTTTCCGTCTCTTATCTAGCCCCAGCCTTGCACCTGCTTCACGAGTGGTAACTTTAGTGCACTACTACGCTTCTCCCGCGCTCAAAGTCTTTCTGAAAATGACTGATTTAGGGGTTTTCGATGACGCTGAGCAAGTTTATAATTGGAACCATATGTCTATTTTCATTATTTAAAAAGTTAATTAACAAATTTGAATTAATTAGCCACCTGACCATTACGATTAGCCCCCTATAATGTGTCCCCCTGGCCGTACAACTCAACTCCACAAGGGGCATAAGTGTAACTTTCACGGCTTTTTTAAACAAATCTGTTAAGCTTAAAAAAAAACACCCTGTATATTATATATATATATATATATATATAGAGTGCGATTTTTTATTGTCAACAGATTAAATACGAGATAGATAGGCCGATGCCGTTTTCACAGGATATTTGCAGGCTCGGCGGACATTAGATGAGTGATTAAACGTCACAGTATGTTGTCTGATTAACTTTTTAGACCGCAGCTCTTAGGCGCCCGTTTCCGGCTTGAGCGGCGTCGGCGTCGGCGTCGGCGTCGCCGTCGGCGTAACCGCAAGGTCACGTGACACCCCCAAGGTCACGTGACCCCCCAGTCCACGTGACCCCCCCCCCCCCCCCCGAGGTCAAGCGACCCCCAGGCCACATGACCTCCCTGCGAGGTCACGTGACCCCCCAGGTCATGTGCCCCTGGTCACGTGACCCTCCAGGTCACGTGACCACCCCGAGGTCACTTGGCCAGGTCACGTTACTCCCCCAGGTCACGAGACCATCCCCCCCCCCCGAGGTCACATGACCCCCGGTCACGTGACCTCCCTCCGAGGTCACGTGACCCCCCTTGGTCACGTGACCCCCCCCCCTCCGCGCCTTCCCCCCTCCTCAAGAGCTGCGCTCTAATTCGGCGTTACAGGAAGTTGTAAACGGCTTTCATTTTTTAATTGACAGTGTAATTGACCATTTTGAATTTTCAATCTTAAAGGGGCTATGAATAAACTCTAGCCCAACCGAAACAATTTGCGAAAAGGGGACGAGTTTCGGGTTTATCATAGCTAAAAATCTGCCTTTCGTCGCCTGATAAAAAAACAGCGCGCTGGACAGAGCGCAGGATGTTAGGCTTACGTAGTCGCTTACGACGCACCGTTGGAAGTACGATGCTGGAGCATCCACAAAAGGCACGCTGTCAAAAGTGTGGAACTTTGTTCATGCTGAATCCGACAGCACTTTATAAGGGTTGTAACTTCACTAGAAAATTAAATAATGCATGGAACTCCAATATGAGAAGTTCTCACTAACATAAACAAACATGCCATCACCGACATGCCATGTCGAAACCGCTAAGTCACTCTCCATTTTCCCCGCCCCTGCCGCGCGTGGTTCTTGAATCGGGGGAAAAAAGTGCAAAACGTGATAAATAAAAATGTCAAAGCCCCTTGCTGTTTCGTGAATAGTTTTGGTTGGGTTACGCTCCAATAATGACTGCCTCTAAAACAGCAATAGAAAAAAAGGTAATTTACGGATTTCAGTTAATTAATAAAAATGTTGCCACGGTTATCCACCTATGTAATGTCCGCCGAGTCGCACGACACACTG
This sequence comes from Ixodes persulcatus, assembly GCA_013358835.2. Lineage (NCBI taxonomy): Eukaryota > Metazoa > Arthropoda > Arachnida > Ixodida > Ixodidae > Ixodes > Ixodes persulcatus. The sequence continues at coordinate 371,597 of JABSTQ010011593.1, forward strand.
AAGGCTGCATCAACGTGGCAGCGAGCCCCTTTTTTTCTAAAAAAACCTGTTGATTAAAAAATATCACCGGGTATAGCTGAAATATTGTGACAAAGGGATGCTTCAGTTCTAATTTCACTGCAGACCACGTGGTCGAAAAGTTCCCCGGGGAAACGACCGGCACTGGCACTGACAGAGCATACTTACGTCACAAATGCAGCATGGACTATAGCCCTAAAAAAAGCACAAATAGAAAAGTTAGCTACATTGTACGCCACGGAAAGTAGCGTTATCTAACTTGCCAATAATTATTTTAGCTAGTCATTTCTACTATATTTATCAATTGAAAAGTCTACTTTTATGGCAAATATAGCTTTTATTTTCCCTGAACTGTATTTGTTACCTTTATTGAAGAATAAAAGTTTACTGTAAAAAACTGTTAGCACTATTCGGAAGCTAGACGATCGAGGGCAATTGCACCAAGTGTTTGATAATGCTGATGCAAAAGCATGCACATGTCTTTGTTTTCAAAGTGCACCGGCACTTGCGTGCTGCCTCATAGGCTAGTAGACAAATAACGTTTGCAGGATGATCCAGTGTTTTTGTAATGCAGGTCTCAGCTCACTATACGCTGTTTCAGATATTTGCATCCACAGCAAGAAAAAGGACAGAAGGCAGAGGAAACCACGGCTAATAATGGGGACATAAGATGCTCCACCTTGCATAGTCACATGCTAGCGCAAATGAACTTCTGAACCGCATAAGCGAAGTGGTAGTCTGAATGAAAGCTCGCTCTGAAATTGGCTGGAGAAATCGGCGCCTTCATGTAACAACCTCAATCTTTCACCGAAAGTGTTTCATGGTGTAGATTTATCTTGCAAAACACTAAGACATCTCAATTCACGTGAAAAGAACTTGACAAACGCCACAACGAACACGCCAACACAGTCGATCGAGAGTTCCACGCTGTAAAAAATCGACGTAAATTTTACGTGTCTTTCCCTCGCTCAAAAAAAAAAAAAAAAAAAAAGGCACGCTCATTGCAAGCCTTCCAGAAAAGCCGAAATCCCAGGAGTGCAAGCATGCGCAGATGAATCAGAATAGTCTTGGCGACGAAGGAGAAATTGCTTGAGATAGTTTCGGTTGTACACTGAAAAAGAAAACCTAAAGTTTAGATAAAACCTAAGATTGACTAATTTTTGTAATTTTTTTACAAAATTAATTATAATGACATTATTATTGATATATATAGATTTGCTTAGTTTTGTCTTTAGAAAAACAAAGAGCAAAAAAAGAGACTTTTGAAAACTGCGCATGACCATCGCTATTGCAAATCAGCTTCCGTTCAGCCCAGTGTTACCAACTGTAGGACATGTCCCTAAACATAGGGACTTTTGGCGAATTTGTGGTCCCGTAGGGGTACTTTTACAGGAAAACGTGGGGACTTCCCACAATTGCTGCCCTCTTTTTTTTGTTTTTAATTTCCGGAAATTTTTTAATGTTTGTTGAAAAACTTAATTCTGTTGTCTGGACTTTAGGCATTTTGGTATATTCTTGCTTCAACAAAGTTACTTCTGGAAACACCAGGTGGCGCCACAGATCGACACAGACAATGTAAAATGTTAAACACACCGCGGCGCGCTTTTTTGATAAAGATGTAACATCGTTTCTCTTGTGCACCTCGATCCTGAAGCGTGGAGCAATTGTGGGTTTCTGATTGGCCGCACCGAAGCACATGACCACCTGCTTTAACGGAAGTAGTAGACGACACGCACGGCCGCGGTCTTTTTCCTCATGGAAGTCCTGGTAGGTTGTTTCACGAGTTGTGTGAATGAAAAGACAGAGCACAATTATAAAAATTCATTAGCTAGGGTTGAAAAGGGGGCCGTGCTGGGTGTCTCGCCATCCCATGTTATATTTGGAATATTGAAATCACCAAACAAAAATAAAGGTAACGTGGGATAGCGAGTTCTGACAAGGTTGGTTACATGGTGTAGATCATTTACAAAACTAGAAGAATAAGTGTGTGTGTGTGTGTGTGTGGGGGGGGGGGGTGATAGCAAACACCAATGACAAATCTTTAGTGACCAAGTTCCATGATAGCCCACACAATATCTAAGTCACTTGGGACATATATACACTGAGATGGAAATTCTTTAGATATCGCCAAAAGAACACCGCCTCCCTGACGGGTTATGCGGTCACAGCGATAAACAGAAAAACGGTGCGCGTCTTGGAAAATATGATCACGGAACTGAGAGTGCAGCCAGGTTTCAGTTAGAACTATTACGTTAGCATTTCAGCTATCTACGGCAAAAGTTAAGGAATCACGCTTGTTAATAACGCTCCGATTGTTAGAAAAAAGTACCGAAACATTAGATAAAATTCGTCCACTGCCCCTCGCGTTTTCCTATCTCAGACCACGTGTCGAAAGACTGGGCTGTTGGTTATCAGGGGTACGTTCTGACGCAAGTCGTGTTACGGTTTCAGTTGCAGGGTTATACATGTACTGCCTCCTGTTTATGACGAGTTTGTTATAGCGAAGCTGAAACGGTGGTTTTCCTGGCTGATTTTTAGCAAACTCAATTAATTTTTTTTTCGAACGTAACGCGTAGCAGGCGAGAAATCATCGCTAACATTGATGTTCTTTACTTTCAATTTGGAGCGCGCGGAAAGTATGCTGTCTTTATTTTATAGCTTAAAATTTGAAAATTTAATGAGAGGGCGACACTTATTTGCCGAGTAGGACCCTAAGCGATGAGCACGCTCAATTTCACCGCCCGAAAGTGTGTCAATAGTTCCCGCAAGAAATTTCCTCAATTGTTCCTCAGATTGTTGCCATGATTCACGAGAATCAGGAATTAAGTTGTCGCGCCGTGACCTGTCCTCAGTTCGTCTAGCCACGAGTGTAATGAGGCATGCTGGGTGGTCAAGACTTTCACAGAACCCAAAACACCGGCCAAATCTTGATATTAACTGTCAAGTTTTTGTTATTTCTTCTAAGGTATCCAACCTTTGCTGGATGTGACCGATTTTAGTTACTATGTTTTTCTGACGAGCCTTTATCCACTTTACGTCGGCGACCAATTCAGCCTGACTTTTTGCCGAGTGAATAGACCGGGCCTGAAGGTCTATCAGAAGGTTAAAAATAATAGACATCTACTTGGAGGGCTCATCAGGTAGAGATTCAACTTCAAGAGCAGCCTCCGAACGAGTAAGAGGGCCCGGATTCGTCTCAACGTCGCCGGAGCGCAACAAACAATAACACCATCGAAAAACAATCATAAGCAATATCACACAGCTCCCTGGGCTTGGGAGCAAAAGGCTACGATTTTGCATTTTTTAGCGTAGAGTGAAAATTGTTTACACACCTGCGAAACGCAGAAACGCGGCGTGTGAGAGCCATGTCGTGGTCACTGCTCCCGAGCCCACTGGAGTAGTGTTCGCGTAGCATGCTGTTAAGAATGGAACCTTCGGCAACCTTTTCCGAGTTTCAACGCTGCGGAAACGAGTCCCGAAACGAGTCCCGACGTGTTCAGGACTGTCGCCCACCTGTTGAAGCCTGCCCGAAACGAGTCTCAACGCGTCCGTGACGTCAACGGGACGTGTGTGTGTGTGCGTGTGGGTTCGTGCGCTCCGGAAGGGGAGAGAGGCCTGGCCTAACTGCGGAGAACCATGGCTACGACGCACTTCTGGCTACGACGCGGCGGACTTTGCTGCAACGCACTTGGCGGTCGCACCTGCTGCCCTGGCGGAGAGTGAGGGAGAAAACGGACCCTATATAAGGCGGGGCGTGAGGCGGCTCCAGGGGTTCTCTTTGATTTGACGACTGTATCGCTACCATGTAATTAAACCGTTCGTTACGTTACCAATTCTCCCACCTCCACTGGACCCCTGGGTTCTTCACTTCGGGGAATGGACGTCGTCAAAGGCCAGGAAGCCTCCGGACGTGCGACCTAAACCCCGCCTCGAACAACTGGTTGGCAGCGGTGGGATCGGACCATGCGACATCGTGCTACATCTGTGGGTGAGCGTTTGGACTTTGCTTTGAGATTCGCCGGGCTTCAGATTATGGGTAATTAATTTTGAACTGCTGGGAATCCTTAGTGTTTGACTCGTGCGCTAGGTTTGTGTACAACTCGCGACAAGTTTTAGAACAAAGCCAAAGCTAAAAAGCAGCGATCATGGATCTAATTTGAGGTTACTGAGAACAGATTTACTCCATGTTTATGTGAAGAATTGGGTGTGAAGAGGTGGGGGAGCAAAAGATGAAGAAATCTGAGATCAGTAAAGCGATTTCAGAGAGCGCGGAAGCAGAGGAAATTAAAATTGCGTGAGAACTGCTTCAGAACGCTAAGAGCGAAGCTGCAGCGAGAGAGGAACGAGCGCAGGCTGCAGCGACCGAGGCAGGAGCGAGCGCTGAAAAGGCTAGAGCTCGAAATTGAACAACAGCGATTAAACTCGCAGAACAGTAGAGTTGGGGCTCCGGTACGAGCAAGTGAGTCCGAGTCGTATCAAATGAAGAAGCTGCTGCAGCCGTTTAAAGTTGGGGAAGACGTGAGCCTGTTCTTAGTTAACTTTGAGAGGACATGTGAGAAGTTGAGCTTCGCCCCAGAAACGTGGCCGCAACGGCTTTTGACTTTGTTTCCCTGTGAGGCTGCAGAGGTTGTCGCGCGCCTTAGTGCTGGAGACGCGGACGACTACGACAAGGTGAAGTCCAGCCTTTTGAAGCGGTACCGCCTTTCTGCCGAGGCGTTCTGTCAAAGGTTTAGAAACGCATCCAAAAGAGCAGCGAGGGCTACTCGGAATTCGCGTACGGGCTTAAAATCAACTTGATAGAATGGTTGAAGAGCGAGGAAGTGTACGAAAGCCGAGACAAGGTAGTCGAGTGTGTGTGCCTCGAACAGTTCTTTCGTAGCATTCCGCAGTCAGTCAAGCTCTGGGTGCAGGACAGGGTGGGAGTCGACTCTGTCGAAAGGGCCGCTGAGCTAGCCGAAGAGTACGCAACGCGTAGAAAGCTGAGCGGAGAGGAAAGCAAACCCGGTCGGAGCGATCAGCACAAGACCTTCCGACAGGGAACGGCTCGCGAGAAAACGGGCCCGAGAAGCCAGAAGCAGGACAAAAGGTCCCAGAAAAGAGCGCAGAACACTCGAACGGAGACGAGGCGCGGAAAAGCCCAACAGGGCAGTTCGAGGCAAGGAAGCCGTTCCTGTGCTACAACTGTCAGGAGCTGGGACACACAGCGGCCAGATGTAAGAAACCGCGGGTTGTGTTCTCGTACGTGAACGGTAGTGACAGGGACCTGAAGCTTCTTCGTCGCTATCTTCACGAGCTCCATGTAAACGGAAAGCCGTGCAGGGTGCTTCGGGACAGTGCAGCGACGTTTGGACGTTTTTCATCCGTCGTATGTAACGGCATCCGATTTTACTGGAAAGGTAGTTTGGATCAAGCAGCTGCTCGAAAAGCACAGTGTCTGTCTGCCTATGGCGACAGTAAAGATAACTGGCCCGTTCGGAGAGCTAGTAACCGAGGCGGCTGTCTCGCAAACAGTCCCGTGGAGTATCCTTATTTGTTTTCTAACCGGTCAGATTTCCTTGCTGCGCGAAAGGGGTCCACAACTGGGAGAAGGGCTAGTTCAGTCGTGTACGAGGTCCAAATCGCGTCAGGTCGCCCCTTTGTTGACGAGTGATCCAGAGCCAGAGGCAGCTGACGGGGAGCAAGCACTCCCGAGTTGGAGGCAGAAAACCGGGATGAGAGGGACCAGGTTGTAGAACAGCCTGACCTCGTAGCACTAGAAAGCGTACGCCGTCCCAACACGCCGGCGAAAAAGGCGGAGGAAGACGGGATCAGTGAAAGATCTCTCGTAGCTCCGGCGTCACGTAACTTTGGTCCTCTGCTACGAGTAGACAGAGTGCCTTGACAGTCGAGCAGAAGAGCGACCCTAGTGTGCAGGGTGGTCGCGGTACAGCTCAGGAGATTGCTAGGACAATCTGACGGGGCATGAAAAAGGTGGATTGTTTTATCGGCGCTATAAAGACCGCATTTTCACGTCTAGAAATAACGTGAAAATCGATCACTATGACTTCAGCGTAAAAAAAAAGGAAAGGCAAATTTAACGGCAATGCCGATGGTTGAGCAGATTTTTCTGACATCACGAAAAACAGTACGGATGATCTCAGAGGTCTTCGTCATCCACGGGAATGAGGAATCAAAGTGGGGGCACTTCGTTAAAACCCCAAAATGACCTCACAAACTTGCGAAGAAGTTTTGTCTTTTGTATTTTGTTCATAGTGGCCTCGTTGGAAAAATTAGTTTTTTTTTGGCGACAGGGGGTCTCGATATCCGGAATTGTACCAAATTTTGGTAATCCGTAATCCAGTCTGGCGGGTCCTCTGGCGGATTCCGAGCGTTTGACTGCAGGTGTGGCGTGGTGTTGTGGGGGACGTTTCCGCTGATGCCTCCGTTGTAAGAGGTTTGGGAGTTGTTTACTGCTTGCAGCGTCTTCTCAAGGCCTACTCCAAGCCCACCTCTTCAGGCCAGCGATTGTACCACCGGCCTTTCGAGGTTCCCTGGCCCCGGAGGGGCTGTTAAGAATGGAACCTTCGGCGACCTTCTTCCGGAGTTTCAACGCTGCAGAAACGAGTCCGATCTGTCCGGGACTGTCGTCCGCCTGTTGGGGCTTGCCCGAAACGAGTCTCAACGCGTCCCTGACGTCAACGGGACGTGTGTGTGTGCGTGTGGGTTCGTGCGCTCCGGAAGGGGAGAGAGGCATGGCCTAACTGCGGAGAACCATGGCTACGACGCACTTCTGGCTACGACGCGGCGGACTTTGCTGCAACGCACTTGGCGGCGGTTTGCTACGTCGCACCTGCTGCCCTGGCGGAGAGTGAGGAAGAAAACGGACCCTATATAAGGCGGAGCGTGAGGCTGCTCCGTTATTCTCTATCTTATTTGGACGACTGTATCGCAACCATGTAATTAAACCGTTCGTTACGTTACCAATTCTCCCACCTCCACTGGACCCCTGGGTTCTTCACTTCGGGAATGGTCGTCGTCACGAGCCAGGAGGCTCCGGACGTGCGGCTTAAACCCCGCCTCGAACAATACCTTTGTGCTCGATTCACCATTCAGCCACCCATAATAGAGATCAGTGGGCGGGCGTCACTTTTACTCTTGTGATGCAGTTCCCTGCAGGTCCCCATAGGTTGCAACCTGCTAGCCAAACTGAGTCAGGCCTGCAGCCCTGCGGGAAACGTCAATTCCACTCTTTAGACGTAGACACCCACATTTTGTGTGTACCTGAAAGAAGCTCTAACACAGAGGAAACAAAATGATCAGCCCTTTTTGAATGCATCCTTTTCTTTTGCTGAGAACATACATACAAGTCACATGCTATTACACATCCAGTGGTGCGGCTTACGTTATGATTTGCACTTTTTATATAACTTCGAGCTTTTAGAGGAAAGATTCAATATAATGGGTCGTACATAAATGGTTGCTATAAACTATCCTATACATTTACACATTACCTGATATCATAAAAGCAGCTAGAGCAACGTAGGGTTGTACTGCATCAATTACAAATTTGTAACCAATTAAAAGTTGGCATTTATTTAAATTATTACCATTGGCTATTATTCTTTGACAAAGAATAACTGGGCGAGTTGGTACGTTGGTAGTCTTTCAACTCCATCGAATATGCAGGTCCATTTCGCATTTTTTCACGTTTTTGCTTTCTCTAACTGCACTGCTTTTTGTAGCGGCTTTCGCCGCCACTAAAAAACGTGACATCCAAACTCACTTTATTTACATCACGCAATCGTAAACTTGGAAAGCGTGCCGCTTCGGCATACGCAAAGAGTCCGCGCGTCTCTGCGGCACAGGCATCAGCACAGGCAAGAAATCATGCTGCTCGCTCTTGTAACGTTTTTCTCGCTCCCGCTTTATATAACAAATCGTAGGCGAGAGGCTGTTGGGACCACACGTCCAAACTAGCATGACCTGCGATTGCTTGATCTGTCGTCAGACTGCATTAGAACGCTCCGCAAAAGCGTCGTCGGGCGAGCGTCGTAGGACGGTGCCCACCAACAGGCCCTCGGCTGGCCCTCGGTTCCGCCGCACGCGAATCTCTCACTCTGCGGAGAGAGCCATACATTTTGAAGATACGCTCTTTTCAAATGGCGAAATAACACCGGGTAGAGCATAGTTAGAATCAAGCATAGCTTAGCAAGCACACGGTGCACGACTAAGTTTGAAACAGCAGCGCACTTCGCAGAAACAAACGAAACTACCTCACCGGGGCTTGCACGCAGTCGGCCATGACTGACCGCCACTTACTTGCGTTAGCAAGACGCAGCGTCTCCCAGCTCTCAGTAATCGCTTGCTTTTCTTAAACACGGTATTCGTAACTAAGATTTCTAAAATATCCGCTAAAACGGCTAAAACGTAAAAAGGGAGCGATGCTCGAAGCCTCCGCGGAACTCAACCGGGAAACGGCGGCCGTACAGAAGCTGAGTGCAATAGCGATGCTCATGGGCAGTTTTCAAGTCTCTTTTTTTGCTCTTTGTTTTTTTTTTGTTTTTTTTAATACAAAACTAAGCAAATCAATATATATTAATGATAATAATGTCACTATATGAATTTTGTAAACAATTAACAAATATTTAGTCAATCTTAGGTTTTATCTAAACTTTAGGTTTTTTTTTTCAGTGTGAAACCGAAACTATATGAAGCAATTTCTCCTTCGTCGCCAAGGCTATTCTGATTCATCTGCGCATGCTTGCACTCATTAGATTTCTGCTTTTCTGGAAGGCTCGGCTCTCGCGACAAATGAATAATGAGGGCAACCTCATTATTCATCAATGAGGGCAACCTCATTATTCATCAATGAGGGCAACCTCATTATTCATCAATGAGCGTGCCCGATTTTTTTGGCGAGGGAAAGACACGTAAAATTTACGTCGATTTTTTTACAGCGTGGAACTCTTGATACACTGTGTTGGCGTGTTAGTTGTTGCAATTGTCAAGTTCTTTTCACGTGAATTGAGATGTCTTAGAGTTTTGCAAGATAAATCTACACAATGAAACACTTTCGGTGAAAGCATGAGTTTGTCACATGAAGGCGCCAATTTCTCCAGTCAATTTCAGAGCGAGCTTCCATTCATAACACCACTTCGCTTATGCGGTTTAGAAGTTGATTTGCGCTGCATGTGACTATCCAAGGTGGAGCATCTTATGTCCCCGTTATTAGCCGTGGTTTCCTTTGTCTCCTGTCGTTTTGCTTGCTGCGGATGCAGATATCTGAAACAGCGTATAGTGAGCTGAGACCTGCATTACAAAAACACTGGATCATCCTGCAAACGTTATATGTCTACTGGCCTATGAGGCAGCACGCAAGTGGCGGTGCACTTTGAAAACAAAGATATGTGGATGCTTTTGCATCAGCATCATCAAACACTTGGTGCAACTGCCCTCGATCGTCTAGCTTCCGAATAGTGCTGCCAGTTTTTACAGTAAACATTTAATTCAATAAAGGTAACAAATACAGTTCAGGGAAAATAAAAGCTATCTTTGCAATAAAAGTAGACTTTTCAATTGATAAATATAGTAGAAATGACTAGCTAAAATAATTATTGACAAGTTAGATAACGCTACTTTCCGTGGCGTACAATGCAGGTAACTTTTCTATTTGTGTCTTTTTAGGGCAATAGTCCATGCTGCATTTGCGACGTAAGTATGCTTTAACTGTGCCAGTGCCGGTCGTTTCCCCGGGGAACGTTTGGACCACGTGGTCTGCAGTGAAATGAAAAATGAAGCATCCCTTTGTCACATTATGTAAGCTGTAGTATACCCGCGGGCGGTGATATTTTTTAATCAACAGGTTTTTAGAAAAAAAAGGGGGCTTGCTGACACGTTGATGCAGTCTTCAGTGTGTCGTGCGACTCAGCGGACATCACATGGGTGGATAACCATGGCAACATTTTTATTAATTAACTGAAATCCGTAAATTACCTTTTTTTTTCTATTGCTGTTTTAGAGCAGTCATTATTAGAGCGTAACCCATCAAAACTATTCACGAAACAGCAAGGGGGGGGGGGGGCCCCCTTTGAGATATTTATTTATCAAATTTTTCACTTTCTTCCCCCAATTCAAGAACGACGCGCGGCAGGGGTGGGGAAAATGAAGAGCGACTTAGCGGTTTTGACATGGCATGTCGCTAATGGCATGTGTGTTTGTGTTAGTGAGAACTTCTCATTTTGCAGTTCCATGCATTATTTATTTTCTAGTGAAGTTACAACCCTTATAAAGTGCTGTCGGATTCAGCATGAGCAAACTTGCACACTTTTGACAGCGTGCTTTTGGTGGATGCTCCAGCATCATACTTCAAACAGTGCGTCTGAAGCGACTACGTAAGCATAACATCCTGCGCTCATTACAGCGCGCTGTTTTTCGATCAGGCGACGGAAGGCAGACTTTGAGCTATGAATAACCCAAAACTCGTCGCCTTTTCTAAATTGTTTCGGTTGGGAAGAGAGTTTATTCAAAGACCCTTTAAAATTGAAAATTCATCATGGTCAATTACACTCTCAATTAAAAAAGTTAATTAGACAACGTACTGTGACGTTTGTTTACTCATCTAATGTCCGCCGAGGCTACAAATATTCTGTGAAAACGGCATCGGGCTATCTATCGCGTTTTTAATGTGTTGATCTTAAAAATCGCACTATATATATATATATATATATATATATATATATATATATATATACCCGTTACTATAATTTGAGTACGCCGACCGCAAGCACTCAAAGTAGACCTTTAGTATACTTAAGTGCACTTCCTGTATACTGATTTTGAACTACTTTTTACCGAGGGCACTACGATTCTACTACATGTACTAGTTTTGTACGAACGAGTATACTTTCAGTCCACCACCATTTTTACTGGAAGTACACTTTAAGTACACTTAAAGTATACATTCAGTACAAAGACCACACTGAAAGTATACTTTTAGTATACTTCAGTGCACTTTTAGTGTACTGATTTCGAACGACTTTTCGCTAAGGGGCACATTATTTCGCAATGGCACTTTACGTTAATACTTGACGCAGTGACGTAGGAATCGCCTTAAACAGACCTACACCCGCACGGAAGTTTACTCGTGTTCTTAGTAGTGTCACATTGACATTATCCAAGTGTTATACGTTTCTAAAGCTGTAAATTTGTAAACATGTTTCCTTAAGTGATCCGCGCTTGCTCATAAACAAAATGTAACAATATTACACTAAACCTAACTTTTCCTGTTTGTAGGTTCCCATCAAACTAACAGGCACTTACCTTGAAGCAGCTTTTACAAATAAAAAATCAGTATTTTACCACTGTAAAAGGCGAGACAACTCGAGGAACTTGCTAAAGTGCTAAATTTTAACGAATCAGTTTCTCTATATTTTGAACTCTTGGGTTTTTATTTCTTTTCAGTGCAGCAATTGTTCAGTGTACAAAAATACACGCCGAACATGCAAAATGGAATACGGTCTGTTCGTTTTTTTTTTTTTTTTTACTTTTTTGCATTATGACTTGGCCGTCGTATATTCCCTTCTGTCTAAGCTGTCAAACACAATCTACCTCCACAATATAAGTTATATCTTTAATGGCCTGCCGGCAAGCCAGATTTTAAGATAACTTACAAATTTGTCATTCTTTGCATTTCGAATTTTCAATTCGTTCGGTGCAAATGAATAGAATCCTGGAAACGCAAAACGAGAGCTCGTTTGTGTGTTATCATTTCTCTCTCTTTTATTCCCACAATTATTTTTCTAAGTGGGGTATTTCTCGTCCGCCGAGCCTTACAAAGAGCATAAAAAAAAGCTTAAAGCGGATGTCAGGGAACAAACATTACTTAGCAGCTTACCTGAATATACCGCTGTTACATGTAAATCCTAATTACATCAGCGAACAGTATATAGATCAGTACCGATGAAATCCCCGCTCCTATAAATAAAACACACGTGCACTGCAATCATCAGTTGGACATGCGAATGGTCTCGTTCACTAAAGTGACATTCGGATGGTGATGATTTATTTGAATGTGGCTGTGAACTAGAGGCAGACGCATGACAAATGCTAAGTATTTGCTTCGGTTCACGCTTCTCTACATCATATGGAAGTAGAGACTACCAATATTAAACACCTCGTCCCTTCGTGCATTTCTCCTTTCTCAAAAACAAATATAGTTATCCGTTCATTGCCTTATCATTGCAAATAAAGTGGCGGCGGTAGCCGTGGTGTTTTCCGACGTCGAAGTCCACCCTGGTCACGTGTTGCGTTCTCCATCACCTCCGCACAGCGTGGCATTCCAGCGCGACGCAGCGCAGGAATGTGAAAGTAGTATGCGAATGTGGACGAGTAGGTCAGTTAAGCGAGGAAATTGTAACCTCACGTAACGTCGCTGTCCCGTGAGAAACATGTCCCGAGCCCATCATTAAGCGCATCATTGCCCCTCAGCGAAAAGCATCAATCATCGAGCTCTTTAAAACTTACAGCTAGGGGGTAAGGCTTCCATTACGTCAGCATTATTCGCAATTAAACACCGAAAGGAGAGACTATACGCCGGACTTAAAAGCGGAACTGAAATCCGATAAAAAGCTAAACTTTTTCGGGAACCGTAACCGGAACAAAAGCAATATTTATATATCAAGACGCAGGAAACCTGAACCGAGAGCGGAATTGAAATGACAAAAATCTGAACTACAATTGAAAAATTTACCGATAACTGTAACATATACCTAATGGCGTCAGAAATATTTTTTAATGAACAAATTACCTTCTCATCGGGGGCAAAAAAAGATTTGACGTCGGCGTTGTGGGCGGTAGTGCTGGGGAGAGGAGACTGTAACGCGAGGGAGCCGAAATTACGTAGTAATGTATTCAGGAATGGGAAGGGGGGGGGGAGGGGGGAGGAGACGCTGGTTAAAGGGGTCCTGCAATCATATTTAAGCGTCTACCTTTTTTGCGGTTTCCACGTGTCTTGGGGTTCGGGCAAGCCAGCGGGCACGGAGAGAGTAACTAAATATCAGTGCGCCATATTTTAACCGGACGACGCGGAAACCTCCTCCACCTACCACACTCTAAAAAAAAGGTAGTCATTGGTGACTACCTTTGGTGTGGTAAAAAGTTGTCCCATATATAACGACCCCTAGGATAAAAATCACGACACCACAAGTAGTCAAAAAGCAGGTAGTCAAATTTGACTACCCCCAAAAGCAACATGGCGGCCGGTTAGCGAGGCTCGAATTCCCCGGTAAGGCCTAGCGAACAGCACGGCTTCTCGGCCGAGTGAGAGAATAGGGCGCATACACCTATTTGACGTCTTCCAAGCGCCGTCAGACACTCTAAACATCCGTTCCCAGACACCGGTACCGTACCTATATACCCGGAAGCCGGCAGTGTGTGTGTCGGAATCGCCGCGATTGCCCCCGGCAGCATCTCGCTAGCTTGACTATTTTTACCACCGGCGGTGAACGCTCAAAAAAGAAATCGTTACACGAGGAATGGGCATGCTGACTTTATTGAACACAACGTATGCTTGTCGTGTGTGGCGATGAATCGCTGGGCGCCTTCGTCGTCACCGACGAGAGGCGCTCAACTCTGCACCAACGCTACCGCTATTTTCTTTCTTTTCTAGTTTGGGTTTACCTTTACCGGCGTGGTTATCCATTCGTGCGCGGCTGTGCCTGCACTTCGCACCTCTTCGACACAAAACGAGCATTTAGGTGGCTGAGTCGGCTGAGTGGCACAATTATTAGGATTGTCATCGAACTGAGAAGCAGGGACGTAGGAAGACCAGTGAACTGCAGGCCAGCCAGGCCGCCAGGCCAGCTGTTTGTAAAGCAATAGCTACAGGACTGCTCGACACTTAGCTTATTGAAACAAGCGGCAGCTTGCGCCACCTAGGAAGTGTAGTAGTAACCGCTAGGTGGCACTAAAAGAAAATACTTATGCACGAACTCGTGCTATTCAACTGCCTATACTACACATACAACAGCACACACACCACCAAGATACCGAACACTACTACAGGCACATACATGTCAGCAGTACAACAAGGCACAAACAACTTCAACACAACACATCCGCGACTCTCTACTCTAGCTACCCCACCGACCCGAGTCGTATATATGCCCTACCACATTCTGACAAGGATTAGGCGAGTGACAGCTACTGTTTACTAGATGAATACAAAAAGTGTTTGCAAGTATTATTGGTATACAAGTGGTCTATGTATTTAAATTGGCAAGCTAGACACCTCTCTTAATCTAGCGCTTCGAAGGGCAACATGACGTGAAAGCAGTCGGCTAAAGTAACACCACACGGCATGCCCCCGATCAGTTTCGGTTTCAGATTCACGCAGTGATAAACTTACTCAAGCCATGCTGCTTTACGCTCGTTCCGCGCGTGCAATAGCAGCAAAAGTTACAATATCTGCATTCCTGGACAGTAATCGGCTAAAGGTAACATAATTCGTAGTCTTGTGTTGTTCAATTCGTTCTTTTTCCCTTAATCGTCGCAGGCAAACGCTGGCGGCGTGCTTTCCCGTGTTGGTCGAGTGACCTCGCTCTACTCGCTTTACTTTAAAAACCCTAAATTAAACTTGAGTAAAAAAAAAACAAAAAAAAACGTATTGGGGTACAATTATATATCTATATATATGAGATTTTTTTATGTGCTGCATTTGGAGAACATATATACCCCTATGTAATTATTTTAAATCTTTTATTTTTGTGATGACAACAAAAGGTTGGCACTTCCCAAGCATGGGGAGACTTCATATAAACAATGTGTTAAGCTTAAAACATTGGGGCATTACAACCAAAACTATACTGTTTATATATATAAAGTGGCTCGAATGGAGACAAAGTGTTCAGGTGGCAATTGTTTGTATTCTTTTATTTTTCAAACCTGCTATACAATTTTATATTGAAAATATTTTCCTTTAAAAAATAATTAAACGTTTTAAAACAACCGTGTACGTACTTCTGAGTCATTGTTCAAATGGAAATCTGAAAAGAAGTATTTTTCCAGCACTGGTCTATCAAACTATAATAATTATAGTAATGATACTTTCAAAAGCCAGAAACAACCTTGCACCCTTCTTATTGGCAGCCACCTTTGAATATGAACCAATAAACTTACATGAAAACAGAAAACATTTAACCAAAAAACAATGTTATGTATGCATTACAAACATTAAATAATCAAAATATGAACACCAGTCATTTCACCATTCTAAAAAAAAATATCTGAAAATATGTATAACACAAAAAGGGATATGATTTGCACCAAGCAAGATACTGGGCTATAGAGCCAACGTTTCAACAATAAAAAAAAATATGAGGGGGTACCCAAAAGTAACTGGAAGGAATTTCAAGAGGCCAGGCGTTCGTAGTACAAGCATCCGCCTCTAGCAGCGCTAAGCAACATCCTTCCCAAGTCAGTTTGCCGACCGGTGTCGTCTGCAAAGGATCTAGCGGCATGTTGTGAATTTTTTCCCCAAGCGCTTCAAAATCATTTTTCGTTTTTTGCAATGTCCAACTTGAAGGACCTTACACATTCACAAAACGATTTCCTTTCAAGACTTTTCATATGAGCGAACAGAAAAAAGTCACACTGGGCGAGCGAGGTCCTGAGAATACGGGAGGTGGAGAAGCGGTGTAATGCCCATTTTTGCTAAAAAAATTGTTGCACTGACAGGGCAGCGTGTGCTGGGGCATTGCTTTAATGGGACTATCATTCCCCCTTTCCCTCACATCGGGGTATTTCTGCCTTCCTGAGTTTCGCAAGTGTCGCAAAATTCCCAGGTAAAACACCTGATTAACAGATTCACCAACAGGAACAAACTCGGAGTGAACAATGCCCAAATGTTTCGATGTTTTCATCAGTTGAGAAGGTTGAGGGGTGCCCTGAACGAGGTTGGCCGTCGACAAATAATTCACTGGCCTTAAAGCGAGCCGAGAAAAGCACTCATAGACATGAGATTTCTTATTAGCATCTTCTTTGCAAGCTCTCTGAGACATTACAAGTTTCCGGCAGTTTTTCCTAAAACAAAATTTCACGGCCGCATGCTGTTCCTTGATATCAGACGTTGCAAAAGAAAACCCCAAGAAAACGATTTTGAAGCGCTTGGAAAAAAATATTTATAGCAGACAATGCCAGTCGGCAAACTAACTAACTCGCAAGGGGCGCTGCTAAGCGCTGGTAGCTGAGGAAGCTGGTACTACAAATGGCCCGCCTTTCAGAAATCCATTCCGGTTACTTTTGCATCCACCCTGGTATGATTCACTGTGCCAAAAGCTTTCGATATATGCAATGTTTAAAAAAAAAAGATGGCAACCAGTCAAATAGGCTCAAAAGACCTTATGCAAAATTGCTTGGTGGTCTGACAACACTGAGAGCGTCGCCATTTTAATGTTGGCAAGCGTCGTCGGTACCAAAGCACAGTGGAGGCATGGGAGAGAGCCGTACGGGCAGTGTGCGATAGCACAGCAGCTGTGTTTTCCGCCTTCTGACCATGAAATGTGGACAAACAGTTTAAACAACCTACCGCGACTGTCTGATGAAACTCTAGGAGGCCTCTGCATGCTGGCAACAACATCGTCAAAGCAGTGCAGCAAGTCCTACGCCTTCACTGCGGAAGCTTACACACTGCAGGTTGTCGCCAGCGTGTGCATAGGCCTCCGAACGTTTCGTCAGACAGTTGCAGTAAGTTGTTTAAACTGTTTGTCCACGTTCCATGGTCGGAAGGCGAAAAACACAGCTGCTGCGCCATCGCACACTGCCTGTACGGTTGGTTCCAATGCCTTCACCGTGCTTCAGTACCGACAACGCTTGCTAGCATTAAAATACTGACGCTCTCAGTGTTGTCAGACTAACAAGCAATTTTGCATCAGGTTTATTGAGATGAGGCAATTTTCTCTGTAACATCAAGCAACATCGGCCGGAGTGTGTGCTAAAAACAATGGCGGACTTCGATAATTGGTGCTGCAGCTACCACACTCCGTTCACCTCTAAGCTGAGACTGCGATGAAAGCTACGTCCTCGTTAGACCAGTTATATGTCTCTGTTTCGCCACGTCATCACGCTCCCACCCATGCCCATACCCACGCTCAAAGAGCGGGGTCAGCCAGTGATAAGAGCAGTGATGTGATTGGTCATACTCATTTTGAAGCAGCTATTGGAGCAGCCAAAAGTTCATTTTGTAGAAGCAAAAAGAGCTTTTGAAGCATAACCGCACACTTCATTTTCATTTATATCACTGCAAATGTGAGGAGAGACAGCAAATATTAGGAGAACAAACACTAGCTGTTTAGTTGCATGTGGAAGTACCAGACACGATAACAAGACGGCTGAGGAACGACAGCGCAAACTGCCGTGAATGATTATTTGAGTTACGTAATCCCACTGAACAAATATTAAAATACAATCATTTTGAGTACCTAGATTTATGTGTCCTTCAAGTTCTGCGGGGGGGGGGGGGGGGGGGGGAGGTTGTAACAAAACTGCAATTCTTAAATCGGACAAAAAACAAAGCATAAAAATAGACCTACAAAAGAGTCCATATATACCCTTTTGCACCACGTCTCGCTCTGGAGGAGTACCTTTCCCCTTAGCACGAGGGTGTGCTGCGGCGAAGAAAGACACGCAACATCGCAACGCCTAGTTCGCAATTGTTGCTTCACTGCAGTACACCAGTGTGCGGTGAGAAGCGCACTCAACAGAGCTAACTAACCCACCAGAGAAGATCACGAGACTTATTGCGAAACTTCCGAGTACTGTCAGTGCTTGGTGCGAAATCAAATCTAATAGTATGTTATTTGAGGCGATTATCGAAAGTCCTGAAAACCTGCACTAGCCTACCCTAAGGATCTGGTCCAGTAGCGAGGCCTGCAGCTGTTATATTTGGCGCAAATGGCACAGCAATCACATCACTGGGTGATAAAAGGGAGGTGGCCGATTGGTCCGGCAGGCACTGTAGTCTCAGCTTAAGGGTGAATAGAGTATAGATGGTGCACACTTTTGAAAAGGGTCTATTCAAGGGTAGCTGACAGGCTGTCGGTGGCTGCAATACAAATAGCAAAAGCGCATACTGCAATGTTCACTCGTCTCCTATCATTTTTATATAGCCTTTGTTCTTGCCATGGGCAACACTGGATCCCACCGCTGCCGGCATGTCGTGGTCAAGACAGGTTAACGACGACAACTGGTTTTTTGCATACAATACGTGGTCTTGTGGGCTGTTGGGCTAGTGGCATCGATTACATGATGGGCCTTGTCTGCTAACCTTCTTTTGCGTCTTTTTGCTGGTGCTTGCAGCATTAGGTGCTGTGCTCGGCCGTGGTCTCCGGTGTTGCAAACAGCAGTTCTGAATCACCATAAAAAGAAAAGAAAAAAGAAGAAACAGGGTGACAAACCTGACACAATGTAGCAAACAGAGATGTTTTACGCTGGCTTCACACGAAAAATCTTTTTGAACGTTTTGACATTGCAAGGCAAACACAATTTTGGAAGTTTCACGGTCTAAACCAACAAGCACGCCAAAGGATTGAAGATCCATTCCGCTGCCTGGCCATGATCTGACGAGCAGCTGAAATCTCGTTACATCTTGAAGTCGCAATAGCTCCAATTCCAGTCTCTCGAGTTCACGAGCAGCAATTGCTGAAATAACAACATGCTATTTTTGGTATGATCACCACCAAAAATACAATTATTCATGCTGTATAGACCCAAACCTTTGGAGTCATAACATGCAACAATGCCTATGCCTTACGTTGATGCACCTGGAACCATACATTACAAAACCAGAAAAATAAAACAATCAAATTTTGTTGTCAATTAACCTTCTGAGCCTGCAGTGATTATGAAATTACACTACGAGCATATACAGATTAATTAAAAAAGTATGTTTAATATCTATCTTGAATGAACTGCTATGTTTTATTGTAAATATCCCATTCTTGCAAGCACATCAAACGCAATGATTGAAATGTGACAGAGGCATCTTGGGACATTTGGGATGTGAGTCACCTCACCATGGCCATTGCTAGCCTGGCTGCAAGCATGCCAGTTGGCAGTGTCACCAAGTACTCTACCAGGAAAAATACATTTGTCTCTATTAATTTATGCCAGCGCACCAACAGAGCCAACTGTTGCCCTCCTAGTGGTGTAGACACCACGCATCTGAAAGAATGCATGAGGATCACACCGTCCACGCTGTACAGTAGTCATGCCGCACCAAGAAAGGGGGCTGCCGTGGGCACACCGAGATACCTGGCTTGCCTAGACAGTAGAGACAGCTGTCTCAACTTGTGCTCCAGGTGTCCGCAACCATAGAGGGCAACAGTAATCTATTGTTGCCATCAATCGTCCCAATAAACAGATCTCACTAAGCGTTACCCGCATGTGTGACGCCGCCATAACTTTAGTTCACAGGAGGCAGGCGGCAGTGCATGAGACGGCTCGTGTCGTCTCGTCACGTGCAAAGCTCCAGCGGGGTTCTCCCACATGCAAAAAGACTGAAGTTCCTTTGATGCATTTCGGCAGCTGCGGCTTAACGAAATTGGCTGGTGAGATAGGTATATTCAAAGAGAAAGACCCTGAGGCTGCTGCGCATCCATTCGTTCTAACCACGCAAACCCTATTCGTGCCAAGGACATTGGATTTTTATGGAGTGAGATATTTTCATAGTAAAGCATTTGGTGTTATCATGTCACACCCTAGTGGTTGTCAACACCCATGGGCTATATAATTCTTCTTCCCTTTCAAAGAATTATGTTACATCTGAAAGATAAGAGGTTGAAAACAGGGATAAAGAAGAAAACCCCAAGAAAGGAGAGGGGAAGCAAAGTGACTAACCGAATCGTCCTGGGCGAGCCAACGCAGGACATCTGTCTGTGAGGAGTGCGGGCTGGGGTGGTGTGTTGCCCAACCTGGGGGGCCCTTGAAGGAAACCTAGCCCGGGCTTGGCTCAACTGCCAGGACCGCAGTTTCATCAGACACTGGACACCTAGCACAGCCAGGCATGCAGGGGTCTGAACCCATGTTGGGCTCGGGGCTCATGGTGATTGGTGACGCCACTCACCAAACACCCACAAGCGCACAAGTCTCCTGTGGCGACGCAACCCTGTAAAAAGGAATTCAGTACATGAAGTAGATACTGATCGAGCCAAGTGAGACATACACTTCAACTGAAAAGAAAATGAAGGCACAGCTCAGACATATGATGGATGCCTAAGTGCGGTTGTCTGTCACGTCCAATGTATTTTACATGCTCCAAGCGAACTAATAGTGATCATAGATGAACTCGCAGCTAAAAAGTAAAATGTGCCCAGAATACTGAAAGCTGATCTAAAGTATGCACAGCTTTCTTAACCGAAATACCTAATAATGTTTTTGTTTTACTTGTCTTTCTCATTAAGTGTCACCTCTTTTTCAGCTACAAAAGGAATGTGCTCATGCGAAACCTATAATTTCATGCTAAATCTGGGTTATTCCTCCTCTGCAGTGTGCTGGCTTGCTCAAAATGAAATCAGGTGGTCTTATCTCGGTCTCAAGCAGACTTGTACCGTACGCATTACAAGTAATCAAATTACTTGTAATCGATTACTTTCTGGAGTAATTTTGTAATCAGTTGATTATTTTTATTAAGCAGTAATCACAAGAGTAATCTGATTACTTTTTGAAGTAATAAAATTACTTGTAACCTTTACTATTTTTCCACGGGACCTCCCCCCCCCCGGGCACACGCCTTTTTTTTTTTTTAAATGACAAAAATAATTTTTTTTTTTTTTCAGACGGAAAAAAGAAAGATTTTTGCGGAGCTGTAGGAAAGGAGGTCAATCCCTTTCTATGTACAGTTTCTGTGGAATGTCCGTTTTTTTGTGTGTTTTTTCGAGCTGGGACTGGGAGTGGGAAGCCCCAGGGAAGCCACAGTGCGTGACAGAGGCCATGCAGGGCGAAGTTTGAGGGAGCAGAATGTAGCTTTGTAATTCCTTCGTTCAAGCTAGCCCCCTCACGCACACACACACAGAAATAAAAAAAAATCCTGCTTAGGGTACCTACTCGCAGCCCGTAGGAGAACCAGAACCGAAGAATGCCTAAAGCGGATGCAAAATATAACAAAGCCAGTTGAAATATTTCCCCATTTCCCCTACGTGGTCTTTGTGACAAGCAATGTTTTGATTTGAGAAGTGGTCGGGGCGATCTCTTCCGCTAATGAATACTACACAAAATCCGTTTCAAATCCTGGAGCTGCTGCTCTTTTGTATAACATGCGAGCTCATCCACATGTGAATAATAAAATGAGCGACGCAAACTTTGAGCGACAACCCTTGCTCAAGCTTAACAAGATCTAGAACCCCTCCGCTCCCCCCCCCCCCCCCCCCCCACACACACACTGGCGAACGCCCAAATCATTAAACTTCTTTAAACCAATTCTATGCTTGTCTCCGCATTGTAAAGGTGCAACGACCACGAAGAGTGAACCAGCTTTTCTTCAATACTTGTTCAAATGTGAAATATAGGTTGGAAGTAGTGCATTGTTATGAGCGCTAAAGAAGTGTTTCACACAATAAAGTAATCAGAAAAGTAACGGTTACTTCTTTAAGTAATGTCCAATTACTTTTGCCGTCGAGTAATCAAGTAATCTAATCGAATACTTTTTAGCCAAGAGTAATAGTAATTGTAATCGATTACTTTTTTTTAGTAACGTGTACAAGACTGGTCTCAAGAAAAAGAATTGTCAGCTTTTTCTTGAGGCTTCCTTAGATAGATCGACAGAGTTACTTTCGAACAAACGAGACAACAAATAGATTATGAACAACAGAGTCAAGATTAGACATTCCACTGAAACGAATAGCCAAGTGAAATCACCACTTAGCTGAATGCTGAGGTGGTCGTAACCTGCCAACTCGATAGCCTCCAGCAAAAACTCTTTTCATTGCTTGACATGAAATGCTTGACTCATTTCCCAGCGAAGTTTGAATATTTCAATTTTTGTTTCCGTACCCCTTTAAGACATTTTAGAAGGACGCCGATTCTCGCCGTTTGCGTAATCAATGAAGTTACTTCGTTATTCCCAACCTTCACTTCGCCGAGTTGGGCTGCTTGTTCCCTTTATGTTTCTAACGTTCACAGCAGATGAAAACAGGTTCCGAACAAAATACGCCAAGCTTGTCTCAAAGTATACCACAAGCATTTCAGAAATTTATTTTATTCTCGCACAAATCTGTTTTTTTTTTGTTTTTTTTTTTAACAGTCCGACGTGCATTTGGGATGTTACGAGAGAGCAGACTGGTTGTAATGCAGAAACAACCGACTCCAGAAACGGCAACGTTCTCCCAAGTTGAGCACTGTCTGCTCTGGTGGTCTGTTCGTGATCTTCATGGCAGCAAGGTTACCAGGTACCAGCTGGGGCCATTGGTACGCCTCCACGAGATGTGTTTTTCTGGGGGGGGAGGGAAAGATCGAACATTGCATGTACAGAGCGCGACACTGTTAGCGCGAACAAGCGATCGCCGGTTTTTCCAGTTTTTCTTTTTGAAACCAAGGGATGACATCCAAGTTATTAATGCTACGGAAAGAGTTCATTTAGTTCTATGTTGCAAGCGATAAAATTTCGTGCTCGCTAATACTATTTAGAAGTAAAATGCAAAAATGCGCCGATGTCGTGTTCGCGCTAACAGTGTCGCGATGTGTACACTCGTGGAATACGTAAGCTGAAGCGACCGATCGACAACCAAAAAATGGTAAAATAGCAATGACACTACCCGACGCGTGAAGTTGACCTAAACTTCGTTTTCAGAGTGCGGTCAAGGCTTAGAGACAAACACGCGCATGCACACGGAATAAAAGGCGTAAAGTAATGGCGCACTCTCGATCTGCGATTGATTGCATCAGGCGGATAATCCGCTAAAAAACTGCGAACGTCTGGACGTTGTGCTTTCGGTGCTGCTGTGCTGCTCGATTGTACCGTCGGCTGCGCTCGGACTTTAGGTGACACGAAGCGTAGAAATGAGAGAGATAGCAAGCGTACTACATTGCCGTGTCTATCTCGCTCAGCCGGAGCATGCTTGAGAACTGCGCGCTTTTGTTGCTCCCATGCTGTCACCGCGAGCAAGTTTACAGCTTTCATCACATTTGCTTGTTCATACGTTTCACGAATGACTGAACCGGCGCCGGGACTAGACGTCCGGATAATGAGGACAGACGACAAGCGCCAGTGGGCGGGAGCAAAATGTGGAGGCAAGTCACACTAAGTACTCCGAAAACGCGGAAAAGAAACAGCACACCAAGAAAAAAAAAAGGAGGGAGGAAAAGGTATAGCAATAGCGTTTTGCTCGCTTCCACTGGCGCGCCCCAAAGCGGACACGAGAAGGGAGGAATGAGACGTTTTTCTCCTTCTCCAGGCAGGAGGGACAAAAGTTCCGTCCCCCCGCGTCTACTTCTTTCAGTTTCGTTTTCAGGCACGTCACACGCGTTGGTTAATGAACGCTGTTGAGTTGATTCAGCGCCAGCGGCAATGGACACCTGTAAGGCAGTCTTGCAATTCAAACGCGCAGAGCACCTTGGTTTCACTGACGACTGTACCACTAATTCTGTCAAACGAGCGAACTAAGCCTTTAGAAATGGCGTTGTTACGGAACCGTGCCAACATTGCTACGTACACTGGACTATGATGGCCGTCTCCCCGACTCCGCAACCCGAGTACCAACGACAATCGCCGTGGTTTTGTATGTACGCGTGTCCCCAAAATCTCCATGAAATTGTTGTGCGTTGTGAACGGACTGGAATCGTCGATTCGCCGATGCGAAATGAGATGAGATGCCAGATGAGATGACGTACACTGTCGAAGATTGACATTTTGTTTTACACAAAGATTTCAAAAGGATTGCTTGAGCGATTACATGCAATCGATCGACCAGCGGGTTTTGTTGGAGCGCTAGTCTGAACCGTATCTCGTATCGTACGGGCCATTGTAAGTAACTTCTGCATTGTCCTGTTGTTTCCTCCTCCAGAGCGATTTAGGTCTCGGGAAAGAGCTGAACGGGCTTGAAATATGACAAATTACGTTTATTTACACTTGGTATATTAGCATTAAACGAAATGAAACAGGAAGACAGATGTGGTTATAGGAAAAAAATTGTATTTAGCCGGATAGTTTTTAGTCGACAGTCGGCTGATGGCCGAGAAGCTTGTTTTCGAACTCATCACGGCGTAGCTAGCCATACACAAGCACCTACCTCAAATTGCGGCTTTGACCGCTTCTATGTTGGCCAAAGTGCGCTTTTACTGACCGGGAAGCACCGCTTACAGCTGAGTTAATACCTACTTTACATAGAATAATTCAAGACGACGATTGTAGCCTCACACAATACAGCGCAAAAAACAAAAATTCTAGGATAAAAAAAAAACAAAAAACACGGGCATCCCTCGAGCCATTTTACGATGTGCTTTGCGGGAAAGCAAACACAGGGCTGCTATAAACCATAGTTGAGTGGGCTTTACCGATTGTCGCAAATAATTACTGCATAAACGTTCACCAATTAACAGCGGTAACTGTTAATGTCCCTGCCCAGCAAAAATAAAATAAAGCGGTAGGTACTGCCGCATAAATTCCCGTAGAACTACGTGTGGGTGGCAATGAAATAAGAGGGGGGGGGGGGGGCAGTTGAGAGGCCGTGTTCAGACGTCACGTGTCCTACAAACCAATGAGTTCCCCCTCTAAATGTGGAGGAAATTTCGAGGTCACGTTACCAGCTAAACTTTGTGGGGAAACTAAATTTCTGTATACTTCACGTGACGTCAGGTCAGGTGACACAACTTTCCCAGCAACTTATAGCGGGGAAACTGAATTGGTATAAATATCACGTGACGTCAGGTGACGCGAGTTCAATCTTTTCCGCTAAATTTAGAGGGGAGCCTTCATTGGTGTATAGGTGACGCGACGTCAGGTTACACGACATCAATTTTCCCGTCAAGTTTAGCGGGGAATACAAAGTCGTATATAGGTGACGATATTAATTTTTTAGTCAAACTTAGTGGGGAAGCAGCTGGTGTCTGGGTCACGTGACGTAATTTTTCATAGACGTCTGAAATGACCTATGGACGAACTTAAGGACGATCTCTAGGGCGACCTCAAGGAAGACGTCTTTGACGACCTCTGGGACGATTACTAGGACGACCTCTAGGACGACATCAAGGACGACGTCGAGGACGACGTCGAGGACGACGTCGAGGACGACGTCAAAGTCGTCAGGTCCTTCGAAGAGGTTCCAAGTATGAACAAGTGTGAGAATGTGAGCTGAAACGGTCTACTGCGCATACCTACTGCGCATTAGGAGTTCAGAAAGTATTGAAGTCCGGGCGGGAGCTAAAGAATGCGGCAGTTTGATACTTTAGGCCCATGTTACGGAAAAAGAGAACAGGGCACGGGATGGACAAAAAAACACAGTTTTCGTTAAGGCTGGTCAAATTATGAGGCGCTGGAGAAAATAAGCTGCTGCGTTAAGTTCTTATTTCGAACTCTTTTTGTTCGCCCATTGAAAATCGTGAGGGAAGGGCCTCAGAACGCACCTCGTATCGCTGCGCCACAGCGTTCTTCCGCAGCATAAAGGTCCTCTGCTTTCACCGCCGTAACGATGGCAACGAACGCCCAAGGCCATTTGGGTCAACCTTCTCGGACGGCGCGTGCATCACTGGGGAGCGTGTTAACCGCGGCAGTGTTCCGTGTAAAGAGCGACAATCAATCTAGCGTCGTATACTTCGTTTCACTTAACCTGCGAGCGAAGCCAAAGCTAGAAGCGCGAGACCAGCGCTTTTTTGCATTTTTCCCCAGCTCGCGCGCTCGAGTAAAGCCTGAACGCACGGAGCTTCCGTGCTCGCGCTTCCAGTTTTGCCTTCGCTCGCACATAAGGTGAAACGAAGTATAGTTAAGCTTCATTGAGCTCGACTCGAGGCCGTCATAATGCTTTGCTCTACCACTTTCAGGGACGAAATTTATTTCCTTTCTGAAGGAACATAAAATACAAGGGAGCGCCTCTCTTGAATATATATATATATATATATATATATATATATATATATATATATATATATATGTATAGTCAAGGATTCGTACTTTCCGAGTAGCTATGCTTGGAGTTCCTTGTATTATTACGACAGTTTCGCCGAGAGGCTCGGCTTCGTCAGGAGATACCCTTTTCTTTCTAAGAGTGAGATTTCCTTCAATAAAAAGCGGCAGCCGCTGTCTCGTCCGCATTCTATTTCGTTTCAGCGTATGTTGTCCTTATTGTTTAATTGTGAGTATACCGATTTCATCCCAGTGTCTCAAACATAGTCTTATGCTATGTCCCAGGTATAGGTAAGATCCAGTTCGTACTTTTAGACCATCGTCAGCCTGTCCCGTGTGGCGCCCAACGTGACATGCAACTAAAGCGCGAGACACATGCGCGTCCAAACTGTCCGATCCGACGTGCGACCTGCTGAAACGACGTTCGGAGGCGAGGGTTTAGTCGCACCCGAGCGTCGGACGGGGGGGCTACGTCCGGCACCGGCATGCGACCAACTTGCCAGATATTCACCGCAGTGCTGTCAGATTTTCGGAGGGCAGCAACCAATGGCAGCACGGAAGGCGCGAACGTCATGTAGTCACGTGGCTTTCGGACCAATTGGGAGATGGTGCTACGTGGCCTAGCCTAGGGTGCCTTCATGTGCGGTTCAAAGCGCACATAAAGGCTCCCTAGCCTAGCCGGCCTTGGCCCGGGGAAGCGGATGTGGCGGTACGCGGTGCGTCACGCGAGTCGTCGTTGTGAAAGAAACGGACGCCACCGGAGTTTTCCCGCGCGCACAAAACGAGCTGCTGATTTCGCGTGCCATAGCAAGCCGGCCTTCTGGGACCGACCGAGACCGTCGACACCCGAATATACTCCGTTTCACCTTACGATGGACAGCAGCAGACGCTACGAGCCATTCCAATGCCGTGCGAGTGTCACCTGAAATTCGGGATAGACGCATCAATGCGCGCGGTGCGTAGTCACGGGATTTGTACTCAGTGTTCGCTTCGCTGCGATGGCTCGTGAGGTCTGCTGCGGTCCATCGTGATTAAGTGATGTTGAGCAGAAAAGTAGCCTTACGTAAAATCTTCACACACACACACACACTTTACTAAATATTGTGTTTGTTTTAAAGTCAGAAAAACCAAGAAGGGCGAGGGGAGAATTTTAGTTTTCTAGCAAATACTTTACTAGGGGGAATACATTCCACTCCGCTCATTTGCATTAGACAGAACGCCTACAGCGCTGAATCCAGCCCTGACGGAGTGGAGGTCCGCGCCAGTCCACGCGCATGTGCACGTGGATGTTCGCGGCGGCCGCGGCGGTGTCGTCTTCGATTCCACCTAAAGCCCCTTCATGTTTCAAAAGTAGCGCAAGGTGCGTCGATGCACGAGGCACGCGCAACGTGCAACCCTTGGGAAGATCATGGCGGCACAGCGTTGATGCACGTGCCGCGACCTTTAGAAGTGGCGCGCGGCACGTGTCTCGAGCATTTCCACAACAATAAATTTGGTATGTAAAACAACCATCGTCATCATTATCATTTACCACCGAGACCTCCGCGACAATAGATGGCTCTCGCCAAGCCCAGAGAACCTGTCCGCGCCGAGGCCATTCTATTTGAGAGGAGTGGAATGTATTCGCCCTAGTAAAGTATTTGGTTCTAGGCTGGGTGGCGCGAGCTACCGCCCGTTATAAACACAGCCATTAGCCTCCATCCATCCATCCGGTAGAGGGGATACCCGAATATGGGCGGAGCTGAACAGAACGACGCCACGACGCGCCGGAAGCATATGTGTTCGAGTGCGGCGAGTCGGAGCAGCCATCTTTCCGACCGTTCGACCGTCGGATCGGACTGTTTCGACGCCCATGTGTTTCGGGCTTAAATGCAACGCGACTTTGCATACATATTATAAAGGTTCTTGACAACACCAATCGAATCTCGAGGAAACCAGGAAGAGAACAGTTTCATACCCTACACTCTGTTTCACACTAAGCCTGACCACAGTCAGCGTAACGCTACCATTCGATGTAGCCGATTAAGCAGCGCCAAAAGTGCATCGTCACAGGGATCGTGTTTCTTGCGTTTAATACCGCCTGCTAAATCAATCACGCAGTGAAAGAAAGTGAACTTTTTGACCACAATGTGCGAAGAAGTAAAAGCGATACCTGTGGGACCTTCACGCAATGCGGGTAAGATGGTGTCGTCACGTACCTGAGGACGGAGGTGCGAAGTAGTCAATGCACATTGCCGTCCTAGTTGGCGTCGTGTATGCCCCTGACGGATGCCACGAGTGCTCGGCGATTGGTAAGGTAAGTGGGAAAGACAATACGCCTGATGTGCGGTAAAGTAAGGGGGAAAACTGGTAAAGTAAGTGAACAGAGTGGGCGCGACGCCGGTCGCGAGCTGCGGAAGCTAGCCGTTCCCTCCGCGCTCGCTCCTGGGACGGAGTACGACCTTGGCGTGGCGGCATCCTTATAGTACGACTCCGCGGCAGTGACGATGCGAGCGAAGGCGCAGCTTTTCCCGCTGTTGTTTAGCGGTGAACGGAGGGTGTAATGGTGACGTTCCGCGATGAATAGAGAAGTGGACGCGTGCAGATGAACGAGGCGCAGCTTTGCGGGGAAGGCGGTTGCAAAGCGAAGAGTTTGGCAAAACATATATTGCGTTTCAATCTGGGTTCGAGAAGTGAAGATGTTATACTGAAGTTAAACGCGGTGCCAAGTTTCTGAAGTCCTTCAACATTACGCGTAGCACCTGGATACTGGCAAAGTGGGATTTCATATAACGGGAATAATGTTTGAAAACGCCCGTTTTGAAGTTATCGTAGGGATGCAACTGGGAAGACGCCGCACTGATAAGCCCTCGACGTCGCGCCGTCATTGGCGGGTCGACGGGACTCTCCTCTCTGCTCTTCGCACGGCGCGGCCAATGAGAACGCCGGACTTCTCTTTCGTCGTGCCATGAGGAAAGGGAAAGTTTTTTTATCTCCGTTGCGACGACAGACAAAAACAAAAACTGACTTCGAAATCTTTGCGAAGTGTCACCTTTAAAGCTATCACTTTAAAATTGCTTGCACCCATGAGACCCATATTCTATAACACCATACAAAATGCACATACTAAGAACAACTGAAACTTAAGTAGTTTCAGCAGACTTCACATTTTCAAGTCGTTGAAGACAATCACTCATATGTTATACACGTACTATACACATAAAGCACAGAAAATATTGCAAGTGCTAGGTGCCACGTGGATCTAAATCCAATATCAATAATTGCAAACGTATTACGAAACAGATAGAAAAGAACAATGTAATTTATGTGACATCTGACATTAGAATTACGGTAGACAACTATGGCCGCCAATCAAAGTGATATGTGCCTTCTTACGAAAATGCACGTAATATGTTGCATGGCTGTTTCATATGGTATTATAAAGTACGATTCGCATGGATGCACATAGATCTCCAGTAGGGAGGACTCCGAAAAATGAAATATTTAACTTTGATAGGTGAATGCTCATAGCTATACTGCGTTTCACATAAGTCCAATCACAGCCAGCGTCACGATCCGATGGAATCAATAAACCAGCGAAACAAGTGTATCGTCATGGCGCTGTCATGTCTGGCTAGACCAATCATGCACAGTAAATACGGCGTGATTCTGCGCTTTTAAAGCGAGAGCTTTACGAGTGACACTTTGCAGGGGTTTTAATGTCGGCGTTCATTGTCTGTCGTCGCAGCTGGAGATGAAAAAACCCTTCTCTCTCCTCACGGCGCGAGGAGGGAGACGTCTGGTGTTTCCATTTGCCGTGCCGCGCGAAGAGGAAAGAGAGGAGAGCCCCGACGACCCGCTAATAACGGCGCGAAGACAAGGAAGCGTCAGCGGAGCATCTTCCTAGTCGTTTGCTAACGATAACTTCAAAACAGGTGTTTTCAAACATTACTCGCGTTATACGGGCTCCCCACTTGTGCAGTATCCAGTTGCTACAAGTACTTTTGGACAGTTCTAGAATCCTCCACCGTATTTGATTTCGAACCCAAATCGATACGTAAAATATGTTCTGCAAAAACTTGACGCCCTGCACCCGCCTTCCCCGCCGAGTTTCGCCTCGTGTATCTGCATGCGTCCACCTCACAGCTGATTCCGTGTGAACATTTCCCCCTCCATTCACCGGGAAACCCTACGCATTCGGTTGCGTCGTCACTGATGCAGACTCTTCCTTGTGGTGCCGCCGCGCTATGGCCGTACTCCGTTCCACCAGCGAGAGCGAAAAGATCGGCTGGCTTCCGCAGTTCACGACCGGCGCCGCGCCCGCACTGCACCACCAACGACAGAGCACTCGTGGCAGTGGTATCCATGACACCAACCACGATGGTAATGTGCCTTAACCAAATCGCACCTCCGTCCTTAGTACGTGTCGACACATTTTGCCCAGATTGCGCGAACGTGCAATAATTATCGCTTTTACTTCTTCGCGCATTGTGGGATAAAACGACATCTTTTTGAGTAGGGTTGCGCCATTTCGGCCGTAACTACAGAAAGCTAAGCTTACGTAAATTTACCAAACTTAAAAGTAACCACCCATTACTTAAAATAATTATGCAATATCTCTAACCTCTTCTAGTATACCCACAATGAAATCAAAATTCACGACGACGACGACATCGTCTTGTTTTTAAGTTTGGCCTTCTTTTGATCTTACCTCGTTGTTTTGTCAAGGGCATTACTTAGGCATTTTGAGCTCAGCTATACCAACAAAAAAGAAGGCAAAGCTTTGAAAAGGTGAACAACGGAATGCATCTGACCAAAACTTTTAATGGGCTAACAAACAAAAAATTAAACAGCGTTCACTTACCCATGCTTGGCAAATGAAGTCCACAATCCCATCAATTTCTTGCTGTAATTTTGGTCCTCGGAAGATGCGTTCTCAACAACTGGCCTTCCAAAGACGTACAGAACGTCGTCGACGTGTGTCATCCCGTGCCAGGGTCTCTGGGGCGAACTCGAAGAAGTGTGGTTTAATATGTAATAGAAGATTGAGTAATCTGTATTACTGGCCAACCTCGCTGAAGTTTCTTTGGATGGGCAAGTTATGACCTTGTCGCCCCAAGCGTCCTGAACCGCTCGTCTCAGCTTCTCATAGTCGGTGTCATCGAGGTCGTGTGTATAAAGGGTGTGAAGCTCATTTAAAAGTTGGGGACTCGGCGGGGATAACAAAGGCGCTAGTAAAAGGAGTGTCTCAATTTTCGTCAAATTCTTGGGCGAGCCGGCCTGGAACACAGCCGGAAAGGAATTGGAAGCGAACATTCCACCTTCGTTAATTACGTGACCAATTAATATGTCTTTTTCCCCTTGATACTCTGTTCTACAGGGTTCATTCTGCAAGGAGGGTACCCCAAAGACTGTCCGGAAGCAGAACTTACCGGGACAAACCAACCCTTCTGCTACTCTGATATGCACGGGGTCTGCCTGTCGCAAGCACTCAATCACATTTTCTTGGAGACGGAAGTGGGGCGCAGGTAAATTGGTACAATTCAGGTACATAGCCATTCTATGTACTTTCATGTTTAGCCTGGGGTCACTGGCCCTCCAAGTATGGCTACACAAAGCTCCGCTTTGCATAATAGCTCTTTGAAAGAGTGTTCTGGTGACTGGAGAAAGTAAGTGGAACTCTATGGACATTGACCCTGCGCTTTCACCGAAAAGGGTAACAATCTCTCGATCTCCTCCGAAAGCGGCTATGTTGTCCCTTACCCAATGCAACGCAAGCGACTGATCGAGATGACCCTGATTTCCAGGGGCAAAATGTCTGTCTTGGTACAAAAAGCCCAAAGATCCCAGCCTGTAGTTCACTGAAACGACTACGACATCGCCGTACGCGGCCAGGAAGTGCACCGTCATAGATGCTCGAAGAGGACGAGCCGAAATGTAATGCACCGCCATGGATCCACACCATAACCGCAATGTCCGAAGCATTGTTGTTTCTTGCCGGGCTCCAGACGTTCAGGAATAAACAGTCCTCGGTCTGGACGCGGCTATCTGCAAATGAGTTCAAAAATTAAGACACAGTGTTTACAAGAGCACTAATGAAACTGGCCACTATTCGTCTGCAACCTTACGGATCAGATGTCGCATTTTGAATAAACCTTTGAATTTAGTTTGATAAGTTCATTTTAGTTTTACGTTCCACTTGAATCAGTGCCATCTCAAATTAATTTAACTTGACTAAGGTCACTGTCTTAAGCATCTTTTTCTCACACTGATTGCACTTAAAGGCCGACGTACAACCTCGTTTTTTGGCAGGATGGATAATCCTTAGTAGTCCCCTCTCCAAAGCTGCGAGGGTAGCCAAGTTGGCGCAAGGTAAAAAGCGAACAGAATATAGGAAAGAAGGAGGCGGGTGAAAGTTGGAAGTGTATGTCGGCCTTAAAGCTAAAGCGTCAATTTCTTATAAAGGTTTTGATCACATTTGGTTTTGGCTCAGAATTTAGATTGGACACTAAAGGCTGAACGGGGCACAAAGTTCAAGATCGGCTGGATTAATCAGTGTGAAGAGGAGCGCCGTAGGAATTTAATTATTATAATTTATCAATAAGAGCTGCAGCATCCTCTCAATGGATAGCTTTAGCTTGGTTAGAAGTTTCGACTTCATTTGGATCTACAAGAAGCTGGAGCACCGACTGACCCTGAGATCAAAGGCTAAACCCCAAATAAAAAAACAAAACAAAAAAAAAATATCGGCGTCAGAGTATGTTAACACATCACAGCTCAAAGCTTGTGCTAGAAAACCCATAGATCATGGATCTAATCCCTACCTTTGCCTGTTTTGATATACTGCTATCGTTTTGGCGTGCGGTCGCGTCATCACTACCGAATAATGCACAGTTAAAATCCCAGGCTAGCAATAGTGCTGCAACGGCTAATCTTTTTTATCTACATAAGAGCCATTATACGACCATTGTGGCTGACTAACCTCGGGCTATCTAAACAAACAGCACAATCACTTGCCCAAAGTTAGTCAATGAGAGTCGCACAAAAATTAGACGCGTCACATTGGGACATTTTTTAGTTAGCTGCATAAATATTTGACGTAAATTAGCGAGCTTTGTTCATTAAAGGTGAAGTGCCACGATTTCGTACGTTTAGTAGACACCTCTCACAAATAGTCCTTCACGTTCCGAACCTAGAAACAGAGCTGCTCTTTCCCCGCAATGGCATTCCAGGAAGTTACAAATGAGCAACATGTACCCCTTCAACGCGTAGCTTGAATAAGCTGCCACGGGATTTGATGTCAAATTATATGCCGCTAACGTATCGGAGCCATTCGATGGGGCTCGCAAAAAAGGGGGCACGAGCTGAGGTCCAGATATTGTTAGAGTTCGACAATTCCCTTCACTGCCGGAATGTTCGCCGAGGGATTGTCCCCAGCCCCTAATCGAATGCTCACAAACTGCTCCTCTGCTACATGAGCCACATTCGGCAGTCGTCCTCAAAGGGTAACTTCCGCGATTTTCGATCAGACTATTAGAAGAGAGGATGACAAAAACGTTTCGCTTTTTTCATTAAAGTTACAGTTCAACAAAAAAAAAAAAAAAAACTTCCGAAGCTGACCAACGAAGGGCATCCGGCAAACCCCAGCGGAAAGATGAGCATTGATTACAACCAGCTGGGTACCTTTTGTTGTGCATCTGAAATCTCGATTAGACGGAGTCTCCTCAACAATAGACCTCCGTCAGATCGCGTGCAGCTCCGCCGGTATTCGAACCCGCTAACTGGGGATCCGTAGGCCGGTATTTTGCCTGGAGTCATCTAGGAAGCTAGGCGCTGCTCGCGAGTGCTCGGGTCAGGCTAGTGTCAGTACGTATGTTTGCCTAAAGTGAAAAATATTCCAACTCCTTCTATTCAACTTTGGAACTTCCGGTATTCTTTCGCTGACAAAATGCACACAGTTAGGTCTGGTTACGGTGATTGATGAGGGCATTTTATTCTGCATGATATTTAGATCCGCACTAGGAAGCCAACATGCTAATAATACCGTCTTTCTGCCATATTTCTTCTCACACTTATTAACGGAGTGGATTTCCGCACCCTCGTTTCGCCTCCTAATCTATGTTGGTGGAAATAACTGACTGAAAAAACACCATGGTTCCCATGTAACACTAACAGGTCTATCCCTAGCGCGAAGCACTCGAAGAGCCAATCACTGAAATTCGAGAGGCCGCAAATAAAGCTTTCATATCAAAATGAAGTGCGCGCGGTGTGTTCATCATGACGGGATACCATGTGAGACGAAACGTACAACGTCACGTCACTGACTTCATTTTAAGGTGAAAGCTTCTCATCCAATCTTTCTACTTTCTAACTTCCTCCGTAGACCACTGTGAATGGCTCCGAAAATGTGCAGCTGAAAAATGCACAGATAGGAATTTTTTTTTTAAATTACATGGTTATACGATCATGAAATTTTTGTATCAGCGGTGAGGCAAGCGGAATTTTAAATAAAATTACATCGAAGGTCAATTAGATTCTGACATTACTAATAAGGCACGCAACAGGAGGTTAAAAAAATCTAACCGAAGAGCAGTCCCCAAGAACATATAAACCCCGAACTCTAAGCTACGGCAACGGAACGCACAGAAACTCATAGTAGGGGTCACATGTTGCGCTTCCTTGTGATTTTTTTTGGCTCGCATTTTAATTTTGTGTGCTTCGATCACTTTTTTTGCTGGCATAAAATTAAAGCATACTTGCTTCGAATCATAGAGAATAACAAATAAACAAAATGCATCCAAAGGTAAGGTCGAAGGGACAACAAAAAAAAAAAAAAACACGTGGGGTTGCAAGCACCCAAAGCACGGAGGCAAGCTGGTAAGGATCGTTGTTTAAGACCCTAAAATTAAAATGAAAGACGTTTACAATAACCTGTAACGCCGAATTGAAGCGCAGCTCTTGAGGAGGAGGAGGGAAGGGTACTGAGGGGAGGGTATACCCCTCCTCCCTCGTGCTCACCTCCTCTTCCTCCCTGCTACTCCTCCTCCCCTCCTACCTCCTCTTGGTCCTCCTTGTTCACCTTCTCCTCCCCTCCTCCTCCCCCTCCCTCCCCTTCTCCTCCTTCCTTTGGGTGGAGGGGTCACGTGCTCTTGGGGGCCGGGGTCACGTGACCTCGGAGGGAGGGGAAACTTAACGCTAGATTTAGCGCGTAATATTTTCTGCTAAATTTAGTGGGGAAAGTTTTCCGCTAGATTTAGCGGGGAAATTTTCCCGCTAAATTTAGCGGGAAATTTTCCCGCTAAATTTAGCGGGGAATGTTTTCCGCTAAATTTAGGGGGGGATTTTCCGCTAAATTTAGCGGGGAAAATTTTCCGCTAGATTTAGCGGGGAAACGTTTCCGCTAGATTTAGCGGGGAAAATTTTCCGCTAGATTAAACGGGGCAAATTTTCCGCTAGATTTAGCGGGGAAAATTTTCCGCTCGATTTAGCGGGGAAAAGTTTCCGCTAGATTTAGCGGGGAAATTTTTCCGCTAAATTTAGCGGGGAAACTTTTTCGCTAGAGTTAGCGGGGAAATTTACCCATCATGCACCGCGCGGTTACGCCGACGGCGACGGCGCTCAAGCCGGAAGCGGGCGCCTAAGAGCTGCGCTCTTAAAAAGAATTTAAAAAAAAGGCGGCTCGGATGTGTCGCGTTTGCGTTATTTTGATTACTTCTAGGTTCGAGGTTTTAGATTAAAATATAGGAACGTGGGGGGGTATTAAGCCCTACCCTGCTCCCTCGACAGGCCATTTTGCTGGATGTTGACCTGGATGCATACTGGAGCCGGTCGGGTGGCATCCGCGACGTCGGTCCACGGCTCCGCGGGCTGCGGCTCCCGGAAACGGAGTGCTCCGACTGGGGCCTTGCCATACCGAATGCCGGTGAAGGAATTGACAACTTTGCCATTTAGTTGCTGACGGAATCCCCTGACACGGCCGGCTGTCGTGTGCACGACAGGTCCCTCCTCGTCGTCGTCAGCGTGAGCCGCAGCCGTGAGTGCCACGCAGGAGAGCAGCAGCAGGTGGGCTGACCTCTGTCCCTTCATCTTCTAGAGGCTGTATCAGGAGGGATGACAGCAAGATATGTATAACACATTTTAAGACAAGTTTGCATAGGTGCTTGTTTGAAAAAAAAAGTAAAACAGCGCCAAAAAAACGGGGGACAAGAAAACGAGTGTAGAAACAGAGTGCTCTATTTGTACACTTCCTCTTGTTGTCCTTTTTTTGGCGCTGTTTTACTCTTTTGTAAAGATGTACCACCAACTCGCCCAATTTTATATCATATTGCATAGGTGCTGTTATAACCGTCACCTTTTAGTTGTTTAGTTGTTCCTCTTCCTTTCACTCCATTCCATATGTGGCCAGGCGGCAGTTAGCTCTATGCAGCATGTGAACTAAGGCTGTTAAAGCACTTAAGACGGCACGAGAAATATCGATTTTTCAACGTTTCGTACTGTAATTTGCTACATAGGCGCAAGCTGGTGGTGGAAATTTACAGTAAAAAAATTAAGGAATGAAATGGCCTTGTTCAAGAGAAAGAGAAACAGAAACCTGTTCTTTGCAATATACGCCGCTACTTCGCAGACGAACTTTTTCTTTTTTTTAAATTATTTTCAGCCTTAAGATTTTAGAGTACAATCCTTACCAGCTCGCCTGAAAACTTTCGCTTTTTGAATCCCCATATGTTCTCTGATTGCCCATTCGACCTTCCCTTCGGATGCATTTTGTTTATTTGCATTTTTTCGATTAGAAGCAGGCATACTGCGATTGTCATGCAGTAAAAAATAAAAGTACACACAAGGAAAAGCGAAAGCCAGAAAAATTGATAAGAAAACGCAACGTGTGACTCCTACTACAGGGCTCTAGAAGTTGGGTAGTGGGCTCACCGCCCTATGTCCCCCGTGTATTGCGCTGAAGCGGCAGACGTCGAAAATGCCGGAGGAAAAGTCAGCGGCCGCTAGGGGCGCAGCAGTAGATTTCTCCTCAAAAGAAAGTCAAACGATTTTTTTTTTTTTTTTTTAAGCACTCTCTATGCTCAAATTTATATAGTTACCTTACCCTGGTTGATTCAGAGGCAAACACGAAACAAACGATTGGTAAGAGCCGCCTAGCCGACCTGGTCTGGCCTATGCGCGCTGGAAAGCTTCCGGGAGGAACGCTTACAGCGCCACCGCCGCGTCGACATCAAATGCGTCAGGCCGAGCCGTCCTGTGAGCCCACTACAACTCTCCAGGCCACTGTACTCCTACCACGAGTTTCTGTGCATCCCGTTACCGTAGCATAGAGTTCGCGTAGCAAGAAGTGCTGCCGACCGATGGCTTACGCCGCGTACGAGGGAGGGCCGGCCGATTCGGGTTCATTAGCGGGATCGTCTGCTATCACAACCCGAATCGGCCAGCCCTAGCTCCCTCAACGCGGTGTACGCCATCTGTCGGCAGCACTTCTCATTACGCGTGCATCGTCTGCGAAGTGGCAACGTAGATCGTCCATAACAGATTTTTTTAACGAGCGTAGTATATTATGATTTTTGAACTCTAAACTTCCACCAACTGCTTGCACCTGTTTAGTAAACTGCAGCGCGATACGTTGAAAAACCCAATTTAGGCGGACAGTTTAAAGCGCCTTAAAAACGTTAGTTCTCATCAACGTTACTAGAACCACTCAGTTGCAAACAGCCATAGAGCCTGCTCTGAAAAAGTGGTTCAAATCCGTACTCGAGAACCGAGCTAATGGCGATCGCAACGCCGCCATTTCGCCCGCAGCGTCCCCTCCGGGAACTGCACGGCTGCACGTCGAGTCGGGCAAGGGCCGGTGGCGACATCTTGCAGGGCTATCTTGTAGTAGCTGTGTAAAGCAACTTTCATGTTTCAACTCTTCGCTAAAAGGTGGCGCTGTTATCGTATTTAGCTCGGTCTCGGTGGACGCCAGCGGCCCAGGTTTCAAGGAAGAGTTTCCCAACTGAGGGTTTTAGTAACGTTGGTTCTCATGCTGTAGATACCGCACTATTCATGTCACCAAAGCATGCTTGAAGAGGGTTCATACTGGCCCGTTTAAGTAGCTTGGCGTTTCAGCTGACGCGCGCTCAAAAGCGTCTCTTTAAGTACCATGGCTCTTCCGTCAGCACTATGCTTGACGTGAACTCTGCAATTAAAGCATGCGGTGGCAACAAGTCGTGCTATAAAGACTACCGCTGTAGCTCGGCCGCTATAACTAAAATGGCACCGAAGTATGCCTAACAACCATCTTAAAGTTGAGAGCAGACATTACTGCGTATATGTAGTATCCATGACTAACAGAGGCAAACGTTATTGTCTGTTGTGGTAGTTCTGTTTGCAGCACTGCGCAGTTAATTTTTGAACTCCGTAACAAATATGACGGACAATAAATAATCCTCAGCAAGCATGCAGGACGGAGAAAAAGGATAAAATTGATCGTGATGGCAATCTAGGTTTATATTATATAGATCACATAAATTTTCGTATACGCCAAGTCATACTGGGTTCCTTTTTGTCTTTTTAATGTTGATTTGAACGGCCTGTTCGATGCAATTATGCACAACAGCTCGATTTGGCAAGCAGAGAAGTTTAATGTTAGTCTCCATTCTGAAATGCTCGAAAAGGGAATGAATGGCCGCCGTCGCCACAGCTGACTACAGGCGTCAAGCCAAGTTGGACAGTTTTACGAGCCAAACCAACAAAGAGCATCTCGCGTGCCCCATCGGGAGAATGATTATTAATTTCTACAACCTGGGGATCTTGTGACGTACAGCCAAAAGCTCG
This sequence comes from Ixodes persulcatus, assembly GCA_013358835.2. NCBI lineage: Eukaryota > Metazoa > Arthropoda > Arachnida > Ixodida > Ixodidae > Ixodes > Ixodes persulcatus. Next base: position 410,496 of record JABSTQ010011593.1, read on the forward strand.
GTTACATGGCACCTTGTCTGCTATAAGCCTCTGTCAGAATACGGGCTTCTTGGCCGGCATTCCAACTCGCAAGCCGCCGATGCATAGGTCGGCGCTTTGACTCGGACACACCGAAGTCAGCTGACTACCAGTGTCATCGCTGTCTCCAAATTTGTAGATTTTGTTGCGCAGCAAATTTTTGTAAAAGAATAGTTGATCAAATGTTTACGGAAGTACGTAAACTGTTTAAACAAATTACAACCCGTAAAGGGCTGCCCCGCAGGTAGTCTACCTTGCAGTACTTAGGTTCCAACGTGCAACCAGCACGCAGTTTCTTTTTTTTTTTTTGTTTCTGAGAATACTGTATTTTTTTTCAGATTGCGTGCACTTTATTAGCACTGAGTACACATGCATCTTCATCGTTTATTCTTGTGTTTTAGATTATGTTATGTATACGGCTTAAAACGCAAAGGGAGCATAACTTGCGTTGCCAAACGGGGGGACCACTCTTAACGCGAAAACCTTTTACATTGAGCCGTGTTTCCTTAAAACACGCTATAACACCAAACCAAATGACCAAACAGCTTTCAAACTACTTCTAATATAAGGGCTATGCCTTACCTGTCCATTCTGTGTCCAGTGCTGGAAGAATTGGCCGCTGAAATGTGTACTTCGCTCGTCCCTGGCACGTTTTAGATGGTGCGAACCGGTCGCACTGGACTCTCGTAGTGCACTGTTCTTTCTAGATGGCCGATATCGCTTTCCTGAGGGTTCTATCTCCATCATCAGCCGTTATCTCGGTTAAAGGCCTCATTCGCCATTTTCGGGTGAAGACTGCAGGAATGTAATGTGAATAACAACATTATCGCGTTCCGTTTTCTTTTTACTTTTTTAGGTAAAAGATTGCAGCCGCTACGTGAATCGACCAACCAATGACCGTCTCACCATACGTCAGAGCGCAGTCAGAGCGCGAACTGAAACAGGACGAAAAAAGACACACGTACGACATGGAACAAGCGCCAACTTCCGACTGATTTAATGTAACACGAAACATTGTCAACTGTCGATCCCCATCACCCATACCCCTTTTAATCGATATGTACCAACTAGCCCAAACCAAAGTTTTGGTGTAAATATATTTTTCTAGGTAGATAAGCGCATGGTCATACAAAAATAGAACAACACTATTACACCGGAGTGACTTCTTATGAGTTGAACTTAACACCAAACTGATCGTTATTAGGCTTGGAAAAACTCTCCGACCAATAGAAAAAGGAGTGTTTTAGAACGTAAAATGTGGTCCAGGTCAAGAGACTCATATTCTTTTATTTTTGGAATTTATTTACCCTCAAGGTCCCGAAGGGCATTACAGGGGGGAGTGGGGGGGGGGGGGGGGGGGGAATAGGTGACAGAGGTACAGTTGTTGATACATGAAATATAATATAGTAATTAATGTACGCTTGCTCAGACACGTCAAAAATATTTATACAATGTCCTAACAGTAATACCAAATAGAAAATGGTTAATCAAAAACTAACAAACAATCATTTTTAAAATCAATGATACTGGTTCTGGAGGCTACGTAAGCGGAAAGGCGATTCCAATCAGAGCTACTACGAGAAACAAAGGAGTTATAATAAGTGTTAGTTTTGTAATTGGAGATGCCGACTTTGTACTGGTGATCTACGCGGGATGAAACATAAGTAGGTGGAATTAGAAGGTCACGGCGCACGAAATGGTTATTATGATAAATCTTATGAAATAAAGCCAGGCGGAAAATGCGTCTACGGTTCATTAGTCTGGGTAAACCAAGGCTATTTTTCAATGAAGTAACACTGGACGTACGATGGTAATTACAGAGTATGAAACGTGCTGCGCGACTTTGAACTGATTCCAATGTTACAGTGATAGTGTTATGACCGGGGTCCCAGATAGAACATGCATATTCAAGTTTAGTACGTACTAAAGTAATATATAAAAGGAGTTTTAGTGACACTGGTGACTGTGAAAAATTTCGTTTGAGATATCCAAACATGCGATTGGCGTTGTTAGTTACGTAGTTAGTGTGAGTTTCCCAGATAAGATAAGATAAGAAGTTATGTAAACACCTAAGTATTTGTAAAATGACACAGACTGCAGCGGAGTGTCGTCAATGTAGTAATTCGAGCATATGTTAGTATGACGGGAAACTCTCATGGATTTACATTTATTAAGGTTGAGTTGCATCAACCACTTGTCGCACCAGTTAGATACAGGGTTACGATCAGACTGGAGAACAGAGATGTCCGAGTTATTTGTTATTTCTCTATATAGTACACAATCATCAGCAATTTAACTAATATTTGAGGAGATACATTCAGGCAGATCATTAATACAGATGAGAAAAAGTAGCGGACCTAAAACAGAACCCTGGGGAACTCCAGATGCTACGGGAGAATGTGAAGAGTTAGTAACATTGGCATGCACAATTTGAGAACGGTTGGTTAAAAACGATTCTATCCAGCGTAGCACGTTCGGGTCAATGTTGTGGTTGCTAAGTTTTAATAGGAGTAGCCGGTGAGAAACTCTATCGAAGGCATTAGAGAGATCAAGGAAAACGCAGTCTATCTGAAAGCCACGATCAAGGACAGAATGAAGCTTATTAGTGAAGTGCAGAAGCTGAACTTCGCAGGAAACTGATTTGCGGAAGCCATGTTGAGTTGGGTGAAAAAAAAAAATTCGATTCAAGGAAACATGCGAGGTTAGAATATATGATATGTTCGAGTATTTCACAAAAAAATGGATGTTAAAGAAATTGGCCGGAAGTTATTCGGTGAGGAGTGGTACTGCCACTTTTATGAATTGGAGTTACCTTTCCAACTTTCCGGTCTTCGGGAAGGCAGCCTTCCTCCAATGATTGCTTGAAAATCATTGATAGTAAAGCTGATGAATATGACTTCGTGTTTTTTTTTTTAAGAATTTAGAGTTAATATTGTCAATACCGGATAAAGAAGAGAGCTTGAGCTTGTTCATTATTGCAGCTATACCATCATATGATATTAATATTGGATTCATTGGCAAAACGTCAGAGCCAGTAAAGTTGGGGTACACAGAAACATCGGTGGAAGAAAAAGATTGCATAAATATATCGTTTAGCAATGATGCACACTCATCTTTACCTACTCAACTTGGATCACAGAACAGTACATAGATATGATGTTGGCTGTGTAGTAACTATCCGTATAAGGCGCAGGTGCATATCAATCATCGATTTTATTCACCAGAAATCACACATACCGAGGGTAATTGACAAATTCTTTAGTTAATCCGAATTTTGAATTTAAAATTCTTTTTCTGCGCAGCAGTTATTCAAGGTATGTGGAATGCAAGCCCCAAGATGCAAAATAAAATAACAATTCTATTTTACTTATTTGATCTTTCCGTTTTCTGTGCATACATTCAATTCTGTTTAACTTGTCAAATATAATTGGCCTAACCAATCTAAACCCGTAATCAATGACATGCCCGCAAGCAGCATTTCCCAAGAATAATTCACGAATGCTTCATAATATATGAAATTTTGCATTTGGAAAGCGTTTCAGTGCAGCGGTTATTTTAAAGATAATGGTGCATATCTATCTAAGCTGTCAAATATCATCGCCCTCATCAATCTAAGGACAGCAATCAATTGCTGCCGGGCCCCCCCCCCCCCCCCAATCTCCTTCGCCAACCAGTCATACACGAAACAAAGGTTTAAATCAAACATGAAACAACATAAACCTCACATCGCAGCGCGTACCTCAGAATATCGCAATTCCATGTTACTCCGAATTGAATCAGCTAATTGCAAAAAAAAAAAAAAAAATGGAAGACAAATGTATGGTAGTCATGATTTCTATAACGCGCACGTGCATTCCACTTACCAGTAACGGTCAAAAAGCTTGTAGAAAACGCCATCCGCAAATCAAACAAATTCAGAACATGCGGAAATCGTCTCACAGAATTTTTGCAAACCGGGCGTATTTATTGTACCTAAACCACCGATATGATTTTGTCAAAAGCATATTGCGATTTCCCTATGCCAAATACCCTCATAGGGTTCGTGTACAAAACATGACGTGGACCTTCTTTTTCTTTTAATTTCCAAATTTCTCCTTCTTTTTTGGTGGAGTTTGTTCTGATATACTCCAACCATTCGATAGATGAGAACGGTTTCGTTTAGCAAAGTTGGATTTCAATAATCATCATTTTTGTTTCGAACATTGGCTGCGAGTTTGTCAGGCGAATATTCCTTTCTTCACGCAAATATAATAGAACAGGCATATTTGTGCCTGCCTGCGCCATGGCCCTTTGACCAAAACAGTAAATTATGTCTCTGTACTTAGACAACATTCTTTAATGTCCCATCTTCCGTACCCCACATGCCATCCCCCACCCCCCCCCCCCCCCCTGGCTCTTAATTTTGGGTTTCAATTGCCTATGTTTTTCCAACAGTACTCGTGAATTGAATACGCGAAAATTAAACTGATGCTAAAAACTCGCAAAAAAAAATAATAAGAGGGTGGGGGGGGGAAACCCGCGCGGCAAATAAATCTCTTGTATGACTTATTTCTAATCGCGTTAGCCTATCATGTCTGTGGCACGCGAAGCTCCATGATTCCCCAGTACTGAAGATGTTTCAAACTCCGACAAGAACGGTCAACTCTGCGAACTCCGGAAAATGAGAACGTGATCCAAGTTTAAACATCGAGTCTCACTCTCGACAAGGCGCTCGGCGCGGCAGGCCCATCATATAGTCTGGCGCGTGGCACGCCATGGCCCCCGATTTTCTTCGCCATAGAACCTGAAAACCCGCGTAGCAGCCACCCAATACCCCGCTGAATAATGAAGCACCGTCCCTTTTCGCCACCTGCCCCAGCAGGACATGTCAACTGTCATCATTCGCCTGACCGGAGGTTTCTCAATCCTCACCATCTCGGGCCATCTTCTCCACAAAGTCCTCCCCCCTGCTGCCGCCCTCACCGTGAAAGAAACTCACCATCTATTAACTCAGACGCACTCAAAACGTGATTGCTGCAGACGCCAAATCTCCGAGTCAGTAAAATGCAAGCTCCTCATGCTGAAGGAGTTCCGCTTCCCAGATAACACTTCTGTCCCTGTCACCACCGACGCGCAAACGGTCCATAACACATGCCATGTGGTGATTCATGAAATCACCGACGCGACCCTCCCCCAACTACAAGACATGCTGCAAGTGGAGGGAGACAACAATCTGGAGGCCCACCAGTTGGGCCGCCAACACTGTCAAAATCACCATCGCAGGAAATGTCGTCCCGCGCCACGTGCTGGTTAACAGGTGCCCCTACTGGTTTCACCCCCATGGCCCCAATAGCCAACTCTGTACCCACTGCTATCAAATTGGACACCGGCAGGACGTTTGTCCGAATCGTCACCAACCCGCAATCTGCTCCGTCTGCAGTCGCCCTTTCATCCTAAACCACGATCAAGGCATTTATTACCCGCACTGTCACCATTGTGGGTGATCGCTTTAGCCCTCAGACCTCGCCCCGAGCTTAACACCAAATTCTTTCCCCCGCAACCTCCCCCACCTGCACCGGACCTACCCAAAAGTGAACCCACTGGCCTTCCCATTGATGCGGACTTCAGCATTGCCGAGCTCCGCACAGCCCTTTTTCAGTCGCAACAGCGCACGACCCATGGCCCCGATGTCATCAGATACCCTGAACTCCGCAATCTCCCTCACACAGCCCTCAAAACCCTCCTCGCCTTCATAAATGAAGTATGGCATATGGGGATTCATCCCGAGGACTGAAAACTGCCCACATTGTTCCTATCCCGAAACCCGGTAAGAAACCCACCCTGGACACCCTCCGACCTATCTCCCTCACGTCTTGCGTTGGTAGACTCACGAAGAGAATAGTCCTCGCTCGCCTCACGTGGCTTCTCGACCAACCTGATTCCCTTCACTGGATAATGACTGGATTTCGGGCCCAGGTATGCACACAGGACACGATGTTTTAATTCGGAAGATGAGGAAGACGAAGAACCCTAACGTTAAATGTTACAAATATTTATAAGAAAGGAGTGAAAGGATCTGAAAAGACTGAGAATTAAAAAAGGTAAATTAATGTCAAAAGAAACAGAGTCCAACATAGAAGAACACGGAAAGTTACACATAAAGGGGCCTATTGTAGAAGAAAGGAACTGTAGCGAAATGATTTGTTGGCTTAGTTGGTTAAACGTCATAAACATCCTAAATATTTGTAACATTTTACGTTAGGGTTCTTCGTCTTCCATTTTCCGAATAAAAACGTCAGTTGCGAGTAATCGCTTGTCCTGTGTAGTCTCCCTCCTGTCCTTGTCTTTCGCGCTTTTTAATTTTCGTAATGTTTAACCAACTAGGCCAATAAATTATTTTGCTACAGTTCATTTCTTCTACAATAGGCCCATTTATGTGTAACTTTCTGTGTTCTTCTATGTTGGACCCTGTTTCTTTTTACATTAATTTACCTGTTTTAATTCTCGGTCTTTAAAAATCCTTTCACTCCTTTCTCATAAATATTTGTAACATTTAACCTTAGGGTTCTTCGTCTTCCTCATCTTCCGAATTAAAACGTCAGTTTCGAGTAAGCCTTGTCCTGTGTAGTCTCCCTCTTGTCCTTGTCTTTCGCGCTTTTTAGTTTTCGTAATGTTTAACCAACCAGACCAACAAATCATTTTGCTACACTTCCTTTCTTCTACAATAGGCCCCTTTATGTGTATCTTTCCGAGCTCTTCTATGTTAGACCCTGTTTCTTTTTACATTAATTTACCTCTTTTAATTCTCAGTATTTTCAGATCCTTTCACTCCTTTCTCATAAATATTTGTAGCATTTAACATTAGGACACGATGTTCTGCATTGAGCAGGAGGTTTATCAATACTGCAGCATCCACCAACTGCGCTGTATCGTTGGTCTCGACTTTCAAAAGCTTTTGATACCGTCTACCACTCAGCCATCCTCGAACAACTCCAACGTCTTATCCCCAGCTCCCACGTCTACAACTATATCCACAACTTTCTCACTACCCGCCGCCGCGCTATAGACCTTTGCAGAAATCGCCTCCTGCGCGCTGCCATCTTTGTCTGCTGGGCTGTGGAACGCCTTCCAAGCATGCGCTGTTGATCTGCTGTGCGGTATATCGGACGCTGCGCATGCGTCCACAGCTCAGTGACTCAGCATTTTTTTCCCGGTTGCTTCGTTCGAGACTGCCGCTGGAAAGGTCTATAGAGCTACCCACCTACCGCCAACCATACTGGGCGCCATCTCGCGGAGTCCCCCAGGGCTCTTTCCTCACCCCTTCTCTTCAACCTCGCTCTCAGGCCTCTTCCCCATCTCCTCGGGAGTGCCTTCTCTTTACTTTGGAGTCTACACAGACGACGTAAACCTCAGGACTTCCACGGGCAACCCCGGCACTATTTCCTCCACTCTTCAAAAAGGCTTAGATATCATCGTCCACTTCTCCCACCAAGTAGGGCTCACCCTTTGCCCACTAAGTCTGAATTTTTTGTAGTCATTAACCATCCCCGCCGGGCCCGCGCTCAAACTGAGCGGGACCTCATTCAGCTGGCCCTACACGACACCCCTTTTCCTCGTCCACGAACCATCAAAGTCCTTGACTCCCACCTCACGGAGGATAAAAAATCCACCGACTGGCCTCACACCTGCGAGCGTCAGCTTACACAACTCACCCAAATTATCGGCCGCATGACCCGCCGACGCCAGGGCCTCAAGGAGCGTGACATACATCGTCTCACCGAGGCTCTTCTCTACTCCCGGTTTACGTACGCCTTACCGTACGTGCGCCCTACCCACTCCCAACAAGAACAACTCAACAGAGCTCTCCGCCCCGCCGCCCGCCTGGAATTCGGAGCACCTCGCTACATCGCCCCCCCCCCCCCCCCCCCCCATTTTTAAACTTCAAGAAACCGGTCTTCACACCCCTCGTGCCACACGAATTGACGCAACAATCACACCTCCGTCTCACACATCACGGCAGACAGATGCTCCACCCTCTCCACTACGACATCACCTACCTTCCCCCCATGCCGCCCAAAACATCCCCGTGGACTTGCCTCGCATCCGCATCCCTGCTCTACCCCGCAATATGTACCCAGTGAATCATGCTGGCCGTTGGAAGGCTCGCATCTCCACACTACGCTATCGCTACCCCGACCCCACACATATCACACATGCAGATGCTTCCTACCTTGATGCGACCCGGGAACGCACTGTGGCTGCCGTCGCTCATTTTTCCCATGTCCCCACGCCCTCTCCTTCGAAACCCAAGCCTTAGCCTGCGCCATTCTCTGCCACTCCGCTCCCGGCCATCATATGATCCTCACCGAAAGTCAGGATGCGCTTCGCGCCTTCAGAGGCCACGCGCTTCCTTCCCGCATTCTCCACACACTAAGTCCACCTAGCACTACACTCCCCACACCGCAAAGACTCGATGGTGTTCCAGGCCAAGCCGGAGTGCCCCGGGCAATGAGACGGCTGGCCAATTTTCCCGTGCTGCAATCCCCCGTAAGACTCCCGCACTCCCTGGCCTAACCACTACCACCCCCAGACCATGGCCCGTAAGGAACGAGGTATTCGCCGCAGAACCCTTCAAAAGTTCCAGGATAACTCCTGCTTACTCCCATCCACCTCCAAACTTCTCCCCCGCCTAGACGCCTGTCTTGTCCGGTAAGCCCAGATACACAGCCTCCCCACCCCTTACATCATTCACTATCTAGACCGATCCCTCTCCCGCCCCCGATGCACTCACTGTTTGGGATACCCTGACACCCCACACGTGCTGTGGGACTGCCCACGCACCCTTCTATCCCGCCAGCAACACCTTGACTCCCTCGAACCCGGTTTCCAATCCCATACTGTTCAGGAGTGGCTCGCTCCACTATGTCCCACCAGACGCCTAAAACAGACATATTTTTTCGTGTGTGTGTTTTATACGGTTCTGGACTCAGGGCAATTTTATTTTCACAAACTTTTTCTCCTCTTCCTCCTTTAGGAAATATGCTGAACTTTATCAATCTTAACGTTGTAGCCTCAAGGTAATGAGTTTGACGAACGTGACGAGTAATACTCACTGCGAAGAAAGTAAAACACAAACAAGGAAAAGAGGCAGGCATGAATGTTTGCTTTCAGTTTACAAAAACATTCGAAGCCAGCAGAACTCCGCCGACAGAGTCATCGGTTGGGGAAGAAGGTGAAAAGGGGATGTAGATGGAAAGGAAGCGCATGACTCCGAAAATGAGTAGAAAGCAGAGCTGTCATCGGACGTGTAATGACAGCGACGGCATTCTCTTATCTTGCCATCGCTCTCATTGCACGTGCTTCGGCCGCTCTGCCTTCTTCCAATTGAAAAAAAAAAGAGTCAAGTATCACTACAAGTTATAAATATATTAGAGCTTTGCATTTTTTTCGTTCTAATATTTACCAATACAACTGCTATGACCTCAAGTGAAGATGAGATAAGAATCTATTTAGTTTCTTGCAAGTATGCAAGAATCGCGTTTACTATACTCCGTTTTACGATAACTTGGCTAACTTTGGAAGCAACGGCCCCCGCGACCGAAATGCGAGGCACGGAGGAACCGGCTGTCGTCCGCTGGCAAAGAGCCGCCTGCTGCGAAACCAACCAACTTCGGATGAACGTCCACCGCCGCAACACTGCCGTCCGCAAGAGTGGCGAGCTCTTCGGGGACAGTTCATGACAGAACCATGCGCTCAATTTATCCGCGAATTTGTGGCGGGTGCTAATGCCTGCTTGGCGTTTTGAGCGGAAGCTGTCGATTACAGGGCTGCGACCGTTCAAACGTCGTTGAAATGCCACGTTGTTCTCTGAAAAAAAAAAAAAGGCTTGATCCGATTTAAGTATCGTTGAAAAGTAACATATCTTCGTCGTTCCTCCGTGTGGTGGAGCGTAATGTCGATATCGATACAATCGCGCGAGTTTAATTGACGTTAAAAGAAAAAGATGCCTAGAACTACTTTCCATCGCGGAGGGCGCTGTTGCTGTGGCGGTAACGAGGCCTCCGTGGCCTCGGCCATGGAGTGCTCTCACGTTTATTGCTCCGACGCTCTTATTGGGTCGTGGGGGCAGCAGCCTCCAGAGTTCGTCAAGTTATCGTGAAACGGAGTATAAAACGATGAAATTTATACCTTCACGGCCAAGCAACGAGGGGATGCCCGTCAGGTGCATTTTTATAACAGGAGTATTTTTTTATTCTTCTTGTTTTGTACGCTCACTAAATAAGTCCCGCGAAAGCGTAGCACAACTCGCTGTTAGAAGGTCATTCGTATAGTGTCGTTTTAAATGTGTCTCTGTCTGCTTAAAGGGCTTTTGGAACAATCTTATATTGATAAAGCAACTTCATAATAAATATAGTACTTTAGAGAGGCTAGAGGAATTATTCACAATAATATAGAAGGACACGAATCTTCAATTTCTTATGCTTTGAATTACAAGCTGGTGATAAGAGAAACGATATGAATGTATTGTGTACTCAATGGGTATGGTTTATTACTACTAACCTTCCCTTTGTCAGATTCGGACGCTTGTTTGCTTAACATATCTAATGTTTCCGAAAGCAATGGTTACGAACAAGTTACATAACACGTGTCCTGATATTTTTTTCCAGTGGCATTTAGAAACTTTATTGCGTCTGCGCACATCTCAATCTCCCTTTTGAGCCGTCCGACATGCCTCTGGGAGTTTACGAGGGATCACACTGGTTCTGAAGCAAATACACTCTACTCCAAAAACGACAACGATCTCCCAAGTTGAGCGTTGTCTGCTCAGGCGGTCTGTTCGTGATCTTCAGGGCAGCAAGATTACCAGGCAAAAGCTGTGGCCATTGGTACGCCTCCACGAGATGTTTCTTCCTGCATAAATAAAAACAGTCGAAGACAACTCATACTCACTTTACTAAACTAGCGCAAATATTTCCAGATATTATGTGGTACATCTGTAATCAAGTTCGCAGCGCCAGATCGCTGTGTACATGTCTGCCAGATGTGGCATCACCGTGCACCAAAACTCAAAACGACATCCGCAAAAACAATATAACGATGCTTGAAAAAGTCAGTCGCGTGCTCAAGAATGCAGGAGCGAAGAGTGTCATGCCCTACACTCGTTGCCAGATCAAGAAAAAAGGAAGTCTTGCGCGTTATTGATGCTGCTTCACGAAGTAGTCCTTAAAAGTTTTGGTTGTCGGACGAAGGAATTATATTACGCTTTTGGCCTTTGAAGCGTGTTCGTCTTGATAAAAGAACGTGAAGCTTGACTGAAAATTCACCCGCATATATCTTAATTTGGCTCATAAAGTAGCAAATCACTAATGATGCGCGAGGGGCCGAACTTCTTTTTACTACAGTTCTTGTGGTGATTACGAGTGAACTGACAATTATTTTAGGACATCAAGACAAAGGTTTGGATATATTTCTCAATCTATAGGCCTTGTAACTTTGGATCAGGGGTCTCAGAATGTTTGAGCTAAGGCTCCGGATTGGTGACCTGCCGGGGTCTTGACGGCCGGAGAATAAGTAAGTAAATATAAATGAAAAGATGCTGGAAAAATAAACGCAAAAAGACTTAAATACAAAAATGTAAACTAGAGCAAAATATTAAAAAATGTAAGGTGGATATATATATATACTCTATTTTTTTTAAATCAATGTGTTATTAACTATGGCGTTACAAAATAATTACAGAAACTGACCAGGCATAAATCAAACGGGTAGCAAATTTGGCTTATTTTCACAGAGAAGAAGACTAATGAGAACACTAGGTTTGATGATGACAAGGTGCAGTAGTAATGACACAGGACACTAAGCACGATATACATGGAAACGCAAAATATTTTGAAAAAAAAGTTGCACAGACACGAAACAGGAGACCAGAAATACTGATGACAATGTAAAATTTAAAAAAATATAAAGAGAGCACCTGCGTTTAATTGCAATTTTGTCTTTCCTTCTGATGTCTTCGTTCGCGATTTTGGTGCGGGTTTTTGTGCCGCCCCTGTCTTTTATTTTTTTACGTGCGCCAATTCTTTTTTTTTTTTTTTGAGCAGCGAAGTTGGGTGTTATGGAAAAACCGCAGCCATGAGCGGGTCGGGGTTTGGAAACTGCTGTTCTAGATAGATTTTTCTTGTGAGCCTGACTACTCTCAAGCTGTAGTCTCACCCTTAAGCTGGGACTACGGCCAAAGATACAAGCAGAAGCTAGCGCGCGCTTCTGGCTTTGAAAAATGTCTTTCGCAAGCGCTACTTATGCGGAGGAGGCTTTCAAGAGCAAATGTATCGTGCTTTCATGCTTGCGGCATTGGCTGCACTCTAAACTTAAGTGTGAACGGAGTGTAAAATTAGGCTCACTAAAGCTTACAGGCTCCAAAATAATCACTTCCAGGATTTTTTTTAATCAAAGCTAGGAATAAAACAAATGATTGCAAAAACACGAAAACGGAGATGACGATATCGTCCTTTTGCGTTTTGCTTTTATTTATTAATACTTACGTCAACACACTCGTCTTAATACCCGATGTTACAATACCTTTAATTTTACCTTGTTTTTTTAGTTTTTATGTATTATTTCTACTAGGGTTGTGCGAATATTCGAAATTTCGAAGAGTACTTTCGAATAATACGCTATTCGATATTCGCTTCGAGAAGAACCGCACTATTTGCATTTTTCGAAGTGTTGATTCCGGCGGGTTAGCCCCGTTGAGCGCGCTTCTTACCGAGCACAGGTGCACTGCGGAGAAGCATTACCCACGGAAGTGAGCTTCGCGGGTAATGCTTCTCGGAAAGAAGCGCACTCAATGGAATAACCCGCCGCGATAAACACTTGGAAAGTATGAATATCGCAAATGCATGCTTGGAAGAAAAGCATACCTTAAAAGCGGGATGGTGCACGCGTGCCGGCTATATTTGAAAATAAATGGAAACTTTCTGAATCTGTATTTTTACATTGTAGCAAAAGATTCAAAATTGAACTGACTTATGCGAGAGTATATGTTAGACAGATATGCCCTTACAACCTGCACTCATCATGCGCGATTCTTTCTTTTTTAGCTCGAGATTAAAAAAAAAGAACATTTTATATAGCAAGATTCGTAATCTCTGTAGGATTCATTTTACGTCATATCCGTCATTTATTTGCCATCCCAAGACATCAGACCTTCTGAGGTCGCAGTTCATATATATAGATACATTAAACTAAGCTATACGTTCACAAGTAGAAAATCTTTCACGAGTTTAGCTGGGTTTTCGTCTAAACGTGATGCAATGGTAGTGAAAGACGTGAAAAAACTATTCGATATTCAAATCGAAAATATTCGGCCAACACCACTATTCGTTTCAAATTCGCTTCGAACTCAAAATCCACTGTTTGCAGAGAACTAATTTCTACATTTCTAACTGCGCTACGTTCATGAAGTTGACCTGGGAAGTTTGTTCTCGTTGGCTACTCGCTAAACGGGAAAGAAACGAGGGAGCACCCAATAACCTTGCTTAGAACATTCAAAGTAGTGGGACATGGAGTGTATGCGCTCATAAATTCTAATACAGGAAATAAAAATAAAAACCCTACTTACCCATACTTCGCAAATGAAGTCCATAATCCCATCAATTTCTTGCTGTAATTCTGGTCATCAGAAGACGCCTTCTGCACAACTGGTCTTCCAAAGACGTAGAGGACGTCGTCGAGGTGTGACATCCCGTTCCAGGGCTTCTGGGGCGAACTCGAAGAAGTGTGGTTCAGTATGTAATAGAAGACTGAATTATCTGAATTACTGGACAACCTCACTGAAGTTTCCTTTGATGGGCAGGTTATGATCCTGTCACCCCAAGCATCTTGAATAGCTCGTCGCAGCTTCTCGAAGTCAGTGTCTTCGATGTCGCGAGTATAAAGGTTATGAACCTCGTCTAGAAGTTCGGGACTCGGAGGGGATAACAAAGGGGCTAGTAAAAAGGCCGTGTCAGTTTTTGTCAAATTTTGGGGCGAGCCAGCTTGGAACACAGCCGGAAAAGAACCGTAAACTAGCATTCCACCTTCGTTAACCACATGACCGATTAATATGTCTTTGTTCCCTTGATACTCAGTTGTACATGGCTCACTCTGCAGGGAGGGCACCCCAAAGACTGTCCGGAAGCATATCTCACCAGGACAGACCAACCCTTCCGCTACTCGGAGATGTACAGGATCTGACCGTCGCAAGCACTCGATGAGATTATTTTGGAGAGGAAAGCCAGGTTCCGAAGAATTGGTACAATTCAGGTGCATGGCCAACCTATGCACTTTCATGAGTAGCCTGGGGTCATTGGCCCTTTTTGTATGACTACATAAAGCTCCACTCTGCATAATAGCCCTCTGAAATAGTGCTCTAGAGTCCGGTGAGAGAAGGTGAAACTCTACGGACACTGACCCGGCACTTTCACCAAAAAGGGTAACGCTCCCTCGATCTCCTCCGAAAGCGCCTATGTTGTCCCTTACCCAATGTAACGCAAGCGACTGGTCCAGATGCCCCTGATTTCCAGGGATATTTTGCGTGCCTCCGCCCAAAAAGCCCAAGGCTCCCAGTCTGTAGTTCATGGAAACAATTACAACATCACCGTAGGCTGCCAGAAATGCACCGTCATAGATACTCAAAGAGGACGAGCCAAATTGGAACGCGCCCCCGTGGATCCACACCATAACCGCCAGGTCCGAAGTATTGTTGTTCATTGCCGGGCTCCAGACGTTCAGGAACAGACAGTCCTCAGTATGAGCGCGGTTGTCTGCAAGCAAGATCAAAATCGAGAAGCGTGATTGATTTAGGCACAATTGAAGCGGGACGCATATCAGCTGAAACAGTATTAAGCAAGTGTTGCATTTCGTTCTACCTGCAATTTTAAATTACTCTTTTAAATTTTATCTTGGCTCGATGCCTTCCTAGATTGATTAAACTCATCTAAAGGCACTGTCTAAAGTGCCCGCTCTAAAATAAAAATCCGAAAGTTGAGACTAATTTTTTTTTTTTTAAATAGAAAATGCACACACCATGTGCTTTAATTTCCATTTAGGTCAGCTTAAACTTCAGTTTCTTGTGAAGTTTGTTCGGGTTTCTTCTTTACTTTAAGATTCAGTTTGGCTGGACGTTTGTCTGCCGCTGAGAGGCTTCAATGGGTGCACAGTTTCAGCGGCCAGACAATTGGGTGTGATTAGGAGCAGCATAGCTTGCACATGGATTCGGGATGCAGTTTTATATTTGTGTATAGCTTGAGCTCTCTTCAAAGTTGAGAGTCGCCCGGATACACTCTTAAACATGAATGCACAAAGGGTTTTGGGAAACGTCAGCCAAGTGTGTAGTGAAAAAACTACGTATCTCGCAGATCTATGTTTGATACAGTATTCGTCTCTACCAGGTCAGTTCAGAAAGATTAATATTATTCGGTAAAATTAGGTTATTAATCACTTTTCTGTAATTATCTTTTGAATGCGTAAACTAAAGGGCATGTTTTTATTTGAAAATTGAGGGGCATCGCCGAGAAACTTCTAATCACCCCACTTCAGAAAGTAATAACCCACGTGCAGCATTTTACGGCGTTCCAGAATCACACTCAACTTGGACACGTTTCTTGGTTTCATTTTCTAACCAAATCGAAGTACGCCACAAGATACCAAAGAACAAGTTTCGCCAGTGTGAATTCTAGAAACGCATGCATCTCCATAGAGTGGAAGAAAACAAAGATGATGTTTAATTGTTGGTGGAGTTTCCAAGACTGGGAAGATTAAAGGACTTAAGATTTCACATATCCTCAATCCAGAATCCAGAATCGCGCTATGCTCCATTCACCCTTAGTAAGCTGAGATGAAATCAATGGGGCTGTTTTTTTATTCTACAGAAAAATAAAGGATTACGAGGAAAGAGGGGAGGGGGGGGGGGGTCATCTTGGTAAGTCTTACCTTGTGCTATTGACCACGGATCGAGGTTGACCTGGGTGCAAAGTGGAGCCGGCCGTGTGGCATCCGCGATACCGGTCCACGACTCCGCGGGCTGCGGTTCCCGGAAACGAAGTGCCCCGATTGGGGCCTTGCCATACCGAATGCCGGTGAAGGAATTAATAACTTTTCCATTCAGCTGCTGACGAAATCCCCTCACACAGCCGGCCGTTGTGTGTACGACGGGTCCTTCCTTGTCGTCGACAGCGTGAGCCGCAACCACGAGTGCAACGCAGGAGAGCAGCGTCAGGTAGGCTATCCTCTGCCCCTTCATCTTCTTCTAGAGACCGGGATGCTGCAGTAGAAGGAATAACACGAAGTGAGAATAAGTGTTTAGACAGCTGTACATGAATATGGTTGGCCATAACGGATTTTCACATTCATTTGCTGTTACATCGTCTTCACTTCATTACTGTGTTAACACGACAGATGACAGCTCTTGCGGACAGCAGTGGCCAGGTCACTAACGGAGGCTTTCTGTGGGCAGTGTTGCCAAATTTGTCTATATAGACAAATTGGGCTACATTTTTTAGTAACCGGACAAAAGCTCACCAGAGAAAAGCTCACCGGACAGAAGCTCACCGGACAAAAGCTCACCCGTTTTTTCACAAACCGGAACAAAAGCTCACCTCATTTTTTTTGTTTATTTTGCTACCCGGGCGAAACACGGGTTGGGATAAAGTGCGGACGCGATGGGCATTGCACCATTTTTAGGAGAACTGGCATCGCATCCCATGGAAAGGTGTCGACAGACAAGCCATAACAGACAGAGAGGCCACGATTTGGGACCACAATTTAGATCACTGAAACTGAATGAAGCTGATAAGATAAAGCTTGCTTGACTCAAGGTATGCCGGGGAACCCTTGTGCCACGCCCAAGAAACTTCGTGAACCGGCGTTTTTGAGCCCGAAGAGTGACCCGGAAGAAGCGAAGTCCCCCTTCGGTGACCTTCTTGGTGACCTCCCTCGCCGGGGGTTAGAGGCAGGGGGGTGATGTTTTTAGTTTTTTTGCCCGATCATCCGAAGGTCATCCGGGTGCTATCCCACACTACCTGGTGATACTTAGGGGGAGACAATTGGTCTTAGAAGGGCGGGACGAATCATATGTTTGTTTTTTTAGACTAAAGCTAGGTGACGCAATCTACCACACGTTACAAAGGGTATAGTCATTAACATTCATCCATCAATCACTGATTTCTATGACCATTTGTTGAATCACTGGTCGCCCCTCCGCAAATGTGGCCACCGGTCAGCCATCTTACGACACTCGCTCTAGCGCTGTGAAACCTTGACAGTTACCATGGTTACCATCTATAGGTCATATGACAACGGACGCAAAGATCACGTGACCACAGCATTGACAACACTTTAGCGGGTGTCGCAAGATGGCCAAACGGTGGCCTCAATCGCGCAATGGGCTCGAAGCGGGAATGCGCGATCCATCAAAGAGTCATAGAGATCAGTGGGGTTCATCTTCGCCCGTATCGGTGCATCTCAGTGAGAAAAAAAGACGTCCAGTTTTAGTGGCTCTAATCTGACGCGCTATCTTCACTAGTTAGTAATCTGCTTGACGTCATTGCAGGGTACAAAAGAACGGAAGTCTGGCCGTAATCTTAGTGGGAGAGAGATTGCCGCTATAGCCACTGTAGCCCTGCTTCGGTAACTAAAATGCCACCGAAATATGAATACCCATGTCAAAGTTTAGATCAGCTTTAACTACTTAATAGGATGGAAAGAAAGTTGGGCTAGTTGATACGAATCTATTGCGGAAAACCACACGAAAAGATACGACAGAAGATAATACAGCTAATACAGCAGGCATTTTTCAAGATGTGTTGTGTATGATAATTTCACATTCGGACTAGTCACTAGGCTCAGACTATGCACCGGTTGCGGAATATCTAAGCAATACTTTTATTTTTCCCCCAAATTTGTTTTTGCGGAATGTGCACCGCGGATGTGGACTATATTTCGGAAAATATGGCAAATATATGTAGCATCCGCCCTTATTAGACGGCAACGATTCTTGTACGCTAAACACGTTAATGGGCTACTTTGGTCTTTCTAATAGTTACACTTCTTAAAGAGATTGTCCGGTCGAAACCGGTAGTACTTAAGTTTTGGCGCTCGTTACGTCGAGGGTGCCTTCATATAGACAAACGTTATTTTTATTTTGATATATCATCTCCCCTTCTTAATTAACCCTTTCAAGAGCATACGTACGAAACTGCACACCGAATTTCGCCAGTGTCAATGGCTGACATCCGTAGCTGCTGCGTGACGTCACAAAACGCAAAGGTTTGTCGGATGGTCGGGATAGCAAGCGCTGGTCGATGGATGTCTTGTATTTTGTTTCGATTAATTTAGTCTCCTAGGCTGTACGCTACTGAAATACATTTCTTTTAATGCAATTCCCAAGTGTGTGCAAAAAAGGTCAAGCCTTTTAGCAGGATATTACTCGAAAACAGCCATAAGCTTCGAGCAAACGTATGCCGTTCCGCGAAAATACAACTGCGACGGCCACCGATCGAACTAGGAGCGAGCTCTTGCAAAGCAAAGGATGCAGATTTATTAATTTTATTTGTATGTTTTTTTTTGCCTCTGAAGCGGCATTTGGGTACACTTATCGGCGGATCTACTGGATCGGTGATGAGGGTACGGGTCGTTCCCTCGGAGCCGTTGTCCGCGGGTCGAAGGCAAACGACGAATCGTTCAAATGCATGCCGTCACTTGACTTAGACGAGCTTGGTGAATCATAGCCACGCTTTATTTTTTACTCGCGGTTCAAACAAAATCGTGCTGCACGCGTGCTAAACACAACTTCTGGCACCGTTCCAAATTGCCTAGCTGTTGGTTTCGGTTTCACCGCATAATCAAACCGATTGATCCGATTTGGGCCAAGAGTGGGTGGACGTAGTTGAATATCGTTGGCACAGCATCACACCTCACCTTACGAGCCTTCTGTCCGCTTAGAGCTCAGCTCGTAGCTCTCTTCTGTGAGATGATTGCTGCATAAGCGGGATCCAAGGAGGATTGCCGGATCTAGATCTTGACGGGAACCCAATCCCTACGCACGTCGACGATCCATTTTGCTCGTCACTGCACGTCTCGCGGAAAAGTGTGGAACGTCACGTATTGGCTCGCATATGCTGCCCGGTGGTTGTGGCACCCAACAGCGCAACAAAAACCTCATCCATCCACGAAACAAGTCGAGCGCAACAACAAAAACCAAGCACGCTGCGGCGTTTACTCGCAGGCAAACGACGATACGGGAATGCTCGCTTTGCGCTGTGTGACGTTAGAGCTTCAATGTTGCCAACGAAAGCCGCGTTTACGCTAGGATACGATTGGAGCAGTATAAATTCAATTACTCATGCAGAGGGGCATATAAAAATCAGATATTTCGCGTACGATGCGTCTCGAGGCAATAACAATGATATTCAATTGTCTTCTCGAATACAAAATTTTACCGGACAGTCCATTTAAAAATGTTAAACAAATAAGCCCGTTAAATTTAGTGGTGAAATATGCAGGGTGTTTTACATTCGGCTTTACAGATTTGTTTTAGAAAATACGTGAACGATACACTAATGGGGTATGTGCAGGTGTGTTATACGACCAGGAGGACAAAATATAGCGGGCCAATCGTCACAATTAGTGGAACATTAACTAGTATTTGCGCATAAACTTTTGAATTTGTGAAAAGAAACAGATGGTTGAAATTACAAAGCTGCTGAGCGTCTACTAGACAAGCAAAAAAAAAAACACTACATGAGTAAATTTTAGAAAGATTTGGGACAGGTGGGAAGCGCGGTGATGCGCTGAAGTTACCACTCGCGCAGCGGGTGCAATGCTGGCGCTGCGAAACCGCGAGTGATTGGCGAGATGCGATTTGACACGGCAATATGGCGACGATCGGCTCCAAATGCGACCTTGGTGACGTAGATGCCAACTATAAATACTCTATTCTAGGTTACAAGAATGAAGGACAAGAATGCAGGTAAGAATGGGGGGGCTCTCAAAGCCCTCCACTCTTGCCACTTTAACAGAACGAACGCTTGGGAAGTAATCCGTTTCAAGTAACGGATTACTTGTAATCTGTTACTTTTTAAGTAATTTTATAATAGCCAGGGTACTTCTTTGTGGCAGTAATTGGTAAAGTAATTTCGTTACTAAATATTTGTAACGTATTACTTCCATTATTTGTTACTTCTTTTTAAATATTAATATATTTTCAGAATATGAGCATATTTCAGAAGAATCCTTCTGAATTCCTTGAAGACTTAAAGAGCTAGATTTAGCTTATAAGAGTACCTCTAATACTGTCAAGGAGGATTATTTTTCTGGTTTGACAAAGACTATCAGCACCACCTCCAAAGCATTCTGGAGTCACTTTAAGAAAATACGAAAAAACAAAGAACAGGCGGAACACTAACACCCTTCAAAACTTTTTCCAGGCGATTTAATATCGTGTCGGAAGACTACCCAATTAATATTTTGCTACAGAGTCGCGTATATGTTTAATAAAGTCAAGAAACGCAACTGCTCGAAACCGAAACCTGCGCCTGGAGGTCGGAGAAACGGGAGTCTTGTAACTACACCCCACCGCGCTTTTTGTTTTGTTTTTTTTGACGCGCGCAGCAGACGAAATCAGCGTTGCGAGACCCGTTTGACGTGTGACTGCTTTGCAGTTATGTTTGTTCCTCTCGCCGTTCTGTACTTCAAGGTTAGTTGTTTTGTACATTGAAGAGTTGAAAATGAGTAGTGAGTGCCCGTGGTGAATTCCCGAGATCGGCTCCGAAAAGAATGCCCTCAAGATGTTGCGTGAGGAGCTGCCTCACATTTCCTGCATCTGAGAGTGGCATTGTGCGGCAGAGTCTGCACAAGTTTCCGAAAGATCAACGGGATCGGGACAAATGGCTGGCTGCAATTCCGGCAGAACAGTTACGGGCTGCTCGGAAAGCGGATGCCACCCGAGTTATATGCTCCTTGCATTTTGTGCAAAGTGACAACATTGAGTTCGCAGGTGTCAAAAAGGGAGTCCCATACCATTTAGCTCAGCGACGTTTTGTCCACAACATGTGCTACTGTTTCGTTTTTCAGTGATAATCGGGAAAAAATGTAACTATCACGAAATGTAGAAACAAAAAAGAAGAAAAAACACTTTGCCCTCGCTCTGGATCAAACCTGGGTCCGCTGCGTGTGAAGCGGACACCTTTCCACTGAGCTACTCTACAATTTTAAATAGTCGTTTTGACAAATCATTTTATACGAGACTCAATAGGGGACAACTGCCCGAGCGATATCTTCAGTACCGAGAAGGGGCGACGACTCGGCGACGTCTTCGTGCGAATCGGCTTGGTGGTTGGGCGTGTTCTCTTTCGAAGGAAGAAAAATTCGCCGGTACCGCGAACGACAGTTCTGAAGTAGAGGTCCCACTTCCGTCGTCCGCCGCCATCACCGTCCAACCCGCGAGCCCCATGATACGCGATACGACGCAATGTTGAGAATTACGCAGTGAACGCACAGAATGCTTCCGCTTCTCTGTGCGACTTTTTTTTTTTTTTTTTCAAACTGCGTATATGCAGTTTTTTAGAAACCACGAAAAATGGGTTTTATCGTCTTTTTTTTATTTTTAATAATCAGTGTGATTTTTCAAGGGCCCACGACTTTGATGAAATTTGGTGGTTGTGGTCTAAGCCTTGGAAAACGGCCTGTGACCGCGGAGAAGAGTGTGAGCGCGACTCAAACGGCCAGTTCTCGATCCGCGGTTTTCGGGCGGAAAAAAAAAAAAAAAAAACTTCGAGCCGCAAATTTTGTTCTGGGTGGTTGGGCCCTCATACATGGGCGTCCGCAGAAGGGTGCAAGGGGGGGCAGTTGCCCCCCATTGGAATTTCGACGGGAGTGCAGAGGGGGGGGGGGGGGGGTGCTGCACCCACACCAGTTAAAGGGACTCTGGCGGTTTTTTTAGCAACACAAACCAACTAACTACATTTACTGAATACTATGGATCTACTGTTCCCAACATGCTATTTAGTATCTGGAAATTGAAAATGGCTATTGAGAAAACGGCAAATTTAAAAGGCAAAAAAATAAAAAGTGCAAGGAAGTTTTGATTTTGTCGCGAGACCGGCGAAACTTGCTTTCGACGTGTTCTCAATGGCAAGTATCACGGCTTACAGATGGTTTTAAACAACTTCTTCGGCAAATGATGACGAAGCAGTAGAAAATGTGTCTTCAGCACGCTGCCGCCAGCCTCCGCAACGCTCCAAAAACGCGATGTTTCGACATGCAAGATGGCCGTCCGGTGGCTTCACTCGCGGGGGCGGGAAGCGCGATTTAGCAATTGTCACAGAGATCAGTGGTTTGTAGCCCCAAATCCAGGGCGCAGCCGTGAAAGCAGGTAGAGAGTAAAGTGGAAATGTGCTGAAAATAGCCAACATCGCGGGGGGTATAAGTGTGCACCCCCCTGGAAAAAGTTCTGCGGACGCCCATGCCCTCATATGTCATGTAGATACAACTAAAAACCTCGGCGAGCATAAATTCCCTGTCAGTGTCCCTTTAAGGTTCAGTTTTAGGACCACTTTTATTTTTAATCTACATCAATGATTTCGAGTTTTTATATCTTCCAACATCAAATTATTCGCGGACCATTGCGTAACCTACAGAGCAACAAAGAATGTTAATGACGTGTCGTTTTTTGCAGAAGGATTTCAAACGGGTTAGTTCATAGTGGAAAACCTGGCAACTGGGGTTAAACACAAGTAAATGCTTTCACATCATACTTAGTAAAAAGAAACCGGATATTGATTCCGCATACGCTATTGGAAGAGACGTGTTGCAAAAAGGATCCGAACCTAAATATCGCTTATTCAATCAACACATAGATATGATCTCGAAAAGGCTGGCAGGGTCCTTAGCCTAGTCATCCGCAACCGATCATATTGCTCCTCAAATCTTAATAGAATCTGCGTATCGTCCACTAGTCAGAGACCACACCTCGAAGATGCAAGCGCAGTATGGGACCCGCATCAGAAATACCTCGTAGATAAGATAGACGGCATTCAAAATCATGCTGTTAGATTTATTGTAAATAACCATTCTCGAGCAGAAAGTGTGACAGAGATGAAAGGCATATACAAATATGCGAAAAACAAAAGATAAAAAAGACGACGCTGAATAAGCTCTGCCTCTTTCCATCGCCTTCCATTGCGTTTTTCTTGTTTTCCTCTCTCCTGCGTATGAAAAATGAAAAGTAGTGTTGCAGAACATTTGTGAAAACATCACAATTGTTTCTATTGTTTTCGTGATAAGTGTAGGGGGAAAGTAACGCCAAAGTAGTTTGCAAAGTAAGAGTAAAGTAATTCGTTGCTCTTCAGCGAAAGCAATTTGTCACGGTAATTCATTACATGTGAAGCTCAGTGATTTGTAATTACATTTTTGAAAAAAAAAAGGGCCAAGTCTGGGCGTAGCCAATCTTCCATAGTGTTAGTCCTCCACAATGACAAAACAGGGTCAAAACACACATCAATAAGCGTAGAGGGAACTTGCTCCTTCCTCTCCTCTCCAACCCGGGGAGAGGGGAACTCATATCCGGACCCTTTTTTGGGTGTCCCAGACGTAACTTTGACCCCCCGTAGACTTCGCCGTTTGCCAGGTTACGGTGAAACGGAGTACGTATAGGAAAAATTATAGCTTTGTGAGTGCAGAGCCTCTCTCCAGTTCCCCAAACGCCAGCTGCCTTAGGGTTCATTCTTATTTGTTCCCGGGTACTCGATCTCAAGCAACAATAAACTGCAAGCGGAAATGACCTATATTTGTCATATAAGATAAAATAAAAACCACCTCTCGGTGCCCAGCTCTTATCGCAAGACCCGAAGCGAACATCCGAGGGCAGACTGTGACCCCTGGTGTTCACTTATATCTCAAGAGAGTATGTGGAACTATATCTTTTTAACTGGGTACTGGCGTCGTTAACAATGAGACACAAATGCCTGTGTTTTCTTATTTCGTCCCCAATATAGCTGTCCATAGTCCTGACTAGGGGTTTCGATAATTACGGGGCGAAATTGCACGACGAAAGATCAGTCGCCGAAAATGTCTTCCATATTAACGAGATATGGCTGCATCCCCCCTCAAAGTCATGGACATCCCTGTTCCCTTCCCCCCTGGAAAAGATTCCTGGCTAGGCACTGGAGAGAGAGGAGGCGATACCACTCTCCTCCTCGCTCTGCTAAAGTTGCAACAAAGTATGCGGGCAGAAACTGAGGAAGAGGAGGGAGGAAACAAGAGTATGCGGGGACGCCAGGACGCCGAACTCCAACTGGAATGATTAAAGGAGATACTACAACGAAATTTCGGCGCTCATTTTTTGGTCTATATGTGTTCAAAGGAGCAGTATCACATCGAACATACCAATATCTTGTTAAAAAGTCTCGAAAAGGATTTTTAAAACGAATTACACGATTAGCAAAGAGCACCTAGTGGATGTCGCTAACGCCTCGCTTGTAATGCCCGTCTAGGAACCTTGACAGCTAGTGACGGTAATATCTGGGAGTATGGTTAAGTGAAGAAAGACGGTATCTAAAAGACCATGAAGATGTTGCAATAAAGAAGGGGAAACGAGATTCGGCTATCATGAAACACAGGGCACTATGGAACTATAATAGATATGAAGTTGTTAGGGGTGTATGGAAGGGAGTCATGGTGCCAGGACTGTCATTTGGGAATGCGGTATTGTGTATGAGGTCAGAAATCCAGGCAGGTTTAGAGATACAGCAAAGGAGTGTGGGTAGGTTGGCATTGGGGGCACATGGGAATACACCAAATGAGGGAGTACAGGGGGATATGGGTTGGGCAGAGAAGCGATCAGTAAAGTAAAATTTGAACAAAGACTAGCTGAAATCGAGGATACACGGTGGGCAGCGAAAGCTGAGATTTAAATACATTCAACGAGATGGAGCCGATCAGAGCGTATCAGTAGAAAAGGGAGTAAAGGAAACAGAGAGGAAATTGTGGGAAGAGAGAATGCAGGGGAAATCAGCTTTAACAATATACAGGGCACAAAAACAAGAAATAAAGAAAGAACAACTGTATGATAATTCAGTGGGGAGTTCTTTTCTGTTTGGAGCTAGAACGGGGGTGCTAAGAACGAAAACTTAGAGGGCTAAATTTCAGGAAGTAGACACTCTGTGCGACGTATGCAACCGCGAAAGGGAAACTATAGAACATGTAATTTTAAGGTGCACGGGGCTTCGTCCCACCCTCTTGGGGGGGGATGTCTACGGATTTGGAGGGGCACTGGGTTTTCCGGACATAGATGGACGAATGGATAGGGAAAGAATTGCGGTAACTAAGAGGAGATTGGAAGATTGGTGGAAGAGATCTAGGGAAGCATAAAGGAAAAAAAAAATACAGATAAAAATCAGAAATAAATGCACTTGAAAAAAGAGAGAGAGGGGGGCTGTTATAACAAAATTCATACAATTCTTTTCAAAAAAGAAGGGATGACGAAATGTTAGGCTAGGTGGCGCAAGCTGCCGCCCGATACAAAGGGTATGGCCATTACCATCCATCCATCCATCCGAGTGTCTCGCCTCAGGCCACGACGAGAGAAGAGGGGAAGAAGGAATTCTCTTCCCGAGAATGCCTTTTGTGTGTCGCAGAAGTCGCTATTGTCCCCCTACAAGATTATAGAAGATTAACCCGCCACTCAAAATTCGTACAAAAGCAGCCGCTGGGTGGCTGGAACGACTAGGCCATCATCTCGACGTCAGCCTCGCCGTAGCGTTGCTCGTCCCGAGATGATCTACGTCACGATTGCGTTGGATGTCACGTGGTCTCCGCTGGGCCTTCTCCGAGCGCTTGCCAGAGTAGGCCGTTGATAACGAAAAGTACAGCCACCAGGCTCAAAATACAAACGTGCGATTGTCATTTACAGATATTGTGGATCATATTTAACCTATTTTTGAACACGACGCGAATATTTCACATTTCGTTGAAGTATCCCTTTAAGGGGTAGAGGCAAAGTACCTGCTTCCGTCTCCACTCATCGAACGCGTTAGAATGCCGGCGTTTAGAGACAAAGGAATTTAACTTCGTCTCAATCCACTAATCATTGTAGTCAGAACTCGGCGTCCTTGGGCCCTCGGCGCACTCTTGTTTCCTCCATCTTCTCCCTAAGTTTCTGCCAGTATAAGACTATATAAGGATGCAAAAAATACGTATTTCACAAAAAAAAATAATCAAACTACCAGCCTTTGAAAAGCAAAAACGCGGCGACATTTGTTGACCCCGCATGCAAAGGGTCAACAAATAAAAGAAACGGCTTCGGCGACCTTCACGGTGCTGTAGTCCATCGCTCACCAAGGTGCAGGGTTCTTTGTTGGAGAGGAGTGGCCCTTGTCACGGGGAGCTGGTTCCTAATCGGCGGGCTCTTCGTCGCCGCCGTGCGGAGTCCTTGGACGAAGGACCGGCAGTCCCTGTCCTGTTGTCGCTCTCGATGGCGCACGAAGCCGGCTGGTCGCTGATTTGGCCCGGGGAGCAGCCGTGGTCCTGAGATGTCGCTGAAGGGCCGGAGACAAAAAACAGCAGTTCTCGAAAGGCTCTAAGCACCTTCCAGTTTGGTGATTCTCTTCGTGGTGGATGCTGTGCCTAGCGGTATAAGTGACTCCTCGCTCTCTGACAACTTGTGAATTGTGCCGACGACTCTCACCGTGTCCTGCGCCGGTGACGCGATGACACACGTGGGCCTAGGCAGAAAAAGCTGGCCAATAGCCGTTTTGCCTGCCCTTTCCCTCGGAACGAATACGTAGTTTTGGGGAGATGACCCCCTACGGGAGGATCCGGAAGCGAACGTTGAGGTGACCGTCAATTTAGGTCACTGCTTTCCAACAAAGATACTGTAGAACCCTTTATTTTCGCGGCCCCTATTTTTCGCGAATCGGTCACAGAGGACATAATCGCGGCCACTAAATTTCGCGAAATCCAGGCGCCTGCATTGAAACTTTTTAGGTTCGAATTTTTCGCGTGCCCATAAATTTCGCGAATTCTTAAATTCGCGAAAATTAAGGGCTCGCGAACATTAAGGGTTTTACAGTATGTGGCTGACGCATTCACGAAGAAGGCAGCTGGTGCATTTGTTCTAGGGTTGAGATGGCTTCGGAAAAATCTTTCTGCGTTGCACCTAGCACGTACTGGGGCCGCCTCGGTGAAAACTCCGGATATTAGTTTTTCCGAGCCCGCTGGTTGCATCAAGGCTTTTGTTGCTCATCGCTGGCATTTTCTCGCGTTTGGCGTGTATTCTGCTACGGGGGCTGCGTCGGAATCCGGATAAAATGGTCCCAGGTAATTTTTGCAGCATAGTTTGCCTGGTTTACGAGTTTAGTCGATTGTTTGTATTTCATGCAAATTAAACATAGAGAAAAGATAACGTTTCACTAAATACATAAGTTATAGAACATTCAACCTTTTTAAGGTTCACATATTTAATTTAAAACACACTGCATGGCTGTAGTTGAACCAAGGAGAAGAAAAAGGTATAATATTAAGCAACATATATAAACTAACGTGTCCATAATAATTGACACTTTAGCATGAGAAAAAAAAAAAAGCTTCCGTAACACGCCATCACAAGTATTTATTATGTGCACGATACTGCCTTTGTTTCATAATCTACATACGTTTTCTTGCTACACTGTTGCGCTAGTTCAAAATTTAAGAAAATACTTTCGCACGATACAACTATTTTTGTCACAAATACTAGTTGCAGTAACGTATGATTGCAGAAGACGCTACGAGCTGATAGGACACTGCTGAAAGCAAAATGCACTAAAGGTTCGTCGACCTATTGTATATACTATCACCGACGAGCCTAATCAGGCTCAAAGTGCGCGTCGTGCACTCGCGATTTTAGTCTCCGCGTATGTGTATATGTGTTGAAACTTCTACACCCGTATCCACCAGGCGCGAGGAGCGCCTGTTTAACCACTGACTAGTGACGTCATCGACTAAAATTATCACTTGGCGAGCGATAGTCGCCGCTAAGTGAACGCTTGGTATTCACTGGTCGTGTTTAGGGCCTAGTCGCCCCGCGCGACTAAGATGTCGACTAACAAATCTTAATCATGGGGTAGGGCTTGTTTAGCGGGTGACTAGCGGCTCAGCGCCATGGCCGACTTGTATCACCGCTGACCGCACTGCGCTAACGAAGCACTTACTGTCTCGGAACGCTGGGGGACACATCTAGAAAGAATTGGAGGAGCAAATAATGTGTAAATGGCCAAGTTCAGCGGTCAGAGATACCGCTAAATAGATCTCAGCAGGGCGCTGGACGACGAGCAATAAACGCATTTACGGGCGCTTCCATATTTCTTTAGGTCGCTGGCAATGCGACTTCCGTGTTTCTCCGTGGCGTTCTTTTTAAATTTTCTTTGTAAAATTCTGTCTCGGAGAGTATGTCTCTCATTGTAACTTTGTTTCCTGATAAACATTTAAAGTTTAGTTTTCATACGATAAAATACCCATTTACGCAGTGGCGTTTAAGTATGCATATGCGTGACCTATCTTTTTACGTCACTTCCGCTTGTTAGTTCTGACTAGGTAGCCACTCGCTCGCTTCGCACTCGTGAATACTGCAGAACATAATCGCTCGTTAGTCGCGGATTTCTCGTTTAGCTCGCGACTATTTAGTCGTGCTACTAACCTTAAAACGGCGCTAGTTAGTTGCGCCTGGTGAATACGGCTGCAAGGCTCTAGCTTTGACAGGGCTCTGGCTTAAGCGAACATCAGCCATGGAGCCCGAGTAGGCCAGAGTTAAAATTTAAAATTCACTGGGTCTCTTACGTTACCCCTAAGACGACTAGAAGGAGAAAGCCCAAGCGCCGATGCATTAAAGCCAGACACCCCTCTTACCTCTATTTATTCGTCCGTTTCAGCCACCAGATGGCGCGCGGTTCGTGACGTGGTTAAACGCGCAACTTCTAGATGGCGCCAGTATCGAAGTGTGAAAAGGCCCGAGTTATCCGCTGCGTGAAATAGATCCCCGAAATGTGTCGTGTTCTCCCGGCGGAGGAAGTTTCTCCCTCCCTCGCGCGCGCTTGGTATGTCTGCGGTCAGTCAGCTCAGTGTGCATAGCGGGATACGGCCCATTCGTCACCTGTCGATTCGTCATAGGGCGACTGGTAACAGGCCCGTTCGTCACAGCGGAACATTCGTCATAGGATGATTCGTCAAGCTGGCAATTCGTCACACAATGACCCCAAGATCGTCTACGTTTTTTTTTTTTATTTGTTCCCGTTCGACTGCACAACGGGAACAAAAGCATGTCCCAATGACCCCAAGATAAGGCAACAAGCAGCCTTTAGCCTACATGTTGTCTTATCTGGGTCACCTTACTAACAAAAGAACTTCGAGAACATAAAGTTCACAAAAGGAGAAAGCCCACTGAACCCGATTCTTTCTTCTTTTTTTTTGTGTGTGCCCCGCTCCAGGGCTTACCATGCCGCTTGCTCCCGGATTATAACAGACGGATTTCTTTTGCTTTCCATTTCACTCCCGATTTCTAAATGAAGATAGTTACTACTAAGAAAGGTGGCGATATGCATCTTCACGAAGGACATTCCTACACTTGCATTAAGGTTAACGAAACTACGTTGTATTGGGCCTGCCGGCGAAGAGGAGTTTGTAGAACTAAAATAGTCACCGATCACTCCAAGACTCCCTTAATCTCTTATTCCAGTGACCATACGCATGCCGGTGACCCCACCGAGATAAACGTGCTTCGGGTTCGTCATCAGACGAAAGAAAAGGCTGGTATGCACCAAAATCTGTTCCTGCTCTTATATTCACAAAACAAGTTCACTAACGTCCTTCTTTATTCTAATGGAAGGCCGTCTAGCACCGCACCAAATACTTCTGGATGCGGCTGCCTGTGCCAGTGACGACACTGCATCGTTGATTCCCACACCGTCAACAGTTCGGCGCACAATCCTCAAGCAAAGGCAGCGGGCGAATTTCGAGTACAGCGTCCGACATACAAATGCCCACAGAGTTTAAGGTAAAGTGTATTACAGCGCAAAATCACAGTGCGCGACATAATATGATAATAATGACTGTTTTACCTGCATGCAGACCACAGCCGAAGGAGATTCCTTTCCCCTCCACGACAGCGGAGAAGGCGACAGCGAAAGAATCCTGATCTTTGCTACCGAGAGCAACTTGAGTTGTCTGGCTCAGGCTATTACGTGGTTCGCGGACGGGACCTTTAAAGTCACCCCGGCACAGTTTTACCAACTGTGCACGGTGCATGCCACAGTCAATGGCGTGGTAGTGCCAATGGGTTACGGCTTGCTGCCCACCAAATCTGGAGCTACCTACAGAAGGTAAGCATTCAAGAGCTCTGATAAACGTATGAACGAAACGCCCTATTATTGGATATGTTTTCAAACACTTCAAAAATATGTTCGCCCTTTTTAAGGTTTTTCGACGTCGTGCTGAGTCACATGGGGGCCAACTGCCTTGAGGTGGCTTACACGGACTTCGAGATAGCGGCCATCAACGTGATACATGCCATGATTCCCTGCGCTAGGATACAGGGATGTTTTTTTCACTTATCCCAGTCGGTGTCCAGGAAGGTGTGCTCCAGTGGTCGCCAGAGTCGCTACAATATAGATGAAGATTTTGCTGTTCTGGTATGCGGTATTCTATTTATATGACTTAATGTTGTCTTCAGTCAAGCCAATTGGTTACTTTATTTATTGTGGATTTTCAGATGAGAATGCTTCCAGCGTTGGCCTTTTTGCCAATCACCGACATTCCCGAGGCCTTCCAGGACCTTCTCGAGGTTTTCCCCACCGATGTCTCACTCGTGGCGGACTACTTCGAGGACGTGTATATCGGGAGGCCCCGTCGAAACGGCTTGTCGTCAGCCACCTTCCCTCCTCTGGTTTGGTCAGTCAGAGAATCAACACTAGCAGAAATGCCAAGGACGAACAACAGCATCGAAGCGTGGCACCGGGGACTGGAGGTAAGAACTGGCCTAATCCTCTGAGAACTTGGAAGTTTTCTGTAGCACATTTTTTTTTTTTATTTGGGGCTCAAAATTTCATTACGGTGCCCACTCAAAAAGCTTTCTCCACGAGTGTGTGTGTGTTCTTTTTTCGTTTTATGCCAGAGCAACGTGGGCTGCAGTTCTCCCAATATATGGGCGTTCCTGGGCTGCATCAAGAGAGAGCAGTCCTTGACAGAGATGAAGCTGGCTCAAGCAGAGGGCGGCACGACATCTTCGAGGGTGTCGAAGAAGCACGCCGACTGCAACCGGCGTCTTCAGATCATTGTGAGCCGCTACGATGGTCGCAATTGTCTTAAAACCTTAAGGGCGGCAGCTCGAAATATCACTTTTTAATTTGTTTTTATTTCGCTCAATAAACCTGATGTTTTCTAAGTACAACGATGACTTGTTTGTATGTTCCCTCTCTTCAGTAAAAATGAAATATAACGTACTAACCTTTATTGCATGGAAAGCATAATGAATGTACGTTGTGGAAATTCGAATATTCGATTCGCACAGTAACAAAGTTTCCTAGTGACAAATTCCCCTATGACGAATGATCCGCTGTGACGAACGGGCCTATTACCAGTGGGCCTATGACGAATGCGCACACGACAAACGGGCCTACACCCATATGTATTGCTCCCCAAAGTGTGTCCAAGGTGCGCAGTGACAATTGGAAATGGTATTGAAGGCGCGCGACCGTCGGTTGGTAAAATACGTGCGTTAGATTCACTTATTCAGTCTAATCATTTTTGCCAACGTCTTTTATCTGTTTCGACAAATGACATGGTCGAGTCTATTGATAACCTTAGCTAGATTGGACGTACGGAGTGTCCGGGCTTTAAAAAAATTTGCTTCGTTTATGTGAATTAATAACTGTTTTCTCTTTCCCGTGCTCGGTGCTATGCAAAAATCGCTTAGATGTTATGGTAGCGTAGTGTGGCGGCGTTTTGCACGCTGAATGTGTTTTGCATTCACTGTGCACAGTCGGTGTTCAGATGGAATGTGTCAAATCGTATTTCCGATCGATATGATGGATTTACTTTGCTAGAGTGTTAATTATATTTTCCTGATTTAAACTGGTCCGTCCCTTATCTAAGCTAAGTTCAAATTTGAGGGTGCAGCCAGACTTAGCGTCGTAACAGCCGTAATGCGCAGAAAGAAATTAGTACCATGAAAGAAAAACAAAAGGATACGAGGCGGCTCGGTGTTATAGAAGTAATGAGTGTACGAATGATGCCATCGTACGCTTTTTTCTCCTTGAACGTTCCGCATCGCTGGGAAACGCTCAAGGGACCAGCGAAGACAACGAGCAGGCGTAAAATTTCGAAAAACGAGCGTCACTTTCATCATGCGCTTTCATTTCAATATGGCGCGAATTGCGCGCGAAATAGTAACAGGTAAGCCGTCTTGGGAGCATCTTTCGCGAGTCAATACGCCAAAGGTATTGCGCGTCGAACTGTACGTGTGAGTTATCCATTTCAGCGAAACCTTGATTTCGCAAAACTATTGTGTGTTAGAATATGCACCGTGTTAATCAGCTATGACTATACCCAATCTCAATAGTTGCGCGCAGTACTTGGAAGCCACGAGCGAGAAATAAATGAAAGTTGATATTGTAGGACAATCGCGAAGTGGAGACCCATAAAAGTGAGTCCCGATAAGAAGAGAGCTCCGCCTTCCCCTTCTCTTCAAGTGCTTGGGTTACGCTCTCAATCCTGCACCTTTGGTAACACTGCGCACACCTAAAGTCGCCTCCTTCCCTGAAAAACACGGTGGCCTTCAGAATTGAGGGCTGCTACGCGAAAGCGAGCGACATGTCACGGGAACGAAGGCGAGGTGCTCCGGGCTTTGAAAACGCTCCTAATCGCAAAAACCACAACGTTTTTTTTTTTTTTTTTTATCAAAACAGTTTTTTTTTTTGTTGTTTTCGTCCCCATCAGCGCAAAGATTACCATAAACTAAAAAAAAAATAGTGGGCATACAACGACAACGCACCCACTGGGATCCGAGTCAAGGCAAGAACAACTAACTACTAAAAGAAAAAAAATATCATGTTCGCATACATAAACAGAACGCATCCAGAAATGAATCCGGCGCTTGTTCTGACACTCTCGTTGTGCGTCTGTCAAAAGCCACAAAGGAGGAAGGCAATCAGTGCCTACACCCCCCCCCCCCCCCTTAAAAAAAAAAGAAGAAAAGAAAGATTATAATGCAATTAAGGTTTTTTTGGTCGCCCAAGCAATGACCTTAGAAGGGTATGCGATTGTAGCACGTTTGTCCCGCGGCAGTTCCCCTGTCTCAAATGCCACGGTCCGTTTCTCCCAAGTACCCGTCTTATCTTCTTGAGTATCAACTCCGCAGTGATTCTGAATCATTCCGATGCTTTCCAACGTTGCTAAACTGTTAGAGGAATATTTGGACACAAGTATACACTGTTCGCAGAACTATCTACAGCGCTAAAATTCAAAAGCGCTGTGTTAAATTCGGGAACTCGTGTAGGTTTAGCTCATTGTTGGAACATTCTTATTCGCTCGATGAACTCCACAAAACTTGTAAATATTAGAATGAACTTTCCAGAGAACGATAGTAGTTGTCGGGGTTCCAGGCGACCAGACAGGTCGCAATTATTGGTTCATTAAACATTTTATTTCATAATTACAATCGTATCATCTAGGGCACGCCATTTCCTCATCACTTCTTCTACGAACAGAGTTGCTGTATTCGTAGCACACGTAGACGGAACGGTTGAGACTGTGCCCAAATAATATCTTCTTTTGGCAGGTACTGCGCAGCATTACACACAATGCCTCTAACATAAACATGCTGCTCCACATGTGTATTCACAAGATGCAATACATCGTTCTCCCAACTTCACTGAAATGGGCATGAAAGCGCGTAACCGTCACTTGGTTGAAGTTCTACTTAGAGATGAAGTGTTTACCGTAAAAAAACGTTAAATATTAATTTTTTTCCGTTCCACTACAAGACTAGGTTCACTTCAAACAATTTTTTTTTCCATGTCGTCTCCACAGCGCTTTTACGTCGGTACTTTCGTGTTAGAAAACCTCACATAATGTGCGAGAAAAAACGGTACGATCGATGCTGCATAGCCTCTTTTTTGTGGACATTAAAGAAAGTAGTTGGCTTCCCTTCGCACTGCATGTTTTAGCATGGAAGCTTCTATTTAATTATGATGTCTTCACTTCCTTAAAAAAATATACAGTTATTTAAATTACCGAATTACAAAAACGTCGAAATTGCATAATTGCTTTCCGTTGGCACGCCATCCCAGGTAGCACACCATGCCAGCCGATACTGGGATTACGTCGGCCAGTACCGGGAGCTGTACGGCGGATCCCGGCCAGGGACGCCGGTAAGAAACCGACTTCGGCCGATATCGGGGGCTCGTTGCCTAAACTGGCCAGTACCAGCCGGAAAGTTCCCGATACCGGCCGACATCGTTTTCTTGCTGTAGTCACCGGCCAGTCTAGCCATGGAGTTTCCGGTGACTGGCCGATATCGTTTTCTTGCTGTAGTCACTGGCCAGTCTAGCCATGGAGTTTCCGGTGACTGGCCGACATCGTTTTCTTGCTGCAGTCACCGGCCAGTCTAGCCTTGGAGTTTCCGCTGACTGGCCGACATCGTTTTCTTTCTGTAATCACCGGCCAGTTCAGCCACGGAGTTCCCGGTGACTGGCCGACATCGTTTTCTCGCTGCTTTCACAGGCCATTCGAGCCATGCAAGTTTTGATATGTAACCGACATAGCTTTTTCGCTGATATATAAACTATATGATGGTTACAAATGACTGTTAGGTTGAACATGTCTTCAATATACTAAAAGGTGACACCTAATATTAACGCCGCGTCATCTTAAAGGATCCAAACTTTTTCCGTTTAGCTTTCCTCCTCAACTCACAAATCGCCACAAAGTTAACAAAGGCTATTTCATAATCCGTTTCCCCTGTTAAATAGGACCCCGTTCACCCCGAAGCTGAAGTGCTGTGGAAGCTACGTGCTCCTTGGGCCAGGGATCAAACATGGGTGATGTGATGAAAGGGGAGCGGCTGTGGTCCGGAATTCCACCCCAAAGTTAGGGGTGAACGGATTAAGTGAGCTCCGGTGTCGTGTGACGTCGTACCGGTGACGCGCTGCGGGGTCCGATGACGCGCTGCGGGTGCGGATGTATCTCAGAGAAAGGCAGCGCGCTTACGAAGGGAAGGAGGTACGAAACTAGTCCGCTGTGGTTTTCCAATTTCCGTACCGAAAGTCAGGCTTTTAACTTTCTACCTTTCTTCTTTTGGCCCACTGAACGATGTGCTTAGTATAATACCAATTAAAATTGATTCATTGCCGTCCAAAATTCGCAGCTCTTAATTTTAAGAGGCGTCTTAGCCCGTTTTCGCTGAGCGCATCGCCGTTCGCCAGTCGCAGTCGGCGCAAACCGCGCGTTGCGTTATGGGGAAGTCCCATAATGCAACGCGCGGGTCTCAAGTGTGACCCGCGCATTGATCTATGGTTGTTTCCATAATGACGGAGTTGTGACGCACGAGGGGGGGTACCGTCGTGCATTATCGGAAGCGTCCCATGATGCAACGCGCAGTCGGCGACGGCGACGCCAACGTCGCCGTCGGCGTAACCGCGCGTTGCGTTATGGGAAACGTCCCATAATGCAACGCGCGGGTCTCACTTGTGACTCGCGCATTGCATTATGGGACGTTTCCCATAATGACGGCATGTGTGACATCACGAAGGTCCCGCTCGTTGCATTATCGGAAGCGTCCCATGATGCAACGCGCGGTCGGCGACGGCGACGCCAACGTCGCCGTCAGGCGTAACCGCGCGTTGCGTTATGGGGAACGTCCCATAATGCAACGCGCGTATCTCACTTGTGACCCGCGCATTGCATTATGGGACGTTTCCCTTAATGACGGCATGTGTGACGTCACGAGGGTCCCGCTCGTTGCATTATCGGAAGCGTCCCATGATGCAACGCGCAGTAGGTGACGGCGACGCCAACGTCGCCGTCGGCGTAACCGCGCGTTGCATTATGGGAAACGTCCCATAATGCAACGAGCGGGTCTCACTTGTGACCCGCGCATTGCATTATGGGACGTTTCCCATAATGACGGCATGTGTGACGTCACGAGGGTCCCGCTCGTTGCATTATCGGAAGCGTCCCATGATGCAACGCGCAGTAGGTGACGGCGACGCCAACGTCGCCGTCGGCGTAACCGCGCGTTGCGTTATGGGGAACGTCCCATAATGCAACGCGCGGATCTCACTTGTGACCCGCGCATTGCATTATGGGACGTTTCCCTTAATGACGGCATGTGTGACGTCACGAGGGTCCCGCTCGTTGCATTATCGGAAGCGTCCCATGATGCAACGCGCAGTAGGTGACGGCGACGCCAACGTCGCCGTCGGCGTAACCGCGCGTTGCATTATGGGAAACGTCCCATAATGCAACGAGCGGGTCTCACTTGTGACCCGCGCATTGCATTATGGGACGTTTCCCATAATGACGGCATGTGTGACGTCACGAGGGTCCCGCTCGTTGCATTATCGGAAGTGTCCCATGATGCAACGCGCGGTCGGCGACGGTGACGCCAACGTCGCCGTCGGCGTAACCGCGCGTTGCGTTATGGGGAACGTCCCATAATGCAATGCGCCGTCTCATTTTTGAGCCGCGCATTGCATTATGGGAAGCGTCTCATGATGCAACGCGCGGGTCGGTGACGCCAATGTCGCCGTTGGCGTAACCGCGCGTTGCGTTATGGGAAGCGTCCTATAATGCAATGTGCCGTCTCATTCGTGACCCGCGCATTGCATTATGGGACGTTTCCTATAATGACGTCACACGTGACGTCACGTGTGACGTCACAAGGGTCCCGTACGTTGTATTATGGGAAAAGTCCAATGATGCAACCCGCGGGTCACTCGTGACGTGCGCGTTGCATCGTGGCGGCGAAACTTGCTTTCGATGAATTGGGCATTTTTACTGTGGCACTGCGCTTCCGTAAAACTTTCCAGGTGTTCTCAACGGCAAGTCTCACGGCTTACACAGGGTTTTAAAGAGCTTCTTCGACGAATGACTACGAACGAGTAGAAAACGTGTCTTCAGCATGCTGCCGCCAACCTCCGCAACGCTCCAAAAATGCGATTTCTCAACATGCAAGATGGCCGACCGGTAGCTTCACTCTGCTGCTTCACTGCAGCGACCCAGAGCCGTATATTAGGAGAGTTTGGACAATAGGCGGAGCAAAGGCCGCCGCCAGCGCCGAATATTCCCCCCACGGTTAGAGCGTAAACTAAATTTGTGACACAGCGTCGACCAATCAGGAGACCTCTACTCCATCTCACAAATGTCGACAGTGAAGACAAAGGCACAGGCGCGTGAGCCTAGCTCAGCGAAACGCTATTGTTTGTACGAGACCTCGTGCATAGGAGGCACTTTCCAAAGCCACGCGCTCGTGCCCATGCCTTTGTCTGCACTGCTAGAACAGCGTCCTGAGACTGGCTGAAAGAAAGCAGTGCAAAGGGTGGGGTGCGGGAGCGTCTTGAGACGCGGAGTTCCGCTCGGCACGGCTCAAATTATACTTCGTTTCACTTTACCTGCGAGCGAAGCCAAAGCTAGAAGCGCGAGACCAGCGCTTTTTGCATTTCTCCCCAGCTCGCGCGCTCGAGCAAAGCCTGAACGCACGGAGCTTCCGTGCTCGCGCTTCCAGTTTTGCCTTCGCTCGCACATAAGGTGAAACGAAGTACAGTCGTGGCACAAATTTAGAGCACGCGACCACCGCTAGGGGCTGTTTCGCGGCCTGTGGTTGGCCCCGAGATGCTCGCCTATTCAAACCAATGTATGGCCAAACTCTCTCAATAAACGGCTCTGCAGCGACCACGCGGGGCAGAGCCGCGCGGGATGCGCGATCCAGCCCTTTCCCCAAGCAGATGCCGAGCGCTCCGCGCTAGCGGTCGTTGAGCGGTCGGCCTCAGTGTGCGATCCACCCAGTGGCACGCGCTGCCACCGCTTTCATAGCGTCTGCACTCGCTTTTTAACAGTTTCGGTTCCCATTGCTATCTTGATGAACGCATGAAGTTCTGATCGGAACTTCATGCTTTGAGAAAATGTTGATTGCTACTACTTGATTAACGGTGACCCCGACGTTGAGACACTATTTATTTTTCCTTACAGTTTTAGAAACCCGATGAAGACAACTACAAGTACTTTTGTACGAGCCGTCGCCGCGCGACAAATAATGGGAAGTCCTCGGTACGCCCCTCCTCCCGCTACCACGTGGCATACGCGAGCAGGCACAGGTTACCACGGCAACAGAGCAGCCGAGTTGGGCGAGCGACGAGCCGACGGCTGCCCCTTTCTCATCCCTCTCCTTTGTACCGGCTCTGTCGTCTGCTGCACCAACGCTTTGTCGAACCTGGTCGAAACCTGCCACGGTTGCGGTGCAAACTAAATGGATTCGAATTTCGGTGACACTTCAATAGGTAAGTTACGACGAATAACGTATTGAAATGAGTTCACCAGTCGCGATGCCTTTACGCTGCCACAGATACGGTACGCCGGCAACGACGTGCGACTCGGCGGGATGGCTGCAGCCTGCAACGGTTGCTGGCGGTAGCTGCCGGGACGCGGGCGCAGTCGCGGAGGCGCAAGGAGAAAGCGCGTGCGCGTGATCTGTACCAAGGGTTCCCAAAATTTCCTGCCGTCGTGGCGCTTGTTCGAGGCGGGGTTTAAGCCGCACGTCCGGATGCTTCCTGGCCTTTGACGACGTCCATTCCCCGAAGTGAAGAACCCAGGGGTTCAGTGGAGTTGGGAGAATTGGTAACGTAACGAACGGTTTAATTACATGGTTGCGATACAGTCGTCAAATCCGAGAGAACAACGGAGCAGCCTCACGCTCCGCCTTATGTAGGGTCCGTTTTCTCCCTCACTCCCCGCCAGGGCAGAAGTGCGAACGTAGCAAACCGCCGCCAAGTGCGTTGCAGCAAAGACCGCCGCGTCGTAGCCAGAAGTGCGTTGTAGCCATGGTTCTCCGCAGTTAGGCCCTGCCTCTCTCCCTTTCAAGAGCGATGTAGCCAAAGTTCTCCGCAGTTAGGTCATGCCTCTCTCCCCTTCCGGAGCGCACGAACCCACACGCACACACACACGTCCCGTTGACGTCACAGACGCGTTGAGACTCGTTTCGGGCAGGCCCCGACAAGCGGACGACTGTCCTGGACAGATCGTGACTCGTTTCCGCAGCGTTGAAACTCGGAAGAAGGTCGCCGAAGGTTCCATTCTTAACAGCCCCTCCGGGGCCAGGGAAACCTCGAATGGCCGGTGATACAATCGCTGGCCTGAAGAGGTGGGCCTGTGGTAGGCCTTGAGAAGACGCTGCAAGCACCAAACAAACCTCTTACAACGGAGGCATTAGCGGAAACGTCCCCCACAACTCCACGCCACACCGCAGTCAAACGCTCGGAATCCGCCAGAGACCCGCCAGACTGGATTACGGATTACCAAAATTTGGTACAATTACGGGTATCGAGACCCCCTGTCGCCAAAACAAAACTCATTTTTCCAATGAGGACACAATGAACAAAATACAAAAGACAAAAACTCTTCGCAATTTGTGAGGTCCTTTTTGGGTTTTAACGAAGTGCCCCCACTTAGATCCTCATTCCCGTGGATGACGAAGACCTCTGAGATCATCCCTACTGTTTTTCGTGATGTCAGAAAAATCTGCTCAACCCATCGGCATTGCCGTTAAATTTGCCTTTCCTTTTTCTTACGCTGAAGTCATAGTGATCGATTTTCACGTGATTTCTAGACGTGAAAATGCGGTCCTTATAGCGCCGATAAAACAATCCGCCTTTTTCATGCCCCGTCACATTGGTCCTAGCAATCTCCTGAGCTGTACCGCGAAACCCCGACACACTACGGTCGCTCTTCTGCTCGACTGTCAAAGACACTCTGTCTACTGGTAGCAGAGGACCAAAGTTACGTGACGCCGGAGCTACGAGAGATCTTTCACTGATCCCGTCTTCCTCCGCCTTTTTCTTTGGCGCGTTGGGACGGCGTACGCTTTCTAGTGCTACGAGGTCAGGCTGTTCTACAACCTGGTCCCTCTCATCCTGGTTTTTTTCCTCCAACTCTGGGAGTGCTTGCTCCCCGTCAGCTGCCTCTGGCGCTGGATCACTCGTCAACAAAGGGGCGACCTGACGCGATTTGGACCTCGTACATGACTGAACTAGCCCTTCTCCCAGTTGTTGACCCATTTCGCGCAGCAGGAAATCTGACCGGTTAGAAAACAAATAAGGATACTCCAACGGGACTGTTTGCGAGACAGCCGCCTTTGTCACTAGCTCTCCGAACGGGCCAGTTATCCTTACTGTCGCCATAGGCAGACAGACACTGTGCTTTTCGAGCAGCTGTTTGATCCAAACTACCTTTCCAGTAAAATCGGAGGTCGTTACACAAAACGGATGAACAACGTCCATCGTCGCTGCACTGTCCCGAAGCACCCTGCACGGCTTTCCGTTTACCTGGAGCTCGTGAAGATAGGGACGAAGAAGCTTCAGGTCCTTGTCACTACCGTTCACGTACGAGAACACAACCCGCGGTTTCTTACATCTGGCCGCTGTGTGTCCCGGCTCCTGACAGTTGTAGCACAGGAACGGCTTCCTTGCTTCGAACTGCCCTGTTGGGCTTTTCCGCGCCTCGTCTCCGTTCGAGTGTTCTGCGCTCTTTTCTGGGACCTTTTGTCCTGCTTCGGGCTTCTCGGGCCCGTTTTCTCGCGAGCCGTTTCCCTGTCGGAAGGTCTTGCGCTGATCGCTCCGGCCGGGTTCGCTTTCCTCTCCGCTCAGCTTTCTACGCGTTGCGTACTCTTCGGCTAGCTCGGCGGCCCTTTCGACAGAGTCGACTCCCACCCTATCCTGCACCCAGAGCTTGACTGACTGCGGAATGCTACGAAAGAACTGTTCGAGGCACACACACTCGACTATCTTGTCTCGGCTTTCGTACACTTCCTCGCTCTTCAACCATTCTATCAAATTGGTTTTAAGCCCGTACGCGAATTCCGAGTAGCCCTCGCTGCTCTTTTTAGATGCGTTTCTAAACCTTTGACGGAACGCCTCGGCAGAAAGGCGGTACCGCTTCAAAAGGCTGGACTTCACCTTGTCGTAGTCGTCCGCGTCTCCAGCACTAAGGCGCGCGACAACCTCTGCAGCCTCACAGGGCAACAAAGTCAAAAGCCGCTGCGGCCACGTTTCTGGGGCGAAGCTCAACTTCTCACATGTCCTCTCAAAGTTAACTAAGAACAGGCCCACGTCTTCCCCAACTTTAAACGGCTGCAGGAGCTCCTTCATTTGATACGACTCGGTCTCACTTGCTCGTACCGGAGCCCCAACTCTACTGTTCTGCGAGTTTAATCGCTGTTGTTCAATTTCGAGTTCTAGCCTTTTCATCGCTCGCTCCTCTGTCGCAGCAGTCTGCGCTCGTTCCTCTGTCGCTGCAGTCTGCGCTCGTTCCTCTCTCGCTGCAGCCTCGCTCTTAGCGTTCTGAAGCAGTTCCCACGCAACTTTAATTTCCTCTGCTTCC
This sequence comes from Ixodes persulcatus, assembly GCA_013358835.2. Lineage (NCBI taxonomy): Eukaryota > Metazoa > Arthropoda > Arachnida > Ixodida > Ixodidae > Ixodes > Ixodes persulcatus. The sequence continues at coordinate 452,148 of JABSTQ010011593.1, forward strand.
GCGCTCTCTGAAATCGGTTTACTGATCTCAGATTTCTTCATCTTTTGCTCCACCTTCACACCCAATTCTTCACATAAACATAGTAAATCTGTTCTCAGTAACCTCATTAGATCCATGATCGCTGCTTTTTAGCTTTGGCTTTGTTCTAAAACTTGTCGCGAGGTTGTACACAAACCTAGCGCACGAGTCAAAACCTAAGGATTTCCAGCAGTTCAAAATTAATTACCCATAATCTGAAGCCTGGCGAATCTCAAAGCAAAGTCCAAACGCTCACCCACAGATGTAGCACGATGTCGCATGGTCCAATCCCAACCGCTGCCAACCAGTTGTTCGAGGCGGGGTTTAAGCCGCACGTCCGGAGACTTCCTGGCCTTTGACGACGTCCATTCCCCGAAGTGAAGAACCCAGGGGCTCAGTGGAGGTGGGAGAATTGGGAACGTAATGAACGGTTTAATTACATGGTTGCGATACAGTCGTCAAATCCGAGAGAACAACGGAGCAGCCTCACGCTCCGCCTTATATAGGGTCCGTTTTCTCCCTCACTCCCCGCCAGGGCAGCAGGTGCGAACGTAGCAAACCGCCGCCAAGTGCGTTGCAGCAAAGACCGCCGCGTCGTAGCCAGAAGTGCGTCGTAGCCATGGTTCTCCGCAGTTAGGCCCTGCCTCTCTCCCTTTCAAGTGCGATGTAGCCAAACGCAGTGTTGGACAAAATACTCGATAAAAGTATTTAAGTTAAGTTACTAAATACCGGCTTCATAAAGTATTTAAAATACTACTCAAGTTACTTTCACTGTAAAGTATCTTGAGTAGAGTACAAATACTTAGAAATGTATTTCAGTTACTTTTGAAGATACTTCCGCATTGCTAACGACAATTATGCAGCTATGCAAATCTGGGTTACCAGAATGGTTTATTAGCACGCAACAACACAAAACGGAAGAAAAACGTATCGTAGGGCTATTTTATTCAGTCGGACTATGAAGAGCAAAATATTGTCACGAATGATAAATGATGAGGCGGCGAATAACTGAAGAAACTAAACGTTTAATGGGGCGAACTTGTTCCCAAAACAAAATAGAGAAAGGCTAGCGTCGCAGGCGTCGATGTCGGCGAAACAGCAGGACCGACCGCTGGGGCGAGACTGACTCCGGACCGCCACTCGGAGCACCTTTTGTACCCCCGTAGGTTTCTGGAACATTCGGCGTAGAAAGTTCGGCGCGTAGAACATTCGTAAGTCGATCAGACGACAAAATTCTCGAACTTACCAGATTGTCAAGTTGAAAGAACAAATAAAAGAGAAGTCCGCTTTTTGGTATCGAACCCGGAGCCTCCACGCGAGAACCAAGCGCGGTAACCATTCGGCCACGCGCTCGCTGGGCAACGCGCGTGGCAATATCACTGATAGATGTTACAAAACATTTCTGGGACAACAAGAAAGGGATCACTTTAGCTATTGGGGAGGAAATCAGACCGTGGTGCCCCAAGCGGTTAACTTTAGAACTAGGTGGATAACAAATACAATGGCTCAGCGCTCGGCTGACTTAACCGAACGTGGCGTCAGCGTTCGGCTGGAGTTCGTGTTCTCCGGTGATGGGGAGGAGGGGCTCTTTTGTTACCACTCCGGCCTGCATGAACAATGCAGCATTTACGGTTCCCAGCTCAGCACAAAAGCCCAAGTGGGTCAAGCTCGCATCCTCTGACGACTGCTTTCGGGGGAGATCCGGCACTTAACCTCACTTCACTAATTGTTGGTATTTTTTCATCACACTGTGCCCCGCGCTCTATTAAAAAAGATGACACGAACATGCCCACAAGGCCTGTGGGCATGTGCACAGGCCTTGTGTTGGGTAAACACCGAGGTGTGGGATGACAAACGGGTCAAAGCGCTTAGCCAATAGTGGCATCGCTGAATATCACATCCTGCGGCGCACCTTGGACGCATCGTTTAACTACAATCCACATTCCCTATACGGGGAGTTCACTATAAACGAACTTGGGGCACGGATATGAGTGAATGGATAACAAAAAGAACCCACATAATAGCCACGGCAGTGGTCGCACCTTCTTCAAGCAGGTTGCGTCCAGAAAAGCACTCAACGTTCGGGGACACTTTGTTAGCATTTTGAGAGGTCATCCAGCTCCTAGTTCGTTTCCTGTACTGTTCTCTGCTTATCAATGTTCGTTTACAGACAGCGTTCGCGAGAGCAATAAGTGCCGGACTGACAACACAAAAAAAAACCTTGACGTTTTGCCTTAGCGGGGTCAAATATACAAAAAGCAAAACAACAATGTCTACTTTTTTGTGTGTGTCCACATTTCATTTTCTTCTATTTGTTATTTTCTTGACACTCAAGTCTGCATTGTTCTCGCAGGTCGTTTCCCGGTCTGCTTGCACCTCAGGATGGCATCTTTAGTTCCGTAAAACCACACCTTTTGTTTGAGGATTTTTTGGGGGGAAACTGTATAGAAACAAAAGGTACCTTTGGGAAAGCGAGGGGAGAACCTTCATTGTACGAACTTTGGGCTGAAATATGAGTCACAGTCGGCAAAAAAGCGATACTTTCACGAGCTCAGTTAAAGTCACCATTGCTAATCGGAGCTAGCAACAGGATTCGGTTGCACGAAAGAATGTTCACGTTTGCTCGTGCCACGCCCACGCCACTTCATACCGAAAAACTCGGAAAATGGCGGAATGTCAAAAATGTATTTAAGATAATGAGTACAAGATACTCGGAATTGTAATTAAAATAGAGTATTAAATACTCTCCATCAAAGGTATTTGCAAGATACCAAGATACTCCAAAAAGTATTTAAGATACAGTATCTTGAGTAGAGTATTTGAGATAGGCACAAGTCTGAGCCAAAGTTCTCCGCAGTTAGGTCATGCCTCTCCCCCCTTCCGGAGCGCACGAACCCACACGCACACACACACGTCCCGTTGACGTCACAGACGCGTTGAGACTCGTTTCGGGCAGGCCCCGACAGGCGGACGACTGTCCTGGACAGATCGTGACTCGTTTCCGCAGCGTTGAAACTCGGAAGAAGGTCGCCGAAGGTTCCATTCTTAATACGCTGTACGTTTTGCAAATAAGCAATACCAAACACGCATGCCGTAAAGCGACCGTCATCTCCGAAGGCGAGTTCCATCTGCGGAGTATTTGGCGTATTGTTTTCTAGCAAACGACATACCTAGCTCTTCATCCGAATAGGCGCGCACAACGTCTTCGACGTAACACCATATCTTGGGCCTCTTCGCTGGCAAGGCGTATGAGTCGGCAAAGACTTCGCCGAGAACGGCTGCCTCGTCGTCACTCGAGCTGGAGCTAAGCTGGTATCTTCGTCGCTTTCGCTGATTTCGCTGCTACTGCGTTTTATTAGAACTCCTGAAATCAACTGCAACGATGTCATCGCCGCAGTATGCTCGGGCCAGTCGGTCATGACAAAAAGAACGAAGGCAAGCACAGCAAGAGAGCCCACCCAGCAATCGAAACAAAAAAGCAGCGAAACTCCTTCATTCCCCCGCGGCAACGTTGATAACGAAACTGAAATGTTGCGAATGGCTACAGATCGTACTCCCCCGAAAAATTGACCGCATCTCCACGTGGTGAATGATGTTGCTTGGGGCGAAGCTCTGGTGGTGCTTGTCTGCGTAGACGCCGAGCCGCAGCATGCCGAGCCTTTTCATTCATGTCAGTAGGAGAATGTGTGGTTTTCTTCTTTCTCTTTTTTTTAAGCAGACAGATGGGATGGCATCTCAGAACTCCCTACTCTTTTGTTTCTTCTTTTTCTTCGAGCCTTTTCATTCATGTCAGTAGGAGAATGTGTGGTTTTCTTCTTTTTCTTTTTTTTTCTTCTTTTTCTTTTTTCATAATTTTTTTCATCTATTTTTTTCAAATTCTTTTTTGCCCTACACGAGCACGTGAGCATGTGCTCACGTGCTCGTGAGCACGTGATCTCACGAGCAAAAGCACGAGCACCCGATGCCGGCCTACGGCGGACAACGGACGGCGGACGGACATGGCCAGCCCCTAAGGAGCTTCGCCCCTAAAAGGCTGCGCGGAGAACTACTCCGGGTCCGAGTGGTCTGTCCAATCAAGACACAGTTTGGGCGGCACATTCGTTTCTTACATCTTTCTGCATGTTCATAATCGAAACATCACGTGCACCTATTTTCAACCAGAAATGGTTACTACATTTAACTCTTACGCGCTTATTAAAACGAGATCTGCTTCTCGCTACCACTGCTATTTAGCAAGGGAGGAGAGTGGCATGGTTTCGGTTTCGATCGACACGTCGACAAGAGATTATACAGAGAGCGTGGACTACTAACGGCCGTGATCTCACGTTTTCTGATCTCGAGAGCATCATTTTTGGTCTCTAAACTAACCTAAATGGCCAGACCTCGAAGCTATAGCACAAGCCCGAGACGTAAAGCTTGTCTACCCACGTGCTTGTTGTATTTTTGTACACGATCGAGCCTTTCGGTTAGCGTTTCGAGATATACGTGAACGAGCCAGTGCTGGGAATCTCCACGCTGCGTAGCCCGGGTATCTTGCTTGTGTACGTGTCAACAAGCTGTAACGACCAATAAGTTTGCATACATCGAGCTCGCACCTTTACAGATGGTACGAAAGTTTTTTGTCTTGCGCGTCCATAAACGAAATATAATTTTTTGCAACTACTGTTTTTCTTAATACGCCTGATTACATGAGGTGAAACTTGGAGGCGCCATTGAAAAGCTCAATTTGAACAAACTTCTTATCGCTTATCTGTACTGACCCGCAGCACTGCACGAAGCTAAGCCCCACCCGCTTGGATTCCACTAATATTCAACATCGCGTGTGCACATAAAGTTATTCTGCAGTCACATAGGCACATTCCCACATACAAACCGTTTTAAGAAAGCAAAAGTCGAGCAATTGTGTGAAGAATGTCGCGCCGTTCGCCGGAAATGCGCCGGACGGGCGTGCACCTCTGCGGTGTGCCAAAGGAACGAAATTATTCAAAGCGCATTTGACGGTTGCTAATGGCCGTAATATTCATGTGTTTGCTTTCTTCCTGACCGAGTATGCCGAGATAATTTCAGACACACCGTTCAGACACAGATCTTGGGCGTCAGTAAAAGCTCGTCCAAAAAGGCTTAGCGAGGAGTAGGAGACGCTTGTTAGAGCCTTCGTCGTAGCTAGCCGACCTCATCGTTTGCGAAAGCCTAATCTCCTATCAGCGTAAACTTTGAGTGGGCGATATATGATGACACGAAGAAGACATTATAGTAATTTTTGTGCAGTAGTGGTCGAATTTATTGTGTTTCCTTAAACGTTCATGCGTCAACACTGGGCTCAACTTTGATACTCCGGTGAGGATGCGGCTTGCTTTTCGCCCAATGAAGCAAGCAAGAAGCAGACATTTGAAAACAAAATACACCTTTTTCGTTTAGCCTCGCACCCAGCCACGTCGTCCCCATATCCGGTATGCGTTCCGATAAAAAAGCAAGAGATTACAACCCTGAACAAGTAAAAAAAGTATAGAAGGGTCATAACAAGAACGATTCACGGTTGCGATTAAAATGTTAACACAGTCTACTGTCGAGGGGAGAAGAAAGCGACGTTTTCACGCATATCGGAAGTGCCAGAATTGAAGATGGCGGCGCCCCCGTAGAAAAGGTGTATACGTGTAAGGCTCAAGGTGACCAAATTTCAGTTGTAGTTCACTGGTACTAGACGGGATTTTTGAAATATAGCTCGAAGATGCACTCGTGGGTGAGGTGACTAAGCCACGTCTTACTACGTTTGTACACGCACGCACAATATCCGGTGATTTGGGAACCAAGGAAATTGCCCCAGTTTTCGTTTTGTATCGTTGGAGAATGAATGTATTGTACATTCGTGAAATGTCAGATAATCGAAAACGCAAGCAGCGCATTCGGTCATGGCGTGATAGCATGAAAGAAGCTGCTCAATCGAAACCGAAACTGAGTGGCCAACTAGTTCCCAGAGTGCACATCGTCGAAACGTCGTGTATTCCTTCTGTCCGCGTCTTCATTTTATTTTTATTTTTTTTTAAGTAGCACAACAGCACAATGAGCACAATTGTATATTTGCGACTTCGTTTTTAGACTAGAACAGACCTCATCCAGCATCCAGACTAGGGATGCCGCGAACTTTTTTCGAATCGAAGTTTCGATGATCGAATCAAGCGATTCGAAAGGTTCGAAAGATTTCGCATTTTCGAATTTTCTATATCGTAAAATTCGACGGAAGTCGAATTTTCGAACTTTTTAAGCTAAGAAGTTCGACGCTTTTCGAACCGTCGAACTTATTACGCTAAAATATTCGATCCTTTTCGAACTTTCGAACTTATCACACTGCAAAATTCGATGCTTGTCGAACTTCCGAACTTGACTGACCAAAAAATCGATGATTTTCGAACTTTCGAATTTCTTGCACTAAAAAGTTCGAAGCTGTTCGAACTTTCGAATTTCCTATGCTAAGGAAATCGATAATTTTCGAACTTTCGAACTTATTTATCAATAGAAATCGAAAAGTTTCGAACTTTCGGATCCTGAAAAGTCAGAAGTTCGACGAACTTCGAACTTTTAGGGTAAAAGTTCGACGTTCGTCGAACTTCGAAAGACCGGCGGACGGTTTCTTTTGAATTCAAGTAGTGAGGTACATTCGTAATTTTTTTCTCGAACTTTTACATGCGGTGTTCCGTTCTTTACGAAAGACAATGCCGTTTATTTCAATGTTCTGGCATGCTTAGTTTTAAAGAAATAAATTCCCGAAGGAGCGAGGAAGGACGACGGGTTTTTGACGATTATCGTTTATGCCAGATTTGAAGCGCGATGTAGCCGAAGCTATTTATGGTAGAGATGTTAAACTTTTTAAGAATGATCTATGTATAGCCTAGATAAGTGTCGTTTTAAGATATGACTATTGTTATTCAAGGTGAGTTTCGAAGAAATGTCCAAACATGTATCTACATGCAATTATGCCCTAAACTTGGTATTTATTTTCGTCTAAGTTGTTTGAGGTATCGCATTTAAATTAACACCACAGACAGTACATATCATTGCCATCTGCAGAATACAAAATAATGTATTTATTGTTTTTTCACGTTAAGGAATAAATTAACTCATGGGAGAAGATTTCTAATATTGTGCAAGTTCAGCACGTCATTAAAAGAAAACATTCTTTTTTTTTCGCTTCACGTTCCTGGGACGTGTTTCTTTTAGCCTGTACACATTTTGGTAGGAGAAAGTTGTTTCGAAGTTCTGAACCTCTGAATATGCAAGAATACAACACATCCGGCGAGTTTTTGATAGTTTTTTTCTTTCTCCAGCTTTTTATCCCCGCATTTATTAATTTTTTTTTCCCATTGGCACAGTTATTTAGGTCGTAATGCCATAGCTTTGAACTTCCGAACCACTAAGCATGTGACGAGTAGTGCCTTCTGACAACGAGTTTCTAACAATAACCATCTACGCGATCTTTTATGCAGTGAAGAGCGACAGTATATACTATACATAGGCATAAATAATTTCAGATTAAAATAAGCTCGACCACGCCCTCTTTCCCCGTATTGTTTTCTTTAACAGTCCGAAATATCTGGAAGGGGGGAAGGGGGGCTGAGGCCCCCCTCTTCCCTCCCCTGTTTTTCCTCTTCGGACGCCACTTGTATGGCAGAACGCTCCTCGACCTCGAGTTGTGTCGGCTTCTGTGCTTTTTGCGAGGCGATTCCTCCGTCCCAGAAAATAAACCTCCAGGACAATTACAAATTTAACTTACTATATGCCAGCGTCACTCGGGCGGCGTTCGATCGGATTACTACCAGCGTGCAAGGGGTGGGGAGGTAGTTTGCCAGGTCGCTTCAAGGTTTTTCTGAGCCTCAACCTCCTGCCCGCCCCTGGCCATTTCGAACTGGATGAGTATCGTAAAACAGTGTGTTCGTGTGATCACTACCGCGTGATGCACGTTAAAGAACCCCCCCCCCCTCCCCCCCGGGCTGGCGGTCACAATTACTGATCTATGGTCACACGTCACTCTGCACTGGCAACTATTCCAGCACATCCGGGACACTTGTCGTCTCATTTAATTGCCTGACCAACTTCGCAGAGCCTAGGTATCACACCCTAACTTTTCTAAACTTGATTTCGTGAAAACCAGTGAGTCGTGAAAACGTTATTTGAAACTGAAACTGTGGAGGAACTTGAAAACTGGACTTCGAACTTTGAAAACTTGGACTTAAAAAAAAATTCAAAATCTTCGAAGTTTTTTTTTTCGAATTCAGCGTTGAAAGAGAATCGAAACTTTCGACCTTTCCGAACTTTATGCAGAAAGAAATTCGAAATCTTCGAATTGTTCGAACTTCATGTCTATAAAAATTCGAAGCGTTCGAATTTTTCGAATTTTATTTCCAAAGAATTTCGAAATCTTCGACCTTTTCGAACTTCAGATCTTAAGAAATTCAGATTTTTCGAATATCTCGAATTTGAAGTTAGGAAAGTTCGAAATCTTCGAATTTATCGAACCTCAAGTAAAAAAATATTCGAAATATTCGAACCCGAAATTTTAGAAACCGTGAAAGCTTCGAACTTTTCGAATTCGAAACTCTACTGTGATCGAAAGTTGCGAATTTTTCGAATTCGAACTTCGGTCGGTACAAAAATATCGAAATTTTTCGAAATCGAACCTCAGTTCGCTTCGCAAATATCGAAACCTTTCGAAATCGAACCTAGGGTGGTTCGCGACATCCCTAATCCAGACAGCCGCTGATAGACATTGCTAAAAAGCCGATCCAGCATACAATCCAAAGCCGGACAAACAAAAATGGCGACCGAGACATCGTATGCGTCGGCTTAGCGTTGGCGTGGTTCGCGGCATGGTTCAGGTACGGTGGCTCCAGGGTTAAAACATTGTATGTGACCGTGGTGGCGAGTGAAAGCGCTGCATGTAAATCTATGCGGGGTAGATATCGCTCGAAGTTACCCGCCCGTGCTTTGATTTTGATGTTCGTGTTCTGTCGGTTTGGTCGTACGTAGGCCTAGTGAACCAACTTCCGCTCAACAACGCCGGTAAGCACCATGCTGGTGGTTGACTCGTAGATCCTTCGCTGTATCCCAACGATCGTTTCGTCGGCATGTCCCGCGAGACGGAGTAGCCGTCAAGTAAGAGAAAGTACGAGCAGTGTGAGCAGCAGGAAAGGGATGCGGCCGCGGATTATTTCATAGCGGCGAGCGACGGCACTTTTCTACCGTTTACGTTCGCGCACGTTTTTGCATCGGCTTTTGGCCGTTCGTGGTGTAGATGCCCTTTGCCTTTCGTTGCATCGCGCCGTTTCCACGCTTCGAGCGCACCTTCGGGGCTCCCGGCTGAGTCGCGCCGGGAGCCCGGCGAGACAGCGATCGGTCGGCGGCGGCCTCCGTGTGTTGTTGTTGTAAGCGTTAAGTGAAATTAGGGGGAGGCGGGGGGGGGGGGGGATAGAGTCATCGTGTACGCGCGCTAGGCGCATTTCTCACTGAGTCTTCGGGTAGGGTGAGGGGAGAAAAGCGGGGGTGAGTGGGGGAGAAGGTAGAAATAGAAGGAGTCGGGCGTCGGGGGCGTCGTCCCACCGTCCAGCTAGCTCGTCGACCCATCGTCGCGCTTAATCCGTGAGAGAGAGGGGTGGGGGGGGGGGGAGAGGAGAGGATAGGAATGGGGGGTTCCAGCACTGGTCGCTGGCATCACGCGGTGTCCGGAGATCAAGGCGGTCTCCGGGGGCGACCGCGCCGTGTAGGAGGAGTCATGCAAGCTCGCCGAGACGCCGCTGCCGGGGCATCGGTTTGTGCCGTCCGCGAGACGCTTGTCCGTTATTAGAGCGCAGCTCTTAGGCGCCCATTTCCGGCTTGAGCGGCATCGGCGTAACCGCGCGTTGCATGCAACTCAGGTTGCATGCAACTTGCATCGAATGCAACCTGGGTTGCACGTGCCCCGGGTTGCATGCAACTTGCATCGAATGCAACAGAGTTGCACGTGACCCCCCCCCCCCCCCCCGAGGTCACGTGACCCCCGTGAGGGGACGAGGAGAAGGAAGGATGAGGAGGAGGTGAAGGAGAAGGAGGGGGTGGAGGAGGGGGTGGAGGAGGAGGATGAGGGGAAGAGAGGAGGAGGAGTAGCAGGCAGGATCACAAGGGAGGAGAAGGGGTACACCCTCCCCTCAGTACCCTTCCCTCCTCCTCCTCAAGAGCTGCGCTCCAATTCGGCGTTTCAGGGAGTTGTAAACGGCTTTCTTTTTTTTTTTATTTATCCTTGCATCAGGGTTTAGATTATGACGGTAACCTTGCACTGTTTACCATACTTCGCAAAGTCGTAACAATTTTTCTACAGGCGGCTCCTAGAGCCGCTCGTCAAATTTTGCGGCGTGCAATACAACTTTTTTTTTTTTTTTTTTTTTTTTACAACGCGACATTTTTTTGCATTATAAATTAGCGGCATATCGAAACTTTCTGCTCGTAGCGCAGTCGCACCAATGCTGAAAAATTCCGCACGTACTGGCTAAATGTCATCATCGTAAGCTCGGCTCGTTTTCCAAGTTCACTTCAAACAAAAACTAGGTACCTTCGATGAAAATACGGTGTATGTCCAGGCAGTTAGCGGCATCCTACGCCTTGGTAAGCGCATCTGCGCGTTGTGAAGTCCACCACCAGCATGGTACAGGGCCGCGTCCTTAACTAACGTGTCGTCATGTGCAAATAATGTATACTCCGTTTGCCCCTAAGCTGAGACTAGTATCTCCGCCTTCAGCGCGAGCTCGCTGGCGTCTGCAGTTCTTTGGTTGCGCGTGCCTGCGCGTTCGCACTTGTGTTAGCAAGGGCAGAAAGCTCGCGTTGAAGGCGGAACTTCTAGATGAACGGAGTATAGTCGAAACGCCATTGCCATTGCTTGAAAATCTGGATGTAAATAAGCTACTCGCGCTAAACCTCGGTATCACGAAACCGTTGCCAGTAAAAAGCTACAAAGCATGGTGTAAACAGACCCTTACACGCAATGAGCACCGTTTGTTTCTCTTTTACCGCTGCGGAATGCGACGTTGTCGTGTTTCATTGTGGCCGTGCATGGGGATATAGCCATGGAGTTATTATAATGTACGCTAAAGGTTGCGAAGACGGTACAGTGTGAAGTATCTTGAGTGAACATCATGTCTGACCACGCCTTTCATTCTAGTGAGGAGGAGTACCATTCATTGAAGAGAATGACGAAATAACGGTGGCGCCCGTCCCTCTGTTGTGGTTCCACGTGAGTATGAAACAACGGCGTGAGGCCAAGCAAAATGTCTGGGGCGGACATCTTGTCTCGTGTGCGAGCGGGCCAAGCACCAGACCCTGACTGGCCTTCGTTCAGAGCATCGAGTTTGCAGAAATGCAGTAAGTATTATTTTGTGTTGTTCCTTTTCATCTAAACTCCTGATGATGTGCTAGCACACGTTTTTGATCTGCCCTCTGTTAGCATGCTTGACCACATTAGCTTGCCTGCAGTTGCTCAATTTAGCTAGCTCCATAATCTTCGTAGTGACACATGCACATTTACAGTAGTGACCGAGTCCTTCAATACGCTACTGGTCAGAACTTTCTAGTAATGCTGTGGGAAAGCATTGCATGCTGCCAAGAACGGCCGTGGTGCTGTCCTACTCTGGAGAGGTTCGACGGCAGCTTAGAGGCTTGTTTTTATCTGCAGCAAGTTCGCTTCGGCGCCGGTGCTGTGCAGCTTGTGTTTGTACCTTGAAATAGTTAGCTGTGTTTGTACCTTGAAATTTGGTGTTTGGTGAGATTGAGATCTCGGCAGGCTTGTACTGAAGGAGCCGACATTTCTTTAACAGACACGACGCCTGCTAACGTGAGTAAAGAGGGAGGGTTTGTCTGCCCCAGAGTGCCATTTTGCTGCGGGAAACAAGACGCCGTCGCGTCGTCTGCTACCAGAACCGAAGAAAGGTGGATCATATGTTACGCACTGTATGCTGCGAGTGAAATGATAGAAAACAAAGTTGCATTGGGAACTTCTGCTATTTAACAAGGGACGCAATTGACGACCCGTGCTTCACTTTGGAAGTGCCGATTCATTCTAAAGCGTTATATGCCTAGGCGCAAGGTATCATGTGACCACAAGCAGCCGCTTGCAGCCCGAGTTTCGTTTTCTATCCCAGGGCAAGTGTTCTTTACGGGATTCTCTCTCATTCTTAGACGTTTGATAGTTAAACAAAAGGCTGTCCTGAAAGCCCAGGAAATGGCAGTTCCAACAAGGGTACAGGCACCAGGCTAGGCCTAATAGCCACGGACCTATATATCAGATTTTTAAACTGGTGCTTATCGCAGCCAAGCGCAGTGCGTCCCGCGTGCGTCGCCGACAAATCAATATCGTTTTTATGTGCTTTGATTGTCAAAAAACATCATAAAACTTTGTGGGAGTATTCATAATTGACCATACAAGCCAAAACTATGAAGTTCCGAAATTTGGGGCCGTGTCTCCCTTTCAGAAAGGTTATTTGATTAACACAACTGTTTTTTTATTAAATTTATGAATATTGCGTACCAATTATAACGTCTCCTAAATTTTTACAAAAATTTGAACACTCTCACTGTGTCTGGCAACCGTTCCAAAGCTACTCAAACCCATCCGAAACACCTGAAGGTTCGGGCGTTCTTCTGAAACTTCCCGAAACCCAAGTTTCTAAAAAAGTTTCCTTCTCATCATCATGTGCATAATGTTGATCAGCAATATGGGTAATGCTTTCTTATGCCTTGCTTATCTTGCAGCCTTCGACGCTCAGCTGCTAAGGTCGTGATAGACCTGCACATCCAGAATGGGCACCTACAGCAGCAGAACAGGAAACTGCAAGTCTGTTGGGCAGGTGCTCAGGCACGTGGTGTCTATCAAGCACCAGGGAGAGCAGGCGAGGCCCGGGGAACAGGCGAGGCCCGGGGAACAGGCGACACCCCAGGAACTGGCCAGGCCTGAACTACCGGAGCTGTTCCTGATGCCTCTCAGCAACATGGAACAGTTTTGTGCTGCAGATGCGCAGCTGAAGGACTTCACCAACAGGGCACTGCCGGTATTTATGTGTCGTCTTTTTCACAATATTGACGGGTATAAGGCTGCGATTCTTACTTTGTGGATTAACTTGGTTTATCTGAAGATTTGTGCAAATGGGGTTGAAATGTGGACTGAAGCCTTTTACTCTAATATTTCAAATGGACGCCCACCCAAACTGTGTTTTAAGGACAGTCGGTGGCAAATTAAAAATGAGTAAGATGCCCCACCTTCATTACGGGCCGTCTGTTATTTATAACAGCAGAGTGCACGCACAGCCAATGCACGATGGAAGGCTATTTATTGTAAGGGACATCCTTAAACTGAACCCCGCGATAGAATTGTGTCAAGGTGATTCAACGCCAGTTGCACGTTTCGCAAGTCAGCTTTAGTAGCCTGCGTATAGTTTCTGCAATTGTTAACTGCGTTTCATAGAGGCTACTGAAGGGAGAAATGCTGGACGGTGGCCACCAAAATTTAAGTGTTTGTGCGTCATTACATTTTTTAACAGTTTTTTCCACCCGAGGGTCGTGTAGACAAGAGGCCTTCATGTGCATCCTCATTGAACGGCATTTTAATTCTTTTTCACCCGCCACTTGAAAATTTTTAAGTAAAACATTTCACAACGGGGGAAGTGAAATCGCCCAACACATTTGCCTTTTGGTGCTTACAAAATGTCGGCCTGCAAATAATCGTAAATCATGCTGATTTCCTACGACACCTCTGCCCGTTTTATACTTAGAAGTTAAATTCCGCACCTGCAACAACTCTCGCTGTGAGTATGTGTGCGGAGCACGCACAAACCCGCCTGCGTGCTTTTTGTGTTTAACGCTTGCTTGGCAGAAGGATCGAGATGCTGTAGTATATATTGGGCTTCTTTTGGTTTTATTCCTGTTCTCACTTGAGGCTATAGTCAAGAGATATATATATTTAAGGCGATAAATTCATTTGTGCTTTTGGCATCTGCTACAGAAGTAAAGGTACATGCTTGAAAATAACTTTTAGCCTGGTCCAAAATCCGTTTTGAGCGTGCCCACCATATGCGTATGCCCAAACAAATTTGTAAAGGGTTGCCGGATAAATTTTAATTAATTCCATCTTTACTTTACATAAGTAGTGCATTTCCAAAATGAGATGTTAACCTGTCCTAACCAAAGGTCACCCTATGAGAGCAAATAAATTTTCCAAGGTGAAAGAGTAACTGTCATTGCATCCGCCACTTCATTCAGGGGTGTGACTGCATGCGTAGCTGTGTCTCCAGGCATAGCATACGGTAGTCACACAAGGGATTATTACATGTGGCGGGCTTGAGCTGAGTAAGTTGGTTCATTGGCCTACAGGGCCACCACTGAGTGAGCACTAAACAAAATATGGAAAGAAAACTACTCACACTGTGCTGCTGTTGCCATTTTGTGTGACTATGCAGACGGTTTTGGTCAATTCCTGCTTTTTATGCTTTTTTTTAATTCCAGTCTTCGTAAAGTCGTAAAATAGGCAATAAATCTGCAGGGTGACTAGTTGGCAGACTAAGCTTTAACAAATTCAAGATGCGCAGGGTCTTGAATGCACTGTTTTGAGAACCACATACATTATTAAAATTACTGAGTGGATGCTGATGAGCAAAGATGATCCATCAAAACGTTTGCACAATTTGAATGATGCAACGAATGTGACTGACTAATGAGATTTAGCGGAGTATGGAGCGAAATATTTTAATCTTTCTGATTTCGTCTACGACAGGTAGATTTGCCATATATTCAAACATTTTTTATTCTCTCTCCAGTAAATATTGTAACATTTTGATGCATGTATAGTGTGGCTTGCTTCATTTACCTGGGCATTCACATTCTCTTACTTGAGACATGTTCATACCATTGTATCTGCAAGTCAATAACTTTATTGACATGTTGAGAACACGTTTTGTCTTTCTAGGAGGAGCAGCTCGTGTCTCTAGTAGACAGCAAGAACCTGCGAAAGGTGGTGCGAGAGATGGTGGGACCCCTTTTCTCAAAGCAAGTCCATGAGCACTTCTCCCTCCTGGGCTACCGAGGAAAGTCAAGGTTGAAGGACGCCATGATGTGCAAGGTGGTCATCGGTAATGCATATTCATTAGTAGCTATTAAATTGATGGTGTCTCTATTGTAGCTCAATAGACAAGCAAAACGTTTGAAATATGTGGACGATTAAAGGGAAGCTGAAACACTTCTTGAAAAAAAAAAAACAAGTTAGAGGTGACTTCTGGCGTATTTTTGTCCTGTGAATCTGAATATCGCTTTCGTTTTCCCCGAAGGTGTCTCTAGACGCGAGAAAACACGAAAACCCTCAGACGAGTCGTGGCGTCGTACTAGGATCTTTGGGGCGCCAAGCACGTGTCGCTCGTGTGGGCAATGCGTGCAATTGCAAGCTTGCCAGTTGTATTTTTCCACACTGACGCCAGTCGTGACGTCTATTTCTGACCGTTTTAAAAATAGCAAGAGTTCTCGTGCATAGGTTTGACAGGAGCTGAAGATGAGCGAGAGCAGAAATTCAGAAAACTCCCAGCATGACGTCACGCCCCGGGAAGGAGGGGCTTCAGCTGTACTTTAGAAATTAATTTCTCCAGCCTCCGTGCACCAGATTGAAAAAAAAGAACTTTATATTCATGATCCTGGAGGCCAAATTAAGACTATTTTAGTGTTCGTCCTCATATACAGAACAGCTTCAGTTTCCCTTTGTCTTGCAGTATGCAAAATTTAAGTCGTCAGTTCCTGTCGTCTTTTTTTTTTTTAAAATTCGACTTGCCTTCTCTATTATGAATAACTCCTTTGTTAGCCTTCTCGGAACCTTCATACTCAAAAGCAGCGTTTTGAAGTAACTGTGAAAAAAGATTTTGTTGGTCTTGTCTGGTTAGCCTCTTAGTTTCAAGGCTGAAAATTTAATGAAGACCATCTAGAGGCCTTGGTCTGTAGAGTGTCAAGTTGGGGAAGTTTTGCTCTCTTTTTAGCCACTTATCTCTGCGCCCCGCCCCCTCTCGCCCCCCGCTCTGTCTCGCCCCCCATTTCAGATTAATAGGATGTTGCATTAAATAGCCATATGCCTCCATAGAATCTGCACCTTAGCGTGGTAGCCAAACCCAGAATTTCCACCTCTGTAGTGCTCTCTTTCTGTCACCTTTGAATTACAGGCTACGTAAGGGACCTATATTTACACAAAGGAAACGCTCACAAACTGCGGTGTGTGAACAGCACCTTGTGTGTAGCTAGTATGCAAGATATTGGCTTCCCCTATCCCTCAACTAATCTTTGTGATGTGGCAGTTTTCTTTACAGGTGCCATACAAAGTCGCGCTCAAGGGTGCAGCGTGGACGCGATGGAGAAGCGGCTGGCGGGCAGGGAGGCGGGCAGGGGCAATAGAGTTAAAAAGACGGACACTCCACTGGTGGTTTCAACCGGCTTTGACGATGAGGGACACTCTGACTGAGGAGCTAGCTGCTATGGATGCACGAGTCACAATAAAGAACGTCAGGGTAAAAACATTTTGTATGTTCTCTTCTTGTACTACCCAGAATATGCATCTGGGTGACAGATGAATGGGACATGTCGTCTCAACAAGTATACAATAATTGCCATGAGTATACTGTATACATGGAGAAAGTCAATTGTTCACACAGAATTGTTTCTTAAAATTGCACAAATACTAAACTGGCTTGTTTCGGTTCAAGTCCGAAAAACATGTTAAAAACGGTCAGCACCTATAAAAGATATGAAAACCAATAAAATAGTTCGGACCCGCAATTACGCTGGCACTGATCTGTTATTACGCTGGGATAATCCGCAAATGGACTGGCTCTGACCCGGAAACACGCTGGCACACTGATGGTTTCCTACCGTATCACCGGTTCCATGCCGGGGATCTGTGTGGGGAGCTCACTGGGGACATCCCGTATTCCCGGCATCCCGGTTTCTCAATAAGTTCCCGGTACCGGCCGGATTCCGGCAATGGGCCCGGCCAATGTCGTCCCTTGGGGCGTTTCCGGTACTGGCCGGTATCAGTATCCCGGCAGGCCAATACCGCCCCATCCCCAACCCGGCCTGTTGTGCTACTTGGGACCAAGCAGATGAGCGGCAATGCAAGGACAGTTGATTTGGTGACGGTTGTTGTCCAAGGACAGCACCTAATAATTTGCTGCCACCACAAAGCACACAATTTCCAACTTTGAAGGAGAATGTCACTGAATGACTTGAAGAAATAGAATGGTTGGTTGTTCTCAAAAGTGTACACCAAGCATCACCCGACTTCACATTGCCACATGAGACCTACACAAGTTGCAGTGGTCGCGGGATGCAGAAAAAATCGCCATTACGAAATGGAAGTGAAATGGCTTTGATAGCAAAAAACATTGTTGCCGCCTATCAAGTCAATGGTACAGCAAAAGGCACAGCTACGTAAGCAATACATGCCCGAGCTTGCTGCATTGACGAAGAAAACTACCAGAAAAATTTGCGGATTAGAAGAGAGCCCTGCAGCTACAGTGCGTCAGATGTCAGTGGCCGCACATGACGTATGATTACAAGACGCCATCAGTCGGTCAAAGTTGCCACTCGACCAAACTGAACATTGACGTGCCAGGAGCATCACCCGACAACAAGTAGCACAGGTACTACGACTGAACACTTGACACGAGGCTGTCGCAGAGAGATATGTTATGGAATCATTTGCAAAGAACCAATGAAAATAAACATATTTGATACACTAACCAAATAAACACATTTCTGCTCGCCTTTACGCCTTCAGAGACTATACACAAACAATTGTGTTCACCGCACTTGCTGGACCTTTTGAGGCACTCGCATCTCTGACCCCTCAATATTAATTAATGAGACATACCAGACTGCCAGACTGGTTGCAATGGGTGGCACTCGTTCCAATTCTTCTGAGCATGTGGCGCATCCGAAAACCAACTCCAGTGATGTGAAAATGTTGTTTATTAATTTATTCCCTTCAAGGGTCTCTGTAGGCATTGCTTAGAGGATCCATAAAACTACGTGCATGATAATAACATAATACCATCAATATTATTGTTATTGCTGTAACTTGTTATGGCAAAAAGAAACGCACTGTGAGCATCTAGTTTAATAGTATATGTTGATGCATTGTTATATACAGGGTGTTTCATGAAAGGTGGACAAATTCGATATTGGGAAAACTGCGCCTCGCAACAAAAAAAGGCTTGTGGCGATTTGGTCCTGGGCCATGGGCCTATTTAGGAAAATTATTAAAGTCCGGGGTAATTAAGGTGTTAATTATTTTTGTGTAATTAACGTTTCTAATATTGTGTAAAAGTGCATGGTTTCAATTCGAAAATTCCTCAGCATCATCAAAAAACAGTAAATCAACAAATTGCAGAACGATAGAAGGCACGCAAAGCATTTTACGGCTTTCTGAAAAACCGCACAAATTCAACGGGCTTTTCAGTTACGGTTTGCTATCGGAGCGCATCTCGGCCAAGGCGGCACCGCACCCCGTCGAGAAATAGTGCAACCAGCCTCTGCTGCGCCGCGCGATGACAGCGCAGCAGAAGTTGGTTGCACTATTTCTCCACGGGGCGCGGTCCGCCGCGGTGCGGTCGGGGCCAAGATGCGCTCCGATAGCAAACCGAAACTTAAAAATGATGTAAAATGCTTTGCGTGCCTTTTATGGTTCTGAAATTTGTTGATTTAGTGTTTTTTTTATGATACAGCAATTTTCTAATAAAAACCATGCACTTAAACACAATATTAAAAAAGTTAATTACGCAAAAATAATTAACAATCTAATTATCCCGCACTTTAGTAATTTTCCTAAATAGGCACCTGTCCCAGGACCAAAACGACACAAGTCTTTTTTTGTTGCGACGTGTAGTTTTTGGAGTATCGAATTTGTCCACCTTTCGTGAAACACCCTGTAGAAACACACTTCCTATACGTATGACACAATAGACCCTTTGCAATACCCCATCAAGCAACACGACTGTCACCATTTTTTTTTTCAGCGTAAAGCACACGAATGGGCCCCAGTTCACGTCGAACGCTAATGCAGCATTCGAGTCCAATAGGCGCTGAGCCGAGTTCACAGTGATGGCTGACATAACATTCTTGTCGAACAAATGCACGAAGTATGAAGGGCTTGGGTAATTAGAGTAGTAGCTAGTATTGTAATTCGTTTCATTACAATTTGGCAAATGGCGAAGGCTACAGTCTCGGTGAGTTAATATGCACGTTGGAGAGAGGCACATGACAACATATTATCAGAGTGCTCATCTGCACAGATTTGTCTCATTCCTTCCCTGCGTCTATCAGATTAGCTCGAGGGGGCTGAGGCGGTTGCCCTCTTTCAAGTTACGGTGAAACGAAATATAGGCAGCACACACTTTTGGAAAACGTTTATTGAAGAGACTGGAAGGAATGGGAGTCAACATTTTTTCAACAAGACTGCTCTTCGGGCAAGGGATAAACGCAATTATGAGTCCTCTCGTCCAGGTAATTAGAACAAGTAAATAATTTACCGACTGATACAATGCACTCTTGATGAAAACAATTATTGCTGCAATAAATCGTACGAAAGAAAAAAAATCTGCTGTTAATCTTCTATTTCCGAGTTGCATTACATTTAATTAACGAATTGCTGATATGTGTGGTTCTATCTCTGGACCTCTAAAGATTGTGGCTGCATTTTTTTAAGATTCTAGATGTTAGAATGATGGATTACACAACCATCTAAGAGGAGTATGATCATACACATGAAAGTTACTTTGGGCTATTAATACAAATCGGCAGGGTAAAAAGCCTACTAATACTAATTTCTAAGGGACATCGAATGCAACATTTTGTGCGCTGGTCAATCAAAAATGTGAAGACTTGCTGTGTTCCGAGTTCCAAGAGGACAAATACACTGCTTTATGAACATAGGTAATGGACCTTTTGTCCGAATGATTGTTTCGAATGCTTTGTAAGAGTTCGCGTGCACGTCAATTAAGCAAACGCCAGCTTTTCACTTCAAAAAAGTATTGCGATCGAATGTAGAGTCGTCGATTAGCACAAAAAAGTTAAAGATCGCAGGAGCTTTGTCGCTATAAGTTGCTATGATTATTCGGTCACGCAGAGCTGAAACAACTTCCCCTAGACCCTAACGCTACGTACACCTTTCACTTCGATTCTCAGACATTCCAACGTTTAAACGAAGCTAGAAAAATGCGGATATTTTATGCTAGAATTTCTATCGTAAAATGCTTGAATAGTACAAAACGTAAAGAACGCAGGAGCTTCCTCGCAAAAAGTTGCTGTGATTATGCTGTTTCCTAGGGCTGAAAGAAATTCCCCTAGGCTCTACGTCCGACGCATACATTTTGCATCGATCCTCAGACATTCCAACGTTCAAACAAAGCTAAGAGAATGCGAAAATGTCATGCTAAAAGCACTCAAAATTCTATCGATCCTTGAACACATCCGGGAATCCGAGCAGCGGTACGGTGATACGGCTGATGCTGTCTCACATGTGTTAATATGCAGATGATCGAGAGTGATCTTGCGCAAAAAGGGTATAAGGTCTCATTCCTTCATATTTTTCACAATATACCTGCGTCATCGAGCACGAAGAAGCCCGAAGTCGTCGGAAAGCAGCTGCACATCACGGCTACCGCGCACCAACAAACTCGCATCGGCCAGCTCTGGGCGCTGCCATCTTACCGTTGACGTCACGTCTCTTGGGAGGTCACCTGACGAACTTCCGGTTTATCACTCTAAGCCCCTCTACCTCGTTGAGCCGGTTGCACCAAAAACAAAAAATTAGCGAAAATTGGAGCTTAGCTGTAGCTGAGTTTGGGTTTCGTTCTGTTGCACGAAGGTAGCTTATAGCTAAACCTAGCACCAAACCACTCATATCGTAAGTGCTCAACACTGGTGCTTTGCTTTTCTTTTTTATCCCCGTAATTTGGTTAATGGCGGTCGACGCGGCGAACGAAAGTAATTGTAAAAAGTTTTTTTTTAGACTACAACAACGTGAACGTCTCGACAGAATGACATTGCATTGGGCAAGGATGCAAAATATTGTCGTGTGCAGTGTTCACCGACCCCCATTTTCAAGTTAGTTCTAAAGTCTCAGTGCGTCTTAGCTCTGACCGGAAAAGGTACTACGCAACTGCTTGGTTCATGTCAGTCTTCGCGTTCGTTTTTCTGCCAACGGGCCTAATCGTGTGTATTTAGTTGGGCCTATCTGCAAGGTATTGCTATGTACAACCTTGTTTATGTTTGCATACAACGCCCATACGTCATGCCTATCGGCGCGTTGAATAGAGCCAGTGCATGATCTCGGCATCAGCTGATTTTTGCAACTTATGACGTCATCTCAGATTGCAGCGAACGACTGGTTAATTGATACAGCGGAAAATTATTTATTTTTCTCCTTTCTTAGGGCTTTTGGAGAATCATCAGTGAAATCTCTTTGTCTCACCAGTAGAACCTTAGCTTCGGAAAACTGTGTGGTTCTACAGTTGTGACTTTTCTGGTGATCACGCATGGTGGAAATTTTTGGCTTTATAGCTTTTCATCGTGGCGACGACAAATCATAACGACTACGATGCGAGAGTTCTTCAGCACTGTATTGGGTCAAGCTGCGGTGGGTGGTGCAAAGAGATGACCGTTCTCGTCGACCCGATTTGGTGAACAAGTGGGTGTTTTCAAATGTTGTGGTTGAAAAATGCCCGTCGAGCATAAACTAGAAATACACTTTTGATTGGCGCACTTTCGCTAGAAACAAATATTGAAACAGCAGCAAAGAACGTCGCGGCGTCGGTGTGACAGCTGGCTGGAGCGAGGCTGTGAGGGAGAATGAGTCGGGAAGGCCACGCCAGTCTCCTTATCTACTACACTCGGTATGGTGAATATTACACCTGGATTGTTCGAGAGTGAGCTCGGGCGACGCTGACTCGGCAATGTCCATGTTGGCCTCCTTATCTTTTAAAATCGGCGTAAGTGTAAATTCGGATCTTCTCGAAGTACGGAGAAGTACGGAGTTCCTTCTCGGTCATACACGCGGCACGTACTTCGAAGACCGCCGCCGTCTATTTGTTCAACTAGGGAAATGAAAGCATTTCTTTTAGTGAACTCTAGACCTGCCCGTTATCAATAGCGAACTAGCTTCGTGTGTGTTTCTTATCAGCACATAAAAAAAGGCTCTGAGCGACCACTGGATGTTCATAAATTTACAGTCTCTCCCCGTTACAAAAACAAAATATACTTAATTTCATCACCAAAGGGGTTGACACAATCAAGCCATTTCAATGTGTCATTTGCGTGGTTGACAGCACGCACATTCCTATGAAGTCACCGACAGTAGATTACGTTGATATCATTTCCATTATGTGCAATGTGCAGGAAATGTTGGGCCACCAGCTGTTCATCCAAAACATTCCGAAACGGAAACCAGGTCAGTGGATGTCAGCAATTTATTCAACGAATGGGTTTGCAAAGTAAATGTTGAAGCAATTGGGTCTTTGGAGAGTCGTCTTGTCATGGGATATAAAGGCTTCGCTTTTCACAAGACATGATGACACTAGTTGCGCCACTAAGACAACTGCCAAAAGGAAGAAGGGCAAGACCGATATATGCATCTTCATGCCAGTGGTTTCAGACCCTCCTTGAACGGCTGAAGGCTGTGACCATCATATGCATTATGGTTTTGTTCAACATTCGTTCAGCAATGCTGCCATTTTGTAGGCTTAAAGTATATGTGCCTGTGGAAGAACATATTGAAAAAAAAATGACTGAGGCTGCACAGCTACCTTTCAACCACACAGTGCATAACTCAAATCCGTTTGAGGCGGTAACATATATTCTACTTGATATAGAACCGTTATCTCTCCTTGCTGAAAGCAGCAAGTACTGTAGACGCAAGGGACCTTACCTCTCGACCTGACCTCTCGGCGCCTTTTATACCTGCGTTTTCTGGATACTTTCGAAGCTGAATTGTCGAGCTCGTCACTGTCTTAAACTTCATCGGATTCAGGCATGATTCTTGGTTTTCTTGGTCATCTTACCTGCCTACTTTTTATCGATTATGTTATTGCCGTCTTCATTGATGCGGCGAGTAGGGCGCCTTGCTCGCGTTTCGTAAAATTTGGGGCCCCAACGGCTCCTTTATCTGGAAATGCGAGATCAAAAGCGGCTAGCACTCTCAAAATATTCTGCTCTCATCCGTTATAAGACAAACATTCACAGATGCGAAGATTTTAAATCCCCTTGTATTATTTATTTAAAGATTGGAGTTCTGTTTTTTAAAGGTCAGCGTGAAAAGGATCGAATTTGAGAGATTTCATTCTCTTTCAACGAAGAAACAGAAAAAAGCAGCCGCCGGTGCCGACTCACGGCAAAATGTTTGTTTATTCAACGTGATCCCTCTGCACCGACTGTACTCATCTCTCTGAGCGTTCCCTATTTCGCTCTGTCTCTCCCTACGTTCCCTACGCAAATTCAGCGCTTAGCCAGGGGCATGACTGTAAGCCCGAGTTTATGTTGGCAAAAGCGTAATTAAAGTTCGTGCTTTGCCGATATAGGTTCAGGACGTATAAGTCAGCTTAAGAAAGAGTCGTTTTGGGTTAAAGTAAGTAACGTTGGAGCAACAGGCCCTAGGTTTATTTAATTTAAAAGTTACCCCAAAGTGTGATCAAAAGAGTAAACATGGTCGTATTTATGTACAGTGATGTCTCGTTAATATGGACACCTCCGTTCCAGTAAAAAATCGTCCATAATGTGAGTTGTCCATAAAAACGAGACAGAAATGCATGTATTTTCCTAGTTTGTCCCCGAAAGTGGTGTCCATATTGCGGGGTATCCATATTAACGGGGTTCATATTAACGAGCCATGACTGTATAATATTTCAAATCTCCAGCGCTCTCAGGGCAAATATTTTTCGCTGGCAAATTGTATATCCAGAAGATTGACATAAATTATTGCTACTTTATTAAAACATTTATTGGTTTATTATTTATTAATAATCTATAATATATATCTAGAATAGTTACGCAATTATTTTGGCCATTTCTTTGCAAGGCACTTAATACAGGCTTGAGAAGTTCTTTTTCCTTCGACAAATAAGATTATCTCATTTAGTTTCCACTCGTTGAGTTGCAAAATATAGCGTTCTCTGGGTATTTGTTGTTTTTTCAAGTTCGCGTTAAAAATGGCATCCGAAGATTATACTATAAGGATGACAGTTGCCTAAAACGAAAGTGGCAACTAAATCTGTCCCAGCGGACGCTCATACAAACACAATCATGTATCAAACACAGCAATGATCGAGAAGTGTAGGTAATAATGGGACAGTAATTAATAAACAATCGTGGAATTCCCCAACCGAATATAAATTCTGCATGCTTTGTGTGGAAATATTTAGACCGATTACTTTCGTGCCTTTTATCCTGCGCTGTACGAGTAAACAGCGGGAAATCATTAAGATCATAAGTTTTATTTAACACTCTTTAAATATCAAATTAATGGAATTTTATGGGTTTTTTTTTACTGCTAAACAAAAGTCACCCCAATGTGATTATGATAGGGCACAGTTGTGAGCTCCAGTTCTTCGACCATCTGCTGAGGGCGAAAGAATGCCAAAACCTATAGGGTGTCTGAAATACCCAGGATCCTTTTAAAGCCGTAAAAGTCGGCGTCTAAACATAGCAATCGAAGCATTTTGTCAAGGGTGTATTTCACAGTTCGGTTACATTATGCAAAATTGGAAAGCGTTGCTCCCTTTATGTACAAAGGGCCATAAACCTTCCAGGGGTTAATGGCGCACGGCGACGCAACCAACCGAGTTGAGTAACGGAGCGTAGTGCGTGTAACGCATGAATTGATAGATGGCGTAGGGAGCAGCTGCGCAAGGTGTAGCCGATCAGCGAACGAAAGCAGACGACACGCAGACGAGATCCGTCGGCAGTAAGAGCGCCGTTGGCACCGTCGTTATGCAACCGCGTTTTTTTTTGTGTGTGTGTGTGTGATTTAAGATTTTTGTTGTTTCGCGCGTTTGTGTTTGAACCAAAGGTACGTTAAAAAAGATTATGCTCACTTTAATAGATCCCTGTCGTCACGAGCAGTCTCAGTAAGGAGGTACCGCCATCTATCCATACGTGCGCCAAACGAGCCCCGCTAGTCGACTCGGTCGTCTGCGTCACCGTGTGCCGTTGACTCTGGGAAGTTTTTCGGCCCTATCGTTTACAAAAGGGGAGCTACGTTTTAAAATCTGACCAAATAATACCAAGCTGTGAAATTGACTAATGACGAAAAGTTCAAATTGCTACGCGCAGACGCCGATATTTACGGGTCATTTTAGATCGAGACTGGGTATTGTAGACACCCATATATCAAAGTTGGTAGGCAGAATAATTTTAGTGTGCGAGACACCGTGAGTATAGTAGTAATTTAAGGGACATGGATCGTAATATTTTACTTAAAAATATAAATGTTATTTTTATTGCACCGGTGCACCCGTCGCTATCGTGCGCCGTTTTGGGGTCCGGCACAGCAGGATCGGCTTTTCCGAGATGCCGAGCGAGAGGTACGACGTGGAGAAGGCTGTCAGGATACCCGGCGTCATTATGAACGATCCTGCGCCTCGAGGGCGGCGTGCTGGACCGCAAGCATCTCTACGCCGTCAACTTGATTGCGGTAAATCCACTCCTATTACCTAGTCAAAACCAGTACCAATTGTGTAAAAAGAAGAATACATCGTAACGCCCATGCGGTGTGGGTATGCCATTTTATAATTAATAGGTGGTGGCTGTTGGGGTAGAGTGTACCAGAAACGACTTAGTGGTCCCACCGGAGTGCTATTTCTGGAGCTCCGGAAGGTAGAAAAATTATTAAAGCGCGCTACGTGCGAAGTGCCTTGGAACAAAGTCCAGCTTAGCCCTGCGTCGCTGCTAATTTAGCTGGATTTAAAAAGGCTATTATGATAAACTTCGAATGCTATTCGGGGAATTATCATCGATTTGGGTGAAATCGTAGTATCGGCTGGCATTGTCAACTCGACACAAATTAACCTTCTGACGCCCGTCGCTATGCACGTCTGATGCGGCTGAACTATCGTCGTGGGGTTCGCTCGTTTGTTCTGGCTCCTGAGTGTCTGAACCTGAAAGAAAACCAGAAAACAATAAATATGATATTTTGTATTCTGCAGATGGCAATGATATGTACAGTCTCTGGTGTTAACTTAGATGCGATACCTCAAACAATTTAGACGAAAACATTTACCAAGTTTAGGGCTTAATTTCCAGTAGATACATGTTTGGACATTTCTTCGAAACTCCCCTTGATCGAAAATATTCATATCTTAAGACGACACTTACCTAGGCTATAGAGCGATTACTCTTAAAAAGTTTAACATCTCTACCATAAGTAGCTTCGGCTATAACGCGCTTCAAATATGGCACAAACGACAATTGTCAAAAACCCGTCGTGCTTCCTCGCTACTACGGGAATTTATTTCTTCAAATCTTAGCATGTCAGAATATTGAGAAAAAAAAAACGGCATTGTCTTTCGCAAGAAATGCAACACCGCATGTAAAAAGCGAAAACAAATTACGAATTTACGTCACTGCTGGAATCCAAAAGATACCGCCCGCCGGTCTTTCGAAGTTCGACACTAAAAGTTCAAAGTTCGTCAAACTTATGACTTTTCAGGATTAGAAAGTTTGAAAATATTTCGAATTCTTTAGATCAATAAGTTCGGAAGTTCGAAAACTATCGAATTTCTTTGCGTAGGAAGTTCGACAGTTCGAAAAGCTTCGAACTTTTTAGTGCAGAACAATTCTAAATTTCGAAAATCATAAAAAAAAAACAATTTAGTCTATCAAGTTCGAAAGATTGACAAGCATCGAATCTCGCAGCGTAATAAGTCCCAAAGTTTGAAAAGGATCGAACTCTTTAGCGAAATAAGCTCGAAGGTTCGAAAAGCATTGCATTTCTAAACGTGCCAAGTTCGAAATTTCGAAAAGCGTAGAACTTCATAGTTTAACAAGTTCGAAAATTCGACTTCCGTCAACTTTCTCGATATGAAAAGTTCGAAAATTCGAAATCTTTTGAACCTTTCGACCCCCTTGAATCGATCATCGAACCTTAGGTTCAAAAAAAGTTCGCGGCATCCCTAATTTTTACTTTTACAGAATGCATTTTATCAACCGTTTTCTGCGAAAAAGCGTTGCGTTGCAGAGCACGCCCACCTGCGCACTGGTTAAGGAAATATAAAGAATAGAGCTTCGAGCTATATTCCTTATATTGCTTAGACGTCAGGCTTCACGTCAAAGCATAACGCAACAACGGCCTGACGTGCCGTCACAATGCCACGCGAAATGGCGGCGACGCCATGATGTCGACGTCGTCGTCGACGTTAAAAACGGCGTTACACGACATCCAGACGGCGCCGTGGCGTCGACGTTGAGAACAACGTCGACGTCGTTGATGCTCACGACGTCACACGACGTCATAAAGAGGTTTGGCCAAAGGTTATCGACATCCTTTCCGCCATGACGAAACTCGACGTCACAATGACGTCTCGACAACTTCACGACGTCGACGTAATCGTTAACGACGAATGCGTTGCACCGCGTCAAGACTTCATCGTGAACGCGCGTCGACGTTGATGTTGGCGAAGACAACTTAACACGACGGCAAGGCTTCGTCGTGACGTCAAGTCGACGTCGACGACGACGCCTGGACGACGATAACGTGACGTCATAGTGATGTCTGACGCCAGCGTCGGCTTCGACGACAACGTCGACAATTTCCTCGACGCGACGCGGCGTCACGAAAGCGTTACAACTGCGTATTGACGTCGCATAACATCGTCGACGACGGTGACGTTGCGGCGGTCGTATGGTCACCATGTTGTAATGCAAAGTCTCTCCGCCGAAAAGTTGTGCTTTGACATGACGTCTGACGTCAAGATCATAAAAAAACAAAAACAATATTGCCGCGCGCAGGGCCGAGCAAGCAACGCTCGGTCACACGCTTTCTTGTTCTCGAAAGTGCTTATTCATTCTCACCCCGTACGTTCGATGCTCGAACCTTCTAGGCTGAAGTTTCGAGATGCTGAGACACGCTCTACTTCATCTCACCTTAAGTCTAGACGCATCCGATGCTACGTGATGAGGGGACGAATTATACAGCGTCAAAAGCGCACCACCATGGTGTTGCTTCAGATTTCTGTACGTGTTCTACCATCGCTGAACCAATCATAAACAGGAAAAGGTCCAGTGACTTTAGCTTTTGACGCTGCTTGATTTCTCCTATTACATCGTAGCGTAGGCTGCGTCTGAACTAAAGCTGAAACTAAGTAAAGATAAGGAGCTGCGCGGGACATTGTCGAGACCGTCGGGATCTCGCTTGCTGTGACGCCGCCCACCAAATTGCCACAAGCTTTTCTGCTGTCTCGACGCTCGTTGCTTATTTTGTTTGGCAAGAGTTCGCCAATTAAGTCTTTATCTTCTGTTCACTATCCATCCTCTCGTCGCCTTCATCCGCGACAGTATGGCCCCTAAGGGGCTATACTGACCTTGACCTGTGTATCGACCTGTCATACACTCGAGAGCCGTCAAGCGTGGCGGTGAAACTCAAAAGCATTTGTCATAAATATCGGCAAATGAAGCACTTTATGTGACGAAAACTATTTTATCAATCCCTTGTTCAGCTCGATGGTTCTAAAGGTTGGCAACAAATAAATTCCTTGAATCAAAGTTTATGCCACAAAGGGGCGAACTCGTCTCCCACCGTCGCGAACTGAAGCAAGTTGCTACACAGAAAATCCAGGCGAACCAAGCCACTTCGATCGCAGTGCCACCACGTCAACTTTCTACAAGCTGAGCTTCAATTGAAAGCATGAGCGGACCCTGTAGCTCGCCCCACTTAACCGATTCTAGTTCACTCCAGCTGGGAGTTTGTGTGCTCCGACTGCACGAGCGTGCCCTCGACATAGTATGTCATCAATTACACCCTTCTCCCACAGTTCTTCTCTTTTAAAACGTGCATCGTTCCGCCAAAATGGAAGGCAAAAATACCGCCTCAATATTTTTGTTTGAAGGTAGTGGATGCTTGCCATTTTATCTTGCGACCATGAAGATGTGTTGTAATGATGTTAATAGTATCAGACAAAAGAGTTTGAAAGGTTTTTGATTTAAGACTGTTTTGTGAACCATGAGTTGAATATTGAGGTAAATTCATGTCTGTATTGTTCACACATCCTGGGTAGCATGCGTGAAGCCACGGTACCCTCGGTCGGAGCACGACTCCTTTGTGTGGCGCTTCTCTTGGCTCCGCGGCCACAACAAGCAAGGGCGGCTGATGGACAGCGGCAGGCTCTTCCTCGGTGAGAAAACCTGATTCATTTCACAATAATATGGTGGCTGTGCACAACTTGAAGACCAAAGTACCACGGAAACAGTGCTGAATCAAACGTTAACAACTGTGCAAGTCCTGTGTCTATATCTCAGTCACGTCTTTAGAAATATTATCCGAAGCAGGGTATAGCACCAGAAAAACGAAAAATCGAAAAAAACACTATTTTCACTGTTTTTTTGCCGTCCATTTGAATGCGAACACACTTTAATAGTCCCAGTCCTCTAAATGTTCAGGTGACTATGGCTACGGCTTGGAGCTCTGGGTCATCACCCCTATCTCTGGGATACCGTGCGCGACCTCCATTTCTTGCTGCCGGTCTAATAAGGCGCATTACTTGTTCAGGTTCGTTGTGGAGCGCTGCAGTGGGCTGTTTAAAATTAGTCTTGTGTCTGCAAAGGCGCCGTAGCTTGCATTCCCTTCCATCAATAGCCAGCGCCACAATTCAAACGGCACGTGCCGTACTGTACAACGTCTGCCTTGCATCGAGCGAGCCAGAGCCAGATTCCGTCCCTGAAAAGTCAAAGGGAGTCTGAGCCGAGCTTGGATGGTTCTACGCCGAACCCGGAGCGGGCAGAGCCAGAGTCGGTCACAGTCGGACAGGAGAAAGGCTCTGAGTCAAGCCTTGTCGCATGGTTCTTGACCGGCCGCAGCCGTGCCAACCTCGCTGCGCCACACACGTCAGGATGACAGTTCCACCCATTAGGAATGCTTCCGGCATCTAGGAGTTCATCGCCACAACGGTGGTCCTGCCCATCAGGGACACCGTCGGGGAGCCCCTCACCACCCTCCCTCGTTGACGGCGAGCACAAACGCCAACGAAAATTGGGAGCCCCTCGCCACCACAACGAAGGTCCTCTTTCACCAAGGACACCTCGGTTCCCTTGCCGTCAGTGAAGCCCTCCTCGTGGAAGCCGTGAGTGCCCATTTTTCTTCTTGCTCCACAGTCATGGCCGCTATAAGCTCTGCAGTCTCTTCAGCTCCATCATCCTGCACCGTTCATCGCACTGCTACCATGTTACTTGGATAATAAAGTACAGAGATACAAAAAGGGACAGATATCGCTGAGTACAAACTTTGATATTATACATCTTCGTGTGCATTCGCTATCTGATGTTTTTTATTCTTCATGCTGAGAGATATAAATGCAATTTAGGTTGAAATAGCCCTCATTTCAGCAGGACGTAAGTTACCGCAAATATTGCTTTATTGTTGAGCTTGATGGGAGGCACGCTGACGCAGGTTGCTTTCTTTTCTTCGATGTCCATAGTTTCTATTCTATTTCGTGCATGCTGGCTTTTGGTTTTTTCAAGGATGGTTATGCAGCTGAACACTGAATGCATCTAAAGGTGAGACAATGACGTGCAGTAGTTCCCTTAATCAGATGCTGTATGCACTCTTGTTTTATCGATTACGCATCTGCCAGTTTGACCGATGTAACTTTTACCACATGACAGTGAAATGTTATAAACAACCCCTGTGTCACACATTGTGTCTTAAGTTATAAGAAATGTTGCACATTTTCTTCTGGTTGATATTGCAGTTTACTTATTGAATACACCTTGTTTAGCGCAGAACGCACGACCATAATGTTGTGCCTCGCAGCAATCTTTTTTAGTGTGGAGGTTGTGCCATGAATGAAAAGTTCTACTGCAATATTTTAGTTATTTTATCTTTTTGATCTATATTAATCAATTTGTGTTCCAGTTTTTTGAAAATGTTTCCACACAAACATACCAGGACACGTATTGTACACCCGTAATCATGTAGGCGGGACATTGGCTTTTCAATGCTTGGCCCCATACTATGGTGACACTATTTACTTAAGGTTGACACAAGAGCAATTTTGGCAAAACTTCATTTCATGGTTTTTGAATATCAAGACGAAAATGAGAGACAATCTTTGCATGACCTTGGTTCATACTCCCAGCATCAGGGCATCTCTTTAAATTCCAGTGTGAGGTGGATACACTTTATGGACCTATACACAGGTAGTTCATCCGCTGCGTTCACAGACATGTGGTACTGCCTCCGGATATGTGTTGATTGGAGCACGGTGATAGCGGAAACCTTTCCATTTTATGAGCAGATGGCATGAAATGCGTGGGATGATGACCAAGAAGGCTCGGGGGTTTGGTCTGCAAACCTAAAAAGGTCATTGGCTTTTTATTGCAAATAATAGAGAAATACATTTGACCCCATGTAGACCTGTAAATACCTTTTTCTCATTGTTTAATAAACCAGGCATATTGCCATTTTGGGATTGTTTTTCATATGCCCTGTGGTTTGAAGTGTCCTGTTGTTAACATGTGCTCCATTTTGTCTTCTGCGTTATGACTGTACATCAGTGAGGTGTGCCTCTTCATGATAGTATTGGGAATTCTGTCAGTTAGGATCCCTCAAGACACTAAAGAGTGTGTCTTTGTTTCTTTTTGTTTTACGTTTTGTCGCGGTGCCTATTTGAGCACTTTTTGGAAAATAAAAATGTCCGGTGTGTTGGAGACCTTTCGTTGTGTGTCCTTTGTTTACATTCGATATCGGGGTTTATGTTATGTTGCACATTTAGTATGATATTGAAGGTGTTTTAATTATTTTGACATAAAACCGTAACAAAAAAGTAAAATGGTGTGAAAACATGGGTTTCAATATTTTAGTTTCGAAAGTAAATATGACCACTGACTAACATAGCATTAGCTAAACACATGGGCATTCTTAAATCTTAGATGCTATGCAAAGCATTCACCTTTTATTGGAACACGTTTTAAGCACAATACCTCTAGATTTGTTTCGTCACATATCAACTAATATACATGAAAGTCTGCCATATTCAGGGCATCGCTAAATGCAGTTAGACAATCATATAAAATAATCGTAATGAAAAAGTTTTTAACTGAGGTATTCGAGACAAGATAAAAGTAGCTGCTGTTGCCAGTTATGGCTATACTAAGGACTGAAAGAAAGGTGAGCAAGTCGGCAAGCTTGTGAAAAGTGGACATACCTTGACCTGGAACCGGAAAGGAAAAGAAAGGCACGTCTCCGAACCGACACCTATTTTCGGATACGTTTGGGGTGACCCTTTCTTTTAGATATAATGCTTGTCTCTTCACTACCTCAGGTTACGTTATGTCAACCGCAGGTTCCTTGGGTTCGATGGAGCAAGCAGGATCTGGTCCAGGTCGTCTGCTTGCTTTCGCGCCTTCAATACGCGGCGTGACCAGTGACCCGTTCATTCTTAAAGGCTCTGAGCGATGAGCGATTGCTAAACATGTTTCTGTTTTGGCACGTCGACCAATAATGGAATCTCATCAGGAGACTAAAAACGAATATCTCAAGTTAAATATAGTGCTGATTTGTTTTTTATTTTTTATTTAGCGGGATTTGTTTTTAAATGCTTGTTTTACTCAAGGAGCTTAAAAATGTTTTGTGGGAACACCTTATTATACCTTCACTCTTCCTCTTTTCCTTGTTACTTTCCCTTTCCTCGATTTTCCCACCTTAAATCGGTGGCTCACTTTTGGAGCTCCTATATGTCCCTTACTAGTTGAAAGCGGTAGTTGTGTTGTCTCGTCCTACATGTTTTTATCATTTTTATTTAATGAACCCGCACCAACAAGCTCTTAGGTCCGTTAATACAAATGAGTTAATTTTATGATATTCAATGATGCTTAGCACATTTTTTATACAATATGCTTATTTTCACTCATTAAACAGTTATTTAGCTAATTTTAGCTATTTATTAAGGTAATGCTTATGTTGTTTTGCAATCCCTGATATCTACCATGGAAGGCAATGTGTTCCCGTAAAGTGTTCCATTTGTTTCATCAACCGCCATATTTCTAGGGACCTTTTGAAAGCCTTCGCTGACACACCTGGTGTATCCATCTAGTGTTCGGCCCTGAAATGTAAAAACGCGAAGCCTTTTTTATTGTTGTAAATAATTAAAGGCTACAACACAAGATTTGTTGGAACGCCTTAAACAGAAATCGGGTTTAAGAAAAAGATAACATAAAGCCTTTTTGACCTTTTATTGAGTAATGGACCAACTTGCCCAAACCTAAGTTTTAATGTAACATTGAGCACATGTTTTGATGTATTTAGATAATTATATTACCGTTTATAGCGAGGCCAAAAATATAGCAAGACAGCCAGAACTCCTGTTGTACATACATATAAACCAAAATGTTTCTGACTTATCGCTCTATAAAACAAAACAAAAACCCATATATCAGTGCTAGACAATGTCTATTCTATTACATTTCCTATTCCTCTAACATCAATGTTTAAATATACTGTCGCGATTTCCGTCAACGTACACACATATAGGCTCGGATTATTTTGTTAGAATGTGACGTCATTCGCATCAGACAAAATGCGACTCTGCATTCAAGGACATTATTGTTATAGAGATTAAACAAAAGCGTCCTCGACGTATGACAGTTAGACAGTGAACAAATGCAACTTTTTACTTTGTAGGCGTACGTAACAAACTAAAAATGGACCCTTCTTATAGTAAACTTATGCGCACACTTACACTTTATCCCTAGGCCTGTCATCCAACTGCTGCTATTTTCGCAGGGCATGTCCCTCATGAGCAACATTTTCAGCATCCATCTTCGCGCGCATTTAGTCTATTTCGATGCTTCGTTTTATTGTATCAGTAAGCAGTGGCGTACCAACTTGCTTTTCAGAGAGGGGGGGGGGGGGGGGCAAACCAGACTTCCCCCCAAGGGCCGGGGGGCGGTGCCCTTGGTACCCCTAAGCGCCGCCGGCCAGTGTTTGCGCTGCCCAGTGGCGGCTGTTTCAGGGGGGGGGGGGGGGGGGGGCAAAACACATGCCTTGCCCCTCACTCTCAGAAATGGGGGGGGGGGAGGGCAAGCGCCCCCTTTCCCCCCCCCCCCCCCCCGGGTTGGTACTCCCATGTCGGTAAGGTATAAAAAAGCACTGCAAACCGGTACAACGACGCAATGCCGATGTGTTTGTTCTCACGGGTGAAAGCATGTCGGGCAGCCCTCCATTGGTAGTTCGCAGACAACTTCCAAGACGGGGCTCGTTACTCGAAAGACGTCCATTATATTATCCTTCAAAGCTCAGGACAAATTATGCGAATTTCATTGGTAATAACAATTTCGGTGACATGAAAAGGGCGAAGCAGCCACGCATGGTTCTTTTTGGGCCGCAGGCAAAGGAAAGCAAGACACCCTGTCTTTCATGTCGTTGCATAGTTGAACCGTGAGAAAGGGGGCGGGGAATGGGTGGGGATATCATTTCAGCTCACCCAACGTGTCTTCTGCACCACCGATTTCAGTTTCAATCTTCTGGTCCACTCTCACCCAGATTAAAAGAGCCAAAATAAAGGAATAAATCATCTACAATTCATTTTCTATCTAGTGTACGCAGAGCGAGAATGCCATCTTCAACATTACCTCTTCGCTTGTTCGCATTTTATTTTGCAAGGTTGCGCTCTAAAAAATCCCTGCGCGTCTACACATCCGCGAAACACTCAAAGAGCCAATCATTGTGATCGAGGAAATCAGCTCAGCGAATTATGAGGCGTAACATCTGTTTAGACTTCAAAATTAAGTATGCGCTGTAGCATTAAGCAGTGCAAGCATGACGCTTTGCATTGCGTAATGCCACAGCGCAGGCTTAAATTTTAGATCTAAACGAATGTTCCGGCTCATCATTCGCTGAGCTGATTTCCTAGATCGCAATGATTGTTTCTTTGAGTGTTTTGCAGGTAAGTAAACGCGCAGGCATTTCTTAGAGAGTGACGACGTGCTCTTTGTTTTATCACTTCCAATATTTACGTACACGACCTCTTTCAAGACAGACTATATCAACTGGCAGCTTAATAAAACGCAAGGCATGGCTTAAAAGTTTCATACTCGTTGCTTTGCGATTTGTTCTCCGGCGTTTATAACGGTGATTACCGCCATCTCATTGACGGCCAATCTCTAATAAGATTTTACAGACCCAATATGCCCTGTGTTACTTATGCTGATAGCGACAATAGTGGTTCTAATGACAGCCGTTCATTACGTAGATTAGAAAACATAAGAAACCGGTGATCGCTCGTAAGTGCTCAGAGTGAAGCGCAAAGAGCATTTTTTGATTTTGCGTATATACTAGTATGCCATAAATAGGTTTGACAATTGCCATTTTGTTCGGTGACATTACGACAACGTTTCGCACCCTTATATTTTTTTAGAGCGCTAGATCGTAACCTTTCAAAACATCCCCACCTATACATTCGTGTCACAGGTTCGCCACAATATTGGAAAGCCATCAGTTGACAGCGCGCAAATTGGGACTATGTAACTGCTTTCAGAAAGGACTACCACATACCAAGTTCTCATGAACATCGAGCCTTCTTCAATCTTAACAAATTTAACAAAGCTGTAAGGCAAGTAGTGCTACGGCGTTCCAAAAAAATCCGTTATATTTGGACGCATTTTTAGGCTTTAGTTTCTTTGATTGATAAATGTAATTAAATACAAAAGTGCAAGCCCGCTGGACAAGAATGAGAAAATTCGCCATTCGGTTTCTTATCTGACCGTATGTTTCCATCAGCTGCCCTGCAACCACGTGACCGAGGCGCGCAGCTACCTCCTCTCTTCCGTCGTGGGATGGAAGTATTGCGCACATGCTTTGCGCGTCTGGGCCACGGGTCTGTAGGACCGCTTGCGCAAAGATGCGTTCCGTTAGATAATCCAAGTCTAGAAACACATCCAACGTGGGCGTGGTATCGGAACGAAGTGCCTCACATGTTTCTAAATTGAGTTCATCTAGTATTTCTCGACGATGTTCAGCAAGTTTCTAATTAAAACCACACGTTTACTTTCGCTAACTAAAATTTTGATTAGTAAACTTTAATTAATAATTTAGCGTATTAGGTTCGGTGTTGCAATCTACGACGTCGTCCGTGGAGCGCAATTTGTTCTCGTAAAGTCTTTCTTTTTCTCAGCACAACATATTTGCAGGGATTTTTTAATGTACGATGAGTTTACGATAAGGAAAGAGGGACATTTAAGACAAACTGAAACACCGGCGATATACGCGTATATTTGAAGGGCAACTCCGGTCAAAACTCAAAATGAGCTAAATTACTGGTATCGCTGTAGTGACAGAAAATACAACCCCAGCCAAAATATTATGTCCGGGGTACGCCGCATTCTCAACTAATGCCGAATAATAAAAATGCGACCCGCCGCGAGCCGCTGCTTCTTAGCGGGCGTCCAGCGGGTTGCCGATCGCTAAAGCAACCTTGGGCCGTGACGTCGGTATCGTTCTCTTTTTTTCCTCCGGTCCGGGCGTTGCGCGGAGTGCGCCTCTTTGAGCCGCTACCACCGCTACTTCGGCTTGTGATTGGCGTGTTTAGCCGTTGCTTTTATCTGTAGCCCGTGTAGCTTCGGTATAGCCTTTTGTTTATTTGCTTGTGAGGACTCCAAGACTCGTTGTAGCGAGCAACTTGGTGCGCGCAAGACTGCCCAGCTGTTCCTTGAAAGATGCCGAGTACAACTTGAAGTGCTGTGGGCTGCTCAAACAACCCGCTGCGCAACCCGGAGGTGCTTTTTCACAAGCTTCCAACGGACCGGAAATTGGAGAAGGTGTGGGTGAACTCATGTTCGAAGAGTGGACTTTAGATTTCGGCTTTTACGCGCCCAAGGAAAAAAGAACGAAAAACACAGACGTGCACAGCCCGGCACACGTGTGTTCGGGCTCCGCGGCCCACGCCGGAGAGCCTCAAAGCTTTGTGTCTGGGACTGACCCGCAGCGCGAAAGCGAGAGGGCCAACAGTACTGTACGTCTCTGGCAGCGCGGCGTAGAGCAACGCCGCTCCATGCACCAAGCCCCGATGACAATTTAGGCCTAGCGACGAGAACGGAAGACCGCAGGCATGGTGACAGCCGCCGAGTACGGCACCGAACGAGTTCACTCGTTTTCCAGTCGCTAACTTTTGGGTATACAAGCGACGAGTACGGCATAGCGCACGGACGGCGGCGGCCGCCGAGTACGGCACCGAACGAGTTCACGGGTTTTCCAGTCGCTTGCTTTTGGGTATATGCACTAACTCTTGCTACATATGCTGGATAACCACCACGTATACAGAATTAAAACAAAATCAGCTTAGCTTCTATCTTTAGACGGCTAGCGCAACAGAGGTAGGTGCCGCTCGGCCTGCGTACTCGTTGAACGAGAACGATCCTGACGTAGAAAAAATCGTAAGAGTGCAGGCGAGCTGGGAATTGACACGTCGTCCTGTCTATTTTCTGTCTCTTCTACGTTTTGATGTTTCTTCTCTACCCCAGTCTCAGGTTAATTCAACATGGATCCTGACTTCACGTCCACATAGTGGCTGATTTCCAGTGTTGCCGGGGCCTCGAGCGGCTAGTTTCGTTTTTTTTTTTTTTTTGGCCGCGCTCAAAAAAAAACAACAAAAACTCTGAGGCGTCGATACCTTTAAAACTACGCACAATAACGAGAAATACATTAAACCTTGCAATTCAGGGACGCTGACTGCGCTAAAAACA
This sequence comes from Ixodes persulcatus, assembly GCA_013358835.2. Lineage (NCBI taxonomy): Eukaryota > Metazoa > Arthropoda > Arachnida > Ixodida > Ixodidae > Ixodes > Ixodes persulcatus. The sequence goes on from JABSTQ010011593.1 coordinate 490,140, forward strand.
GTCATAATCCCAAAATCGAAAGTATGGACCGGAGTTGCCCTTTAAGGCACAACTCAGCAAAGCTCCCTGTCACGAACCTTTCTTGAGATGTCGTCAACGTTTTGCATCTATGTTTACCTTATTGCTGTGATACAAGAACATAAATTCTCCTGAACAAGCTAATTTCGAACTTAAACCTTTTTTCCTTGTTTTGAAGGAGACATCTATATCAGTGTTGCGGAGTTGCCACTCCGGAATTGGAATGATTCCGGAATCATTCCGCGTTTTCACGACCCCGGAATGGAATGGGAATGGAATGGCGGCAACGTTGAGGGGAATGGAATGGGTGTAGCATTAGATGCCTTTTGCCCGGAATGGAATGGGAATGGAATGGGCCCGGTTCTTTTTTTTTTTTTTAGGGGCTGGGGGGGGGGGGCTACGTTCAGCTAAGCAGAGCAAGTCAGCGAGTCAGTTGCTCAGAAATAAAATGACCAGCGGTAAACTGCTAGCCCGTGTGGAGCCATAACAGACTGTACGCAAAACATGCAATGCAAAAAACAAGCGTCAAAGCAAAGAACAGAGGAAGGTTGGGGGGGGGGGGGGGTGGCGGTGGCGGCTTTCGTGGACGCGCAGACGACGGGCCTCACTGGTGTTACATGAGAGCGAAACAAGAAACCAAGCACCAAGCAAAAGAAACGAAGGAATCGGCAAAGAATGAAACCGCCATGCACGGCTCCTCATCGTCCTTTTTGTCTTCTTATAATGCAATGAAATGCAAAGGCGCAAGCGAGCTGGACAAGAATGATGAAAATAATCCCCTTCCTCCATGGATTATTTTCATCCTTCTTGTCTTGCTTTTCTTTTTTTTTTTTTGCGACGGCGTGGAGAATGCATGCGCGCGCACAGACTGAGATCTGAGAACGGGGGCAACTCATAACTCGCAGAGCTCTGATAACTGGTTGACTCGCGTGCCGCCGAAAGATGATCACTTATTGTGTTCTTATAGTTCGGGGAGCGTTGGTTAGCAGCTGGCCAACCCTGCTGGCGTTCATTCGCGCGCACTCCTTTGAAATGCGAAATGTGGGTTTGCTTCGGCATTAATACAAAGCGAGATTCACTTCTCTCTTCTCTTGCGCTTTGCTCCGACGCTTGTTTTTTTATACTGCATTTTTACGTGTAAGTCCGCCCTTTACTTGGTCTTTGTTCCGATGCTTGTTTTCTGTGTTAAATGTTTTACATTCAAGTGGGTTAGGGTTACAAGCAAGCCAGATGATGCCCGCTCATTTCCTTTGACTTTAGTCTCTACACACCTTGTTTCACCTTGCGGTGGACCGCTTCGGACGTTACGGTCACCCCGGGCAATCCAGCATCGTGAGCTTAGTAAAATCAATGCTTTCTTGAGGCATTTAGTTTTTTTTTTTTGCAATTGTCTATGCATTTGATAATGTCAGCTTTATGCTGCGTATGCCAGCAAAACACAATGTATCTGTCAAGTGCCAGTTTTTACGTTTAGGAATTAGAGGAATGGAATGGAACGATTCAGCCATTCCAGGAGTGGGAATGGGCCTAGTGTCCCCATTCCTAGGAGATGAAAGGAATTGAATTATCGAAAACTCTCATTCCCGGAATGGAATTGGAATGGAATGGGGGTGCCCATTCCGAAAAACTGATCTATATTAGCTCGAGGACCATTTTTTTTTTTAACCAGGACGAATAGCTATTCTTTGTTTTACATTGGGTTTTAGAGCAGTCGATGCTACAATTTGAAGGCGCTAAGATTGCATTGTCACTGTGCCCATCGCCTTTGAGCGTTTCCTAAAGCCGACTAAACCTATCATGCAAACTCAATGCGCAGAGATACATCGCTTTTTCTCATGTTCGAGTGATTTCATTAGCGGGTGAAACCAAACGACCAAAAATGACGAGGGCAGAGATGACGCACTTATATCTCTGCTCAATCGCCTCCGCTGAGTCGTAGGGTCGGCCCCGCTTGAACTTCGTGTGAAGCGAAAGACAGAGTTGTCAGGGACAGCAGCAGAGTAATAGCATCAAAGTAAGGCAACATTTGCCTCAATTTATTATTTGATCCAATAAACTGATTGACAATATTCAACATTTCGCTTAAATGTTTGTTAAGATTGCGATGTTTTTTTTTTTTAATAATTTACGTTGTACAATGCCAAATTAGTATTAGAACTACTTCTTTTCAATGGGAACTAACGCCTCGCCGTAACGCAAGCACTAAGCAAGAAAAAATACATTTTTACAAAGTTTTGTTTGTCTCGTAGAACATAAGAAGTCATACAACGGGGGTAGGGTGTCGTTAACGTCGTTAACGACGTTAACGACACCCTTCCCCTAATGTCGTTAACGTATACAAATTGTAGATAAATAGGGCGACGGAATTTGAGGAGTCTTCAATAAGGGGACACTAAACTCCACAAAACATTATCTTTCTTAAGTGAAACAGGAGACCATGAAAAAACTTTGTTACAAAAAAACAAAACTACCGAATGCAAAGCAAAAATATAATATATTTTGGGAATTCAATGTATCCAAGAGCGATACAAAAACATGCTTCGATTTCGTGTTATCCTTGCGAAATGCACGAATGCCTCATATGCGCCTTTAGGGAAATTGAACTCCACAAAAACGTATTTAAGCTCACTTATGTCGAAAAAGAAACTTCCTTTAAAATTATTTTCTTTGCGCAACGTGTATGTTGTGACACTGTATTATTCAGCAACATGTAAAAGTAAGGGGTGATGGGTAATCGTGCTTTTCTTTCGGCACGTCGACCCGTAATGGCATCACATCGCGAGACTGAAAATGAAACTCTCAGGGTAAATATTTTGCTGTCATGATGTTTATTTATCTTTTGGTGGTAATGTTTATTTTTTTCGTGATGCGTGCCTTACCCAGGGACTTAAAAAAATGTTTGGGACTTCAGTGTTCCTTTAGGCGATTTATGCGAAGCACAATACTTTCCGGCGTGTGCATCGTCCCTCCAGGCAGTCTACCAACGTAGTGCGCGTTTCATGTAAGTTTAAAATATACTGTTTTTTTTATTTTTCATTATAATCGGATGGCAATAAATACAGGGTGTCACAAAAGAAAATTTACACGGTCTTTTTTACCGCAAAAATAAACTAGGCATCGCCGAACGCTCATTCTCCGCCCAAAGGTAGAGCTAGAGGTCACAACCAGCTGCCAAAGTTTCAGCCCGATCCGATAAATTAATCAAAAGTTATAAGTGATTTTCTGAAAATTTTAATGGGAAAGTGGAGTTCATTTTCGCCCGTTTTCGGTTTCTGGTGCCATAGAGCCCCATGTATTGGAAAACTCCGTCGGCCGCCATTTTCCCATTAACATTTTCAGAAAATCACTTGAACTTTTGATTAAGTTATCGGATCGGGCTGAAACTTTGGCATCTGGTTGTGACCTCTAGCGCTACCTTTGGGCGAAGAATGAGCGTTCGGCGATGCCTAGTTTATTTTTGCGGTAAAAAAGACCGTGTAAATTTTCGTTTGTGACACCCTGTATATCTAGAGTCTTGGCGGGAGCCATAGTACCCTCTCGAAACTGTTTTATATATCAGATGCATCAATAACAGGAGGCGAAATGGGAACGTTCACATTATCTTATTGCTCCGAAAAAAAAACAAATAAAACTACGATACGTATTACAAGAAACACTTCCAGCTTGTTAAACAAAAACAAAAAAACGAAATCGTTTCTCCTAACAATGTGAGTAAGATTACTTTCTGAGATAAAAAAGGTTTCCATACCTGAGTCCAAGATGTTAATGCAAGATGAGTATATCTCAAATCTTGTGCTTCTGATGCACTACACAGGGCATGCCAACGTCATTCGTTAGTACTTAATTTTTTTTTATTGCATTTAAAATGTCGGTATTAGACGGTATCCGATGTCAGAATAATCGCGCCGATATTGTATTGGAACTTGAACATGTAACCTTCCTCTTTTGACCAGAAAACCCTCCTCTACTGCACAACTTATTGATGCACGAGACAGTCCTCGAGTGGACGCCTAATCCCACAAACATTTTGCAACAAATCGTTAAAGGCCTAAGTGACTTACCACTTCTTGCTAAATTTGAACCGCGCATTGGAAGTAAGTTGACTTGGCATGCATCCATGAATAGGTTTGGTTCAGCACTTCTGCACCCTGATGGTGACAATGGCGATACATGACATACGCATGGAGGGCGCTAATTTCGTCCGAGCGTTGTTTTTCCAAAGTTTCAAAAGAGTCGCAATAGAAGATATTTGAACCAAGCTACAACGGTTATTTTAGCTCTTGCTAAAATAAGATTTCGTTATGACGTTTCTTCCAGGAAAGTGCCGTCTCATTGCCGATGTGCTCTAGTGGGTCACAGATGTACACTCTAAAAAAAAAGGGTGTAGTGGGTACACCCACAGGGGGTGTAAGTGCTGCCACATATACTACACCCATAAAGGTGTACAAGTACACCTCTAGACGAGGTGCACACATACACCCTTTTTTAGAGTGCATATGTGCACCCTTTTAGACACCTTCAGCATTCGGGGTGCACAGATACACCCCATATTGGGGTGTGTCACTACTCCTTTCTTACACCCTCTCTGTCGTTTCAGTGTGCAGGTACACCCCAATTTAAGGTGTACAAGTATTCCCTTCTCTACACCCACGAAATTTTTGGGAGTAAACATCCACCCACCAAGAGGGTTTACTATTACACCGTTGTTTACACCCACCCCCCGCTCATAGGGAACAGAGATACACCCGCCAACAGGGTTTACTATTACACCGTTTTCTACAGCCACCCCGCTCATAGGGAACATAGATACACCTCATTCAATGGTGTACCATTACACCTCTTTGTGCACCCACCTCAAGGAAACCTGTAAAAAATGTACGCACCCAGGTGGTTGCAAAAAGGCAGGTAAACAGACACAAGGGATTGTTTTCAAATCTCCTAGAAGTTTATTAGACAGCCTATTCCGTAAACAAGTACAAACGTGTAAGCAATCCGTGATATGTGAAGATGTACAACGAAGCTGTTACACAACTGAGAAGATTACTTAGCAAACAAGAACCGGGGTGATTCTTAGGTAGTGTCTATTCTCCCAGCAGCCGGCACAATTATTTACCCGAAATTCTGTCGGCAGTCGCCACTCATTAGTGATACAAACACTTCATCGAACGACGTTTCATCGACACGCGATGTTTCATAGACAGCTTAGATTAGCTTACCTATATTAGCTTCTCTTTTTTTTTAAAATGAGCCGCCCTACACTATACGCGCGAAGTGACATGTACGGGTGGCACAGGTGGGGTAAATTTTTTGTAATGAGCCGCCGCCGACTGTCGCCACGAAGCGACGTGAACGGGTGGGCTGGGTCGGTGAGCACGCGCCCAGAGACACACGCGCGACGGAATGTTCCTTCAGCGTACAGTTCACGTAACGAGTGACGATGAAACGTTAGCGTCGACGAAACGTGTCTACAAAACGTGTATCAACGAAAAGTTGTCCATGAAACGCGTTTTCACAAAACGCCGGGAGAATAAGAAAGTCAGTATTCTACCTGCAGTTATCACTTGATTGTAGGCGGCTAATGGCAGGCGACTGCCGATAGAATTTCGGGGAAATTGTTCTCCTGGCTGCTAGGAAATAGACATTGCCTAATTTTAGAGGTAACCCGGAACTGAAGGGTCAATTGCTGCAAAGGAGTAGGTAGCAGCGCACTTACGATGAAAATACCGGACTTAAAATATGTAATCCGAAATGTCGACACGGCTCACTGCAGAACAACCACACAAATACAAAAACGAAAAGAAAGGGGTCTTCGAAGATTCAACACAATGTGGCAGAAGCAGTAATTTGCCAAACCGAACACTAAAAGCCTCACAGGAATTCCTTGGGCTTTTTTGAAGAAATCGCTTGTTGCCGATGTACGCGTAGGACTTTTCAAACACTGGAAGCCTTGGTGCACTCGAATACGTTGTCGCGGACGAAATCTCCGGCAGCCCCACTGGTCGCAGCACAGCGCACAAGAAACTAGGCCGGGAATCAGACATTCCGGGATCGGAAAGAGCTACCTGCCATTACCCGCGCCCAGTCAGCGGAGTGAAGCGATAAAAAAAGCCCCCGGTTCATTGGTCCGGCGACTGCGCAGCTTCTTCCACGCTTTCAGCTTAGGGAGAGAAAGAAACAAGGAGTATACGTGTCACAGTCGCCCCCGCCTGGAGGTTAGAGGCGCGATTCCCCTTGACGGTTTGCCCGCCGGCCCTCTACAACAACTGTGGACAACATTTATTTTTGTTGAGGCCGGTCAGCCCGCGCGGTTGGCGCGTGTGCCCAAGTCGGGGAAGAACGGAATGAGCTCAGGCGGACACATAGAGTTTGAACAATGAACAATATATTTACTTAAAAACAAAATAGAAATTTAAATTCCAAGGTTTGGCACAAAGGCAAACAACACACAACAAAAAGAAAACCCCAAAGCTCCACACGGAGATTCAACCAAAAGAAACAACAAGGAAAACGGTTGGCGCGCTACAGCAATACAAAATAAAGACAATGAAATCAAGCAACAAAACCACGGACGGAGAGCAAGTAAAAATAAAACGTCCACAAAAGTAAAGTCCGAAGTGTACGGACGGGTCTCACTCAAATTTGGTGTCGAAGGGGATCGTCGGGCTCTCGGCGGTGGTGAGCTGGCAGGAAGACGGCGGCGGTGACGATGAAGAAGACTCACTCATCTTGCCTCCTTGAAGACCCAAAAAGCTCTCTCCCGAAACTATGCGCTCCCCACGAAAACCGTCCCAACCGTCCCTCTCCACGGCGACGTATTTCCCGCCTTTGTCGGCGCCGAAGGCACCCGCGAGGGAAAAAAAGAAGAAGAAACAAACAAAACCGGCTTGGTTTTCCCGTTTGTGGCCGCCGCAACGCGAGGCGGCCCACCGAAAAGGCAAATTGTCGAAGGGGCACGGCGAGCAGCACAAAAACACAAAGAAAAAGATCGCGGGAGAGTCGGCCGGCGCCAGAGTTTGTGACAATACGAAAATAGCAGCTCCTTCAAGGCCAAAAGAGGCTGTCCTCGCAAAGGCTTATCTTCAGGGTTATCCCAACAATGAACCCAACGAGAGGTTTGTCCCTTATATCCTCTTGAAAATTCGACCCAAAGTTAATAGTGCAGTGGATGCTACCCGTGGCCTTGGCCTTCAGGCAGGTGCCGTGCTCTGCCTTATCTCTAGCTTGGAGACTGTAGTCACGTGATCCTACCCGGAGACCCGATTGGCCTAAAACAAGCATAGCGTCCACTCTACTGTCAATACCGAGTGAACAGGACAGCTCCATACTTTCTAAGAAACTGCCCGACCCAAAAGTGACCCCCAAGGGGGAATCCAAGCACAAGGTGATCGGGGTGCGTGGCTAGCGTGGCGGTGTACTAATACACCTAGAGGTTTTAAGGGAGAGGAGAATGCTCATTTTTGGTGTACAAGTACACTGGCTGGGCAACGGAGGGTGCATCTTTCAGAAAAAGGGTGCATGTGCGCCAGATACACCCGAATACACCCTTTTTTTCTTAGAGTGTATTAACTGGTGACCAAGTACACAGCGTGACACTGTTAGCACGAACAAGTGATTCTTTGTGTTTTTCTCAAAGAATTCCATCGCTGTCAATAAAACAACTAGTGGTAGAGCATACTCATTCGGGGCTCCAAACTAAGTGTTCAAATTACATGTTCGTCAATGCTTTGTTTTAGCGAATTGCTAAAAAACGCCGATCTTATGTTCACACTAACAGTGTAGCACTGTGTACGTTGTGGAATTCCCCTCGTGTCGCAGCAGTTCCTTTCTTCTGATTTTAAATTAGCCGCAACTGATGTTTTACGTCTGCAAGTAACTTTACGAGTTATTCCGTAATTCCACCTTTGTGAGCCATCAAGGCAGCCCACAAAGAGATATGACTTTTACTATAGATTATATAAAGGTTGAAATTATGATATGAGTGCTCCTAACATCAATTAGTTTTACCTTCCTGAAGCCATCTGCGGTGTTCAATCGGGGCATGCGTGCACGCAGGGTACAGGGAGTTAGGGTGCTCGTGCACATTGATTACGTGTTTCATGACCGACATCCATTTTGCTAGGACCAGTGCACCACAGTCATCACTTGTCTGGGCACACCAGTAGACATGTGTCCGCACTGTCTTCACCCAGGCATTCAGGATGATGTTGCGTTTAGTCTTCCCAGCAATGGCCTTCTTGCTCCCGATCGATGCCTAGAAATAAGAAAATGTACATGCACGGCCACCTCAGTACCAACCTACTAGCTTGCAGAACACTGACAGCACTGACAGCACTGACATTTGATATGGCCTCATTTGGTATTGCTGTAAAATTGCAGCAGCACGTTGCCTGCAGTATGGACAACTTTGTGAGGTTCGTGTAGCGTGAACAAGAACCTATAAAAGATTCTGTAAAAATTCATTATATAGTCTTACAGGACCATGCTAGAATGATGCCTCACCGATCTTAATAATAAAGCAGGTCGTGCTATCTTTACAATAACGGATTCTGAGGTGTGCGACTAGGGGACTCCTAAAACAGACACGGTAAAGATGTGTCAGAAAAAGTCACTGTCCTTTTATCCTTCTTGTGCCCACTTTTTTTTAAATTCCACACTACATTTTGCTCTTGTATAAAATGCCTCTTGAAAACCACAATATGCTGTTTACTAGAAAGTGGTTTCATCCTTGGTTCTACTCTGAAGTGACGAGTGTTATAATTATTTTTTTTTCAAATAAGGTTACCTTTGGCGACATGCCATGCATCAAACCGGTGTCTCGTGTCGGGATATTCGTTCTTCAGAAGCGCGTTCACCCCGACATGCCGGTCCGTCACAAGCACATCTAGACACAGTCCTCGGCCAAGGAGGAAGTCCAACGAGCCCTTGAGGCCCTCTGTTTCCATTTGGTTACTGGATTTTACTTCTGTTGACTGGTGTAGAAAAAAAAAATACAAACGTTTTTACCTCAATCAACCAATAAAGTGATCACAAGAACATTTTCTATTTAGCAAATTCTTACCTGGACAATCTCAAAATGCAAGATCTTGTCCGCATTAGTGTCCAACAGACAGTAAGTTTACTTGGCCAAGTATCCAGGCGAGTCAGCGTGGCCATAGCCTGCCAGATGGAGTCTCCTGCCATCCATTTCTGCCAGCAGTGCGGTCTGCTCCGCTTCCCAGGCATTTGAAATGGGAGCTCCTGATGTCAGTCTCAACCAGATAAAATGGTCACCTAGCCAACACTTTCATATACAGTGTACCTTTGTTGCAGCAGGAAATACCAGGCAGCCTTGGACTTTGCAGAACTGTGATTTCCTTAGGACAGCAACCCCTATTGAGCTGCTGTGCGAGGCTGGGGCCGGGCAGGAACGATGGAGCCGTTCTTGCTAGGCTGGCCCATGGCGATCCCCGGAGCAGTTCACAAGCGAAGTTCTGACCAGGAACGGAGGGAACGGCGAGCCCTGGCCGTAATGACGATCCCGGAGCGGTTCCGCAGCGAGACTCGGGATATGATAGCCCGGGACAGCTAGCCCACGCAGCACTGGCGTGGGAAGGACGATCCGCAGGCCCGGACACAGATTCCGGTATCCGAGGTCTGAACGACGGGTGACAACCAGGGTCGGCGGGCCCGAAGTGCCTGCTCTCGAGGACGGGCAACCGGGAATTACAGTAAACCCATTCGCTGTCTACTCGTTGTGTTGTGTCACTCTTTGGGAGACGGGCGAAGCACAGGCCGATCGGGCGGTGATCGCTAAAAAAGTGAGATTACCACAAAGAAGACCAGAAATGGCGCATTCAACGTGGGGTCCGGTCGTTACGCCCCTGCTTCTTGTCGCCCCAGGGAGTCCCACAGATTCGTTGAGCGGGTTGTTCTTTAACGCTAACGATGCCCGTTGAGACAAAGGCTGTTGGAATTTCGGCGACTTGCCTCATATTAGAGCTCACCAGGTGTCTCCTCGAATAGAGTACCGAAAGGACTCGAAAGACAAGGTTGCGGACGCGCTCTCTTGAGCCCCCCAGAATAGCGGTTGGGAGGAGGTGATGCAACCGGGTGGGTTACGAGGAATGCGGGTAAGAAGTGAGAAAGTCGTTTTCGGAGTTGGAGGAGAGGCACCGCATGTTCGCTTGAGGGCAGGAAAACTACTTGCAGGAGGGGAAACAGCCAGGACTCGTTGCAGATTTATGAGCTTATTTAATGGGATTGAGGATTTAAGACGAGAGGACATATTTACGACTTAGGCTTGGGATGATGTGGTGAGCAATTAAGCGCTTGTCGAGGCCCAGGCTGCAGATGCGTTTCTGCCAGCGGGTGTCCGAAAAAGTGAGGGAACAGCAGTTGGCACCGGGGACGCTGGCGGACGAGATTTTCATCGGGTGCCGGACAAATTGCAGGAGAAGCACTTGACACCGGGAACGCTGGCAGACGAGTTTGTTAGCGGGTGTCGGAAAAATTGCAGGGATAGCAGTTGGCACGGGAACGCTGGCAGGCGAGTTAATGAGCACTACAATTTGTATCTGCTAGCCCAAGACGGTTTATTACCTTTGCGTAAACCCAACAATCGACGAAGGGCAGAGGGACGACTCACTCTTCAAGGGGGTCGTTCGAAGAAAGCTACGGAGGCGATTTATATGATGCTTTTTCGACATCACTGGCCGGTCGTGGCAGTGACAGTATAAGTGATGTCGCGTCACGACCTGGCCGGGGATGAGGTGGCAGGCGTTCAGGTGGGCTTATAGCTGTACAGCTTGCCTTGAGGCGCGAACAGTTTAACCAAACTTGCTCGCTGAACGGCCATCCTCTTCGATGCCCGATGAGTCCCTTGAGCCCGTATGCACGTGGGCGGAACGGGACACTGACACTTACATCGATTCGCACACTGTATACGCGGCCGTTGCCGAACGCGGGTATGGTATATGGCCATCCCGCCGCGGGCTTAGGATTCCTTCGCTTGCGCAACATATAAATTAGGTTTACACCATCGTTGCCTTGTACTGAGAGAAACTCACTCTTTGAGCAACGCAGATAGCGGTTTTGCCGCATCGCTTGCTCCGAGTTGAGAGGGCCCTAAGAGGCGAAGACGCGAGCGTCGTGTTTTACTTCAAAGCTTACTTGACGAGCTACAAACGAGGAGTCTGGCCCGGTTCAGATCTCTTACTTGAAGGAATACCGTCGCGATGGGGAATATGATTAACATGAGGTGTCGGTAGGACACAGGAAATCTCCAGTTCCTGGCCACCCAAGAGAGAGCTCTGGAATGCGGACTCGCCGAGTTAGCCGCACGGTGCACGAACCCGTCGGCAAGCAATTTGGCGGCGGAGGCTGTGGCCACTGCCACAATCTGCAGCAGAGTATTTGTTCGTTGTGTGTTGTTTCAACACTTTGCTCTGCGCAGGTCAGCTTCTTGGAAATACTGCCATAGACGGCGTCACCCAGGAAGTCCACCGGGATAAAACACGGGCCCATCCCTTTTCCCGAGTGCTAAGGGTGGCTAACACGTGTTCGGCCTGACGAACGGGGGTACCAGCTTAGAACAGGCCCCATGCTGCATCGTGGCGAGTGGGACAGCGAGTGAAGTGACGGACAGGTCGACATTGTCTGCCGGCTACGCTAGAAGAGCCAGCTGAGGCCGGCACCAAGGAAGACCGACGCCAAAGGTCCCACCACTACCTGCGCCGCGTTTGGACGCTGCAACGTGGCCACTCCGGCAAGACCAACAGCAGCCGCCTCTCCCGACACCTCACACTGCTCCGACCAGAGCTTTAACCTGTTTCCCGATTCCATCGACGTGTAAGAGCTCCTCCCTGAGGCACATAAAATCCGGAGTACTGGAAGTCCTCCGAAGTCAGGGCCTTGGGGGGGGGGGGGGGTGAAAGTGAGGGAGACGAGGGTGGAAGAAGATGGGGCGGAGAGCACGTGACAGGTGGTCGGCCGAGAAGACACGAGCTGGTGCCAGACAGCCTGCTCCGTGGGGCTGAGGCCGGGCAGGAACAATGGAGCCGTTCTAGCTGGGCTGGCCCATGGCGATCCCCGGAGCGGTCCAGCAGCGAGGTTCTGACCAGGACCGGAGGGAACGGCGAGCCCTGGCCATACTGTCCTGGGCAATTGTGATCCCGGTGTGGTTCCGCACCGAAACTCGGGTTATGATAGCCTGGGACAGCTAGCCTAGGCATCGCTGGAGTGGGAAGGACGATGCGCAGGCCTGGACACGGACTCTGACTGCTAGCTCTGAATGACGGGCTACAACTAGGGTCGGAGGGCCAGAAGTGCCGGCTCTAGAGGACGGGCAACCGGGAACTACAGTAAACCCATTCGCTGCCTTCTCGTTGTGTTGTGTGACTCCTTGGGAAACGAGCGGAGCACATACCGATCAGACGGTGATTAATATAGAGTGACACCACAAATAATACAACAATGGACACACAAGCGCTTCTGATGAGTGGTGAATGCGAAAGCATGCACGCCGTTCCTCCGCTCCCTTATTTCTTCTGCGGCGTACTTGCGTCGACGGTTGAGAACGCGCGCTCTCCTTGCCACGCTGACCTTGGGCGTGGAGTGGTGGAGCCGCTGTCTCGCGGACACGCAGCGCCATGGGGAGGCGCTAATTGTAACTCATGCGCGGCGGCTTCATATCACTGCCGTTTTGCATGGCTTTCTGCGTGGTTTCAAAGCTGGGGTGCCTCAGATCGCGGCTTCGGGAATTTATCTGCCGTTTAGCGCGGCTGATGATGTCGAATCGCTCCATGTGACAGGTACTGTTTTCGCATTAGTAAGTAAAATTATAATCTAAACGTTCTGAGTTGTATGAAAAATATATCAGAATCGGTTCACCATGTCTTTTCCCAAGTACCATCTATTCGCAGTCTGGCCTTTTATTTGTGCCGTTTATAGGAGCGGAAATTTTACTTGCGTGGGCTTAACCTCCCCCTTATAATGTTTTTCTAGATACAAAAAATAGTATACCAATAAATATGGCTTCCACTGGGAAGAAACTAAAGAAGGGTATGTTTCATTCTTGCTTTGTATACCCTGCAGGTAATTACCTCTTGTCGTCTGTTAGATTTCGTTGGTCAAACTGAGCAAACAACACTGTTCTTACCTATTTTACTAATTTTTTTAAACAGTAAAGCAGCTTGACACACTGTAAAGACTGTTATCAAATAGCATCTTATAAGAAGTCATCTCTATTAAAATGAACACCTCCTATATATTTGGTTTCTTTCATTTGGTACATATTTTTACAGGGGAGACATGTTAATTATTGCTCACTTAATTGCTTATTCATAGGTGTAAGTGAAAACTGAATAGGAAATAACCGCCCCAAAGAGTTCACTAATTATGTAAAAAAGGTTAATTAACTTTTAAATCACGTCTGTTGGTGTGTGATGTAACTACATTTGTCAATGTAGACATACATCGATGTTTAACTAACTCCTAACGTTCGGATACACCTAGCAAATTTTGGAATGTCCACCAAGTTTATTTCATTTTTCTACTCATGGACACGTGCTATGCCGCGTTTTCTTGCATTTCTAAATGTACAGCCTGCGTTAAAAAGAATGACAAAAAACTAGGCGTCTTCTGAAATGTTATGTTGGCTAAGCCAAAAAGGAATTGTGCGTGCGGATTGCTTGTATTACAGAAAAAAAAAAATCTAATGCGTAGAAGGTACGTACACTCTCTGTTGGCGACTGACGTAAAGTAAGATGAATGACCCGTGGTGCCAAAGGCGGATTTCAGCAGACGCGCGTGAACATGGGATTTCTTGGATCTTTCGATAGATTACATCTTTGAGCGGATCGATATCTAGTATAAACGCATTACAAAACGAAAATAAATAACGGCTGCACTACATTCTTGCACGTCATTTGTCAGTAGTGATTGCAAACTTGGTGCTTGCATAATAAAATATGACATGCATTTCTATGACATTATGTTGGCTGTAGTAATCTTTATACGTGTACATACCTTGAAGACATATTAAACATCTAAATTTCTGCAAGTTTAATAGTTTTGTTTTTACTTCTTTATCCGATGAAATTTTATCTATACCTATGTGCTTGGAGGGATGACGTTTCAAAAAAGTGAATCGCGTGTATTTGTTTTAATATTAACAATTATTTTACGTTCATTGAGAGTAAGGAAAACGTACAATAAAGGGCGTGGTTAAATATTTTAAACCGATTTGTAAAGCAATTCTTACCAGCTTTGCCGTTACGCATGGCGTAAGAAAACGGCAAACTCACCTGAAGTGACACTTCTTTTTTTCTTTTGCCACCCAATTGTGGAGGAGTATAGCTGTTTATACACTTCATTAAAAATATTAATAACGCTTGTAAGCGTAGCAAAAAATTATGTAATACAAAACAAATCTTGCTATCACGGTGCCGAGGTAAAATCTTACTGCGCTTTTTATACCAGAGTCCCGGTATTCAATGTGTGAATAAGCAGGTATCTATCTTAGCCATAGGAATGACACAAAAGCTTGAAAATCCATAGTTTGAAGTTTTATGCTAGGATCATGTGTCCGATGCATAAGAAAAACTTCGAAAGACAAATATCAAGGCCATGCAATTCAATGAACCACCGAAAAATTCATTTAGGAAGATAAGATCCCGTAGTTTGCTTTTTCTTTTTTACATAACTTATCAAATTGAATTTTGTTTCGTTGTATCAAATTTGAGCGAGAATCACACTATGTCATAAATAGTGCATAAGCAAATAACTTCTCTTTCTCTGTCTTCGTATGGATCCCATCATATGAGAAAACGTGGCACAAGAAGATCACAAATATTAATTAGACACAACTTGAAGGCGGGCCTATATTCACGTCTTCTGTCGTGAAGAAAACGGACATTATGTTTTCTTCTCTCCATTCCCTCTCGTGCTCTCCTCTCCTCCTCTCCCCGAAGGAGTGGGGTTTTGAGCTCCTCCCGCAAAAAAGAGAAGGGTCTTCTTATGTTTCGAATGTAAAGAGGAAGACTCTACTACGGAATTGAGGGACAGTTGCGTCCTTTGGCAGTAGTCGGCCTTTAAAATAACTTGAAATATGAAAAGCATGTGTGAGTTTCAAAAGAGTTCCTGTTTTGAATTTGTCAACGTATACGTTTACGTAGTTCAACTATTCTAGTCAAGTTACTGTAATTTAACTACTCTTCTGCTTAATTTAGTAACTTTCAAATAATATTTTATTTGAAAATTAGAAGTTTGCTTTAAATACTTCTTTTCTAACTTCTACTCAAATTACAAATTACTTTCACAATTTAGTGGTAGGTCTGCTCATCAATATTCGCGCATGAACATAGATAAGCTGTTGTTACATCAGCTTATATTCGAGAAGAAGGGGAAGAATTCAAGTCAACACAATTCAGAGAGAAGGTTATCTTTTCATGGCTCTGTAAGCTTTACCGTGTGCGTCGACAACCGTTGCAGCCGGACAGAAAACGCGAAAGTGTCTCGGCCGCGTCTTCAAGTGGAGCTGAAGAGCCTTGGGATTAGCTCCTGGAACTGGCGTTCTTTGTGCCCCTAAGCTCACGAAGGGAACCACTTTGCGCGTTTGGAAAAACGGCCAGTCTTTTGTTCCTTCTAACTTTCCCTACCACGGGTGGACTCTCACTTACTACAGGTAGTGTTGCCATTGCAAACTGCATCCTCATGGAAAGCAGGCATCAAAATGCAGCAGCCGCGCCGAATTTTGTGTGGCGCTTCTTTTTTTTTGTGCCGTAAAACTTTTGCGTTGCCCTCTTCTCTCAGAACTCAAAATATGCATGTCGTCCTAAAATCGAAGATCGTTTGAGGAACCTTAATAATTCCCCCAATTTTTTTAAATAAAAAAAACAATAAACTAGCAAACGCCATTTGCGACACCAAGCTCAAATTGTGCGAAACCTCGAGGCAGAAACGCTATATCCGTAGTTCATTATCTACCAAAAGAAAATACATAATGGAACACTAAGGAATGCTGAAAGAGAACAGTTAATCAATAACTTTGACAGCAAATGACTTCTTCGCACTAATGAAATATTTCGGTAAAAACGCAGGAGAGAAAATGACACTCTTCTTATTAGTCTACCGGGATTTGTCAAACGGAACAAAACCCGCGTTCTTTTTCTTACAAAGATTAAATAAAAATTACCTTTGTAAGCAATTCGCTACTTTTTGCGGTAGTTAGTAGTTCACTCAATTACATCCCATTTGAGAAATTTCTACAAGACTTAAATTACTTTGGAGACCAAAACCACGTAACTTATCCTCTTTTTTTTTTGTAACTTGTACTAAACTACAAAAATGCAAATTACTGACAAATATTACGCGAATGAAACGTGGCGTCACACATTCAAGTGAAATGCCATAAGTCGTTCAGTATAAAAATTTTATTTATTTAAAATAAAAATTTTTTTTGCAAAAGATAAAATTCATTTTGAGTTCTCTATATGGTACAATTTTAAAATTCGTGGAAAGACTGCAGCAGCAATCAACATATGTAGGAATATTTGGGTGTCAGCCACACTTAATTGTTTCTGGAACGCTTTTAGGCGTACCTCAATCTGCATTCTACCATTCCAGAAGTCGTCAAATATGACAAAATAATCTAAAGAATTAAAATATCTAAAGACCACTAGGGTAAAGTTATTCGGATTCATACTGCATGGTATAACAAACATGCCTGAGAAAGCAACACAGGTTTTATGGTAACCTGCGATCTTTTAAACGTTAGAAAATCTCGGCGTCACATGGAATTCTATCTTATATTTCACAGAAAGATGCTTCCCCACGACCACCGCACAAGACGTAAAACTACCTCGATTGGTTAAAATATAAATCGATTTGAACACTTTACTGGTACGAAACACTTAAGGTACTGCAGAGACTTAAAATGCAATAAAACATGGGATTCCATTATTAAATCCATATTCGACGCTTCACAAGGATCACTCTGTCGTAGGTAGTGACGCGCGCTAGAAAATTCTACGCCTTAATGTGCATGATTGCTCGCTTCAGAGGTTATCAGAATAAAACTTCGCTTATGGTGTTTTGGTCCCTGATAGCTTAAGGGTGCACTCATGGTTGCACGTCCTCATTTACAATGGGAACGCAGTGTCGTGCCTGTTCACAAAATGGCTACTCTAACATGACCAGTACATGCTCTTCGCATCCTAGCTCTAAACTCTTTCGTTCTTGCAAGACATTAGTGAGAGGGACGCGATAAGCCTTAACGGCGGTGTCCGAAGCCTCAGCACTATCTCGCTCAAGCAAACATTGTATGCCTTTCTAGAAAAAGACAGCCATGGACATGAAATTGTTCTATAATATTTAATTTTATCAAGCTCTTATGAGCGTTAATTGACACACAAAAGCGACAGAATACGTTATAATAAGTGATGGTTGTTGTACAAATTGACGTTTTGGGCATCATTTCAAACAATTCAGGGAAAAAAAAACAGTCTCCCATCTTTAGCCATATTTAATGCATGGCGGTAACGCCACTCTTTGATGAACGTGTTAACGTTTTATTTCGATTCTAATTAATGTAAATTTTGGACATTTAGGATGTGTATGAGGTTCTAAGAATCAATAGATAACGTACTTTTTTACGCCAGAAAGGTCACGAAAATACCGAAATCCAATACGAGGATTCTGGGTTCTACTAATAATATATTTTATTAAAATAAACCTAAAATGCCGGTGAAACATTGTCAATCCTTGCACAGTACTGAAACACAACTTTAATTTAAAAGGAAAACAAGTATCAATTACTACCTTCATTTTTTTACCCGTAATATTATTAAAGATTTAGATATCTAGATTTCCCCCAAGCTGCTGTTATGTTGTTATGAAAGGCTTCAAAAGAGCTGTGAGGAAGAGTGCTTTAAACGAAAACGATGCAGATATTTCTTTGCGCGTATGTGTAGCCTATAGAGGAAACTATGAAAAAGCATATGTGATTACTTTTTAAAACCTGTTATCTTCAAATATCTCGAGCAAGCTAGATCACCAAACAAACATTACTTTCTACCTTTTGGTGACCGAATTTCACATGGGTGGATTCAATTTTGTAGTCAGGAAGGTTCTAAATGAGATATGGTGTATCAAGTAAACCAAAATGGAATACATGACTTCGCTCTTTATTAAGAAAATGCCCAAAGTATTTAACAAAAAGAGCTCAAAAGGAATGAAGGATTAACCGCGTGGTTAACAAGCTTTTTACAAAAAATATAAAAGATAAGGCATACATTTTTTTTTCGAAATTAGTTCAGAAGATAATATATAGTCACAGAAAATATTAGACCGCTTGCCTAGCAACATAGAAGACCCAAACAACATAGAAACTCAAACAAGTCCCCCTTGTAGAAAACAACTGTATTAATGAATCGGCCTCTTGAGTTTGCTCTGCTCTTTGCGGTCGACATTTAAACCGGCTGGGCCGGGAGAGATGCTCTAATCGACTAACCCAATTTTTTAGCAGAATAAGCTGGTAGGTATACGTATTTATAACCAGAAATATTTAGGTCAGGCCAATATCTGTTTTTTTATGATGTGCCACAAAAAAGTGCAATCCCCTGTGAATATACTAAACAGGTAAAGTCGTGCTGCGTGTGGTACTTATTTCACTGTGCCACTCTCAAAATGTATTTACTTATACTTCCGAGAGAGTAGCAAATTTTTATTTTATAAATAAAGTATAAAATTGCATCGTTATAAACTTTAACAAAGGACGTTACGTCACTCGTGAACCAAGAGATTTATATTATGGGAACGATTCCGCCGGCATTGTCCAAGTGTAATATATTTTATTTTGGCCTATGTATGTAAATATTTCAATAGAAACCTTTGGATTCTGTTCGAAATTACAATATACATGAAAGTTTTTAATGTTTTGTTATTTTCGGTCGTTAAATCTACATCCAACCATCAAATAATTTTTACTGTCAAGCTTTTGTTGAGTTTTGCGAATCCATACATACAATACACAAGATGCAGGACATCACCCCAGTAGAACGCCAGAAAAATGCATAGCCTGGCATAAGCTTGGAAAATATGGAGGCTTATTAGTTATGCCTAATTATGATTTTGCTCAAAAGCGGTTGTTAGTATCAAATTACGTTTGGTGTACGCTTCTATGAATTTTCTCTGACTCGCCACATCATTGCCCAAGTGCAAGACTTGAGTCATAGATGCCACGTATGAACTGACGAAAAAACATTGAGGCCTAAATCTGGCACCAGTTGGCAACAATTTTGGCCTGAAGTTGCCACTTGAAAACCGAACAATCAGAAGTGAAGCCTAACTCTGTTAGTTCTTTGGCGATGTAATCCCGAAGATGCAAGGCGACAGCCAAATTACCAGACGTGAAACCTAAGTTTAGCACTTGTTTGGAAAATTAGGGCCAATATATACCCAGATTCTGGCCAAAGTGGGTTACGTTTTGCTCTGACTGGGCTTCTGGCTTTAAAGGCCCTCAATCTCCAGACAAAAATTCAAACAAGTTCCCAGATAACTGTGCTCGTTGTGCAAGCACACAAGCCGGATAGGCGTTTTAGGCACCGATTTAAGTAGGTCAAGTCAGACTGTGCATCAAGTGTTCGGGTCGCTTATGAATGAGGCCAGCTGCCGTCGGTGCTTGATACTAAAAGACTATAGACAAGAAGCCATGTATCGTCAACTATACACATTGTACGGTAGCAATTACTTTTATATCCATGTGAACTGAACTGACCGCAGACAGTAAAAAACATTACACGAATTGTGACTTTTACAGCGAAATTAATAGAATATTTAATAATAATTTCTTCAGTTAAAAAGCACCGCTTATAGTCCAAACGGCCCAACACGAGTATTTACTTAAAAAAAAAACAAAAAAAAACGTTCATTGAATTTAGGGTTATCAAGAGAAGTTGGTAATTTTATCCAGCTTATTAGAATGGTAGCCACTGGGATTAGACGCCTCTTTGTAAAAGCAATGCGGTTCCGTACCTGACTTCAATTATTCATCGGAATATTAAAAATCGCAAAATCACTTTATATGTTAATATATAACATAGCTCAAACATTACGTTCATTCTCAATATGTAAAATAAAATCGAAAATTTAAAATCATATATTTTTTAGGCGATATCCGTTTAGTTATTCGTGTTACTCAATTTTGCGCGACGCATATATCCAGGAAATAAAATAAGACAACATAAATAAGCAGGTTTTTTTATGATTGTGGCATAAAGCTTTAAAATCCTCTTATGGGTTTAAGTCATCTGAATCTAGGTGCTCTCAAAAAAGCGAGAAAATCTGTTTGATAGAATAGCTTTCCTTACGCACCATTCAGTTTACGAGCTTCCTGGGAAATTGAAGAGAATAGTGGCGGCACCTTATGCTGGCAAGAAGGCGAGCCACAAGTATTTGAGCTAAAAACACTTCGAAATAAATATCGATAAAACAAAGAAACAAGACAGCATATTGCGCTTTGATATCCTTTTTTCTATATGTCGTAAAAGGTTCTTTGGAACGCCTCGGCACTCAACGCGGGTTTGTATTCGGAAAGTAGGACAATCTTATGTTTTGCACATTTATACTTTTTGTTGTTTCGTATATTTTATTTACTTCCCTTCACTTCATACTGTATATAAGTGAGTGCCATCAAACAAAGCATCGGAAGCTTTTTGGCGGGCTGTCACCAGATATGGAGGTTTGTCGCTTTACAATATTGCAATGGAGCCCTCGTTTTTATTTTTATTTTGAACCTGCTTGTCTAAATGCGTTTAAACTCTCAACGAAAGCTGCATAGCAACGGAAAGAAAACAAGAAAGAGAGCTTGGTCAATAAAGTGAGGCTGTGTCAGAAAGAAAAAAAAAATCATATTATTTACGCGGTTATAACTGGCTCGAAATAAAAATGTAAGTTAGCAAGTCCATGGATAGCTTGCGCGAGGGAAACAAAAAAAAAAAATTTGCACTGGAATATGTGTAATCACGTGAATGAAGCGCAATTTGAAAATTCGCTCCGAGCGCGTCGGCAAGCGCAAGCCGCATCCACCCTTTCTCAAAAGTAAATACACCCTGTGACTTTGATATCATGTGAACAGTTTCCTTCATTTACTGCGAGTTTGAATCTTATAAACTTCAGTGATAATGGAGTTATCAAGAAGAACTTGCACATTTTCCTCACTAACTGCGATAGAAAATTACTTGGTATTTGTGATTGTTCAGGAGCTGTGTTTTCTGAACGCGCCGCCCTACCCGCGCTCGGCATTTTTGTTTTTTGTTCGTGACGGTAATTCCAATTAGTGTTCGAACACCTTCTATTCTACAAAATTCCTTCCTGACGTCAAACCACCGCCGTGGCGCTGCTGTCGCTACTGCGCATGCGCAGGAGCTTCGTCTTGTTCGATTTTGGTTTCTACGCATGAAACATGTCCACACCTGGTGCGGGCAAGCGCTTGCTTGTTGGTAAATAGCGTGCTGGTGTATATAAACGGCTCTGCTAATGTCGCGAAAACAGCGAAACTCAAGCATGTTTCACATGGTGCAACCCTGCTGACGATTTTCGGGCTCGTGAGGCAAGGATCCCGTGCAGACAAAGCAGGCACTTCAAACACCGTCTGGTGGATTATGTTTTTTTCTCTTTTCTTTATGCTGCACAAGAGAAGCTGCAACCTATACCATAAAAAATTGCATGCAGGAGGGCACATTGTAAAACGCGATCGAGTGCCACATGGTCACCGAATTTGTAACTTACCACAAAGATCGCGACACTCTGTCGCAAACATGATGGCAGGCGGCAATTGTTGGAGATTATGTTTCCAAGTAACATACGCCCCGCTAGGGCATTCCGCTTGCATTGAGAAGAAGATACATCTGCGGTTAACACTGGGGGCCGAATCGCGATTTTCATCCGGGGTTCGTGCATCACGTGACACTACCTTATCTATTCCCACTTGCGTCATATAAACCTATGTCATCGGCCCACCTTATCTCTCGCTGGTTTTGTGGAGGTGAGGGCAATCTTGAACGAATTTACCGGAAAAGTGTTTATTCTGCCAGAAAATAAACTTTTGCTTCCGGCGAACGTCCTAAGGCAATCCAATAAATTTGATAGTAGTTAAACTTGAGGAGGAAAACGGGAAGGACGGACAAGTTTAATTATCCCTACCAACCCGCTCGTTCTGTTCTTTCATTGTAGCACACAACGACCATCTCAACCTGGGGTTACCGGCCCGTCATTTGCTTACGTTTCCAGGCTGACTGATGAAGGGACACTGTTTTCCTTCGTTTCTCTTTCCGAGTTTAACCTTTTTTTTAATTTTTTGGTTATGACAGTGGCCAACTATACGCACAATTCACGTTAAGTTGAGCTATGGCGGTACGTTGCTGATCCAGATGGAAATCCGCTTCCTGTAATATATGACCTGTCCGTACGGCCTCGGCAAGTAAGCCGTTTACAGCTTTAACTACACACTAAAAATTCCAACACCCATGTTCGTGTTAAAAGGGTGATTTTCCGAGCTCACACCCTTCCGACACCATTTTTACATGATTTTTGAATATTCAAGCGTTTACGAAAAGCCCTACACCCTTCGTAGATCCTTTTTACACCCTGCGGCTACCGAAATCGTGTTAAGAGGGTGTTGCGGTGGTACACCCATGATTTTGGAGTCGTCAAACTCGAAAACCGCCAAATTGCAGACATACGTTCCGACCGACAGCAGAACAAGCAGAAGTCAAGAGGTAGTCCGCTCAATTAAACATGAGGAAGATACACAGAAAGGGGGGACGGACAACAAAGATTACTGTTACCAACACGCTCAGTTTGTTCTTAGTCCGCTCAATTTCGCGGATTTCGTGAAGTTCAAGCAAGCACAATGGGCAGCTGACATCCAAGCCAAGCCAACGCTCAAGTTGTTTTCAAGCCAGATGAATGCGTGCGTTGTGTACAAGCTCCTTGGTTGTTTACGTGCGAGCGACCACAAAACTAGCATCGGCTACTCACGCATTTCTGCTCAATGTGAGACCACATCGGTTTTTTTATGATACTATCCGTCTCATCCTGAGATGTACTAAAGCGAAGGCTAGATGTGCGAGACGGTACAGGCTCACAGCTTTACTGTGAGCCTGTACCGTAACATGGTTGTCCTTTGCTTGTCCTTCGCGTTTATTCTTTCGATTTTAAGTATTCATTTTCAACTCGCTCGCTTTTACCAGTACTGGTAGATAGGTTCGTGCAGTGCGACCATTTAGCAATGCTATGAGCTCGTGCTCGAGCCTTGGCTTTAGTGCATGAGTGGGGGCGGGAGGCGGGCAGTCATCGGGGGGTATCACACACGATGATGCCAAGTCTGTTCACGGCGGGCTCTCGTGCTGTTTTGATTGGAGGAGAAGGGGCATGTGAAAAATTGGCAAAGGGAACATGGTTAATACCATAGAGTTATTATAATGTACGCTAGAGGTTCAACTGGCGCTAGTGTGCTGTTGAAAATTGAAGCAGACAGCAAGCAGTCGAAAATTGACTTCCGGTAATGCATTTCTATGGGAAAAAGCCAGTGCATCTTCTCTCTGCGCTCGATTATAAGAGCAAATATCACAAATAATTCGTACGTTCTAGGCACATTGGAACATTCCCCCAGTCGCGCAGATGAAATAATTGGTCAGTTACGGCGTTTTTATTTTAAAATTGTGGCATGAAAAACGGTGCTAAAACCGCTTCGTACATGTATTTATGTGCACTTTCGGACACTGTTAGCGCAAACACGGCGTCGGCGCTTTCCACTATGGGGGATATACGTGCCAAACGAACGAAGGACATGTGGAAAACCAAGAAAGACGGCAAGAACTACGCAGTAACACTGGATAAGTAACTCCTTGTGCTTGCAGACGATCAAAATAGATTGAAAGTCACGTAATATAGTTCAATTTTCAATAAATAAGTACTGCTTTATTCTTTCTGCTCATGAATATGTGCGAAGATTCTCGTTCTGGGTTCAAATCATCACCCGCACGCTCCAAATCTTTGCAAATAGAGAGAAGCCAGAGAACAGGTGCCCGATAAAAACAGCCCGACATAGAAAATAATAAGAAAACACACCTTTCGTAGCCCACGTACTTTATTCTTTACGTTTCGAACGTTTTTTTTTTTTTTTTAACCACTCGTAAACATACACAACGGGGTCATTTTCATATAGTGACAGGACGGGCATGTTAGCAATATATAAGCACCAACGAAATACTGGAGAAACTATTAACATACTCTACATTCCTTTCGATCGTTATTTGGTTAGAATCGTCGCTCGTTTCTACATACCTGCCATGGAACAGAGGTTTGGGCCTGAAATAGAGCTAAGTTTAACATCGTTCAGCGGTAAAGAAAATATGCTGTAACTAAACCCATTACACTTTCACGATATTAATAAAGGTACATACTATCCGGTTCAACCGAAATAACAAAAGTTATTCATGTTATTTTACGGCGAAGAGACAAAATTCACGGGCGTTTTCCAATAGGAATACACAGGAAGACTGGAAAAGTAGACTGCATGCTGTCTGCATCAATTTGCAACCGGAAGTCCCGTAGACACTTGCGCCAGCTGAGCCTCTAGCGTTTATTGTAATAACTCTATGGTTAATACATGCTGGAAAAGTTAAGAACGTTCAAGTGCAATAGCCCGAGACGTTGGAGTTGAGCAATTGGAGAATCGTTTTAAGACACCTTTAGAGGTTCAGCCTTTTTCTCCCTCCCCACCGGTATCGAAGGCTGCTAGGATATTGGTTCAGGCTAAGCCCTCTGTCTTTCAATCAGTGAACACTCGGGCCGTTCCACCTGACCTTGTTATATCATAACAGATGTGTTAGAAAATGGAATGCACATTTTCTTTACATGGCGAACACATTAAAAGTTTTATCAAATAATACCTGCCATATTCATATTCTATGTTTACAGGCCGAGGTCGCCCTGCCTGTGGAGGGTGAAGATGCGAGCAGCCTCGAAGCCCACCAACAGTGGCTGTGTGCTGAGAACGAAAGCTGGTGCCTGACGAAGGTGGAAAATTGACCTTCGAATGGATGAGACTGCACATGATGCTTATACCTACCTGATGGATGCTAGGAGGGTATGCTTTCCGTATTTCTCAGTGATCTCTACGACAACTGCTCTATCGTACTTCCGCGCTCCGCGATTGCTGCTACCGGACGCCCAACTTGGGACGCGAAAAATCAACCTTTTGGAGCGTTGCGGAGGCTGGGCGACAGCGTGCTGAAGACACGTTTTCTGTTCGTTTGTCGACATTGGCCATGTTAAGTCCCCGCTCCTTTACTGCTACTCCGACACTCCGAGTTTCATACTCCGAGCGCAGCAACTAAACGGGGCATGGCATACAGGGGCGCAACACACCGAAACCACCGAAACTATTAACGAGCACGAGCCCCACGAGCTCCTTCCGACCGCACGGTTATGACGAACCTGGCATCTCGTGGATATGGGTAGCAGATGCCAAAATTATTTCGGAGATAAATTAATTAAGGCCAGTGTAGAGCGGCAGGGTATAAAGTAAAAGAGACGGCGACGTTATTAAGTTTCTACGAACGTTTAAATATTCCTGAAAGGTTTAAAGACTCGCTTCAAGCACATATAGGGAAAGTACCTTGGCCGATCTATTTATTGAACATGCATGCTGTTCATATTTAAATTAAAGACAATGTTCTTGAACCCGCTTGTCGACGCACGAAACCCTCAAACTTGTCAAATATTTCGTGGATCCGTATTGCAGCGAGACTAAATAGACCTTTTTCAAAACGTACAGCGCCACGACGGCAGGGAAGTTTGGGAACCCTCGGTAGAGATCATGCGCTTTCTTATTGCGCCTTCACGATTGTGCGCGCGTCCCGGCAGCTAAAACCAGCAGCCGTTGCAGCCATCCGCCATCCCGCCCATCCGCAGAGTCGTACGTCGTTGGCGGCGTACCGTATCTGTGGCAGCGTAAAGGCATCGCGACAGGTGAACTTATTTGAATACGTTACTCGTCGTAACTTAGCTTCACGTATTGAAGTGTCACCGAATCCACTTATTTTGCACCGCAACCGCGGCAGGTTTCGACCAGGTTCGACAAAGCGTTGGTACAGCAGATGACAGAGCCGGTACAAAGGAGAGGGATGAGAAAGGGGCAGCTGTTGACTCGTCGCTCGTCCGACTCAGCTGCTCAAAAGTTGTTGCCGTGGTAATCTGCGCCTGCTCGCGTATGCCACGTGGTCACGTGGTAGCGAGAGGAGGGGCGTACCGAGGACTCCCATTATTCGTCGTGCGGCGCGCACGGGCTTTTGAGATTTTTGAAAAGGGTCTATTGGACGGAAGCCGTCAATGTGCTACGCCGATACCGGAACACAGTTGTTCAATAGATAGCACGTCGATTCGTTTCAGGCGAGATGCATGAACATGATGTTTCGGCTTCTCAATCGAAATATATTGATTTGCTGGGCTAAGCATTCTAGAAAGGGCAGCGGTCCAATTGTTTTCTCATCTCAAAATCGTTTCTGTCGCTGTGCTGTCGGCACACTACCGTTCGATAGATGAATTCGTTTTGAGGCGAGATGCATGAACAAACTTTTCCCGCAGTGCTAACGGATGCTTCGGCTTTCCAATCTAAGTATCTTTATTCGCTGCAGCTGGACTAAGCATTTTAAAAGGGGCAGCGGTCCCGCTGTCTTCTCAACAACTTTTCTGTTGCCGAGCTATCAGCACGTTCGTTCGATAGATCAATTCGTTTTCACGCAAGACGCATGAACAAACTATTTCCTCACCACTAACTGATGTTTCGGTTTTCCAATCGAAGTATTTTATTCGCTGGGCTAAGCATTATAAAAGGGACAGTGGTCCGAATGTGTCTTCATCTCGACAGCTTTTCTGTCGCTGTGCTATTGGCACGCTACCATCTGATGGATGAATTCGTTTTCAGGCGAGATGCACGAACAAACTTTTTCCGGAATGCTAATTGCTGTCTTGGCTTTCAAATCAAATTGTTTTTACCTGCTGGATTAAGCCCTAGTCAACTGAGAAGGAGCAACGGTTAGGCTGCGCCTTTTCTTTGGACTGTCTCAACAATAGTACAGTCATCTTGTTTGTGGACGTGACATCACGGAGCGCGAAGAAGTGACTTGTGCTCCGAGAAATACTCGGTGCGCGAAGAGCGCGCTTGAGTGTCAGTCTCTGGCGGTGCTCCTGTCCGTTTAGTGAAAGGAGCGCAAAACTCTCGCGCTCTGGAGCACGGACTTAACGCACCCATTCGCTGAAGACTTCCTTTAAAAACCTGTGTAAACAATGAAAATTGCCTTTGAAAACACATAAAATGTTTTACAAAAGTGCAGCACCGCAAAAAAAGGCACAACTCGTCGAACTCAAGTCTCACCGGTCTTGCGGTGTGATCAAAGCTTCCTTGGCATGCCAAACTGCTTCGTCTCTGTGCCTTCGCACGCTTGCATACTTATCAAGAATCGATGCCGTGGCAAAGCTTTGAAGGTATGTCGCATGTAGACGTCTTCTCGATCACCCAGCTGTTCCAGCGAGTTGCTGTCAATAGGAAACAAAATTGGTGGTTGCTATTATGCACGATTAACCATGGCTATGTTCCAAATCTACTCGAACGGATCACATGACAGCACAAATAGAGCAATGCTGTGGAGGAAGGTAGGTTTTCGAAGGCAAAAATATGAAGCGGCGAGATCGAAAGTTTCTCAAACGCGGCCTGTCCATGAGGTTGTGTGCAATCTGTCGCCGTTGCCATAGCTTCCTACCCCTCCTTTGTCGCCACTGGATCATGCTCGTTTCTGTACCGCTAGTGCCGCAAGTTACAAATACAGTCGTAAGACCAAAGTAAAATGCTGCTCCAGAGGCACATACATCTTCATGCACGTTTCACTCACGAAACCAATCCACATGGCGTTGATTCTTGATAGGTATTCAAGCGTGCGAAGGCAGAGACGCAGCACTTTGGCATGCCAAGGAAGCTTTGATCATGCCGCGACACTGGCGAGACTCTTCGTTCGACGAGTTGTTCCTTTTTCTTGCGGTGCTGCGCTTTCGTAAAAATTTCCACGTGTTCTCAAAGGCAATTCTCACCGTTCGAGGTTTTAACAAATTTCTTCGGCGAATGACAACAAACGAGCAGAAAACATGTCTTCAGCTCGCTGCCACCCAGCCTCCGCAACACTCCAAAAGGTTGACTGATATTCTGTGTCCCAAGGTGGCCGTGCGGTGGCTGCACTTGCGCTGCAGTGACCAAGCGGAGATGCGCGATCCTGCAAATTGTCATAGAGATCAATGGTATTGCTTGCATGGCGTACTATTAGCCCCGAGAGCGAACACAAGCGTCACTGCGGTCGCCACGTCTTGATTGGGTGAGGTGTACCGCGACATCTGGCGAAGGACTCCGCTTCGCGTTCTGGCATCCGGCTCGCTTCCCTGCTCCCGTTTCCTCACGATCGTAGGTTTGTGATCATGCTGACCTACTGTTCAGTGCTGCAATGCAATTCCCTAAAAGAAGCCGGTATCATATTTTACCACCCGAAGACGTCGAGATTAAAGAAAGCATGGACAGTCAGACTAAGGATGGGAAAGGCATCGTCAACATCGGCCGTTCTGTGCTGTAAGCACGTTGAGAAGCGGGGCTTCGTTTACCCACTACAAGACGCTAAGTGAGACTTATACCGACGGGAGTTTCGTACCTTTTTCTAAACGTTTGTCACGTTTACCTTTATAATTCGGTTATAAGTATCGAAAGCTATCGGTGGAGGCAATTCTGTTGATGAACCTCCCCGCCCCCTCCACAGTCCACATGATATATGGCGATTGTGCAAGGGGTTGTGGAAGCAGCGGTGTAAGTGTTTCAGACACTGAAATTCTGTTCTTTGCATGTTCGTGAGTTAGGAGAACATCACACCCCGCTTTGCGGGTATACATATGGCATTTAAGTCAATTGCCTTTGGGCGGTCTCACTTGTGATTCTCTCTTCGTGGCCCAGAATATATTTAACACGTTGCTCGAGCAGAGTGCAGCTTTTTTGCTGAGACGTTTTTGCTTAGAAAGAAAGATGGAAAAACCTTAATTTATTCAAATCATCAGCAGCGTTGATTGTGTGAAATGTAAATATATTGCGATGCTCCTGCAAGTACGGTGACATTTCTTCCTTTTCATATACCAGCTGTGATTCATGCGCTGTCTGCCCTGGAAACCATGCTCGGAATGTTGGTTGAAGTTTCGCCTGCAGCTACAGACCATACCTCAATACGGCCGCATATAATAATTCAAATTTCCTATGAAAAACATGCACAAAAAAAGAAAACAGAAACTAGTATGCCGACAGCCAACGCCGTCTCAGCCTCCGGAACTCGAGCAGGGCGAGTGAGGGGAAAAATGTTGTCCTCAGAGTGACGTCTCCCTCGCTCGCCGTAAGGGGTCGCCACCAAAACTTCTCAATGCTAGTACTCTCGCCATACAATGCATCTAGTATTTATTTGGCCCCTGACCATGAAATCATTCTCAGTTTGCCATTTCATCTCAGCGGGAGCCCGATATTGGTCATCGAGATCTCAGCTGGCATGCACTGAGGAAGCTAAAATACTGCTAGCAGACGCATCGTCTGCTAACATGAGGGAGTAATAATGAGTTTGTTTGTCACTAGGTATCATTCTCTGACAGAAACAAAATGAGGAACAGACTGGCAAGTCATCTGCGGACAGAGCCGAAAAGGGACGATAGACCTGTTACAAATTGTGTGCCGCGCAGAGCGAGATCGAAAATTAATTGAAATATGGAACATCAGCTATTTTACGGATGCAATTGTCGTCCTGTGCTTCATTTGGTTATGCTGATTTGCTTTCTGGCCGTGTGTAACTTGACACCTACTGGTGCTAAAACGAGAGCTTGGGACAAGCACCCACCTTGTGCTGCTATATCGATCCCACTATCCGAAAGAAAGTGACAGGTTCTCGCCAAAAAATTGCCTCGTGGACAGCGAAAAGAATTCTCATTGGTCGAGAGCGCTTGTCTGTGGTATCGTGTTCAATCACAGTGCGGACCTTGTGAGATCTTGATTGCAATATCAACGATGACCAAAATCATGCCCCAAGAACATTTTATTCTTTCTCTTTTGGCACTAGTTCTCTGTGTCTGTGAAGGTGTCTATGTATTTGCAAATATATATACTAGATTTAAAATAGAAAGATGAAGTTAATTTTTGAAATTATTTATTGTGGGCTGGAATTAGGACAAGTGTTCTTGGAAATTTGGTTCTGTCAAGTTTCACTTCTGTGAGATTCATGCAAGTATGTTTGCATGCTCTACTTTCAGTTCCGAAACGACTAAAAGCGCCAGACAAAGATCGAGCCAATGAAGGCATTGTCGGAAGGAGTGGCATCCATCGTCAGTCTTGCCACCAGGAAGGTTTTGAGATGCAACAAGGAGCTGCTGGAGCACATCACCGCGATCTCAGTGGAAGGTGCCAACTGCAAGCTCATGAAGTGTAAGCTCCAAGTATTAGATTTAATTGCTGAGTGCCTTTTTCATTGACAAGAAGCCCCCAACATTTTCTAAAAACTCCAGTAGGGCTTTGTTGTTGCACTTTTATACTCGCAACTCATTCACTTTGCCAATTTCGTTTTTCTAGCCTAGCAAGCTGAGCAGTGAGTCTGAAACCGTACCATTGTTTTTGGCCAGACTGTCCCATATTATTTATTCTTCTTCCCTGCTATTGTGATACGTCTGCACTGTGGTCATGACAGGTGCTTGAATGGTAGCTCCTACTTTCTATACGTGGGTCCTAGGAAACATTTTGTAAGTGATGAGGTGCCCACAATCATGAGCGTCAGCAAAGTGGCGAAGGGGGGGGGGATTATTCTGGGGGGTGTAGCTTTCAGCCCTATAACTTTGAAACAAATGAGGTTCCTTCTTTTTCTGCAAAACGTACTGCAGATGCCCATGCCTGCAATCTAGGCCAGCGGTTCTGAAATGGGGGTCTGCGGAACCTGTCTGTAAAGGCAGTTTAGGAGTCCGCAAAACTCTGCCGGGCAATGATTTTTTTTTAATGATTTGGGGGATTTAGTTGAGCCCTGTCCGGCCATGATGCATCCACAGCTCCGGGAGCAAAGGGAATCTACAGAAGAATACCTCTTTTCACTCTTCCCCATATTTTATTCTTGGTAAACACGTTTGCATTCCACCGCCCCCCCCCCTCTTTCCCCTTTTTTTTACACTGCCTGGGGTCCCCCATCACTTCTGGCAGTCCAAAAAGGGTTTGCTTGCCACGATTGGCGGTTTCCTTCTTTTCTCTATAGCATCTCTTCTGCTAAAGTGGAAAGAGTGTAGGCGGAGCTTCTTCCCCTCACCGTACCGTCTTAAGCTGCAACATACTATACTCTCGGGAACAAGATAATAACCTTGTATCTTTTCTGCCGCCACAAATGCTGTGCAGGGAGTAGCTTAGCATGTTTCAGGCAGAGGCTTTTGCCGCCACCGCACGCCACGCTATGAAGTGGAGCGCCACGGTGTGTGCATGCCACAAGTCGCATAAAGCAGGGCACTTTCAAGCTGCCTGGATGCAATGACAATATAAAAGACACCGGCGGAGCGGACAATATAGAGCATGTTATTACCAGCACTGGTTAATTCCCAATAAATTGCAATCTGAATCATTACTGTAAAACCCTATATTTTCGCAAATTGGTCACAGAGGACATAATCACGGCCACTAAATTTTGTGAATTCCAGACGCCTGCATTGAAACTCTTAAAGAGACCATGAAGGCAATTTCGAAATTTTATTTGACGATTGAAAGGGGCGTCGGCCACGTCTATGACACTGTTGACCAAGTTCCAGCCCGAACAGAAGTTTGGGTGCCGCACCAATCACTTAAACAGTTGTGGTAATATTTGCGCCGGAAACGATGCCCCAGACCCCCCCCCCCCCCCCCCCCCCCCCCAAAGACGGCGACAAAAAGGTGAACGTCCTCGTCCGGCGATTGGTTCAAACGGTTGAAACGAATGATGCGCTCTTGGTTTCGAATTTGGTGGTGAGATGTAATAAAAAAAACTAATTTGAATGTTGGATAATTTTCTAAAGTTGTAGTTCGAAATTAATAGGTTTCATATAGCATGTATAATGAAGGTTTCATAGCGTGTGTAGGAATAGGTTTCATAGCGTGTGTAGCGTGTAGGATGACAAGGAAGAAGACTCGTGGAAGTAAATGACAGCTGTATGCTGCGCTGGTATTGAGACGGTGGTGTGTATGTCCCTTTTTGTTTCCTGGTCTCAAGGAAACAAAATTTGACAGCAAATTTTGAACCCTGCTAGTGCACACCTTTCTGATTCGAAACTAACTTCGGAGCCAGTTTGTTTCAAAGTCGGTTTCAAATAAGAAAACCAACGCCAAAGTCAACTTTGAAACCTGGGATGTGTTGAAGCGATTTTTGGTGTTAGTTCCTGAAAGGTTACGTCATCGGTTTGGTGGCCGGGAGCTAAAAGCATTTCATGCTTAAAATGATACTCATCAGTGCGGCCTTTATTGTTCTCTGACTGAATCAATTATGCTTTTATATGCAGGAGGGAACCATCCCGACGACACCCTGCATTGAATTCTCAGGGTACGATGTGGAGGCAGCGAAGAGCATGAACATACACATTGATACAGTAGGATGGCTTGATTGTGGTCATGGCGGTTTACTGGCTTTTCGGCTTTGCCCATGGCCAGAAGACATACATTACAAGCTGCCTTCTTCAGAGGCTTTGTCTTATTCTAACCTACTCACAGCTATGGCCAGTTGCAATCAAGGTGATTAATAAAATCAAGAAAACACATGTAGCCTGATTACTGATCACACAGTGCGATCGCCAAAGTCTGGTGAAACTCCTGCCAGGATTGTTTCGATTTTCGAAATAACTAAAGGCTTTGTTTGTTCTTCTTGAGATGGCGGGTGCAAGTTGTGTGGCTCACATATCTAAGTATGCTCCAATTCATGACCAGCTTTATTCATTTATAGTCATCACATTTCTCTAGTCCTATGTGTTGTTTCCTTGTCATCAAACTATTAGGCACCTGTATGGAGTAGTTACATTTTGTTTTTATGTTTTTATCAAAACGGTTTGTGTCACCATGTTTGGAATTCAGCACCCTCGCAACGAATTGTCAAATTAATCTTATGTTGAGATACTTTCCTAAAAGTGGAGATGACTGGCATTAAATGTTGTGTTTCTTTATTGCTTTGGTTTATTTTGTTAATAGCGTGCTCATTTTTCATTGGGCAGTATAGTGCTATATAGAAAATTTCCTGTATGGCTGTTCATTTAAAAGTTGTTTTAAAATTAGTTGTTTAAATTTAAGGCTTCTTTTTTTTAGAGGGAAAAGTCATATATAAAATTTTGCGACGCATCTGGAAAATAAAGATATAGCAACTAACCAACTGTTGACTTTACGTTTGTTTCCGTTAGCGCGTCTATATCCCACCCCATGCTTGAATTTACACTAACCCTTTGTGCTCTTTCGAAATTTGAGAAATGGGCAGTTAAGGTTTCGGTAAAATTTGTCAGAATAAACGTATAGAGGGTCACAGAAGAAAAAAATGAGATCTCGATTTTAATTGATTTGATGGACGTGTATGATCTGTTAGCCCCGTCCCAGCACAAGCTTTTCAGCCTGGATAAAGTGAGCATGCACGAGCACGTACTAAGCAGTACCGAAGGTAATGAGCGTGCAGTGCGGCTGTTGTGATGCAAAAGACTATTGCTCCCCTTGGAGTATATCGCATTTTCAAAAATGCTCTTTTTAAAAAATAAATAAAAACCAGGCAGCGTTGCGGTATATTCGCAACATTGTGGCTTTCTTGAAGAATGCGGGTATTCTGAAGGTGTTGCCGAAGGCTTGCCAGGGTGACAGCGCGGTTGAAGGCGACAAGTGCGAGCTGGTACACGCTCTATCGCAAGCTCTTGTTCTGCAAAAGCACTTCGCAAAGTCGCTCTCGCGTGCCTGTAGCCTTTGCTGCCCTACGGTGGTAATGGTAGGCAACTCCGGCTGACACAAGAAATCAGACACGTACGTAACGCATTACAAGTAACGAGTTACTTCTACCTAGTTACTATTTTAGGTAACGAGTAACGTATTTAGTTACTTTTCTAGAAAAGGTACGAGTAACGAATTTAGTTACTTTTAAGGCCGAGTAACGAGTAACGGTATCTTGTTACTTTTATCGAGTAACATGCACAACACCGCTTAAACGGCTTTGTTTTTATTCTAACCTGAGTATGCGTCTATTGGTAGGTGGGCAACCCGAAAAACAACTAAACGGTATGACAGTACAGCAACGTATATCGCTGAACACGTCAGTCGAACAGTTCGACTGACGTGTCCAGCGATAAACGTTGCTGTCCTGGACTCTACGGCTCGGAATGTCCTTCACCCAGCGAACACAATAAGATTCGTTGGTTGAACCTTCTAGAACCGGGTACGGACCGAATGTAAACCCAGAGGTTGCGAACACAGGAAGGCACACAACTTCACCAGCTCTTCCTGAAGTGCAACACTGCCGTTCTTTCGAGCGCGTCGGTAGAATGACTCATCACCGTCGCTGGAGATGTATTTTCAGGGAAGCGGGAAAACATTACTGATTAAAACGTCGAGAGGCAGCTACTGCTTAAGTGCAACGACTACTAAAAAGAAAACAATAAACTATGAAACAAAAATAGTTGTGTATTTGGTCGTGAAAGTAACGTGTAAAGTAACTCGTTACTTTTGAATTAACTCACGCGCTCCTTTTGACAATCGGTAACGAGTAACGTACAGTCGAATCTCTTTAATTCGAACTCAAGGGAGACCGAAAATTTGTTCGAATTAAACGAAGTTCGAATTAACGAAAGCTCATTACATGGAGTACTTACGTGCAGCGCTGCGTTGGGCGCCGCATGTGCACTGAGCTAACACATGAGTGACGAGTTCCAGGACATTTATTTTCACCGATCTCAAAGGAAAGTAATCCGTGATGTGTGCCTGTGCGTGGTTCCTCAGTCGTAAATCAACAAAGATCGCTTGGAGCTTGGAGACCAGCTCTAACGCGGCATCCGCATTCTCCTGGCAAGAGAAGTAGCGCGCGGTGGTGTCCAGCGCTTCGAGTGCTCTTCGTGATACTGTGTTTCTTCTCTATTGCCATCTTGGAAAGTGCGCCTTAGTCAACGTTTTGCAGTATCCTTACCTTCATCTTAAGATACTTTGGTGGGCGGTACGTGCCCCGGCTCGCCATGACGCTTGGAATCGAGATAACGTCAGTCGCACCGCTCATCGCAGCATTAAAGGTCGCCACGTGATCGGTTGTCGTGGTTATTTGGAACTGGACCCGTTTGAGGCGCTGCCGCGTGGAGTTAGCCCGCTCCTGAAGGCATGCTCGGCGGCGCGGGATGTTCGAATTAAGGCCGACCCACATAGGGCGTATTCTCGACGAATTTACGCGCGTTTCAGCGGACGTAATCACGGGATTTGGCGGGCGCTTTTTTCATAGAAGGGAAGAGGGGAAGGTCGCCAAACCACACATGGCGCTTTTCGTCGACGTCTTCTCGGCGTTTGGTGCAGTGTAGCCCGACTCGCGCCTTTCATGAAAGGAGGCAAAATGTAGATAGGCTGCTACATTATTGCGTTCCGCGAGGAGACAGAAATAACTGAATGTTAATAAGCAACCAAAGCCTAATTTGCTAACACCTGTTTCAAAAATGTTCGTTGCAACCGTCAAGTTGCCGAAAACTCCCGGCAGGAGGACGCCCGCGATCTCTGCTCAAAACCCTTCCTTTTGTAATTCTTTTCACATCGGCCGCAACATAGATGGTATTTTCTTCTGTCTCAGTCGTTCATCGCTCGTTCCAAAGAGCTATAGCGACTTCATACACTTCGCCGATAAACCGGCGAACGCGACAAGCGAGCTGCAATTTCGGCGGCCGGGTCAAGCCAGCCAGCCGGCCGCATAGCTAGGCAAGCCGATTCTCAAGCAACTTCCGGCTCTCAACTCGGGAGCTGATTGGCCGGCACCGCGCCGTACGCTTCCGGATACGCCACGCCGAAATACGCCGATGCGCCGAGATCTGTCTCGGTCGGATCGCCGAATACGCGCGTATTTACGCCGACCTCGGAAGCGCTCGTCCCGACGTCCGCTGTACGTCGGGATTACGCCCGCCAAAACGCTCGCAAATACGTCGCAAATACGCCCTATGTGGTTCGGGCTTTAGCCGGCGCGGGCGTTTAAGCGTTCGAATTACCGGGCGTTTTCACCCATTGAAGTACATATAGTGTAGTCCGGACCACAGCGTCAGTTCGAATAAACCAAAAGTTCGAATTAAGCGTGTTCGAAGTAACGAGATTTGACTGTATTTAGTTACTTTTTGAGCGAGTAACGAGTAACGGTATTTAGTTACTTTTTTGGGGTAATGTGTACATGTCTGCAAGAAAACATCCCATCACTGCCACACTCCGTTTCCCTTTAAAGGGATGGTGAACTGAAATTTGGATTTCGGAAAACAATGCAGGAGCTGTAGGCGGGACGCTACAATCCATACAACACTACTTGTAAGGCGATATCTCGAATGGAAGGCCGTATTTTTGGAAAAAAGAGGTTGAGATTGAACGAGGCCGACGAGGCATGTGACGTCAAGATATCTCGTTTCCTCCTCTCTCCGCTTCGCCCCCTCAAGGCAGCGAGGTGGAGAAGACGCGAAGCCGTTCCCTCTCCTCGGAGAAACAAGACGTAAACATATCTGTCAAATGCGCCTCCTTTTTTTGAAAAATAGGGTCATCCGTTCGGGATATTGCTGTATGAGTGATGTTTTGGTGTTTGTAGCATGCCATTGCGCACTTTTGCCACCATGTTTTGTGGAATCCAGATTTCAGTTCAGCATCCATTTAAGTGCAAGTGAAACCGAAATGCCAAGTACGAGCACGTTGTTCTGAACGACACTTGCACTGCACAAGCGCACATGCTTAGCAACATTCAAAGCATGGAGCTTGCTCTTAAAGCCTCTGCATCGGGCTTCCTGTTGCAGCTCGTGGTACCGAAGCAAGGTTTGGGGCAGACATTTTCATAAGAAGAAACTTCACCTGCACCACACTGCTCCGACCGGTACTTGGAGTACTTAGTTGCGGTACTTTAGATAAAACAAAAGGGAATTGAGCAGTGCAAACTTCGATTATCGTCAGTTAAGAAGTGTGCAGTTGCAGTAATTGTTTTGCTTTACATACAAAAAGGCTGGAGTATGCTTAAATGCTGGGCTAGCAACAAATTGCTACCAGAGGTCCTATGCTACGTGACGGGACCAAGCGGAATCAAGGAACCGGGAGCCATCCAGCGACCTGGATGCAGGGATGGATTCATGTTCCACGGGATTGGTGCCACCTGGATCTTGTACCAAAAGGCCAGCAGCAGCTGGATAGTCTCACATTGCGATGCGGGGATGGGGATGCCGAGCGAACTCAGGACGTGCCACCCACTCGGTGTGATGGCCAGGTGCTCCCGCTGACTGGCTAGGTGCGTGTTGATGATATCCTGGAAGGTGTTGTTTACACCGAGCCGCCGGAGCTTTGCCTTCGCCGCGTACAGCGGCACCCCCAGTGCCAGCTAGTATTCCTTGCGAATAATCACGTCCGTCTTGCCCTTACCTCTCGACAGCAGGCTGAGATACGAAGCTGCGTAAGTGATGCGGCTCACGACGAGGGCTTGGGTCAGCTGGATCAGGTCCGATTCCTTAAGCCTGTGTCTGTGACTCGTTATCCTGCTCATCATGCGCATGACTTGCGTGGTTGTCTCGACGAGTCGGTCGACCGCGTACTTGGCTCCGCCGTCCCGCTGGAGGTGAAGCTCCAGATCCGAACCCGCTTCACCACCGGCATGGGGGTACCATCCTTGAATGTGAGGCGGATGTCCGCCTCCTTGCTCTTCGGGAATTGGCTTGCCCGCGTGGACGAGCAACAGCTGAGACTTATCGAGGGCCCTCTGGAGGTTGCCGGCCTCGAGGTAGTTCTGCACCGTCTCGATAACTTCTTCGAGGAAGTCTTGCCTCTTGCCGTCCGATCCCGACCTAGTCCAAATAGTCAGGTCGTCCTGTGTGCTTCATCCGGGGAATCCGTTGGAGTAGAGAGGCGGCTTGCACATCGCCAGCTATCAAGGTAAGTGACAGGACCGAGCCTTGCGGGGTGCCCTTGCTCGGGACCGGGATGGTGCTTGTGCGGATGGACTTGACTCAGATGGTGGCCATGCAGTTGCTCAGGAAGTCCCGCACATAATCATACATCTGGGGCCCGCACCCAGTCAAGGCCAAGTCCTCGAACACCAGCGTGTGACTGATGTTGTCGAGGGCGCCCTTCATATCCAGGGCCAGGACCGCCCGTTCGTCGTACACGAGGTTCTGTCACAGATATGCTCCTTGATCCGGAGCAGGACATCCTGTGTGGATAGGTGTGACCAGAACCCGAACATGGTGTTCAGGGTGGCATTGAGTTGAGTACAGGATGGTCCCCTCAAATATCCGCGTAAACACCTCATCAGGGCATGGGCATTTAAAAAACTGGAATGCAGTGTCCAGGTCTGTGACGCTCGGCGGTGTCTCTATATATCTGATGACCTCTATTTCTTTTGGATTCCTTTCTAGGGAGTATATTTTCCATTTCGGGGCACTTTTCTTGTTTCTCGCACTTACTACTGCAAGAAATGTTTCACCCTCACTTTCTTCTTTCCTTTCACAGCACTCATTTCATGTTAATGTGGAGGGGAATCGGCCGGATTCTACTCTTCGTTCCTCCCTAAAATGTGCTGGCGTCAAATACCTGTCATAAAAAAGGGTACTTAAAGGGGCTATGCAACATTTTTTTTTTTTTACTTTGCGCAAATATCGCTTAGAACGGATCCCTGACGTTAATGACCTATGAAACACGCGTTCGTTTTTCACCCCACGCAATAAAAGTCCCAGAAAAAAATTAGAAGAAAAACGAGCAGCGTTCACGCCCTCAACTCGCAGCCAGAACAAGCGGCCACGTGATCTGGAGCCGATTATATGCCGCCAATGTTGATCATAGCCACGCGCTGGGGTTGGAAAAGCACAGGACACGCGCTGAGTTCCAGACATTGTTATGGCTCGGCTATTGTCGTCGTTGCAGCGATTGGACACGGGCCACTACCCGAATGCTTCTCGAGCTATCAATTATCACGAGCCCAAATCGAGTGCCCACGCAATGTTCGGGTCCAATCTATGAACCGCATTCAAATATCGTCATATGGGTGTACTGCGATCCTCACGTTACGTCATCGAATTTTGCAAAGGAGAGATTGAATGAAAATGATCGCTTTTGTCCTTGAAATTACACCGCAACAAAGGAGTTTCTTGGCCATTGGCATTGCATGCGAGTATCCTTGAGTCCCACTAATGCCAGTAAGCTCGTGTAAAGTGAAAAACATTCCAATTGAATATCGTTGCACAGCTCCTTTAAGGTTCCAAAATGACCAAGTGTGTGTAAACATGTAATGCCAGCATTTCTTTTCTTATTTCTAATGAGCAACTTTATATCATGCCACAACTTCCCGTAAGTGCACACTGTATTTCACAGCGCGCTAAACTCTGCCGGAGAAGTCGGCGCCTGAACGCAAAGGGGCGTCGTTTCCTCAGCAAAGTATTTTATGGTGCACTCAACCTTGTGAAATTTTAAGGCGCTCCTTTCTTTTGCAGCTAGAACAACTTTAAAAATACTAAAAATGCGTTCGTCACGGACGACCGAGTCTTCCGCCGGCAAACGCTGTCGTCTGCTTCGGATTACACAGGAACGGAGGTGAGCTTAACTTTTCACAGGAACGACGATACGCCTTGAAATTTCAGAAGGTAAAATGCATCAATAGACTAAACCCCTGGTCGTTCAGGCGCCGATTTTTCCGGTTGCTTTCCCTTACCTTGAGCCAACCAGAAACACCGCGCGCCCCCGTAACTTAAAAAAAAAAAAAAAAAAAATTAGAACGGCATCGTGTCATGTTTATAAGTGTTTTGTTTACTTACCGACTTTGTGCGTGGAACGCGTCGCGTTGCGTTGCCTGACGCACGCGCGTTTTGGAACTAATTCAGTTGACAGTTCCCTCCGAAGTTGAAGCCACTTAAGCCACGGCGGTAATCGGACTTGTAGGCTGTTCCCTTTCGAACGGGCGGAAAAAGAAGAAGACTATGGCGAATTCGGCAGCGAACGGGCGGAAACTCGATTACGTAGAGCTTCCGTATGCGTCCGAGCCTTCTTTTGCTTTCTGCAATGCCCAGCCCCTACCCACTCGCAGGATTTATTCCTCCAAACCTCTAGTCGACGTTTCGTTCTCTCGATCGCGTTCGGCGTTCACCGTGGACTCGTGCACTCGGCCGCAGCCGAACCAGCTGGACGGCTATGACTGACCGGCGCGCGTACCGACAGCGTCGCCATAGCAACTACGCCGCGAGTGTGGTTGCCAGACAGAATTCACGCCTTTTTTTCACTCACGTTGACTTACAAGAAGTTAGGCGCGTATCATTATAATACATTATGCTGTAAGAAGTTATTAAGGGATATGTGTACCTACCTAAGAGAAATGCAGGAAAAATATTATTGAGTAATAATATTGGCGTAATCTTTTTATATCTTTATTAACACTAGTGTTGTCACTGGGCTAACCGTTACGCGAAAAGGGAGGGCATATATACCACTCGGGGCACTGCTCAGGTCGTGTTAGGGGGATGTATGAGCTGTTGTTGTGTATTGTGCAATTGTTCTGAAATGCTTGTATCCGCGTGTGTACGTGCATGTGCAATCTTGTGTGGATGTCCGTGTCGGAAGTGATCATGTAGCCGTGCGACGCGCGCTAAATGTCGTTGCTGTTTTCTTTCTTCGAATATTCATCACTTTTGTTTTTTGTCGCTAGATGGCGGTTGTCGCCGCCCAATTTGAAAAGAGTGGCGGTTTGTGATCTATAACTATTAGAGTACTGGTTGCCTTTAGTCCATCCGTCTCGTTGGTCGCTCCGATTTAATCTCGCTGATAGCTGTGTGGCTGTGTAGCCGTGTTATGCTGCCTGATTGTAACAAAAGGAGGTTAGGCGGCTTCCTCAGTGCGTGTTCTAGGTGCTGAATGCCGTTGTTCACGCACAAACGTCCATGAGTGGATAACACACGTAACAGAGGTGAGCACGGGCATTAGTTGATCGAGAGCCACTCGAAGCGCGAGTGCGATACCTCCTAGCCGCTGTCGACAGAGTGTGTCGGAGCGATTCGTTGTCGCTCACGGCAAGTGGGCGTTGTGTTCAATAAAGCCAGCATGTCAGTGTTTGTAAAGCGATCCCTTCTTTATAAACGCTTCTGATCCGATGAAAAAGCGACCGGCATTGAGCAGGCCGAGCGAGACTTCGGCGACAATCTCGGCTGTTCAGCCTCCAGCGGTTACTCGTATTACTTGCGGTGTTGGCGCTTAGACATGGAGATGTTTGGAAAGTTTTTTGCGCCTACAGATGACACCAAATGAGCGTACGAGCCGTTTGCTCTTGCTCCGGCGAGAAGCCGCGTACGGCTCGCCAAGCCTTTTAATCGTATCGCCTGTCGCATACTGGCCGCCATATTGTTTTTAGGGTGTTAGCAGTTACACGATTTTCTTCACCTCCGGCGGCTAACACCCTTACACGAAAAAAGGCGTTAGCCAGAGGACGAGCCATTTACACGAATAAGGGTGTTAAAATTTTAAGTGTGTAGGAGCATTTTATATCTCATTCCTCTCACATATGCACGAAGCTTCACCCTGCAAAACTTAAAACTTCGCCCGGAGAGAATGGCACGGTGCTGTGTTGGCATTGTTGCTGATTATTGCTAGAAGAACTCTAATTTTCCCTTCAAAATGGCCAGGTTTTCAAACAGCGTCTACCCTAACACAGTCTTACAAAAAGCAAAACATTGGCCGTGCCTTCTGTCGGACTCCAAAGTAGAAATTATTCTTGGCAGCAAGCCGGCTGACGAACCCTTATCGGGGAGAAGGCGCCGTCGGAATAAGCTTTCGTCTCCATGTCAAAACGAAAAAAAAAGGTGCTGTAAATTAATACTTTCCCTTCCCTTCGACGTGCAAGACGCCCTTCGTTCTTTTTTTACGTAAACCTGAAAAACTTTGTATTTTCGTTTTACTATTAAACCTGCCATGTTAGAGTATTTTGTTCTCGCTCATATTTTCTTCAGCGAATTGTAGTAGATTTGTCAATGGGCGCTATATCGCAGACATTGCGCTCCACGCATGTGCCTCTTCGGCGTATGTACCTCTTTGGCGTACTTGCTTGTTCGTTAGCAAGTGGGTAGTACATATGAGAAAGCAGTCAAAGTATGCAAAGGAACTGTAACTCAGGGAAAGCGCCAGGAAGGAACACAACTTCTCTTTTAAACAGAGCGAAAGACTGTTCTTGCTAGACAATTTTACTGCGCACTAGTAGTTACTGCCTTCCTTTTAAGATTCTTTTTTTTTTGTATGCAGCTCAAAGTGTGCATCAGTGTCTCCTTACAGACAGTCTTTTTCTGTTTTATGGCGTATCGATTAACAAGTAAACAATTTACTGTATTAATATAATCACTTATTACGTCTGCTTAATCTAATTAATCAAGGAACTATTACAAATTTATTTTTACTACCATGTTCGTTACGCTAGGACGTAGAAGCGGTCAAGAGAGGACCACCACACAAGGTAGCGCAAGGCACTGCAACCCGACTCATTGTTTATTATGGGCCGCTAGGACGAACACAAATGCGCCAGCGCTCCCCATACCGCCAACAACTTCAGTATAGAATGTTTTTATCTGAAATCCGGCATCTGTCACTGAGCTTTTAAGCACATCTTCGGTGAGGTTCACCATAGGAAAGTCTTTGTTTCCCATGTAGTAGTCGCCCATGCCACCAACCCCAGCCAGGACCAGCAGACCACCAGCTTTTACAAGTGATCCTACATTTTTAACCACACTCTGAAAAGATTCTAGGTCAGCCGCGACAGATTCCAGGCAGTTACAGGAGAGGACAACATCGAAGATTTCCCTGTGTTCCTCTGGGAGCACTCCAGGTTTCAGGACATCACAGGGAACCACCTTGCGAATCGATGAGCGTGTGCGCTCCATTATTGCTAAGGCCCCCTTCTTGATATCTCTGCAAGACAAAACAAGAAATTGGCTATCAAACTATGTCTTTCTTGTCACACTGTGCGCAGATATTTGGATATAAAATTGAAATATCAAAATGTAGGTGATTTCAAAGCTTTTCTTTCTTTTGTGTGAGGGAATCTTACTTTTAGATATCGAATACGCTTTCTTAGCTGCCCTGCACATATTCCAAAATTTAGACTGTTATATTGCAGAAAAAAACATGTTTTATGTAAATTTATAATTTTTCAAAAAGTGCTTCAAATGAGTTCTACATTGGCGTCGTATTTATCCTCACCTCAGCGAATGAGATAAGGATAGAACTGTGACTTGAGACGCCCTACAGTTCGGAGTGCCCATGGTGTGAGTTGTTACGAAGGCAGTTAACATACTCAGAGTACATATTTATTTTCCTTCTTATAAGCCAGCTGCATAACATTATTTTGTATTACTCGTACGGAAATGATGTAAGTGCACAGAAATAATATTTTACCTCGTACAATAAAGACATACATAGATTTAACATTAAGCTGGCTCCCGAAGCGAGAACAGGTCACCTTAAGATAATTTTACTAAAATTACAATTCAAATTTTCAAATTCTTAAGGCCTCGTAAATACGA
The DNA here is from genome assembly GCA_013358835.2 of Ixodes persulcatus. Classification (NCBI taxonomy): domain Eukaryota; kingdom Metazoa; phylum Arthropoda; class Arachnida; order Ixodida; family Ixodidae; genus Ixodes; species Ixodes persulcatus. Next base: position 533,967 of record JABSTQ010011593.1, read on the forward strand.
TTGCATTTATTTTTGTATGGCTGGGCTTGAAATATATCAGCGCCTTATCTACTCCAAGTCTTGTGAAACCCGTTATATATCTGGTTAGGGGTCGAGGAAGTCCGACAACAGTAGAGTACAAGCTCTTCGCCGACGTGATGTCACAGTCGCGACCGCCCCTGCCCATGTAGGCTACGTTAGAGGTACAGACAGCAAAACAAGATGCATTCCGCGTCAGTCAGTCATATGCAGATTATTTAGGTAAGTTCAAAGTTTCTACGACTGAACTACGACGAGCTGCCTCAGCGACTCTTAAGGCACGTTTATAGTTCGGCGTTAAATATGTGTCGGCATGCACGCAGCACGGCGACGTTCGGGCGTTACGATTTTGTTGCCAAAGATATAAATCAAGCTCTCTTCGGCGCCGGCTAAGGTTAACATGTCCAGAAATATGCGATAAGCGCGTGTAGTTCACTTCTCCATTCCACGTGGCGTATTCACCCTTAACTTTTACGCCATGTGCAAATTCCCGCCAAAGCGTAGTATGTGCCGAGCGAAAAAAACTAACTTCAATGATAAAATAAAATGCATATGACATAATGAGTGTCTTGCGGTGGCAACATACTGATAACTTTATTATTCTTCATTACCATTGCATGGCGATACTGCGTCTGAGCAAGTACATCACAACTTCTAAACGATTTCGCAGAAATCATCGCACGCATTTTTATAGTTCGTATAGTTGACTTCTAATGCGATTTAGTTAGGTACCTTTAGATATAACTGTGCTGTAAGTTAGTGTAGAACATAAAGCGTGTGTTATTAATAGTGCTTGATACTATACAGGACATATCTGAAGATGGAATGTGAGATTATTGGTTTCACGCACTTGATTTTTTGCGCCTATATGTATACCCACTTTCCGCTAGGTGCAACGTTTTCGCCAATAAAATGAGCTAAATACATTTAGAACAAAAAATAAATGTTTAATATGATGAAATTTCGGCTACAGTAGGTAATACTTCAAAATTAGTGATATATGAGAAAACCTGTCTGAAAGTTTAAATGCATTCGTTCATCTTTTGGATGTTCGGCGCTCGCGACTCACCAGGGATTATTTTGAGGACATTTTAGTTCCCAACTGATCTCGGAATTTCAAATATAGATCCTCCGAGTCAATTTTGGTACTATGGCAAATACTTCAAAAGTACTTATTTTGAGAAACCCTGTCTCAAAGTGGGGATGGTTCAACAGTTTTTACGCTTTTGCTCATTGTTTGAATTTTCGGCACACGCGACTCACTAGTGAAAGTTTTGAGGAGAACCTAGTTCAAAGCTAAATTAATAATATAAAATATGGAGCCCTCGAGCTCATCTTGTTACTATGGAAAATACTTCAAAATGAGTACTTTTGTGAAAACCTGTCACAAAATGGGGATGGTTCGGCCGTTTTTACGCATTTGATAATATTTTGAATTTTAGGCACACGCTCCTTGCAAGGAACTTTTTGAGGACATTTCAGTCCCAAACTGATGACGGAATATAAAATATTGAGCCTTCGAGCCCATTCTGGTACTATGGCAAATACTTCAAAATAACTTCTTTTTTGGGAAAACCGGTCTCAAAGTGGTAATGGTTCAACTGTTTTTACATCTTCGTTCATCGTTTGAGATTTGGGCTACCGCGCCTCACCAGGAAACGTTTTGAGGACACCCCAGTTCCCAACTAAAGATAGAATGGGCGCGTCACCGAGTGACCGCGTACGTGGCCGAACCCACTTCCGGTAGCCGAAGCCATCAGACGCGAAATGTCTAGCTCGGACGGAGCGGTTTCGGCGGCCCATCCGCGCCGCGGTATCAGGAACGTTGAGGATAAGGATTATGCTGTCATCCTGCCTTCGCTGCCCACCGGGTCACTCGTGGTAAATACGGTTTTTTTACATGCAGATGTCGAGGGACGTCCGCACCGCGCCGAAGACTTTCGTGACGCACTGGCTCGCTTAGGGCTACTCCCCGAGGTTGGCGCCCTCGGAGCGTATCAAATGAATCACATCTGGGCCGTCAACTTCAAGACTACCGAGGGGTCCAAGAAACTACTGGCGGAGTCAGAGCTCGTCGTCAAGGGGCGGTGATGCATCGTTGTCGACCCGGGCAACAGGGACGTGCACCTCAAGCTCCATTGGCTGGTTTTTAACGTCTCCGACGACAATGTGAGGGCAGTCTTGGCGCCTTATGGCGAGGCCCTGGACATCTCCAGGGAGCGGTGGCACATTGACGGCTGCCATAGCGTCTGCACCATGGCGCGGACGGTGGTGCTGCGCGTGAAGGGGGGCGTGACTCCCGACGACATCCCGCACCAGCTGCGCGTCGCCGGTGAGCTGGACCTCGTTGTCGTGCCTGGCAGGACGCCACTCTGCCTGTGGTGTCAGCGGACGGGGCACATCCGCAAGGAGTGCCGCGTCCCCAAGTGCAACGTCTGCCGACGGTTCGGCCACGACGGCACGCAGTGCGCAAGAACCTTCGCGGCGGCTGTGGGCCCTGTGGGAGGCGAGGAGAAATCCCAGCTTCTCATGGACGAGGCCGATGCCAAGGAGGCCGTCGCTGGTCCGGACACCGGGGCGGCGCCAACGCAGAGAGCAATGGCGGCACCCGAGGGCGACACGGCCACGTCCGCGGTCAACGTGGCACCTGGTGCTGGGAGGGCGAGCCAGGCCGAGTCTCCGAACGTTCAGTCCGTTGAGGCGTCGAGGCCTGAAGTCAAGGCAGCCGGCACGTGCGACGACGCCTCCCCTGAACAGCTAGGCGACGTGCCCATGGAGACGGCCGTGACACCAGAAGAGCCCGCCACAAAGCGGACTCGGGATGACGACAGCGCTGACCCAGAGGCAGCGATCAAGGAGCAGCCGCCTGCCAAGACGGCACCCACAAGGTTGAGACGGACCGGCGCCGTCCTGAACGTTGCTGCAGGTTTAGTCAGGGGTGACAAGCCATCCCCATGACAGCGTAGGAAAGGCGACGGTCTCGGTGGTGGGGCGAAAGTCTTGGAAGGTGTGTGACGATTCAGAGAAGGCCGCCCCACTCGCGGTAAGCGCCATATTGTCCGTCCCTTTTATTTTTAATGGACGTTAGACTAGAGTCTGCCCTATGAGTGGCCACGCTTAACGTGCGTGGCCTTTGAGCGAGACGCCGGCAATACCAGTTAAGCCACCTGTTTGCCGAGCATGAGCTTGACGTAATAGCGGTGCAGGAGACGAAAGTCGAAAGCCATGAACAGACGTACCGTATGGTGCGACCCTTTCAGGCTTTTTTCAATATATGCGCTTCGCACGCGGTTAATTTTTCCAGTGGTTGTTGTTTATTGATTCGCCGATCAGTAGGTGTTGTAGAAACGGCCATACATTCATGTTTCTGTGGCCGCCTTGAGTATTGTGATTTGTTTTCTTTTCTAACGTTTGGTGGCGGGTTATTTGTGTTTATGCGCCAAACCGAGAAAGCGAGCGTAAAGTTTTTTAATAGGGTCGGGTCGGTATTTTTCTTGGCGATTTTAATTGTCTTTGCTCTCCAGAGGATAGAGTGAATCAAGTGCGTTTTCGAGATTCCAGTGCCTTTTCATTGAGTGAAATTACTGCAATAAATACATTAGAGGACTTCACTGTTTGTGCATCGAAAGGAGGGGTTCAGTACACCCATTTTCAAGGTAATAGCCATGCGAGGTTTGACAGAGTATATATTGTACTTAAACTTGTTCCCTTTTGCGACCACTACGAGGTGAAACACGTGTCTTTTATCGACCATGCTTTGGTATTTTTTACTTTTGGGAAAAAGAACAAATCACCGGGTTGGGAATGGGCGCTGTGGAAGATGAACGGATATCTTGTTAATGATGAACCTTTCATTTCCCGAGTTAAAAAATTGTTTAAATATTTAAGTGTGAATGACCAAACAAAGTGGGGGAAAGGTGGGAATTGTTTAAAGAGGACGTCAAAATGATCGCCATCAAGAGATGTAGCGGCAGTTTGATACTTTAGACCCATGTTGCGGATAAAAAAAACAGGACGCGGAATGGCCAAAAAAAAAACATGCTTTTCGTGTAAGGCTCGTCAAATTATGAGGCGCTGGAGAAATGCAGCCTTCTGCGTTAAGTCCTTATTTCGAACTCTTTCGAACTCGGCGATCGAGCACCGGTGGAGGCGGTTGATCTGACATACCGCGTTCGGCTTTGGCTAGCAGATGGCGTTCGTAAAATGGCGTCAGCTGTTGCTGGCTTCACGCGGCGGTGCCGTGCGTGCTTCCATTCATTCGGCGTTCGCTGCCATGGTGAAGGCGAGGAATGCAGACGTACTTTATGTTGCGGAAGAACGCTGCGGCGCAGCGATACCAGGTGCGTTCTAAGGCCCTTCCCGCATGCTTTTCAATGGGCGGAAGGCGAACAAAAAGAGTTCGAAATAAGGACTTGACGCAGAAGGCTGCATTTCTCCAGCGCCTCATAATTTGGCGAGCCTTACACGAAAAGCATGTTTTTTTGGCTATCCCGCGTCCTGTTTTTTTTATCCGCAACTTGGGTCTAAAGTACCAAACTTTCGAAAAGTACGGAGCGGCTATTGTGCGGGCGAGTAGTGAAAAGTATTTAATGGGAGAATGCCCGACAAAGCGCTCGCTTAGCGACGAAAAAAGATATGCAAAACGCAACGAAATAAAAGAGATAAGTTACGGCGCCACTCTAACACGCGATAAGAATGTGATTGAAGAGGCGTTTGTAGAACATTATCGCAATCTACTAAGGAACAGTGCCTCTTTAGATACTGATTATAAAACTTGTTTTTTTCTTTGATGCCGCAACTAGGTCAGCAGGTTTGCGGAAGCTTGGAAGTGCCAATCAGTATTCGAGAAATTGAAAAAAGCTATCGACGAATTAAGTCCCGGAAAGACGCCCGGGCCGGATGGCCATGGGGCAGTTTTCTATAAAACTTTTAAAAGTGAGGCAGCAGTTGCAGTGCATAAGGTTTTGGCCGAGGCCTACGGAATTCACTTGTTGCCGCCCTCGTTTTCAAGGGCGCACACTGTGCTCATTCTCAAGTCTGAAGATCCATTAAAGCTTCTGTCTGTATCAGCGTATAGACCAATTAGTTTAACCAATGTGGATTTCAAAGTTTTTATGATAGTTCTGGCTAGACGGTAGCAATCCGTGATTCAATATCTTGTGGGACCGCACCAGACGTGCGGTTTTAAATGGCGCACTATCGCTTCAAATATTCACGTGGCCAGATCTGTCCTAGAGTGCTGTGATGCTTTTTCTCGACGAGTGGCGATGCTGCAGCTCGAAGTGGAAAAGGCGTTCGATCGCGTTTCGCATGAGGAACTATTCAATGTTCTACAGCATACGAATGTAGGCGCTGATATTCTCGAGGGCGTAAAGATGGCGTATACAAATCACACGACTAGTTTGATTGTAAATAGGGGAGTCACCAAATGTATCAAAGTTATGAATTCTGTAAGGCAAGGTTGCCCGCTTTCGCCATTACTGTTTGCGCTTTACCTAGAGTCTTTTTGTGTAAAGCTTATTTACAATAGTAATATTCATGGTTATGAACTGCAGTGAAGTGAAGTAAAGGTGCTTTCCTACGCGGATGATGTCGCTGTTATGTGTGTCGATCGAGACAGCGTACAAGAAGCGATAAATGTGGTATTTTCCTTTTGTGCGCAAACTGGTAGCAGGTGAAGTTTGATTAATGCGTTGGTTTCTGGCACGGTGACCGGTCAAGTAAGCCAGAAGTCTTCATAAATGTTAGGTGGGAGACTTCACCCACGAAGTATCTCGGAGTGTCTTTAGAACATTATCGGGACACCACAAATTATTGGAACGAGGAGACCGAAAATGTTAGATTAAAGGCAGAAGGGTGGAAAGGTAGGAATTTATTCATATTCGCACGTTCGACCTTGTGTAATCTTTTTTTAATATCAAAAGTATGGTATATATTGCAAGTTATGTGCATGTCACGTATGAATGTGCAAAAGCTGTATACGGTGTTTTCCGTTTTTATTTGGTATTCGACATGGGAGCGTTCTGCCCGAACGAATTTATTTAGGTCGGTGCGAATTGGAGGTTTGGGTTCGTCCCATTTGTTCATACGTCAGATTGTTTCACGCTTCATGTTTTTACGCGATCAGAGGGATGCCTTTTTGCTTACAGTTGTTCAACTTCGTCTGCAAAACGTTTTGTCAGAGTTTATTGTTTCGTCATCCACTGGGACAGGTGCTGCAGTGTGAGGGTATTTGAGAGAAGTGTTACTTTTTTTTCGAATCTTGGAGGTCCGTATTTCTTTAGACTATCTCAGTACCGTGTCACGGAAAAAAATTGTATCGAGATTTGGTTGATGTTCTGCTACCCGTGCCGCTTTATCGTTCCCTATACTGTGAAGGCCCTGGCCTAGATGTTTTGAAAATAGGGAAGACGATGCCGGTACAACCTAATGCTAAATCCTTTTTTTTTAAACTTCATTGTGGCGTCCTACCCGTAAAGCCATAGTTAGAGGAAACAGGCATTTTTGTGCCATAGTCAACGCATTGTCTTTTATGCAAGCAGCCAGAAACTGCAGAACAAGTGTTTATTTACTGCTGGGACGCTGTGTTTGTGTGGGATATACTCCAGCGCACACTCAAAAAGGATTTCTCGATAACCGCGAGAGGTATACGGTTTTTGTCAGATAATGTAAATGGTGTACCTTATGATATGACACTACTAATCTACATTCACAGTCTCCGGAAAACAAGGGTAGGAGAAAATCACGCTGATAAAACAGTCCGCTCGGAGCGTGAATATTTTATTGAAAGTGTTGCCGGCATGCCTGAAGTGTTCCGGGCATAGCCCGAACAGCCAGATTGGTTGCCCATTCTTGATGGTTTGTTGTATCTAAAGAAATTTTGATGACGCCACGGCAGCCAAGTTACGGCTGACGTGTTTTAACTCCTCCTTTGTACAAATGTAAAAACAGGCAATAAATAAAAAAAGCGTAGGTGGCCGAATGACTACCATGCTTGGCTGCTACCCGGAAGATCTGGGTTCGATTCCAGGCAGCGGAATGTTTTTTTGTTTTTTTTTTTTCTACTTAGCATTCTCGCAAGCAGTAAGTGGGCCTCTCCAATTGTGCTGGTTAAGAAGGACGGAACGCTTATGTTCTGCTCGGACTACCGGCAGCTGACTGCGGTAACGAAGAAAAACGTCTAATCACTAACCCGCATCGATGACACGCTAGACCGGCTGCGCCACTCTCGATACTTTTCATCGATGGACCTAAAGAGCGGCTACTTGCAGTACGAAGTCGACAAATGGGATAGAGAGAAGACAGCTTTCGTCACGCCGGATGAACTGTACGAGTTCAAGGTGATGCCCTTCGGACTATGCACGGCGCGAGCAGCTTTCCAGCGTGTCATGGACATCGCACTGGCAGGACTGAAGTGGCAGAGCTGTCTCGTCTACCTTGACGACGTCGTTGTGTTTTCGAATGACTTCGACGAGCACTTGCGACGACTCTGAGCTGTTCTCCAAGCTATACAGACCGCCGAACGCTCCCTCAAGCCGTCGAAGTGCCGGTTCGCCTATGACGAACTGAAGTTCCTAGGCCAAGCGGTTAGTAACGAAGGCGTCCGCCCAGACCCCGAGAAGATTCGAGCCGCCGCGGCATTTCCAACGCCCACAGACAAGAAAGCCGTGTGAAGATTCCTTGGAGTTTGGTCCTCCTATCGGCGCTTCGTTCGAGATTTCGCAAGGACTTCCGCATTACTCACAAAACCCGAAAAGGACACCGAGAAATTCAAATGCGCCGAGGAGCAGCAGCACGCCTTCGACAAGATGAAGCAACGACTCCAGACTCCTCCTGTTTTTGGACACTTCGATCAAGAAGCGGAAAACGGAATTAATACAGGCGTAAGTAACGGGTTCAAGTGCAGGAAGACACCGAGCAAGTCATCAACAATGGAGGTCGGACACTGTCCAGAGAGGAGTGAAATTAATTCACCACTGAAAAGGAATGGCTTGCGGTCGTCTGGGTAATCACGAAGTCTTGCCCAGACGACCAAGTGGTGGTCCGTAGTCACGGACTACCACTCGCTCTGCTGGCTTGCGAACGTAAAAGACTTTTCAGGACGTCTCGCTCAATGGAGTCTCCGACTTCAGGAGTTCAAAATGACTGTGGTCTACAAGTCAGGCCGGAAGCACAGCGACGCCGATTGCCTGTCCAGAGCCCCTGTCGGGACATCTCCCGGTAGCAGCGACGACGATGACGACGAGTGCTTCCTAGGCGCAGTTAACATCGACGACATGGCGCAACGTCAAAGACACGATCCTGAGTTGCTTGCGCTAATCGAGCACCTCGAAGGACGAGAGGGTACTGTTCCCCGTGTCCTCTCGAGAGCCCTGCCGACTTTCGTCCTCCGACAAGGTGTACTTTACAAGGAGAACTTCGGAGACAACAGCTCGCCATGGCTGCTCGTAATCCCTGCCGACCTCTGAGAGGAGATATTCCAAGCCTGCCACGCAACCCAACGGCTGGGCACCTTGGCTAGAGCAGGACGCTCACCAGGATTCCGGGAAAACACTACTGGCCAAGGCCACCGAAGACCGTTCACCTCTACACTCAATTATGTTACGAGTGTCAGCAAAGCAAGAAACCAACAACGAAGCCGTCAGGACTTCTGCATCCGATTGCTTCCCCGTCCACGCCGTTCCAGCAGATCAGAATGGATTTACTTGGCCATTTTCTCCCGTCAACATCTGAAAAACGCTGGATACTCGTCGCTACAGAATATCTCAAGTGATAGGCCGAAACGAAAGCCCTTCCTTCAGGGACTGCTGTTGAAGTCGACAGTTTTTCATTGAGTCCATTGTCCTCCGGGACTGCGCCCCTGACGTCCTCCTTACAGACCGCGGATCATCGTTCATGGCTCAGCTGACGCAAGAAATGCTTCGTCTCAGTAGCACCAGCCACCGTCGAACCACTGCGTACCATCTACAGACGAATGAACTAACGGAACGACCAAACAAAACACTCGCCGACATGATCTCCACGTATGTCGACGTAGAGCACAAGGCGTGGGACGAGGTATTACCCTACGTCACGTTTGCTTACAACACGGCGGTGCATGAGATTACAGAAGTAACACCGTTTCATCTGGTGCTGGTGCATGGTCAAAAAGCAAGACCATGCTCGACACGATGCGTCCCCGCGAACCAGCTGACAATGGGAGCCAAGACGCCCACGTTCTTGCTCAACGAGCTCAAGAAGATCAACAACGCGCCGACGCTCCCCGGTACAGCCTTTGTCGGATCGACGTTCGCTACAAGCCCGGACACCGTGTGTGGGTCTAAACCCCGCTACGACGACGCTGTCTAAGCGAAAAACCTCTGAAAAGCTAGTTCGGACCCTACAAAGTACTTCGTCGACACGGGGATCTGAACTACGAGGTGATGCCCGGCGGAACACGGACTTCATCACGCCGCACTCAACGACCGGAAGTCATCCACGTCGTGTGCCTGAAGCCGTACTACGATCGATAGGACTGTGAGTCGCGTTTTGTACTACACTCGATAGGATTATATTTTACAAGTTTCCGTAGTTTCCCACTCCTTTTGTTTGTTTTGCTGCTTTGTTTCCTAGCATGTCGCATCAAGGCGATGCGCTTTTAAAATGGCGGAGTACTTCCACGCGCGTCACTGAGCGAGCGCGTACGTGCCCGAAAGGTTACCGTGCTTGGCGGTCGCGCGGAAGATCTGGCTTCGATTTCAGGCAGTGGAATGTTCTTTTGTTCATTCGTTCTATTTGGCGTTCTTGCAAATTCGGAAACGTTTTTGTCTGATCGAGTTACGAATGTTCTATGCGCCGAACATTCTAGGCCGAATGTTCTAGAGACCCACGCGGCTGCAAAAGGTGCACCGGGTGGCAAGCCGCAGTCAGTGTCTCCTCAGCGTTCGATCCTGCTGTCAAGCCGCCATCAACGCTCGCGACGCTCTATTGTTATCTTGTGTTTCCTTTCTATTTCGGGCATAAGTTCGCCGCATTAAGCGTTTAGTTTTTTTTTTTTTCAGTTTTCGTCGCCTCATCAATTGTCATTCGTGACCATATAAATTATAAAGCCCTCGAGCCCATCTAGGTATTATGGTTCGGCCGTTTCTACGCATTTGTTCATCTTTTGAATTTTGGGCACCCCTGCATGGCTGGGGGAATTTTAGAGGACATTTAATCCCAAACGAAAGACAGAGTATAAAATGTAGACCCTCGAGCCTAACCTCGTACTTTTGCAAATACTTGAAAATGAATCCTCTTTTAGAAATCTGGTCTCAAAGTGGTGATGGTTCGGCTGTGTTTACGGTTTCGTTCATCGTTTGAAATTCGGGCTCACGCGCCTCGTCAGGGAACTTTTTGAGGACGTCCCAGTCCACAGCTAAAGGCGTAATGTAAAATGTAAAGCCCTCGAGCCCATCCCGATATTATGGGAAATACTTCAATTTTTTTTTTCAATTTTTTTAGAAAGCCTGTTTCAATTTGGGCATGGTTCGGCCGTTACTACACAATCGTTCATCTTTTGAATTTTGGGCACACGCGCCTCGCCAGGTGACTTTTTGAGGACATTTCAGTCCCCAATTGATGGCGGAATACAAAATATAGAACCTTCGAGCCTATCTTGGTACTATTGCAATACTTAAAAATGACTTCTATTCAAGAAAACATGTGTCAAATTTGGTGATGATTTGTCTGTTTTTACGCTTTCGTTCGTCGTTCGAAATTTGGGCACCCGCGCCTTGCCATGGAACTTTTCGAGGACAACCCAGTTCACAACTAAAGGCGCACTATAAAATGTAAAACCCTCAAACCCATTCTGGTACTATGGTAAATACTTCATACTGAATTATTTTGAGAAAACCGGTCACGAAGTGGGGATGGTTCGGCGGTTTCTACGTATTCGTTCATTTTTTGAATATTGGGCACAAGAGACTCGCCAGGGAACTTTTTGAGGAAATTTCAGTCCTCAACTAATGGCGGAATATCAAAAAGCCCACGAGCCCATCCTGGTACTAGGCAAATACTTCAAAATTACTCCTTTTTGAGAAAATCGGTCTCAAATTTGGGATGATTCGGTTGTTTTTGCGCATTCGTTCATCCTTTGAAATTCTGGGACGCGCGGCTCATTTCAGCAGCTTTTTAAGGTCGAACGAGAGCTGAACTGGTTATGAAGTACAAAATTTAGGACTCTCGTCGACAAGCTATCAATTGCGATGGAAAATCATCAAAAAAGAGCCATTTTCAGAAGACTTCTCTTGAAGTGGACATGGTTTGGCTATGATTAGGCATTCGTTCATATTTCAAACCTGGGAACTCGCGCCTAGTCTGGGGACGTTTTGAGGTCGAAGGAGCTCTCAGCTGACAACGAAACACAACATTTAGGTACGCCGACTACAAGCCGGTGCCATTTCAAAATCTTGGGCTTCCGCACTCTTCAAGGAATGGGATATCAATTCGATTTTCGTTTAACTTTAACTCTTTGGGTTTAGGGCGATTGGGATAATTGCATTACTCTAAACATTTTGTATGTGATTAATTATTACTTTTACATGTGAATGTAAAGTTCACAAGTGCAATCATCCTCTCATAAATTGGGTACTCATTGCGGTGTTATCACTCCTTACAATACAAATCACTTTGTTATAACCACATAACACTCATATTTAGCGACACTATCTTGAAAACGTTTTTATAATGCTAGATTATCGTAAAAAAGTTTTTTAGATTGCTAATATATTTATATCAGTAGCAAAATACTGGAAATGATCGTAAACGTCTTACCGAGAACGAATCCAGCTTATTCGGCAAATTGACCTAATGAACTCAAGAAAAAATAGTTTGAACTAAAATGTGCCCAGCATATTATCGATCATTTTGGTTTACTGCGGTGGTAAGGACAATATTGTGTTGTATTTTTAAATTGTGCTCGTTTGAACTTTGCTGTTTCTCAAAAGGTTTCGTGAGGTGCCTCCTAAATATATTTTTCCACAGACATAATACACATTTTAGACACTACAAAATGTGCCATGATATTGGGGAGGAATTTTAATAAATTTATAACATCATAATGACTTTTTATAGCCACGAATGAAATGTACACTGATTACCTTTGACACTGTCTGTAGTGGCAGTAGATCAAAACGTTTATTCGACTGAAGAACCTTTCGTTTACACGTTATCATCCTGAAAGTTTGGCACAATAATAGTTGTATATGATAGAATGGTTTAGTAGCATGGCAAATTGTTTAAAGCGTAATGTTTTGGTTTTCTGATCATATTTGTATATTAAATACATGTGCTTCCGTGGGTGCGCCGCCGTAACCCCCTAAGAGATAGCGCAAGCATACCATGGCACAAATTTCGGGGAATTTCAAAATGCGAGCGAGAATGAATGGCGCGCTCGTCCCGACATTACAATCCACTTGCGCTCTCGCCAACGTTACTAAAATACTCATTTGGGACTCTCGCCCTTGAAACCTGGGCCTCTGGCGTACGCCGAGACGGAGTTAAAGACAATAAGAGCTCTACCCTTTAGCCACGAGTTGAAACATGAAAGTTGCTTTATATGGCTACTACTAGAGTCACTGAATGTTCCCAGACTACCGAAACTCACAGGGTCGAAGTGCCAAGATGGCGGCTCAATCTTTATTTCTTTGCTGTGGTCACCACAAGTTTTTAGAAAGCAAGCTTTTGCGTAAAACGAATGGAAAAAGCTCTTTTTGTAGGAACTTTTATTGGAGATTAGTACAACATAGCAGACGCGTGATGTTCTCTAAAATCTTTACAAGGTTTTCGGGCACAATTAATATATATCTTTTTTATATATCCATGTCCCACCTGTGATTTCAGGTAGCGCGTCCCGACTTGTGCGTGTCCGAAATTCGGTAGTAAATCGTGGCGCGTCCACTTGGGAAAAGGGGGTTGGCATCCCTAAAACCCCTTCCAACATATATGTTTCGGCGCCAAAATGGCCGATTGAAGCTTGAATAGAAACAGAAACAGCGGACGCTATCGAATGCGATACTCTAGAAACAATACAAGCATGGTTGAATTAACCTGAGACTGAGGTAAAGAGAAAACATCAAAACGTAAAAGAGACAGAAAATAGACAGGACCATGTCTCAAAGCAAGCAGCCGTACGGTTCCTCAACTGGCAGCTACGGGAGAAATAGCGTCGTTACGGTCGCCGTTAGCTCGATACTCGAGTACGAATCGGTGCCACTTTATAAAAGGAGGCCCTGTGGCAGTTTTCCAACTGAGTTGTTCTAGTAACGAATAACTCTAGCTCATGTTCGACGACACGAGGAGTCGGAAAGGCTGTACTTCAGAGCCCCGAGATAAAGACAAGGCCTGTTTATTCTTTCGCATGACACCACTATAACAGTCCATCCTTCCTTTAGTTCCACTCGTTATTATATTTCTATGATCTTGTTGGCCCGGCCAGTAGCCGTGCAGCGGTGTCCGGTCATATTCTGTCACGTTTAGTGCCATAGAGAGGGAACAGTGCGAAGTCCTTGTTTATGGGTGGTGTCCAGCGAGGTCGGCGCGGTCGACCTCGACCGGCACTGGTCGTGTGCACTCTTACGACAGAAGATTTTATCTCTTGCCCAATCGGCAACTAATGTTCACTTGGCCACGTGGTTGGCAAAACTATAAGTCAGGTGCTCATGTGACCACATCGAGCTCACAACAACGGGGCCTGCATTCGGTACCTGGAGAAGTGCAGAAAGATTTCTCTTTGTTTCTTTTTGTGTAAATGCAGCTGGTAGCACCAAGAACGTTATTTTTTCACGGAAGCCGAAGCACTTCAAACAAAGTATTTCGAGTTAGGAGCAGCTTTGTAAAGCTTCTGACAGCTTATAAAACCCAGGAGGGGGCTTCCTCCTTCATGATTGGTTCTATTCCTTTCTTAACGGTTAACGCAGCATTCTCATTGGCTGCGATAGTAAAAAGACCGAGACTTTCAACGTCTTGCGTTTCTTAACATATCTGCGACTTTATTATATCTTTTTCGTTGAATTTGATTATCGCTCTTCGACTGGGCGGGTGTAAGCCTGAGCGGATTATATTTTCGTAAACAGCTATTGCCAGGGTATGCGGCGAGCCTCTCGTCCGACTGTCATTTTCCACAGATGCTGTGGCGTCCTTGTCAGCATGTACAGGTCAGCTTAGAAGCCAGCAAGACTCATATGATATCGCCGCTTACGTCACAGTTCCTAGGTCTCCATTCTTTTTTCCTGCTGCGCGACGAGCGCAGGAGAGGAGGAGAGGATGAGTGTGGGACAGGCGATTTTTAAGATGTCTCCATTCGAAATTTCATAGTTGCCTTGAATTACAAAAAAAAATAAACTATTTAGCTTCCCCTTAACAACTCTTCGACGACCCTTCAAACCCCTCATGCGTTTATAAATATTGGCGTGTACATCAGAGATAATACCCAAAACTTAATTCTTGCATATGAGGGTACCTTAGCCTCGTTCAATAGTTCTCGTGTACATCTACATCAGTGGTTCTCAAATGGGTGTCCGCGGACATGTTGGGGTCCGCGAAGGTATTTTAGGAGTCCGCGAAGCCCTGCCTTATCAGTCAACCCCGGCAATAAAAGTTGTATTTCTTTTAGATTGAGATGAAACGTTCCAATTTCCGGGTGAGCTGCCTTGGGTGTATGTCATTAAGATAAGTCTACTTCACGCTAGCCCTTATTTATATTCATTTATTAAATCATTATCGTAATTAACCTATTCCTTTTCCATCCGCTCAACACGAATAGGGTTCTCCATCATCTCCGCTGATCCACAAAAGGTAAGCGAAAACATAAATGGTTCAGAACCGCTGCTCTAAATAATACAAAGTTTGAAAAAAATATTTTAACCACTATATTTTACACAAACGTTCGTTTCTACGGTTTACCTATAGCCCTCCAAGGCAGCAACTTGCTCTGCACGGTAGGTCCAATCAATGGCATCTTCGCTTCTGTTCAGCCACTTCTCGAGCTCTACTCTGTTGTTCTCGACCAAGTCGCTCAGCACAATGTCGTTGAATCGACTGGATGACATGAAAGAATACCAGGCCATCGGACCGGCGCCCACTTCCAACAAAGTCTCTCCCTGAGCCAGATCTGTGGAGAGCACATGGCAATTTAATGCACCTCATTGATACCAAAGTCGGAATAAATATTCCTATAATATTGTTTTAAAATTGACCCCTACATTTCTAGCCTTCGTTATTTATGATTAGTATTTTTTTTCTCTTTGTATACCACTCCGCAGGTCAGACATTAAACACTTTGTGGAATTCAAAGAGACCAATGACAGTTCCCGGTGGCCGAGCATGTCAACGTATCCCAGCTTGGATCACGTGGAGCAAACGTTGGCGCTGCACAACCCAGGGAACCTAGGTTCAACTTCCGCCCCTTCAAGTTCCTATCTATATAAGCATCATGCTGGCGTACTTTCGTGTGTATTTACTGCGCGATGCAAGTCAAACACACCAGGATAGAAGTTGTACTGCAGATTCAAAATCCCACATCTACAGCAGGGACACCAGACGTCCTTTGGGGCTAACCCCCGCTATCTAAACATGCTTACCAAGTATTTGTAGAAACATATTTTGCTCATGACGCCTTGCCGAGAGCAATCGTACGGAACAAATCTGTTAACACCGAGAAAGTTTTTTTTTTTTTTTTTTGCGTTTGAACGTAATGTTTACTTTTCGAACTCACCTGCACTGTTTTCGACTTGTGTACGACTCATTGTTTCATCTCCGTCTCGCGACATCTGATTTGACAATGCACGAGGGAATATGAAAACACCCTGTTAATTGCTGGTTGTACTTAGTTTCTTCTGCCTGTTGTGCAGCGTATATGGCAATCCAAAAGTGATTGGTTTATTTTGCTGAGTCCCACTATTAGACTCTGAGCGTTTATTGACACTGACACTTTGTTTCTGCAGAAAAAAAACCCGGTCATCACTTAAACTTTTTTTTTTACATTTGCTACCGTTATTTTGTTTTTGGTGTGCGTCTTTCTTTTTTTTTACGCGACATTCTTTTCTGGCTATTAGAGCTCCTCCAGTTCAACACTCAGCCTTTTGCGACCGTAAGCCTGCTTTGCAATTTTATCCCCACTATAACCCTACAGTTTATAATCTCGCCTGTGTATACATGAGCAGCAATTTCCCCTAAGACATTTGTAATCTGTACTGACTTCTGCACCCGTTTTTCACATTATCCCAGAAACGGGTCCTGTATACTCTTGCCGTACATCCTCGTTTGGCACGCAAAAACCAAAAGATTAATTTGTTTATGTTTTCGTGGCGACTTTTTCTTGTATATCAGACTGGTAACTTTATTCAATATTCCTCGCCCCATGAATAAAAATACCTATCTCAGTATACACTGGTCGAAGTCTTGACAGTTGTGGAAGCAAAGTGAAAACGAAAAACGGTGAGGGCAGACGTTGGAATGAATAAGACACAAGCCATATGTTTCGTAACAGAGCGACATTCGTTACTGACACCCTAAGTAACAAAAAGCGGGGCCTCTTATGTTAACACTTCTTGCTCCGTAATTCGTCATTAGGCGATCTTATAGGCTAAAACAGTAATCTGATTGACTCAGGAGTGGTCATAAGATTCTAGCGAGTGCCACGCTCTGCCTTTCCCAAGATACCAGAAACTATGCGGAGAGCAAGTCGTCTGCTTCTTGCGCACGAGTTGCGGTAACGTCAGAAAGACGCCGAGCTAAGATTGGCTCCGACTGAAATATAGTGAGTAGAACTCGAAGCAATTTGGCTAGAGGTCTACCCACTATCCTTCATTCAGAGCCACTCAGAGCTCGGCGTCTTTTTAACGTCACCCCAACCCCCTGCGAAAGGAGCAGACGACTTGCTCTCCGCACTGGTCAAAAACCTCGAGTAAGTTGGGATGAGAAAAACAACCGTAGAACTTCTTCCAGATAGTTTGACTATTTGAATTTGTTCCATAAATGAATCTGATCTGCTTGCTGCTTTCGACACATTGGCGAAAGGCGACACTGCTCATTCCGTGACAAGCTGAGTCACGCAGATGATTTAAGTCGGTGCGCAGGAATGTGAGTAGGAAATAAGGGGTCGCTGGAAAAAATTACAATTCAAATTGAGGAAATGACGATGGGAGCATCATTTTTTTTATTTAACGTGTAATTGTTGTGCCAAGTGGATATAAAACCCTAACTAGCGTTTCTACTAGTCAAGCACGCTCCCGGAAACATGATGCCCTTGGGAGTCTTAAAGTGTATAAAAGTGGCGAAAACAGCAAGGACGAAGAGGAAGTAAGATAGACGCCAGGCGCACTCGCAACTCTAGTTTATTCGGAAAGAGCACGTGCCATATGAGCCGCATCGGCCAGTCTATTCATCATCACACTGGCGCAAAGCAATCTTGATAGAATCAAACTTTTTTTAAAGAGCGATTGAGCCCTCACTTAAATAATATTTATCTTTAGCCCGAATTTTGAATACCTCATGCAGTTGTTTGCTTGTTTTGTATTTATATCTAGCAAGAATCTTAACATCATGCAACACCGGTAACCAGGGGGGCTATGTTCGACAAATGTTTCGTTTCTTCTAAAAAGAAACGAATGTGACGGAAGTGATGATATCACGTCTGATTGGTTAGAGGCTAAAATTACGAAAGTTCCCTCTTTCGTCATTTGAGCTTCTAACCAATCAGACGCGATATCGTCGCTTCCGTCACTTCCGTTTCTTTTTAGAAGAAACAAAACATTTGTCGAACATAGCCCCCCTGGCATCTACGGCAGTGAATTGCAAGATTGCCTGACGGAATGAATGTAGACATTGTGTGAGTCATATATCGCCCGTACAAACAAAGTGTTTGGTTTGATCAAAAGGTTTCGCGCCGATGGGATGATGACTAGACTGGTCAATGGTGCGTGTGTAGTACGTGTTCTTTTCAAATGAACTACAATGGCGAGTAAGCCTCCTGTTTGTGTTACTTCTGCGTTTTTGTTGTTTGCGTTGCATTTATTATTTTAAGACCATGCACCATACACTGGCCCAAATAGCCACCTTGACACCTACGGATCTGGCATAAAATACTGAAGGATCTACTAAATAGGGACGTACAAAAATGAACCTATGAAAATAAATTTTCAGAAAACAGGCGCCATAGTTAGAGTGCAGTTAAGTTCAGAAGACATTTTTTTTTAAAGAAACCTAAGATTTGTTATAACAATTTCACCTCCCGCCTTGACTATAATAAGGTACAGCGTTCATTCTTTAACTACGTTATGCCCCAGAAATTAAAACATCAGAATGAAGTGAAGCTTTAAGGTAATTAGCTTACTGATTAACCAATCTCGTTTCTTCTTTAGTGCCCCCGTGGCCACAAAGTTAGCCTCATGACTAAAAGTAGCCTAACGAATTTTCCTGTTTTTATTTTGGTCTTTTAAAAAATATTTTTGCATACCATACATAAAAATCAATTCATACCGTATATAACACTTGGATACAATTATGTGTTGAGCGAGACATTCCCATGCGGTAATTAACATGCACGTGCCTACGACGATTAAAGAGGGGACTAGGGAACGTGATCTTGGCCATTGCTTCACATACTGCAGGATACACAAAATATCAAACAGTTTTAACCAGGATATATGCATTCAGGTGATGTAGTGCTAGTAACAGGCAACATAATCAAGGGGGTGAATTGTGGCACAAAGGGATATTGAGTATTGAATGCACTAGTCAGAAATCGGCAAAGACGAGGCTGAAAACCCTAGCAGCACACTTCCCAGGCTCACACTTGGGCCAGTTTGGCGCAAGCTTGTGCCAGGCGTGAGCCAAGTTTGCTCTGGCTCGCGTTAGTCTGACCCAAGCCTGGGCCGAGGAAGTGTGCAACTTGGGAATAACCAGTCCTTAAGGTGCTACACAAGCCAGCAACTATACCAGAATTTCCCTTGTAAAAATCCGATTTGTATAATAAATTTATTGGTCCAACAACCGCATATCATGAAATAAGGTCATATAAGAACATAAAAGAACTTTTTAAGAATATAAAAGTAGACATATTAATCATGATGCTTATAACTACACATATAATATTATATTGTTATTTTTTGTTCTTTTACGGTTCCGATATGCTCTTATATGCTCTTATTTGATGATGTGCACTTTTAGGCCGAATAAATGTCTTATTCAAATGAACATTTTTTCTTGGGTTGCGAGACAAACGCGGTCTTTATCTCCGGCATTTGGACATTAGTTTATTGATGCTTACGAAACTATCAAGGTCAAGGATATTCATTGCTCTTTCATACACATCATTGTGTGTTTCGTACTTTTTTTCTCGTTCTGTGCCTCTTCCCCCTCCCAATGCCCAATACAAAGCGACTAACCACGACCCCTTAGGGTAATACCTTTGTTCTTCCCATATTATTAAATGAAATCCATAAAAGCAGCCCTATTCATATTACAAATGCAGATCTTCTTTGCACAACCACATCTTTCCGTGTGTGGGCTTCCGTACACTGTTGTCATTTTTTTAAGTTATGCTATTTTATGTTTAGAGCTTCAAGCGTAACGCTTTTCGCGAAATAATTCAAGCATCAAGACGGCTAGCTTACCACGCTTCGTGGTTATAGAAAATATGAATAAAAAATAGCCTAATAATTTACATATTCGGCCAGTCTCCTTTCTTGTGCCATATCCTTCTTGGCAAACAAGAAAATGACTTAATGAAAAAAGATGCACCTCTTTGACGTTTAAGTCAGGTCAACCAATCATCAGGGATTACCCTCGTTAAGAAGCAGCCAACCGACTAATTACCTTTTGACATATGGGTAGAGTTCCGTGTTTTCGGAGTTTAATTATCGTGAAACTCGGGGAATGTTTTTCAGGGTATATTTTTGCCAAATGTTCGGTATTAACCGGAGTTTTTTTTTTTTTATAATTGATTTTCGATTCCCGAAAAGTATAAGTTATTACTTTTCTCTAAGCCTAACGTTTCCAAGTTAAATATAAAAGCAAATATTATCTGGAACCAAAACTGACCTAAATACATAACAAAACAACGGTATCGTATAATATTTCTTTAGGAGGATTGAGCATTCGCTTCTTTGCCATTAATAATTCTAACGGTCAAAGAAAAAAAAATCATGCAACTAAATGCTACTTTATTAAGCGTCGTACTTCAAAATTATTAATATATTTTACTTAGTATCGGTAAAGCTCGTTTTCATTCCACTCCGCTCCGCTCGGCTGCGAGCGGTGAAGTGGAGAGATAGAATATTTAGCTGGCCCCTCCTTTTGATGGCTTTAGATTTCTGTGTTATAAAAACAGAACCAAACCTTACTGAAAATGTGCAAACTGAAATCTAGAACCGTGGCTTTTGACATGACCTAAAATTACAGTAACCCGTTGTATCAAACAAAACATAACGAGATTAACAGTGAACCTCCCTCTGGCAACAATCCAAGATTTGAAAAAAAAAACTGGTGAGGCCCCTCATCAGGACCACTGAATTAAGCTCATTTGTATAATACCATGTTTTTACTAGCCTTTTTTTGCCATTGTGGCACTAAATTTCGGAATTCGGATAAATCAGAACTCCTCACGCGGATATGGGCGGATTCCGGAGTCATTCCTGCCGTCCTGGCCTTCTGGGGCAGGGCACCCGGTGATGCCAGCCCAGCCTGCCCCCACTATTCCATCGGGGCATCCAGGGTCGGTCTTCGAAACCTATTCTGGTGCCGCCCGAACATCCGCATTTCCAAGGCCCGCTTGCCCTGACACAAGCATAGATCTGGCCGCACATGAGGACTACCGAAAGTAGACTACGCTTAACAAGCATGCCAAACCCCTAGTGGAATTCATCCGGGACGCCAACATAACCCATCTCATTTGAACAAACATCAAAGTCTGCTTGTCAAAGGAATGAAAGAAAAAAACTACGAGCATGGGTGGGGTTCGCAGCTTTTAGGTGTTAGGTTAACAGGGTTTGCTCGTATTGTGTACCGGCTTTGCTTCGCTTGAATTCTCTTACATCCGTGCTACATGGAAGATTATATTGCATCCAAACGTAACTGTGTGAAAAAATATAGCGAATTCATTAACCTGATTCGGTTTGCCAACATATTATGTGGGATACCGCAGCCGCTAACCACTCCTTGTTCTACAAGGACTGGCCTTCCTAAATCTTAATGACAACTCGCGCTTATGCATCACAGAATTGTTCCTCTTGCTCGCATCATTTGCACGCTTTTAGTTCGATTAGGAATCTCCAGGAGATGGAAAGCTAGGTCTGAGGTAGTTCTTTCATCAAAGCACTGAGCACACCTTACCAGATTGAAAAATGCGATGCAGCTCCTTTTGGTGAATGATATTGCCTGGCCCATTTTTCTGGGTCGCGTACGTCCGCCCCGAAAACTGATTTTGGAATATAACGCTCAAAGCTTGAGATGCGGCACTTCCCAGCATATCCGATCTGTAATTCCTGAAAGTAAGCATTTGTTCAGTAAGATTGTACACTTGTGACGTGAAAGGATTGCTAATAAAAAAGAAAAACATTTCCACTTTCACAAACTTATTTCCACGCATCCGTCCTTCTACTGCATTCCCACATATTCTTTTTATTATGTCCATATCATTCCAATGTTCGCCTTCTGCGCGTTGCCACCTCTAGCAACAGTCCTCCTGAACCTGTTCTGAGCGTGTGCAGTAGATATGGACTGGCACATATCACCCATCGCGACTAAAGTCCCTCGATGCTTCTTTTTACAAGTAGCGACAAGTAAACGAATGACGAAGCACAGTCCGTTTGAACAAAATGGCGTCATTAAATTCACTCTTCTACTGTGAGCCGCCATTCTCTTCCCAAATTCTGCACCATCACGCAGTCGGCGCCTCAAAGAATGTCGCGTCGCTACTTGTAGGAACCTCTAATCTAGGAACTTCAGTCGCGAATGCGCCCAAAGAACTGACTCAGTTTTCGCTTATGCAAAAGTAACAGGTCACTGCGCTGGGCGAGAAAAACCAAGTCACCCCCTCCCCCCTTTTCCGCACTTAATTACATTTGCACAAACTGTGCAATGTCTTATAATTAAGCAACCGCCCCAATAGAGCAAACCGTCTTGGGAGATGGCCCCAGCTGGGATGCTACGAAAGACGACATAGCCTGATGTTTTCTAGACAGTCTACGAGGGGCGTTCATAAAGTTCGTATTACCGGCACAAAAAATTGAAAAAAAAACGGAACAAAACAGGCATCAACATAAGCGCGCGTCCCTCTAGTTTCCGCACAATATAAACATCGCATGCTATTGTAGCTCGGAACGCCGTTAGGGAGCCGAACAAAAATGGCACCGCCCGTCGGTGCCATTTGAAGGGAAGCAATTGCAAGGATATTCATTTCAATCTGGGAGCGTTGTTCGGGGACAACACCCCAGTTTATGTAAATGTCGCAGACGCTTCCAGTGTGGCCAAATAAGAGGAAAGCATTTCAAGGACCGCGACCAGGTGATTGTTGAAGTGCAGCGATTCATTAACACTCAAAACGAGGAGTTCGATAACAATGGCCTCCGGCATGTGGTGCATCGCTGGAAAAACGGGGTAACTTTTGGTGGCGAATATGTAGAGAAAGTCTCAACTCCTACTCGAGTTTGATTGCTGAATCTCTATTCCTTTGTGACAATAATGCGAACTTTATGAACGCCCCTCGTACATTACAGAGAAATTGTAGTATCGTTGACACTCGAGCAAGTTGGTTCTTCATTGTGAAATAAGAAAAAAAAAAAAAAGAAAGCGCGAGGGTCAGAGCTCTGTCTGTGTGCATCTACTCGTCCTTCGTGCGTCTTCGCGTTTTTTTTTTTAATTTCAGAATTACAAAGAGTTTTTAATTGCTTCATCCGGGTCACGTGGTTGATGGGCCGCACTTGCAATGCGAGCTGCGAGAACGGTACAAAAGCATTGATCATCTACGAAGGTCTCAGCCTCTCCGCCTGCTTTCCTCTCCGCCACGCCACAACGCCGCGCATGCGCACTTACAACCAATCTCCACAGGAGAAATCACACATTAAATTACAAAGGCTCGCTATGGTTTGAGATGACCCTCTTTTCAGTTTAGGCTCTCTAAGGCTTCCATGACACCGGTGGCGCTGTGGGGTGGTAAGTGCTTTAGCAAACTAGAAGTAAAAATAAAAGAAACAAATGAAAACCTGGACAAAGACAGTGCTCTCGTTCAAAGCAGAGACTCCACGCCTTGTCATTGCTGGACAGCCCTAAGTGCAGAAAAAATAGTATAGATGCTTTAAATAGTGAAAATTGGACACCGCCACGACTTAGGCTATTTCTAGACATTTCCCTTTTATCGAACGCTTTATTCAATGTCTTCGTGGATTCGTCTTGACCAGTTTCTCTGAATATGCACTTCAAGGCCTCATGTAAATGTCTGTCATGACGGCTCAATCTACAACTTTCCGAACTGTCGGGTGCTATAATCGTCGGGGTCCAAGCTGACTGGTGCACACGAGAGGAGCGAGGACGACCGCTCCACGCGTCAGAAGTCTCCCACCGAGTGAGCTCTTGCGGAGTTTCAGCACTTGTTCTACTTCCGAAAGTTCTGGGAGCGGCAAGCCACAAAAAGAAAGATGGCAAACATGGCGTCCTCGCCACTCCCACGTTCCTGCGTGGAGGGCCAAGCACATAAGCTTGCAAGCTTCTCGAATTTGCCCTCATGTTCTTGCTTCACCCGCTCAACATGAGTTGTAGTCAAACTGATGTTGCACGTGAAATTTACTGGCCCGCATGCATGATTCACGCAGAAGGGTGTTTTATATCGGCGCGCGGACGTTTAACCTTCCATGATCTTGGTAATTGCTTGCGGAAGAAAGTGATGTGTCCTCAATCTGATTTGCGAGATAACCCTGCCAGATGGCTATACCCAAGTTCGTAGCGTGTCCTTGAAAACGATCATATTGGTTACCATGTCTGATTTTGAATATTATGTAACTAAAAAAAAACTCTGTGGTGCGGCAACGCCAACTGCACTGAAGCGCGACGGCACTGCTTATCTTCACTCGACTTTCCGGCGTCGCAGAACGAGCGCGCCCGCCTTCTCTGTCTATTCCTAGCCAAACCCTGCACCTTCAACTCGGCGTCTCTCTTGCCATAGCCTGCTCTATACTCACAAAGCGTGGCAGTTCAACGACAGAGCCATAGAGTGGGCGTTCGCAGATTTGAAAAGCGAGGATATGGTAGCACAGAGCATCAAAGAGCCATTTCTCGGGGAACCTGGACGTCAGCCCAGAGATTTTGCAGCGGCGAGGCCCTGAAACACACTCGTTTGCTCGGGAAAAATGTGTTTCGGCGTCTCGCCGCAGCGGGGCGCCAGTCACGTGGCTCTACGTTCATCCCTTGTCTACCGCACCACCTTTTAAATTTCTCGCGGCCGCTTCTCGTGGCGATCTGCCATGCTTTGTCAGTATATAGGAGGCTATGCACTTGGACATCGAGCGCGGTGATACTAAGTATGCCACCGGTTCTGACTAAAAAGCTTCTTTTCAGTTCGCTCCTTCTTTTTGCAAAAAATTATGAAGACTGCGGCACACCCAGTGAGCGCCTCGTCACCCTAACCACACATGTTCGCGATAATGAGGGAAGCACAGAATGCGTATTTCACTTACCCTCAGAACGCGCATGCGTGTGATCGGGACAGGTTGATGGTACGGGTATTTTAATCCCTCGCGTGCGCATCCGTATTTGTGTGACGAGCGGATTTTTTCACGGAGCGGATTCATTAAATATATTGTTTATTTTTACCAGCCTCAATCAAGAAGTGGTGCACGTAGACCATATCACCCACGTAGCACAGCGCTCTGTGTCAAACATTTGTGTCTCGGTGCTTGTGGCCTTGAAGAGTTCAAAGAAGCAAACTTATAGTCAAATCTGACCTTCTTTAACAAGAGCCTGGTTAGTATGGCCCTAATTCGCCAAAGAGCTAGAGTTAGGCTTCACTCCCTGGTAGTTCGGTAGTGGAGGTTCAATCCCCGCCCACTGCCCGTTTTGATCTGGATGAGCATCGTACCGGCGTGCGGTCATGTATCACTACTGCGTGGTGCACTTTAAAGACCCCAGGCTAGTGGTTGTACTGCACTGGCTAAATCGCTCATCTACAGCGAGTGACTCGCCGCAACTTTGAAATGGCTGATCAACTACACGCTGTATAAATTCACACAACCACAATTAATATTTTCCTGGATGTTCGGCTGTCATCTTACCACTTTGGTTTAAAATTACCAAACAAGTGCCAGAGTTATTCTCACTGCCTGGTAGTTCGGCTGTCATCTGGCATCTTTGGGCCCAAATCGCCAAACAACTGTGAAAGTTAGGCTTCACTTCCTGATTGTTCGGCTGACAACTGGCAGCTCTTTGCCAAAGTTGCCAAATAACTAAGAACTTTAGGCTCACTGTACGAAAGTTTTTCTCCCAACTGGCATCTTTGGGCCCAATCGCCAAGCAAGTGCCAAAGTTAGGCTTGATGTCCTGATAGTGCGGCTATCATCCGGCGTTTTTGGGCCAAAATCGGCTAAGAATTGCCAGAGCTATAGGTTTCATGCGTGAAAGATCGGTGGTCATCTGTCGTCTTCGGTCCCAAATCGCCAGACAAGTGTCAGACTTAGGCTTCATTGTCTGGTAGTCCGGTTAGCATTTGACATCTTTGGGCTTCGATTCTCTATCAAATGCTAGAGTTAGGTAAACAGGGTGGGTCACGTTGGCGCTGGTTTATATATGTTTGGAGATAAATGACCGATGAGGTCTGGGTATGGCGCGGGTAGTCTTCGACTAAATGGTATAAAACGTAAGTTTAATTCTGCGTCTAATATTTTTCTTGAGGGTGAGGTTCTTAATAGGTGGGCCGACTGTTTTGCCGCGGCAGGACCAGACAACGGTGATTTTGCCAACGCAGATTGCACCGGATTTTTACTCGCGCGTAGGTATACACGCCAATATCCAGTCGGAGAATCACACAGCTGCAACGGGCGCTTCTTGAGTCTGGTTCGACGTTACAGCAAATACTGCCACCGAGCGAGTGCTGCGCGAGACTGATGTGCGCAGGTCTCCTCAAGGCGTGCCATTACTAGGTGACGCATTGGAAAAGCGAGCGTAGTTATGTAATTGTCTTGTATTGCGATTTACCACTGTCAAAGCCTATCGATAACAAAAAGCAGAAGCGGCCGTGGCACTGTGGTACTGTGCTCGCATCACACACGTGAGAACTGGGATTAAATCCTAGCGATGGTGGCGGTGGTGGCGGCGGAGGCAGCGGCGGAGGTGCCGCCGACTTTTTAAAAATGTTGATTTGAAGCTTTGGACAATATCAACCAAGGCAGCATTAATATAGCCAGCGTCGATATTGGCGCGAAATCGGAAATATTTTGCCGATACCATTTTGGTCCAGACGATATTTGAAGTTTCGGATGGGTTAGAGTTTCTGTATAGGCCCCCTACGGGAGCCAGAGTTCCGCGTCTGTTTTCCACGTGCCGCCAAGCAGCTATTCACCGAGATCCGATCACGTGAGGAGTAGAGTCAAATGCCGTGCAGGAAAGTAGACGTTGCACGCGCCCCAGCTTACGTTCCCTTGCTTTTGAGCGCACCGTGCGCCTGGAACGCGCGGCGCCGCTATTCACCTAATTTAGTCACGTGAGGAGCAAGCTCCAAATGCCGTGCAGGAAAGACGGCGCTACGGGGATGAACGCTCAACTCTGCATGTCTCCCGTAGGAAGCCTATACAGGAACTCAAAAATGGGTCGCGCCGACGCCATTCTGACATAGCGCAGCTGCCGCAGTGTTTCTGAGCCAGCTAAGTGTCGTTTGTGAATTGGCTATGCTCGCGAAACAAAGCCGACGTCAAAAAAAAAAGAAAAGAAATAGATTAAGCGAAATGGCCTTTGCTTACATTTAGCCCGAGAAAGACAGACAAAACTGCAGAGGCGGCCTAGCTGCATTTTCCATTTTCTTTTAACCTCGCTTTTTGTTAAGCCTAGCCACCTGCTTTCGTGTTTTCGTGTGGCTGTGTGCAATCGCGACGGCCGCTTCAGGCGAATCAGAGAGGTGGAGCGGAACGTGCGACCTCTCTCTGTAGGAATCTTTCGACAAAAACGCTAGGAAGAACATTTGTCGCGTGACTCGCTCTGACGCGCAGATGGGCTGACTGGGGCCGTAGTCTTCGCCGTTTGCCAAGTTATGGTTATTGTTAAGAGGCCACGTAGGTCCGCTTTCCGAAATGTTCTCTTTGGTATTCTGCTGCTTTTCGTGCTTTGCTGACGCGGCCGTTCTTTTTCGCCGTAAGCGGCCGGAATACGTCCACGCCAACTTTTCGATAAGGGCTGTTTTCGTCGTCGTAGTCCATGGAATTGTTGTGCTGTGTTTGTTGGACGGGCTTCGATAAAAACTGATCTTCAATTAAAGAGAGACTTCCGTTTGATGTGTGCGAAATTCTCTCTCTACTTTGTATTTGTGTTGCTAAGTGCTGTCCGAGTCGGGATATGCATCTATCACGGATTACATAATATCGATGTTTTATTAGTACGTACACTGCAAGCATATGCTTATGATAATAGTCCTGCTTCCCTCTAAATTTCCAGGGTACTTCTTGTTCAATTTATGAGCTTTTTGCTAGGCATAAAAACAGTGTAAATTTTTGTTAAATAACTTGCCTTTCGTTTTACGGGGAAGTAACACTTTTGTAGATGTGCTGAGGAGAAGCTGTGCGTAATCATAGTGGTTCAATAAAATTCCGGGAGCGATCAAAAACAATATTGTGTGTCCGCGCATTTGATTGATGTAGCAGACCTATACCCGTGCCACACGGGCAACTCGAATGCCATTTACAACAAATGACATTTGAACAATCGGCCAATCAGCGCGCGACACTCTGAACGTCGGGCGTTCCACGCGCGACAGATCGCGAGCCGATTCGTTGATCACACGAATGTCATTCGTTGTAAATGGCATTCGAGTTGCCCGTGTGGCACGGGTATTACACGACTTCCGGCCGATACAGAGCAGATATGCGACTTCCGGCCTATACCCGGGCGGATCCGTGAGTACCCGTTATCGCGCCGATACCGGGGCGAAAGTTTGACCCGTAGATTATTCGTACGACATTGCGCCAATAGTAGGCCGGTGGCGAAACGGCGGTACGCCAGATTGCTGCCGGATATCGGGCCGTTGTGCAAAACTGGACATGTTGCCGATATTGGAACCGATTTTCAGCCCGCACTGGCACGGCACTATTGCCGTGCTACTGCTTGGGAACAGGGCCTTTACAAAAAAATGTGAGCCGGCCTGTAGACATCTTAACGATTTTTTAACACACCTGTCCACTTCCTATCTTATCGCCATTTTTCTACAAGGTTTTTACAGATTTCCTGTCAACAGGAGTCTACAGAGCACAGTCGTCAGAAGTCCTACCAACTGTCTGTCGCCAACGGTCGTTAGACTTTGCATCGCCATATTCCTAGATTTTCTACAGACCTGACTTGATAGACCATACACACTGAAAACATGACAAAATCGTTATGAGTCATAAGCAGTTTTCGTGTGTAGTAAGAAACGCTTTTACAACAGGCTTGAAGGGAACTACATAGTCACAGGATTTTATTGCCACAAGATCCGGCCCTGATAAACATTTAAAAAGAATCACACAGAGTATATATACATCAATAACACAGGTTTCCAATCAAACATGCTGTAGGTTGCAGCCTCGACCACTGCCAACACCAGACACCACGAATCCAAATCAATAGGTTGAAACAATCATGCACGCTAGCCTTTTCTTGAAGACAGGACTATATGACCAGAATGTGACTTCAACCTCCAACGAGGGTAACTAAAGGCGATATACTGCGAGAATGTTCTGAGCTTGATTATTTAAGCCAGCTAACTGAGACAGAAAAGAGGATAGCATCGCAACCTTCTGTCAGCGAGCGTCGGCGATTCATCGTGAGTTGAAAGTCGGACCATGTGCTGTCCGTGGTGTCTTTTATCTGTAACTCTTTCGTAAAAAAAATTTGACGTTTAAAAACGCGAACCTAACAGTGAACAAATAATTTAAATTTATTGATAATATATATATATATATATATATATATATATATATATTATTATTTATTTATTTATTTATGGACATCATGCGCAAAAAATAGTCGCGCTTAGTTCTTCATTCTAAATTATAATGTGAGTTATACGACATAAAACATAGTGTCTTCAAACTTGCCCCGTTTAGAATCACTTTTTGGGCGGCTGGACAGCTTCTTTAGAAATTCAAAAGCTGGCCTTCAAAGAGCTGTCCTGTTCAATCGGTATTGACAGCAGGGTAGACGCTATGCGTGTTTTAGGCCAATCGGGTTAGGGTCACGTGACTACAGTCTCGAAGCTGGTGATAAGGCAGAGCACGGAATCTGACTAAAAGCCCAAGGCCACGCATAAAATCCACTGCACTATCAACCTTGGGTACAAGTGACAAATCGTCTCGTTGTGTTAATTGTTGAGATGGCCCTGAAGATTAGCCTTTGTAAGCGCACCCCCCGTTCTGGGCTGCTTCCTTTCTACTCCTTCTCTCTTTTTCTCTCTCACCCTAAGCTGAAGGCGCGGTAGACGGTGGCTTGAATCCGCTCTCTGTGCGCGGGTAACGGCAGACGCGTGATCACGTGGTTTGACGGATGACGCATTGGCCGTTGACAAACCCGGAAGAATGCCTGCGAAGACCGGACCTAGCTTCGCGGGTGATGCGGCCTGCGGGCCTGATGTGGATTTCGCTTCTGTGGTAAATGTAGTAAATCTAGTTCTAGAGTTCCGATCACGAGCAGCGCATTTGTCTTAGTGCCAAGTGCGATCTTCAACATGCGGATTGCCAAGACCATGACTATTCTTTCGGCAGCGCCTACACTCCGGTGATCTTCCTTTGTTGTGGGCATACATGTGACCACTAGCTTCGACGGACCGAAGACACGACGCACAACCTTCTCTTTCATGTGAGTGACAAGGAGAGGTCCTCCTGACCATTTGGGATAGGTATTCTTGCTACGCAATGTACGTTTTGTCACTATCCGATGAGTTTGAAGCGTGTCGAATTCTGTGCCAGGAATCTCCGACGTGTTCAACGTGTAACCCAGAGCGATCGGCCCGAAAGGCCCTGTACAGCGCTATTTGTAAGTGCGTTTTGCGCCATAAATTCAAAAATTAAAAAGTTAATTAAAACATTTCAGTTAATTTGCTAATTACCCAATTTCACTTATTTTCTAGAGGCCGCCATGGCCATTAACACTTCCCCAGGGCTCAAATTGCTCTATCTCACGTTTCCTTTTTGAAAATTTGGTGCAACTAAAAACAGGAACACCCTGTATACGTCTCTATACTTGGTTTCAGCTTACGTCCGAGCGTGGCCGTTGTTGTGAGCTGAAGGTCCAATCAAACAGCGCAAGAAGCGCAACGTCATGGCGTTCTTGGCTCTTGATAGGACGAGCCGGCGGAGGAGCACGCACAGAAGGACGGCAAACACCGCTGGTCCTATCAACTGAGGAGAGCACGCCATGATGGTGCGACTTTTTCGCCATTAGATTGGACCATCGGCTCATAACGTCGGCCACGCTCGGACCTAAGGTGAAACAAAGTATAGTGTAAAATAGACTTGCTAATGGAGTAGCACTTTGAAGACACTTAACTTTTTCATTACCGTGCAAAGTCTAGGCTTCTATGAAAGCTGCAGGCAGAAGCTGGTAGCTTAGCGTTGATTGGAGAGTTTGGCCGGGCCAGCTGTATTGGTGGCGCAAGCTACTGCCCGTTACAAAGTTTACAGCCTCTATCGTTCATCATTCATGATATCCCACCGTTTTTGCATCCAACGTATCATGCCCGTTTTTCCTAATTATTGGGCAAGTGAGCCTGTGAATGGGGCATGTGCATGTCCCCAGTTGAGTAGTGGGGAGCTGCTCAACTGAAGATTTTAATAGATGCTAACTTGTCATCTCTCTCTCTCTCTCTCTCTCTTTTTCCAAGCCACACCTGTGCACTTTTCAAGGTCGATGCAGCAAAGATCAAGCACAGCCTATCCAGCATGCTGAGCAAGCTGGACAAGTAGAACAAAACACTGCTCAACAACTGAGAATAAAAAAAAAACGAAAAATAACAACATTTTGTCTGGTCTTTGAATGTATAATGAAGCAAGTGCTCTGCATGCGGCATAGGCATCGATACACTTCAGAATTGATAACTAGCATTACACAAAGATAGAAACTGCCCTATTTTCTGTAGATAATGAATAGAGTTGAGGGGATTTGTCTGTAGAAAGTGGGCAGAAAATGGGTAGAAACTGCTATATTCTCTATAGTGAGATGATAGAAACTGTGGCCACTTGTCTACACCAATTCGTTAGAAACTCTCTTATTGGCGCTAGAAATGGGACAGGAGTGTTGCTAGAATGTCTGTATTTTTGCTGTACAGAGTCGCCACATTATCTGTGCACTGAAGTCTACACAAAACCAATAGGAAGCAGCGGCCAATAATCTGTAGACAATGGTTAAAAAAGTTTATACATTCTCCCTATGAAATCTATGCTCTTTAGCCATAATTATGTCTAGAAATTATGTACAGATTGGTTAAATTTTTTTTGTAAGGGGAGATGAGGAGATTGACCATCGTATTTTGAAAGGTTATTTCATTTATTTTGGTCCGTAGCCTATGAAAGAGCACTCTTGTTACACAACAGAGGAAAGCCAAATTTCCGAATGCCTCTGGGTTTTATTCATCACTTTTGGCCCTTATTTAGCATTCCAGTGGCTGACCAGAGAAAAGCCAAATTTCCGAATGCCTCTGGGCTTTATTCATCACTTTTGACCCTTATTTATCATTCCAGTGGCTGACCAGAGAAAAGCTAAACTTCGTCACGCCCACAAATTCCCAAATTATAAATTGCTTTGACAGTTGCGGATCGAGTATAGTACTAGCTTTGGCTGTCCTGTAGCGGGCCAGCCAAATACCAAACTTTGGCAGGCCTAAAGATCGCCCAAGAAGGGCCATAGCTATAGGCAAAGTACTTCGGCCGTAACAGGCGCTGTGGAGCAAAAACTGACTAGGCCCAAGTTAGGCTCTTACGGTTGCTACACCCTTGACAAGTTAAGAGTCTCTCTGGCGTGCTATTTTGTTGTGTTCATCACTCGAACTATGATTTTCTAACGTTTTCCTCGCCCCAATATTGAGATATTTTATGGGCAATATTCTGGAACCACGTACAATACCATTATTTTTTTTTTTTTATTCGAATGAGATTCCACCAAGGGAATAATAAAAAAACAAGTCTGAATTAATAACCCGATCTTGAGTAGAACATGTAAAATGTAATTGAACAAGCGAGGATTTCATGGGAATATTTTGAATGGCTCTCTGGCCAATTTGGTGTTCATCGATGTCAAAATATACAATATTTCGATCGAGCTAAGGCCATGCCCCCCCCCCCCCCCCCCCCGCTTAACACATTTTATTCTGCGCATTAATCTTGACAACGAGTCTCATGAAAGCCTCAGAGCTGAATCCCGGGTGTCACTGAAAAACAGCTTTTTAAATCTCTCTTTTTACAGCGGAGCTATTAAGGGCTAGTGTCCCCAGTTTCGTGTCCATTACCAAACAAATTTTAACACAGAACTACACAAAACTATGGACAGCTACCGCCGTCGCTCATAGATAGCGGCAACCTTTCCAGCCTTTCGGTCAAGGTGCGCGATGGTAGGGTGGTCGCCGTCGTGTACGTCCCCCCGCGACGCCCAAGAGAGACATTGAAGCGTTCATGGTGGACGTCTTCGGCTGGGTCATGCTCGGCGACGACACGTCTGCCGTAGTGACGGGTGACTCTAACATTGACACTGCACGCCAGGAGGGAAAGTGGTTCACTTCGTTTATGCTTTCGGGCTTGGGTATGTGAACGAACCTACGGTGCCAAAGACCAGGCATCGGACGTGTATAGACCTCGTCTTTACGAAGAACTGGCCCGCCGTCAGCGGACACCTTATGGCGGTGTACCACAGCGATCGCAATGCCATGGTTACTGTGGATACGAAATAAATAACAACCCCGGATCGTTATATAGGGTGCTCCAAGTCATCAGGCTCGATCTAAACAGGACCGTAAAAATCGACGCCTGCACGTAGCAATCTAAATTTTCGTCAAAGGTGTATTTCACAGGTCGGGTTTTTCTTGTAAAATGAACGCGCAGTTCTTTTTCTTTAAAAAATAAGGCCAAGAAACTTGCCAGGGTCTACGGCGGGCGGCGACGCAGACGACAGGGGTTCAGTAGCGGGCTATGTTTGGCGTTTGTATTGCCAGATGGCACTACCTCCATATCGCGACGGCTCGCGACCACCATGGTTTATTAAAATGAACATAATTTTTTTTAAATGTACTTTCGGTCAAAAAATAAATGTGGACAATGAAAGCAAAACTTAAAGTAAAAAACGCGACTGCATAACGGCGGCGCTTTTGCAGCCATCGGATTTCGTCTGCGTGTCGTCTGCTTTCTTTCGCTGGTCGGCTGCACCTTCGGACGCTGCTCCCGACGTCATCTATCAATACGAACGCCAAGCACACCCCGTCACTGAACTCCTGTCGTCTGCGTCGCTGTCCGTCGTAGACCCTGGCAAGTTTCTTGGCCTTATTTTTTTCAGAAAGAGAACTACGCTTTGTAATTTTACAAGAAAAAAAACGACCTGTGATATACACCATTGACGAAAAGTTAAAATTGCTACGTGCAGGCGTCGATTTTTGCGGACCATTTTAGATCGAGCCTGGTGACTTGGACCACCCTATATATACGTCTGATTTTTTAATCGTTCAAATAACCAATTACCCAATCACACATTAATCCTTACATTAATAAATACGTCATTCCCACCATTGTAAAGCTTCGCTGGTCTTCCTCTTTCACCAGAGTGGAAAAGCTAACAGTTCTTCAAGTTCTACTCTCCAGCAACAACCACTTTATATCTCATATTTGAACGAAACTCTCAATAAAAAAAGGCCAATAAATTCAGATTGGATTTTCGAGGGCTGATTCGACAAGTATGTCTGCTAAAGTTAAATAATTTTAGGCGTGACCAAACATCACACATAAAACAACTACACGCAATATAATGTAAGCATCCCACAGCATGCAATTCAATGTGATGGGAAAAAAAAAATTTTACTTACTCAGACGATCAAATAATCTTGAAAATCACAGGCTGCTACGTGGCGTTGGTTCACTGCTCTATCGAGAGCCGAGTCTTCCATTCAGCCGATTTCAGAGCACCTTATAGCAGCCATATCCTGTAAATGTACAGTGCAGAAACATCTGTCTACTTGAAGCCAACGAACTTTATTTGTGTGATTGTTGGTATTTTATTTCTGTTGTAAAATGCCTGAGTCAAAAACTATTTTTTTTTTATTTTGCCGATAGAAAGGACGTGCTCTGAAAGCGTCGTTGCCACAGCTGACTATGACGTACACGTGGTGTTGTAGGCGTTACCAAAAAAGTAATGAAATACGTTACTCGTTACTTCCAAATAAAATGAACCCGTTACCGGCAAGCGGTACCTCAAATTAAAAGGAACGCCTTACCGTTACCGTTACCGATAAAAAGTGACGCACGTTATTGTTTTAACTTTTTTATTATGCATTCACGTTTTACGGTCTCGACAGTACAGGTATGAATAAGCGCAATATTTCAGGAAACATAACGTTCCTGCAGAAACTGAACATAATTCCGTTCCATTTTTTATCGTTTCACCTAAGTAACAAGAAAAAGGCAAAAAGGGATGCAAAAGTTCACATAGCTTGGCGCCTAAAAGCACGAAAAAGCATTTAGGTGTAATATTTTTATGTCTAGGGAAGACGAAGTTACGAGTAATGTAACTGTTACCCGTTACTTGAAATAAGTAAGGTAGGTACGTTACCGTCACTGTTCTGAAAAGTAACGAGTACGTTACTAGGTTATCGCAAAATGTAACGCGTTACCGGTAACATCATTACTTGTAACGCGTTAAAGTCAACACTCCGTACACGTTAGTATATCTTGTTTTGCAAGCCTTTTCTTTCTAACTCTGCCTCTCTCTCTCTCTAACGTAATCATTGAGCACCGGAAACTGATTTTATGTCTTCTTTTATAATAAAATACTTTACGTTTGTTCTACTACTCATGTCAACATCGCGTGTCTGTACGATGGTCTCTAAAACACATGTACAAAGAATACGTCAAAACTCTCACGCAAATCTCAACCTGAGGCACGTTTTACAGTGGTTTTCTAGACACGAGCCATATGGATTCGTAAATATATGCTTTTATGAAACATAATTTGTGATTTTTTCTAAGGCTGCAACCCGCGTGCAGGGTTTTCAATTATATCCCGTTTATATTTATTTACGTATTTCACCACAACCCGCAAAAAGGGCCATACAGGTAAAACAGATAATTTGTATAAGCACAGATGATGCGTGTGCATATGCATAGCAAAAAGTACTATAAGTTTAAACAAAATAAAGATGCAAGAGTATTGAAACAAACAAAAGCTTCGACATTTTGTGATCAAACAGGCGCGGTGTCACATATTTTATTTTCCTTCATGTCGGTTCCCCAAAAGTGATGCCGCTGCCCGACGTAGGGCTGCAGTCCTCGTAATCGTAGAGCACCGGCCGCGCTTTGGAGGAACCCAGTTGTTAGAAACTAAAACATACGACACCGCGCCCCTTTGAACAGAAAATGGGGAAGCTTTTGTTTGGTATTGTATGGGTCAAAACGGAAGTGTCGATTTCCTTATACTTGTTTCTCAAACATCGAAATATTTTGATAAAAAAAGAAGTGCAACAAAAATACAGGAATATCCATTGGTGGTTTATTAGAGAATACGCGAGCATATGACACTTGGAAACGCCACAGACATCACCCTTCGAGAGACGCTAATGATGACCCCTTTACTTTTCTTTTTTTGCTTTCTCTTTTGCTGCCTCTAGTTTTGCTGCCTCTTTTTGTCCTCGTTAAGGGGACAGCGTTAGCATTTCCCAAAAGGCGGACGTGTGTGGCGTTTCCATAAAAGGATTCCCTAAAGATCCACCAGTGGATCTTTCCGCAATATTTTTCGCACTTTTTCTGCACAATACCTATCAGAGTACGTCGACGCCCTTGAATACAATCATCCATATTCCTGTAAAAAGAACCAGATCCATACCACTCGTCTAAGGAATTTCATCCATATCACTCATGGTGAAAATTCGTGTAAGGTACCTCATGCATATCACTCATGGTGTGAACTCGTGTAAGGAACCTCATTCATATCACTCATGGTGGGAATCGCATCCATCGTTTTAACTACACATACAGATCACAGTCCACACACCGATACTACGGAAACCAATAGCGAAGAACAACCGACAACGGTAAAGCGGCAACTGATGGCAGATTGATACTTTAGACCCATGTTGCGGATAAAAAAAACAGGACGCGGGATGGCCAAAAAAACATGCTTTTCGTGTAAGGCTCGTCAAATTATGAGGCGCTGGAGAAATTCAGCCTTCTGCGTTAAGTCCTTATTTCGAACTCTTTTTGTTCGCCTTCCGCCCATTGAAAAGCATGCGGGAAGGGCCTTAGAACGCACCTGGTATCGCTGCGCCGCAGCGTTCTTCCGCACGTCTGCTTTCCTCGCCGTCACCATGGCAACGAACGCCGAATGAATGGAAGCACGCACGGTACCGCCACGTGAAGCCAGCAACAGCTGACGCCATTTTACGAACGCCGTCTGCTAGCCAAAGCCGAACGCGGTATGTCAGATCAACCGCGTCCGCCGGTGCTCGATCGCCGGTGCTCGAGGACGTGACTTCTCGACCTTGACAAGCTTTTTGTAATAGGTTCGTTACTTTTGGCCAGGAAGCGCGATTGTGTCCGCAAGACTAATGGTCCGTTTACACTTCCGAATTCGCGGGCGGATCCGCGCAGGTAGAAAATTAATTTTGGAGCTGGGTGGCCAAATCCACTCGTCGTCGAGAAAAAGCTGACTCAGTTCGGAACCCATATCCAGATTTTTCGCCAGCGACGAGTCGATTTCTCCACACAGCTACAAAATCCACTTTTCGGCTGCGAGGATCCACTTTCGGCCCACAAATCCGTAAGTGTAACGTGCCACGAGGACACTGAGTAAGAACTGGGGCCCTAATCTGGACTCTTGGCGAAAAAGTCGGCGAGAAATCCCGCGGCTCTGATTGGCCGGCGCCAAGGTCAAGTGCGGCGTTGGCCAATCACGCCCGCCAGATTTCTCGCCGAGTTTCTCGCCAAGTGTCCAGATTAGGGCCCCTGTAGTGACATATTCTCCCTTCTCCTCTGGCGCGCATATTTTTTCTCTTTATTTTTCGCTCTTTCGTACTCGCGAGTAGGCGGTAGCGCCGTCTGGATCGCTTGAAGATGACAGACGGCCTTCCTGTACTTGGCTTAAACTTGAGTCAAAGCGCAGTCGAAGGCTACAATACATGCAAACACAAGCACACACACTAAAAGCTCACTGTCACGACTATCTTCCGCGTTAAATTGGATGAGCCGCGGAGAATATACTGAAAGAACGACAATAAAAGCAGGGGGGGGGGGGGGGGAGGGGGGTTCACGTTTGGAGTTACTGGATTTGCGATAAGGGGCTCCTGGCGTCCACTGTGCTCTTGCAGCGTTAGCGTTGTTCTCTCTCCTCCTCCCCATGAGCGATCCTTTATTTTCATTTTTTTGTTCTTTCGCAGTCGCGCGTCGGCGGTAGCGCTGCCTGGTTGGATCCGAGATAAGAGGCGGAATTCTTTAAGGAATGTCGTTACTTTTTTGTATAGAGGGGCTTCACGCAAGGCGAGACCGCCGTGTAATGCAGGCATTAACTCGCGCTTTAGCATTCGGAAGACGAGACCATGAACGCGCCGCGGCAGCATCAAAGATGCTCCAGTCACCGTCATATACAAGCGTTTGTCACCGTCGTTCCTAGCGCGCTAACGGATCGTTTGAAACAAAAATCGACCAAATAAAATTCAAACTCGCGGCTTCGGTATCCTATCAAAACGGTAAGAATGGGGTTCTTCCATCTTGCTTGTCCTTGTTGTTTTCTTCCCTAGCGTCCGTAAGCAATGTGGAATAGCTGAATAACGTATAACCGAAACGCGAGCGAAAAATAGACAACTTTTCTCGCTAGGAACTCTGCTCGAAACTTGAGAGCTACAGGTGTATTAGGTTCGTTCTCAGGTTGTATAT
Source organism: Ixodes persulcatus (assembly GCA_013358835.2). NCBI lineage: Eukaryota > Metazoa > Arthropoda > Arachnida > Ixodida > Ixodidae > Ixodes > Ixodes persulcatus. The sequence goes on from JABSTQ010011593.1 coordinate 572,291, forward strand.
AATATTCAAGTATATTTGTGTGTGCTTCTTTTGCCGATTGTCCTGAATTGCGGCCTACGCCAAGTTAAGCATAGAGCGTAAAAGCTTAAACAAAAAACAAGACAAATGAAAACAATGCCATCAATAAAACAACATGAAAAAGCTAAATTTACTAACAAATTTCACGAAACGTGTAAATAATACCACAAAAATTATTCCTTTGTAATGACTTGGCGACAGGACGTTTGAAAGAAATCAACAAAATAAAATTGAAACTCGCAGCTTTGGTATCCTAACAAAACGGTAAGAATGGGGTTCTTTCAGCATGTCTGTCCGTGTTGTTTTCTTTCAGAGCGTCCGTAAGCAATGTGGAAGAGGTGAATAACGTATAACCGAAACGCAAGCGAAAAATATATAATTTTCTTGCCAGGAACTCGGCTCCAAACGTGAGAGCTACTGGTGTATTAGGTTTCTTTTCAGGTTGTATATAATGTTCGGGTGTATTTTTTATGTTTTTTTTGCCGACTGTCTTGAATCGCGGCCGAAGTGCTTCTTTAGTGAAAAGGTAATATCAGGGGATTCTGCCTTTTGTCATCTTAGGATATTAAAGAAAAAGCTATTTGAACTGTTGCGCAACCGCGTCAACGGCTTTGCACGGATAGATTGCAAGCACTCTCTGCGACCAAGCTTACCCCCGAAAAAAATTAGTTTCTTTAAAGGGTAGCAAATTTTATTCTTTGAGCAGGCCTACAGTTGAGCTACTGGAATGAAATTGAAGCAGACGCAAAGTAACTTATACTGCATTGAGATACTCGAAGCCACCATTCACCTAGAAAACGTTTTAGCAGCAGGGATCGCCACAAGAAAAGTGTTACAAGGAGCTGTACAGATTCAATTGATTAAAGTCCTTATTAATTGATATCGTAGTACTCAATATGCAAAAAAAACATTCTGATCTTAGAAACCTGGATATTTTTCCGAAAATCTGTAAATCCAATGAGATCATTAAGAACGGAAGAATAAGCTCTTTGGGATTTTTAAATATTGACTTCTTCAGAGAAACAAGAAAAGCTTTTTTTTAATTTTTATTTATTTGAAAATATTGAAAGCCACAGACAGCGAGCCAGCCTTCTGAATGATGGACCAGGACGCCAAGTTAACGATGGAGCGTAAGAATGTACACTAAGAACAAGACAAACGAAAACAGTGTCATCGATAACGCAACATGAAAAAGACAAATTTACTAACAAATGTCCCGGAAGGTGTAAATAATACCCCATGTAAATTATCCCTTTCTAATGACTTGTCAAAATAACACCAGTCATACTACTTTGGTTTGCGGCAAACAGGCGAGGGTTAGACGTCCAGATGGAGGAAAAAAACACTTGTTAAGTTCAGGGTGACATAGGTACGAATATAACTGGAGCATATATTAAAGATCAACAAATAGTTGAGCCAGATATTAGACAATACAATATCAAGTACTTTGCGTCATTGATTGAGCGTGATAAAATAAAATTGTTGGCAGATTTTACAGCAATATAAAATGCTTTCTGATGCAACAGTTAAGGGCCTCAATAACAAAAAAATGTTTGGCACGTCTTTAAGTCAATCACAATGCGTGGCAGTCGCAAAAGTACATGCATCAGAACAATTATCTAACCTTGGAGACAGTCAAGAGTGGTACAGATCTTTGAAGCAATAGTGACTTCTAGGGATTATTGTTAGTCGGGTGATGAAGTCCAATAAGCGGTATTGTTACCGACAAAAGAGACAAGTGTGTCTAATGTGAAGTAGTAGTCAAGCAAATCCCACTGTTACTGCTCCACATACTCTTATTCTACAGCAGTTCAATATAAAAGATGACTGAAATAAATACGTCGTTTGCTTAATAAATTATGATCCCTTTTTTATTGGAGAAAGGTAGTATTTTTCACTGCTTTGATGTAACTGTGATACCACCATATTGCTTTAAAGACTATAACCAATGAGAATGCTCTGTAACGGACGGGATGGCGTTCACAAATATATTAAAAGCAACCGAGACCGACTAGCTCCTTGGTGTACACGCCTGGATACCCGTGCTTGTATGATCGATATCCATTGTAGATGAAATAACTTTATGACGAGTAAGACTGAGTTTCCGGAATTAAAAGTTAAAAGCAAATTTCCATGCCGAGCAAGTTACGTCACCAGCTAGAAATTTACCAGTCAGGAATCTTATTTACATTAAAATAGATTGCATGTACCTGTAGACACGTACACACACAGATGACTAGAGCGTTTCCAAAAGAGTAGCAGATAAGTTTCTAAGAAGGGGGGGATCGGTGGCCGAGTGGGCTAGCGCACACCAGCTCAGAGCACGTGGAGCGAAAGCTCGCGCTGCAGAACTCAGGGATCCTGGGTTCAATCCCCACCCCTGCCCGTTTCGATCGGGATGAGCATCGTACCGGCGTGCGGTCGTGTGTCACTACTGCGTGGTGCACATTAAAGACCCCAGGCTAGCGGTTGTACTGTACTGGCTAAATTGCTCATCTACTGCTGGGAGACTCGTCGCCCGTTGAGGCAGACCAAGTTCTAGGCTGTATAAACATACACACAACCCAATTTTTCCTAAGAAGGGGTGGGTAAAAAGTCACGTTGCTTCTCTAAAGAACCACATTTAACGAAGCAAAGCATTCATTACAGCACTGAAAGGGTTACACATTGATACAATAATATAGTAATACATTAATGTTAATTCTACGGCATAAGCATAGGTGCCAAGAAAACCCAATTTGCAGGTATTTTAGTCACGAATAAATACCCGACTACCCAAATTGGCTGGGAATGCAGACGCGGTATGTATTTTTCTTCCATAATTTCTGCGTGAATAAAAATGACTGCTTAATTGACCGTGAAAAAACAGTGAGTGCGCAGGCGAGCTGGTGGATGTTGATCATGATGTAGAAAATCCGAGACTGTGGTAAAAGTAGGGAAACTTGGTCGAAGAAGAAAGACAGGGGAAACGAACGTCTCAAACTCAGCTACTGCGTTTATTTCCTCAATTTCTTATATACCCACAACCCAACCGCCCGAGACGTATGGATAACAAAGGTTGACCTTGTGACGTCGGTGGTGGCGGTTGGGTTGTGGGTATATAAGAAATTGAGGAAATAAACGCAGTAGCTGAGTTTGAGACGTTCGTTTCCCCTGTCTTTCTTCTTCGACCAAGTTTCCCTACTTTTACCACAGCCTCGGGTTTTCTACATCATGATTAATTGACCGATTAGTTCATAAGATAACGAGATCTTGTGGAATGCCTTTTCGAACTCTTCGGAGACAGAACAGAAAGGCGATATTGGTCGGTATTTTTTTCCGGCAGCAACAGGACCGTCTTTAAAGTTTGGGACATCAAACTACATTTTGCACATGCTAAGACAGAATGATTAAACAAACAAAAATTATGCTGTCGCCGGTCGCGACCCTGGTGGTGTCCCGGCAGCTGTGGTGGATGTAGCAGACGCCTGTACTGCTGTAGGTCGCTCTCCACTGTGACAGTCCACGGAAGCTACAGCAGCCGGAAGTTGGGACGCCATGGACGCCGTGACGACAGCTACACTCGCGTTCGCTCGTGCTTTTCGCCAGCATTTCTACGGCCAACCGCCAGGATCGCGACAGGCAACAGCATGACACTCCGGCTTCTGTGACGTCATGTGTTGCCACTTGAAGACCACTTTTGATGTATGGGCGGGATAGGACGCTAAACACACCAGTCGGAGAAGCGATCCAGGCACCATAACGCAGGGGTTAAAACAAAAACACAAAATTTAGTTAGGCGATAAAAAGCCACGCAGGCGACAACACGACAAAACCATCAAAACAAAACGCGAACACGCGTTACTCAAACAACACACTCACGAACCTTCGGGCAGCGGGGCCACGAAGAAACCAAAAGAGCACTCAATTCCCGACACAACGCAAAACATCTCGCCGCTCGCCACACAAACTGCAGCCGGAAAACAAGCTCTTCAGTGCAAAAAAAAACAAAAAAAAGTTCCGAGAAAGGGAGGACTTTACGCGGGACGCAAAGTACAGGGGAAAGTTCGAACGAAGTCTGAAGACTCACCGACGTCTTGGGTCCGACGGGCGACGGAGGCTTCACTTGCCCGCCGTGGTGGACTGGTTGCTCGGAGGCCGACGCGACGCAACGCAGCACCGCACACACACACACACACTTCCCAAAAAGGGAAAAAGCCGACGCCCGTAGGCAAACACGCCACTAAGGGCAAACGCCAAAAAGGCAAAACTGGGGCAACCTGCCCAAAAGAATTCCCAAAAAACTTCGACTCACGTACTGGGAGGAACCATGTCGAGCAGCGCCCCGGCTAGCTCCGGGGTGCGACCACCTACTTTGATCCCAAATCAACTTATATAGCCTCTTCTACCGAAAACGTAGCCAGAGCAGATGGCTTGAGGAAAACAAAGAAGTGAGTAGCGCCGACATCGCGTTCTCTCGGGCCGCCATGTTTCGCGAAACGACGAACGAAGATCGACGACGAGGCGAGAGAGAGAGAGGAGGCGCCGAAGGGGAAGCGGAGAGGGGTAACTCGAGGTCGCAGTGCGCGGACCTGCATGGTTTCCTTCCCACGGTGCAGCTGGTGCAGCAACGCAACGGTGCCGCCCGAGCGCTGCAAGAAGTCTCTGACGAACGTAGTGCAGCCGCACCGACACGACCTGGCGAACGTGACACGTCCGTTGGTGGAGCGCGGTGCGGTGCGGTGCGCCCGAAACGAATCTGACATTAGTGTGAAACCGAGTACAGGCGACAATCTCCCCCGGCCTCCTACCAGACGTTAGCCTCAGTACAACATCTTGTCATAATTTTATTTTTGTAACGCAAACCGGCTGGGGCCACGAGGGAGTATAAAACGTATGCTTAAGTAGTCACAGGTTGTGCCGGTAACGCAGGTAGAGTAAAATGTAACGATAACAATGGCACGCGTCCGTGTTCAAAATTTTATCACTGTGTTAATGACAGCTTCAAGGAAAGCGAGTCTCTTAGAAATAGCGTAGATGTTAACTTCTAGAAAGTGTGGCACGTGCAGAGTGCTCTCTGCTGAACGAAAAAAAAAAATATTCAAAGAGATTGATCTAACAGGAGAAACGAAGTCATTAAAAAATCAAAAATACATGAGAAATTTCAAGCCTATGATGAACTAAAAACAAAGGGCGGGGTGAGGGGGGGGGGGGGGGGGGGGGGGGGGGGGGGGGGGGGAGAGGGGGCAGGAGAAATGTACAGATAACATCAAACGTCTTTTTTTTTTTTCTTTTTCAGAACACACCTCTATTTTTTTAGAACAGGAATTCTATCAACGCAGGATATCAAAATTATTTGACATAATAATTAAAAATATTACGCATGAAGTAAGCAGCAAAACTCTGCCGCCGACAAAAAAAAAAGACGTCTTAACCTTATTGTACCATGACCACATGCAAACGAAAATTAGTAGGCTCGTTGTCGTATCTTGCAAAGAAGTGGTGGTTCAGACGTGGTGATTTTCGGACGCATAATATATTTGCATCTTACAAAAAAACAATCCTGCCATTTAGTTTCAAATGCGGAAAAATGCTTCCCTCAAGATATTTTAGCACACAGCTAATCCTGAGTATTCACTGACTTCCCAAAGAAAATTGAAGATGTGCTATGGCGGGCAATTGAATTTTATAGAGATGCACTTCGGCCTGTTCTTAAATGATATGTTAGTACTTCCGAAATATTTGGGACATACACCACTCTAGAAAATACCTCTTTATATAAAACATGTATTAACAGGCTCATTATAAACAAATGCTTGACATATTCTATAGACCAGGATTCACAGGGTGAAACATACTAACTCTTATACAAGGGAAACGGGAAGTTCGCATATTTATTGTCTTTATTAACTTAAATTTTGCACGAGACTTTAGCTTGTACAAAAAAAAGTACAAAAGCAGATTCCTTGATTTTTTTTTGTAAATGACTTCATTTTTGTATACATAAACCAACCGGAACGGGAACCAACCCAGGGGCGGCCAAATGTCACGGCGTAAAATATGGCGTGCATGATTACTCGATTTAAAACTTTGTTTCCCCATGATCCTATATAGGACATCCAAGGGCTTTCTCGCCCCGTGATGCCGATCGCAGAGGAAATCGAGCGGCACTGAATCGTTTATACTCCAAAATGGGGAGCGGCAGGAGTTCAATAACCCGTAGTTTTAATTTTTTTTTTTTTTACTCAATTCAAAGGCTCTTTCTTTCGCGCTTACTTACGTTCGTTTGCTTTGAAGTAAGCCGTGATCGTTTTACAACTTGAACAAAGTAACAAAAGATAAGAAATAAAGGCGAGCGGAGTGGGGCATTCATCTCCTTCCTAGTAATTGATTTCAACTTCCAAAGGCTATGGAGGAAAAAGATTCCTTGTTCTGAAATGTTTGGACCTTACGTCATTGGTCCAAATACGAGGACGGTTCAGAAACTTTCCGACCTTAACTATTTCAGCCGAAACAAATAAATCACGAGATCTGTCCTCTGATGGGGAGGTGGACGGTAGCTTCATCCGCGTGTGTAAACGTTTTCACGTCCACAGAAAGCGTCAGTCGCTAACGGTCAGCCTGTGAATGAGGGAGTGTATTCAGCGTTTGTCTTATTTCCCCTTCCGAGAAATGACGCAAACATTTGAACTGAAAAAATGCATCAAATTTTGCATCAAGGTTTATGATACTCAAGCGAAAGACATTTGGAAAATTAAACCGGCTTTAGGTGATGATTTTATTGCAAGAAGGCAAATTAAGTAGTGTTAAAACTTATTTAAATATGACCTCACGCTGATGCGGAGCCACTAACGATGGATTACACCACCGGCAGCTTCCCAGCTTTATTGTGACAATGCACAATATCATTTCCCGCTTCTCGTTTAGAGCTTCTGGAAAAAACAGAGCACTGCTGTGATCCTTCAGGCTCCCTACTCTTCTGGAATGGCTCCTTGTTATTTCTGGCCCTTCCCCAAGATGAGAATGCCGTTGAAAGGAACCCATTTTAAGTCCCGGGTAGACATTATGTGGAATACGACGCCGCAGGTGAACTCCACTTCGAAAATGGCATTCCAAAAATGCTTTCCTCAATGGCAGGACGGCTGCGAGAAGTGTGTGCGTTACCAAGGAGAGTACTTTGAAGGGTATTAGGGTTTCAGACCTCAAGATAAGTAACATTTTTTTTTCAAGGATTGGATACTTTGTGAACAGCCCTCGTATATATTCGAAAAATAAGATGTGTGCGATTAAGATTACAAATATTTTTGTAGATTTAATTTACTGCTTCTTCTAAAAAACATCATAATCCCCAAGAGTGAGGACTGAAGGCAGCCATTTCGAATGTTCCTGTACGTGAGACTGTTTTGCTTATTAAAACACCTGTGGAAATAAGTAAAGGACAATTTTAGTGACTAATGTAATAGCTTTGCTGGATATCCGTGTTGTGGAGGCGGGTAGAAAAGGGGCATTGCTTCACCTGAACGAAATATTTAAATTTACCAAATCTGGGGCTTTCACTTAGGACAACGAATCAAGCATTTGCCAATGCACATTCCGACATGCAGCACTGGGACTTCTTTGATTTTTAGTGTCAAAATAGGTTGATAAAAGGACGAATAAGACTCACAGGGTCAAACCAACTAAAAGTGTGTGCTGAATCATGGGTACATTTTATTGAAGATGTGCGTCGTAAGCGCAGCTTTTTTTGTTTTTCATTGTTGTTTTGGTATTTAGAATGTAACTTCTTTCAAATTGTTGGTTGGAATAGCCTTTCAAATGGGCAAAGCATAAAAAAAAAAAAACACGCGAGGTGCAAACGGGATTTTTTTAAGACATATTCATTTAAGCGTCATGAAAAACAAATATGGATATAGCATGTCTTGATTTGCCCACTGGAGTATACACGGCGGCACTGAGATTAATTTTTAAGTTATTTAACAATAAATGTGAAAAAAGAACACCGGAATAGAGCGGATGCATCGTCTACATATAGGGCCTCCATTTAAAAAAAAAACGGCAAGAATTTCCTATCTTGAGTACGGGGAAAACTAAATCTTTGAATGACGTCCAGCTTTCCACCAGATGCGCCTCCCACCACCGATATGGTTAGATGTTTTTGCAGCATCAGAAATCACCGCCAAGGCCCCCATGAAAGCAACTGGGGTTTACACATGACCACCTAGATGACACTATCTGCGCGTTGCATCATCCACAGTGAACATCCGACGCGCTACAAGCGGCAAACAAGCTCGATGATACTACACCATAGAATTGCGGAGGAGTCGGTCTTGCGTCGCGAGGACCCAGTGTTGCCCTTGCCCGCCGATGCGAGGCAAATTGGATAATTTTCAAAGGTGCCAGGCTACTAAAATTGAGGCTGGCTCCCTGGCTTTGTCCTGCCTTGAACTTTTTGTTTTGGCGCACCGGGTACCCACATTTTCGTAAGTGTTAAAAAAAAAAAAAGAAACGCTGAAAGGTGACAAATACTTTTGTACGTATTGCAGTAGATTTTAAAATGAGAAAACATTGCACCGCTTGAATTCAGACCCCGCTGTGATACTTTATATTGCTCAGTGCAACGCGTGATTTCAATACTTATGTCAGGGCCACACTTCAGAGCAAGACCTGACACGTTGTAGTCATCACATACTGAAAGAGCATCCCAGAGAAGGAAAGCAGCTGAATCAGCTGCGAGAAAAGCGCACAAACTAACGGTCTGTTTTCTATGCATCGCGGAAGGTTCTCTAATTGTCCTGTTGCTTCTAATGTAACTTAAATTGCAATGCTCAGCGTGTTTTTTATTAGTTTACGGGCCTCAGCAGACGAAACGTAACTGAGGGGCAAGGCGATGCTGGACTTTCTAATGCCATCTCTCATGCTCAAGCTCGAGCTAAAACTGCAATTTAGAAACTAATCGACAGTTTGCATGCCATGCGAGCTCCTATAAAAAATCTTCCAGATTATTCTTCTTATCTTAGCATTTATTCAAGCTGAATATCGGTACACAGGCACTCGGTTCTTTATATGGAATCTTGTGAAACTTTCTTCACTAATATTAGCAACTGCAAATTTTGGGCGAAAAGAAAGTTGGGGCTCAATCAACGCTGTGAAGTTGGTTGGACAGCGAAGCTGTGCTATCACCTGCAACAATTCAAACGCCACCAGGTGGTGCTCCAGTCTTGTACGTCCCAGAGAACTTCCGGTTTACGAAAAGAATGAGCAAAGGCCACCTTAAAACCGCTGCTCGAAATTTACATGAAACGTTTAATTACCAATTATTCAGGCGAACGCCAAAAGAATGAAGGAGTACGAAATCTGTTAAAATATTTTGAAAGTTCTTGTAAACCAACTTGCCGCCTCCAAGATGTAATACTTTACAGCCGAAGGCCCTCGTTAAATCTCCAACTATGTTATCCGTGTAGCATTTATGCTTTCTAGCACTGGTGACATAAGCATGCTTAACAGGCTTTCAAAGACGGTGCGATATGAAGTCAGTTGGGACGCAAGCGGCATTTCATATTTCAAAGAGCAAAACAGTCTATACCAGATGATTGACGAAAGAAAAATACATGCACTGTACCAAAATTTGTTTTATATATGAAAGGCTAGTGATGTCACTCCCCACGTTGCAAGCTGCCGTCGCCACGAAAGCTTGCGTAACAGTCATCTTTACCGTAAAACGTAGGCTGTGTGCGCTACGTGCTTCAAATTGTTATCAGGAGCGCCTTATTATCTGGTTCGGATGCTTGCTTTGTGCTTGCTCTTTATTGAAGCGAAGGATGTGCTGTATGCTATATGCGTGAAATTCACTTTTCGCTTCAATCGCTGAAGGTTATTTTTTTCCGTGAGGACGACAGGAAAAAATTAAAAAAAAACGACCTGTTAGTTATACGCAGCTTCGCTGTAAAATTGAAATGGCTACTTTTGGTTAGTTCTGGCTTTGGTTCTGGTTATAGTATTTGCTTTTTTTTTATTGGCAGCACCGCTAAATGCGATTGCATAGCTCGTTATGGGATGCAACAAGCGGTGTTTGCGGCGACGCGGCCGCAAGTACGCGGCGCTGTTTAAATCAACAGTAGCCACTGACAGAATAAGAACATAAGGGTGTCTCCCTTGAATGTCCGGCCTCCACAACACGCTTGGTGGTTTTCACCATGCTTTGGCTAAGCGTGCACGCTCGACGCTCACGAGACGTCAATCGTTATCAATTCTATAGGAAGCTCGGGATAGAGGCAGGACCACTGAAGCACCTCGGTGCCATTCTACATATGTTAGTGACCACACGATTATCCTAGAGCAGGAAAATTTACATTGTGTGTTTCACTTAGTATTAGATTATCTCGCTCGCACAGCGATGAAGCGAGGGCGGCGCCACGCGCGGCTTTGCACTTGCCTCACTCGTGTCGACGTTATGCGATATCAGATCACCTCTTACTCCAAACATGCGCGTGCGCACCCTAGTATCCTACCTTAAAAGCATCACAGATGTATCTATATATTCACTACGCGATTACAGCGGAACTTTTGTTCATTAATTATATTCATATCCAGACCTGACATCACGAGAAGCTCATTCATTAAACTGAAACCCAGCTAAGGCCCAGAGTGCCATTATCATCGATTGTACCTGTAAACAAGAACGTTTATCCAGGCTTATAATGAACATTTTGGGGGTATACTCAAATTAAGTTATCGCGTACTGGAGAGCAAGTACTTTGGATGTCTGTGTTTTTAGGCCGAGGCCAGTGAATGTCTTCGTTTTGCCCGTGTCTCTTGGTTTACAACAGTATGACAAATAAACAACGAGTCCAACTAACCATCTACTTCAAGAAAACTAATCAAACTCCTAAGACGTGACATTTCTTCTAAACATATTAGAGACGTTGGAGTTTTTATTTATTGCATTGAGAAATTAGAAGTTTAACGTAAAAAAACACTGTAAAAGAAAAAAAGAATGCCTGTAAACATTTGAAATCATAGCACAAAAAAAGAGCAAAATTGAAAATCTTTTTTTGACACGTGTTCTACCGATTCCTTAGAACTGCATGTATCGATACATACCAACTATCCAGAAAGAACAGCTCATGTGGTTCTTGTGAAAATGAAGTGGGGAAAAACGACAGTTTCGAAGAGTAAGTTTGTATGAAAGAAGACGGCCCATTCCCTTTGACTCCAACCAAAGTTGCAGCGAACGTTTCTTCTTTTTTTTTAATTGATATATGTAAAATGACGTTGTGATGTGATATATAAAATTTGAATAATACAAGGTGCTGGGAATGGTATACCCCCTACACATAAAGCATTGTAAGAACCAGCTACTGAACGCTTCTTTTTGCGGTTCGTTCTTCATGTCTAGTAATTTGCCATATGTTTATATTTGTATCTGGTTCCCGGAAAAACCTTAAATAATTATTTGTTTTCCGAGTTTCTTGGCTGAGCATACGAGGAATGTAACCAGTTTGGAATTTTGCCGAGTACTTACTCATATTACTCATGTTTACTCATATTTTGAATTGTCACCATGTAGTTACATCTATTTGTTTTTTTATAGTGAAAAGATTTCTGCTATTAAATCAATATACAAAAAGTGTCCAAGAGATGGGGACTTGGCTTTGTCAAGAAAACTAATATGCTAGCTTTCATCTATTGATATTTAGGATGGGCGATTGAACAATATTCTTCAGAACTTCGTATTTTGAAAGGTAATGACGTTATTTGGAGGTTTAGAAACCGACCATGTTCGTCTGCCTTCAGGTGGTTTCTAGTGTCCAAGATGGAGCCTCGCAGTTTTGCCAGTTCGGCAGGACTTAGAGTATGCTTTCTTTAACGTACATTACACCCTAGAGATTACAGAACCGCACGCTGGTGAATGCTCGTTCTTAATTGATTCGACAAGGGTAAATTCAACCTTGTATTTCTGGGTCCATTGGCTTATTTTATGGCTCATCGTTTTCCGCGTCGTGTTAAGTCAAGACACTTGGCCACCGATCCCCCACAACGAATGATCCAGTACGTACTCGGCAAATAATTTAGCGCGTCTTCCAAGGGCGAAGATATGTATGCGACTTGATAGGCATGTGTTTAAAGACACCTTTCATAAAGTTCGGATTTGAGTGTGTGGAGCTTGGAGTTGCTCTAACAAGGGCCGTACGAATGCCTGATCACGTAAATGAACGGTAAGTAAGTAATAAAAATCGTGTAAAAGTCTCAGGGGCACCCAGAAAATGGTAAACAGTGGATAATTAGTAACCCAAGCCAAATGCCGTGAGTAGACTCGTACTTCTGGAACACGCTCTAACCTAAATGGAAAATAAATTAGTGCTAGAGGCTGCAACTAACCGCACCTAATTAAGAGACATTATCTGGAATACTTTTGCTCACTCTCTCATTATTAACGACTGGTTAAAGGGTCAGGGAACCTAACTGAAACAAGCGCTTAGTTTACGCCGAGGTCAACGACATTTTAATGAACAAACCGCTCGATATTAGAAACTGCCAAACAGCAATCACTCTATTATTCTGATTTTATGTGCTATAGAAGCTTAGGCACATAGTTGTTCTGTCGAGAAGACGCGGTGATTGTCTTAGAAATAATCATTTTGTTTCATGGCGCCACGATGTTTGTAGAAAATTTCGTCTGCTATATGGGTTAAAATATTATTATAAATATTGATTTTTTTTAATATGGTCGTTTCAAGTCAAAGTATGTAATTGGCAGACATGAAACACTCGTATTCAAAGCAATTCAAATACTACAGATTAATTCGTGTAAATGTGTTCTAGTTTTTCGTTATACAAAGGCTTCATATATGCTGGTTTTGAAAAAAAAAATTAAAGAAAACCTGAACGATAATTTGATATCAATATTTCAATGGAATTACTCTTCACAACCTACATTAGCTAACTATTTACAGGGTGTGTGCATAGCCACGTTTCTTTTCTAGTCGTGGTGAAATAGATTTTCGCAGAAATTTGAACTAAATCAGTCCCTTTAGTGTTTGATTTGTTTCTCGCAGTTTTAAAATTTAAAAACGGGTTCCGCTTACTAATATGAGTGTGTGATTGGACACCGGAAAATACCTTTAAATCCGAAAATTAACTTTAAATTTATCCGGCTTTAACGATTACAATGCCTAATTTCTCAAGAATGTGAGGCTCACGCCCATTTTATTATTTGCTTGTGCGTTTCAGTGAAGTCCCAAAAGAGAGGCAGAATTTTGAGTTTTGTTTTTACTTAGAATACTACAAGACAAGCGCCTTGATTTAGTTTACTTTAAAGACTCCTGGTTTGCGAGTCTTCCAGGTTTATAAAACGGAATTACTCTTAGGAGTCTTTCATGTTACTAGTTCACTTGCTACAATATGTGTGCTTTGTATTTAGATACATACTCCAAATTAAAATTGCAGCAGCATTAATTCTTTTTTTTAAGAACACATATCACTTTTTTGTAATTCGATGTATATTTGCATTAATTTTGCGCAAGACTACCGTTATAAAAGTGAGCGTCGTTGCGGAATATGCGATTCTAAAACACCCATCAGGGCGAAAACATTTCGTTGCTAACACCACTCTTGGGCAAATACAAAAATATACCAAAATGCGCATACGAAACATGTGCTTATCAAAGTATTCCAATGCAAAGTCAGTATATAGACATGAAAAAGTGTACAAGAAGATAATTATAAATTGGGCGTGGAGTATTCTTTTATCACCATTTTTGTATATATACAGGGTGTTTACATTTAATTCGTAGAGATATTTTTCTTTTCTTTTAAATCCGTGAACTGTTTATTAGTGCGGTTTGGGCAGGTGAGTTATACGACCAGGGGACATTGTATAGGCTCATAATCCTCACTGTAAATGCTATGATTAGCAAAAGCAATTAATACAACTTTTAATTGAGTGAAAACCAACATATGGTTCCAATGAGAAACTTGCTGAGCGTCATGAAAAAAATGAAAGCCGTTTACAACTCCCTGTAATGCCGAATTGGAGCGCAGCTCTTGAGGAGGAGGAGGAGGGAAGGGTACTCAGGGGAGGGTATACCCCTCCTCATCCTCCTCCCCTCATCCTTCGATCTCCTCCGGGGGGGGGGGGGGTCACGTGACCTCGGGAGGGGGGGGGAGGGGGGATCACGTGACCTCGGGGGGGGGGGGGGGGGGCTCGCGCGGTGCATGTCCCAACATGCACCGCGTGGTTACGCCGACGGCGACGCCGCTCACGCCGGAAACGGGCGCCTAAGAGCTGCGCTCTGAAAACCACTTAATCTGTCAATTTTAGAACCACTTGGAAAACACAAGCAGCGCAGGGGTGCACAAATACTATTGCTCGTGCAACAGGAGCAAATCTAGTGGTGAGAAAAGGAGGATGGTAATCTGATCATCTGCGTTTCCCAATCGCTACCCTTGCGCATGTTGCACAAGTGATAACTTTCGTGCACCCCCCGCGCTCCTCACGTGCTTCAAGTCGTTCTAAAATTGACTGATTTTGTGGTTTTCGATGACGCTTAGCAAGTTTCTAATTGGAACCATTTTTTGTTTTTACTTATAAGAGGTTAATGCGGATATTTCAGTTAATTCAACAAGGCGTGAAGTTGGGCTAGTTGGTTCATATTTTTTTAACTTAGAAACAGCGCTAAAAACACAAGGGACAAGACGAGAAGTGGACGAACACACACAGTTAATTATCGGACTTATCGTGAGGGTTTGCCACCTCTGGCATATCCACCTGATCAAATAACCCTCTGAGCGAAGGACATTAGTGTACTCTTCACCAATTTCTTTTTTAATTGACATGTTCCAATTAAAGCAACGAACCCGTATATAACACATGTTGGTCATACTTTATCAGACATACACAAAAGCAAGGCTATGTAGGAGCGTTAGGGTTCATGTCGAGAAGAATATACTTGTTGATATGACCAGCCTTCAAAACAAAATTCACGCTTAAAATGCACGCGTAATGCAGTCGTTTCAAGTTGCATATTTACATGTTTCGACAATTTTCACCTTGCAGTAAGCTACTTGATTATGACGATTATTACAGCTGTAAAAAAGTATATTTAAAATTATTGATGAGAAAAAGCAGATGTTATTTTCTTCCTACCGCTCTGGTGACTATACGTCCAGGTTTTATAGACATATTTCAGACTTTCATCTCCTCAATATTCCCACGGTTAAATGAGGTGCCCGACTTTAGGATTACTTTCGTAATTACAAGTAACTTTGCACACTGCATCGCTTCTTTTCAGTACCAACGTGGGCAACAATATTTTTATCAAGATCGAAGATAGATTATTCACGCCGTATTCTCTCGAGCAATAGCCGCGCTGTTAATGAACAAAGCCTGCGGGTCTGCTTTTTCGCAGAGCACGGGAACAGCGAATCACCGCGATCAGCAGAAAAATGGCAGCGATTTACGCAACAGAGATATTGTTTTGACGCGATCCACTCAGATGGCATTTTTACAGAGAATCGTGTTCTCGACCGTGTTATTAGCTGCGTTTTTTTTTTTTTTTTTTTGGGGGGGGGGGGGGGGGGGGGGCTGAGCGCGATAATTGGTTGTATGCGTAATCTGTAAAAAAGTAGAGGAAAGGGCCTTGGTCTTCAGAAGTGCGATTATTACTGGAGCAAATAAAGAATTCACGTAGGTGCGCGTTCATAAGGACGTATAAAATATAAATAGGCATTATGCGAAGATGCACTATACCGCCAAGCCTGATTCTAGCAAGAAATGTACTGCACATTATTACGATTATTACAGCTGTAAAAAAGTATATTTAAAATTATTGATGAGAAAAAGCAGATGTTATTTTCTTCCTACCGCTCTGGTGACTATGCGTCCAGGTTTTATAGACATATTTCAGACTTTCATCTCCTCAATATTCCCACGGTTAAATGAGGTGCCCGACTTTAGGATTACTTTCGTAATTACAAGTAACTTTGCACACTGCATCGCTTCTTTTCAGTACCAACGTGGGCAACAATATTTTTATCAAGATCGAAGATAGATTATTCACGCCGTATTCTCTCGAGCAATAGCCGCGCTGTTAATGAACAAAGCCTGCGGGTCTGCTTTTTCGCAGAGCACGGGAACAGCGAATCACTGCGATCAGCAGAAAAATGGCAGCGATTTACGCAACAGAGATAATGTTTCGACGCGATCCACTAAGATGGCATTTTTACAGAGAATCGTGTTCTCAACCGTGTTATTGGCTGCGTTTTTTGTTTTTTTTTTTTTTTTTTTTGGGGGGGGGGGGGGGGGGGCTGAGCGTGATAATTGGTTGTATGCGTAATCTATAAAAAAAAGTAATTGCATTATAAACATACACCATGTTCACTATACTTTCGATACGAACATACTATTTCATCCTGGAGATAAGCCCAGGTCGGTGACCTTTTGTGAGTGCCGGTTATTCTGAATGGAAGCAACGACGAACTGGTCTAGCGTTAATTTAGACATTAATGGGAAGCGAAATATTTCTTATCGAAAAAGTTCCGAAACATCTGAAAGCATTAGTACTCTGCTAATGATTGAACAAATCTTTCTTTTCGAATTACAAATTTTGTTTTAATTTGAATATCATATACACGGTAGTACAACTCTGACTAACCCACATTTCGCGGAATTAGCTGGACTCGTCTCTTTTTGTTTTATGATTGTATATCACCTGATCCGTTCCACGGTTCTCGTGTAATTTCTTAATGGGATGGTTCTCCTGATTAATGAGGCGTCTACCCTCTGCACGTCTCAGGCGCCACCTCCTTCTCCATTCTCCGAGCGCCGTTCCGCGGGCGATAGCAATTAATTGCTTGCTTCGGGAAGCCATTCATCTTCCATTTGATAGGTGTGATTGTTCATATTATCTAATTTGCATGACCCCCGCTCCAGTTAATGAAAGTTTTCGGTATTTTTCTTTCGTCTTGGTTCTTCAAAGCTCGGCTTTCCGACTTAGAAGGACTGCATGTAATTATAAGTCACGACCCTCGTGCAAGTGCGTGTTGGCTCGTTGATATTTTCGAGCTTATTTTACTGTGACTGACAGCAGGCTACATTTAGAAATAACTGTTTAAATATTGTTTTTTGCGTAGTGCTAATTTACAGCCCTCGATCGTTCTACAACGTTTAAAATATCGAAAGGGAATAAATATTTTATATCACAGGGCATATTTTCGGCCTTAACACCTCCACGAAAAGAGCTCAAAATCCTTATTTCACTTTGTGTATGTGTGATGAAAGTACCAAAAGATGACACTTCGCAATAGAACAATCTCTCCTTCACAAAAACAAATGAGGGGTAATTAAATTTTGGTTTTGTTAAATGAACCGATTATCGTTTAATTATGCAATATAAATCGTATGAAAATCACAACAGCTATTTCTAGAATTAGGCCGTATACTTTCCGGTTTTTACCTAAGAACGCCGATAAACATCCGCCAGTTTCAAAAGAAAAAAATTGGTTCAAACAGAAAAAATTACGTTTTTTTTTATATTTTCGTACAAAAATCAGTTTTTTATTTTATTGTTTTTACCGAAAAATTCGTACGTTGACGTTTGTCAGTCATTCATTCATTTATTTTTTTTTAATTTTTACGGTCGTCGCTTTGTGTTGACCTTAGGATAGGTCTCCCTAAGTCTCTTATTAATCGAAATGCGCGTTAATGTCAGTGTTGGTTACTCTGACCATAGCCTCCGAGTTCCCGAAGCGCGCGCGCGGAGGCTTCTCCGGTCGTTACATTCGACTTGCTCCCCAGTAGCACGAACGTAATTGTGCTAACTCCGTCGCTCGCCACGAGGTGCCGATGTCCTTCTAGTCATCAAAGAGAGGTGAACCGTCAGCATCGCAGGTATACATCTGCACTGGCACGGGCCAGCCCGCGGGCCACAGGCCGGCCCGGCCCGCGGGCCGGGCTCGGGTTTCACGGCTACATTTATGAATGGCCCAGGCCTGGTACAGTCCTCGCATTCTAGTCTACAAGTAGGGCCAAGCAGGCCATTACTTTTTTTTTTTCTAACAGCATGTTCTTTAGAAGCGTGTTCGGATAGTTGAGAGAGGAGCCACCGGGGGGAAAAAGAGATGCTGAGGCATGTGTGTGCGCGTGTATACGTTTTTGTACGATTTGGTGTGTGTGCTGCGAATGTTCTTCCGAACACTAGCGTCGCGGCGCTCCTTTTCATCCCCGGCGGAGCCGCCATTCTACCATCGCTTCTCTTGATGAACACGCACACATACGCGCGTGCACCATGCGCACCCTCGCCGGCGTAAGCCATCTGTAGGTACGAGTGTGTGCATCCCCCAATGTAGGACGTATCTTACCGCCATAATTTTTGCCCCTAAACGTACTTATAGTTCAAGCAAACAACAATATGCCCCGCATAATTTACGTAATAAAGAATAACAAAATATGAAAAGAAGGACGACACGAGGAATGCTCTTTTGTAGTATCATATCTCGTGCTTAGGATCGAAAAGCTACGTCAAACAACGTGCGTAGATAAAAACAAATGTACAGTTTAATTGTTTCTAGTAGGGGAAATGTGTTTCTTTTTTATGAGGCTAAATTTTTTTAAAGTTTTATTGGTGCTACAAGAGATGACCATAAGATGAAAAACATTAGGATTGTAAAAGAGACGTTTGTACGGCCTTTCCTGGTCAACATAAGCATGACTATGACAGACAGGGTAACGTATCGAAAGAAGCTGCCCGAATCCACTGCATTACTCGCGTCTAATTAAAAAAGTAAAGGCTTGAAATGTCTAAATAAACCAAGTTGGAATATCGAATAAACCTGGTTGGAACAAGGTTAGAAGTTATAAATATACCAGAGTTCTTTTTCTTGAAATCCCATTGTCTCTTTGCCTGCCAATTAACTTATATCACAAGGTGCATAACGGGACAGGGTGGCGTGGTGTGGGCTACATGTGCCAGAAACTAGACGTTCACTAGATAACTTCCTACCTTTTGATTCAGTACCTACAATTATGAAGAAGTTTACAAAAAAAAAAATGAGAAGACATTGCGAGGTGGTCGTATCTCAGAGCCCCAACTTTTTCCTAAAAAGCCGGGCTCACACTGCTTATGCATCATACAAAAGACAGGCTGCAAACCGATTCGAACGCGAGTCACCACAAGATCTGTGCTTCGAATACTGCGTGGCAAGGAGTTCAAGGAGACACTTGGCACGCGGCATTCGCTACACGGATATCGTGGTGACTGATATCTGCAGACTGTCTTTTGTATGATGAATATTCAGTGTGCTACCGGCCTAAAGGTGCTTCTATTATAGTAGAAGCAAACACCGCAACACGACCCACATAAATTTCGTTATAAATAATAAAATAAATATTAAAAGAAGGCCAACACGAGGGCTGCACTTTGATAGGATCAAACCTCGTGCTCAAGCTAAAAAGGTACGTCAAACAACATGCCGAGATTAAAAAAAAAAAAAAAAAAGTATCGCCTGATTATTTTTATTCTGCGAAATCCGAATATTTATGTACGCAGCAATCTTTTTAAAGTAATATAAGTGCTTCAGTTTGTATTTAAAATATTAAAAGGCGTGCTTGCAGCTCTGGCCGCCACATGTCCGGATGAATATTTCGAATTAAATAAGCATCACAACTACCCTATCTACTTCCTCAGAGAAACGTTTCACCGTTCTACCACAAGATAAAAAAAAAGATATATATAAGTAGAAGTTGCAGTAACTCCACGTAACACTGTTTTTCTTTTACTCGTTTCAGCATGACTTGCGCCATGCTGAAACGGCTGAAACGGCGAATTCGATGCCTGGGTTGAGAGCGCTTCCGCGCGGAGAGACGCCGCCTCATCCTCTCCTTCCGCATACAACCTCTCCGCACGAATGGGAAGGCCGGGGAAGCGTTCGCGCCGTTCGCTCGCTTCATGATATCGCAGGCCATGCTTTGACCCTGAGGTTATGTCCCCGCAGGTTTGTCCTCCTTGTGCCCTTCTGCAAATTCAATCATTGAAGTTTGCCCTCCTTCTTTGTGGACCCTAGTTTGGTGGTTTGAAGTGTCTTCCATATAGTTTGGGTCGAAGTGTGTGTGTGTGTGTGCGTGTGTGTGCGTGCGTGTGCGTGCGTGCGTGCCTGTGCGTGCATGCGTGCCAGTGCGTGCGTGCGGGCGGGTAGGGTGGGTGACATCGGTGGTTTTTTTTAGTCCAGACGCAGTCTACACTACAAGGAAACGTTACCAATAAAGCATCGTCAAAATAGCGAGCATATTTCCCCTTTATGATTAGTTCAGCCATGATGGAACACGTACAGAAACATGACGAGTACCATATTGAATCGTTATAGCGAGTTTCAAATAGGGGGCCCCACAGCTTTGGGTGCCCCAAACAGCTTGGGGCATCGCAATGGGCATGCGCAGAAGTTGAGCGCACGCGCACTGGGACGCGTCAAGCTGTTTGGGGCCCCTGAAGCTGTGGGGCCCCCTATTCTAATACTCGCTTTTGACTCTCTCTGATCGGCCCCATCAGTTCGTTGTGTTGGCTGCGTCTGTACTTAATGTAAAACAAAATTGGCTCGTTTCACTTTTGTTATATATAGGTCGGTTTTGAGTCTTTTTTTGTGAGTGTTTAGTATACAAGGTTGTGATTCTTTTCTTTATCTTGCCCATTGTTGACTCTGTGCTGTTTTGGAAGCTGCATTCATTAGACTGGCCAGTACTCTCTTCTGAGCCTCTTTGGACGTTTTGGAGAATACCCTAGTCTAGGGGAAATGTAGAGCGCGCGTTTTAAAAATTCGCGTTTTCAACAGGAAGGAGCGGGCGGGAACGACAGATGAGAGTCTCGGGATGTATGCACGCCTATATATATTAAAATAATAAAGTGCGTAGAAAATTGCGTGTCAGATGGAAATAAAACTTGCGGGAGACGAGGGTGGAAGAAGGCGGGGCGGAGGGCACGTGACAGGCTGTCGGCCGAGAGACACGAGCTTGCGCGAGACAGAGCGTGCTGCGCGAGGCTGGGGCCAAGCAGGAACGATGGAACCGGTCTGGTTGATCTGGCCCATGGCGATTCCCGGAGCGCTCCACCAGCGAGTTTCTGACCAGGACCGGAGAGAACGGCGAGCCCTGGCCATACTGACTTGGGTAAGGACGATCCCGGAGTGGTTTCGCAGCGAAACTCGGGCTGTGATAGCCCGGGACAGCTAGCCTACGCAGCGCTGGCTTGGGAAGGACGATCGGCATGCCTGGACAAGGACTCCGACTGCGAGCTCTGAACGACGGGCGACAACCAGGGTCGGTGGGCGCGGAGTGCCGGCTCTCAAGGACGGGTAACCGGGAAGTACAGTAAACCCATTCGCTGTCTACTCGTTGCGCTGTGTCACTCCTTGGGAGACGAGCGAAGCACAGACCGATTGGGCGGCAGTGA
Source organism: Ixodes persulcatus (assembly GCA_013358835.2). Lineage (NCBI taxonomy): Eukaryota > Metazoa > Arthropoda > Arachnida > Ixodida > Ixodidae > Ixodes > Ixodes persulcatus. The sequence goes on from JABSTQ010011593.1 coordinate 593,725, forward strand.
GTATTATATAACGAGATTATTACAAAAAATACCACATACTTCTGCAGCTTGAACAGTTTCTCGTCTTGATTGTTCGTTGCGATTCGCGATTGTTTCTCTTCCGCCGATAAAGGCCGTTTTAAGCATGTACTCGAGACAATTTACCGAAATGCGCCGGTATTTTAGAAACGAAAAAAAAACATCGCTGACTTTTGGACGCAGACACCGGAAAGTATACGGCCTATCTATAATGTGTGGTGGAAGTTGAATAATGTGGGGTCTATACAGCCCGTTTCACTTCAAGGCCGATTTCAGCGCACTCTAAGATATGATAAAGTCAATCAGCACCAAGTGTGCCTCGTCATGGCGCTTATTATCTTTGTGCTTTAACTACCACCGACAGAACCAAACACAAACGTGATTGAGGGATTGATTTTGCCGGCGACAAAAACTCAAAAAGGAAACGAGCGCCTTGGCAATGCATTCATGGCGCTGCGTGATTGACTGCATCGGGTCGTAGCATCGGGGTCGGTTGGACATAATAAACTCAAATTAGTGAATTTTGACACAGCGTTCTTCGACACACGTGACAAGAAAGGGCCAAAATAAAACTGCATGTATGTAGCTTCGTGTGTTCTGCCTACTAAAACACTTGGCAGGACAGCGGGCACTGTCCCTGACACGCGGAGAAAAATCACAATGAAGGTTATTTATCTAACATTTCATAGAAAATAGTTCCCGCTTCGATACGCACTAAAGTGAATAAATATAACGATCGGAATAACAAAAAAGGCACATTCTTACGGTTGACTTTGAAATTTGTGGACTTTAATGAGAGTATATCGACGTTGTGAGAAAATTGGTCATTTAAGAGTGACTTTAATTTGTAATTCTACCTTTGACAAGAAGGGTATGTGGATACATTTTTTTTTTCAAGTTTGGCAAGGTTTAAGATAGTTATATTATGTTCATTTATTTTGACGCGCAACCGATATTTCAGTTTCACGGCACCCTCAACGCGATCCCTCTCCGGGAACCTGAGTGGGGAATTTAACAAGCAGATTGTTCAAATGTGAGCAGATTCATTCTTATGAACGAATCCGCCCACATCTTGTGGTTCCGGTCTTGAAGTCTGGATATAATGGTGATGTTCTTAACTACCGGCCTATTTCTCTGCTTCATTTTCTAAGCTTTTCGAAATGGTAGTTCACCAATTCCTATCTTTCAAGTTTCGCAACGTAATAATGCCTAATCAACACGGCTTCATCTCTGGCCGATCAACAACCACTAATCTTGTAACTTTTATGTCGACCGCAGCTCGGGTGGTCTGTAACAGGGGTCACCTCGACGTTATTTACTTTGACTTGAGTAAGGCTTTTGATGTTGTTAATCACATAATGCTATTGTCAAAGCTTTCCGCCTACGGTGTGTGCGGCTCATTATTTGAGTGGCTGAAGAGCTATTTGTGCAACAGAAACGCATACGTACGTGTCAACAATTCGTCATCTTCGTTGTATCAGACATGCTCTGGTGTTCCTCAGGGATTGGTCCTAGGTCTCTTTTTGTTTTCAATTTTCGCAAATGATGTTTCCCGTGTTATTTCAAATTCCATGTTTCTTCAAAACGCGGATGATATAAAAATCTACAAGGAAATAGTGACGCCAGAGGATTGCACTAAGCTTCAGGCCCTATTGAAAAAAATGATATGAACCTATATAAGAACCGATATGAAATAGCCAAAAACTTATATGCGATATATAAAACTGATATGCAACATTTGCCAACTGATTTGAATGTGTCCGATAAACATATCAGAAATAAATTCATATATTTTTTTTTTCAGTATACGACGTGCCGCGCGGGAAAACAAACACGTGGCTTGGAACCGCAGAGGAGCGGCTTGATTTACTGGCTTTCAAATAACTACGGCATGAGCGTTTACTTTTTATTAAGAGATTCACCCCCTGAGCCGTTCAAAATACTCTCAGAGGTATGAAATTACTGAAAAAAAAATCTAACATGTTCAGAACAATATTTATTGCTTAGGTGGTCACCGAAAAACTCCGTACTTACAAAACGACCTGTATAAAAGGCGGAAACGCAGAGCTCAGGAGTAGTTATTGGGTGTGCTGTTATTCATGTTTGCTCTGCCGTGTATGTGTATGCGCTCAATGTATATGTTCAGCTGAATTGTCTACATGGTGGCGTGAGTAAATAAAAATATTTGTAATATGTAATGTAATGTAACGTATAATGTAATGTAATGTAATGTATAATGTAATGCATCTACATGGTGGCGTGAGTAAATAAAACTATTTTTGTAGCACATGAATTGGGAGGTACCTAGCGCCACCTAGCCTAGTGTAACTGATATGCAACATATGAAATTGATATGAAATAGTAAGTTCTGATATGGAAAAGGTGTCCAATAAACATATCAGAAATAAATTCATATAATGCTTTTCAGTAGGGGGTAGACACATGTTCCTTCTTCCAGTGGTGCTTGGATAATGATCTTTGTTTAAACTGTTCTAAAACTAAGGTCATGGTTTTTTCTCGTAAGACGCATAATACCTCTGGTTTATATAATATCCACGGAAAAATACTGTCTCGTGTCGATGAAATGAAAGATCTCGGTGTCATCTTTGACTCAAGCCTGAGGTTCGATGGCCATGTAACCAAGGTGGTCAACTCGTCTCTCCGCACTTTGGGTGCCGCATGTCGTGTAACAAAAGACTTTAAAAACCCGCCTGCGTTTCTCACATTGTACTGCTCTCTTGCAAGGTCACAGCTGGAGTCCGCCTCGGTTGTGTGGAATGGAATTTCCCAAATCAATTCCGTGGGGATTGAGCGAGTTCAAAAGAAGTTTATTTCCATCAGGAAGCATCGCTACTTTAAGGATGATGTACCTCGTAAGAATTATGAAGATGCGCTAAAAATTTTAAATTTCTTAGCCTGCCACGGCGTCGGGAGAAAGCAGATCTGTTGTTTCTGTTTAAGGTCACGCACGGCCTAATTGATTCACCATACCTCTTGTCTCACATAAGTCTTAGAGTTCCACGCGTACGTACACGTCTTCAATCATCTTTTTATATCTCTAAAGCTTTTAATCAGCTAGTCACAATCCTCAGGTTGGCTGAATGTTATAATCGTCACTCGGAAGTACTTGATATATTTGACTCGTGCTATTGGGCTTTCAATCAATTTATTGTTAACCTGTTCATGCTTGAGCAGGACTGAAATGTGCCGAATGTCCGACAGTGTGAAATTTATTGTTTTTACAATATGTGTGCCTTGCAGATGTCTCGATGCTTCGCATTTACTTTGCTTGCTTTAACTTTCCTTCGAACAGATGATTCTCACCAGTAGAATTCCTATCTTTGTGACCCTTCTGCATTTGTTGGGTATCGTGTAAAATTGTGTTTTTGTATTTTTAATATTTTGTAGTTTGAAGCGTGCCAGCACCAAAACCGCGAGGTTGTTCCTGGAAAATCTAATAAACATGATTGATTGATTGATTGATTGATTTATTATTATTATTATTACTACACTACTACTGTCAGATAACACACACTTTGACCTCTGAACCTGAGTCTAACATTATGAGACAGGCTCAGATTATTGACATTGTCTCTTTCGACAAAGCTGTTGCCTCTTATGACTGGGATGGCTTCTTGGGCTCCGCAAGTGGCGTTGATATGTATACAGAATTTGTTCAGGTTTTTAACTCGTTCACTCAAGCTGCCAAACGAACTGTTACCTCAAAAAAGCTCAGACCCCATCACGAATGGTTGACTTACGATATCCTTAAGAAAATTAAAGAAAAAGACGTTTTGTGGAGCCGATGTCGGAGGTCTCCTAATAATGCAAACTTGCAAATTGAATTTAGGCAGGTCAGAAATTGCGTCAACGCTGTCATCCGTTCTGCAAAGCGACGATATTTTAAATAAAAGTTTGAAGAATACAAGCTTAACTCGGCAAAACATGGTCACTGATTAATCGATTTCGAGGTAATGGTGCTAAGCAATCTATTGACAGAACTCTTGAAAATAATTTTGGTTCACTTACCTCGTCATTAGCAGATGAATTTAATGCCTTCTTTGGTAAATATACTGGTGTGACTCGAGCCGCTGTTGGCAAACGATGTACTCTGGCTGATACATCCCTAGTGTCAGCTTTTCTTTTTCCGTTCACTGATGCCGAACTTTACTCTCTTCTGTCTAGTTTCAAAGCTACCAAGTTACCTGGTGCTTATGGTATTCGCACAAATGATCTTCAACGGAATTTTGTAGAGATTAAGAATGTTCTCGTAGTTATGTTGAATGACTTCATTACGAGCGGTAAAATACCTGATGGTCTTAAGGTTACCATTGTACGACCACTCTTCAATGGGGGTGCGCGAACAAAAATTTAAAATTATCGTCCTATTTCGATTTTACCAATCTTAGGGCAAATGCTTGAAAAACACCTTCAGTCGATGAACGGCTTTATAGATAAACATGACATTTTTTTCACCAACCCAATTTGGTTTCGTGTCTGGGAGAGGCACCCAACCGGCTCTTGGTGATTTTTCAGATTACCTTTACTCAACTTTTGATAGTAATATGTTCGCTTGTGCGCTCTTCTTAGATGTGTCTAAGGCCTTGGACACTGTCAGTCATCAATTACTTCTAAAAAAATTACAACGCTTAGGTTTTCGGGGTCCGTTTTATTCTTTACTAGAATATTTTCTAACCAATCGTTCTTAATTTGTCTTAATTGGGAAACTTAGAAGCTGTCTCCTTTCCTTAAAAGCGGGGGTACCTCAAGGATCTGTTCTTTCACCTCTACTCTCTAATATCTTTGTCAATGATATGCCTCACGCTATCAATGGCTGCAAGATCTATCAATACGCCGACGATACCCTCCTTACTTCGCGTCATATTAATTTCCCTTGTGCAGTCAACATTCTCCAGACGAATGCCACCCATCTAATGGACTGGTTTGCGGATAACCTTCTTGACATCAACAGGTCCAAAACAAAGCTTTTTTGCTTCCGCAATCCCCTTAAAAGACACCTCGCTACTCTCAGGTTTATTCTCCACTCCTCAAGCTGCCATCCATGTAACTGTGACCCGATCAAATCTGTTAACAACGTAAAATATTTGGGTGTTCATTTTGATTTCGACATGTCCTGGAACACTCATATGTCCTACTTATGCGGTACTCTACGAACTAGATCTTGCATGCTCTATAACACACGGGTGTTTATGCCCGTCAATGTTCGGTTTTTGTTAGTCCACGCGCTTGCCTACAGTGTGCTTCGGTACGGCATCACAGTGTTTGGTATATGTTCAGGCCGCTGGCAGGCAAAAGTTAACACTTTATTATGAGGCATACTGACCAACATCCTCTACAATACGCCTCTTTCTACCACTGCCGACATTTTTGAAAGCCTTCAACTGCCAAAGTCCCATTCACTTTTTATTGAGGCCGTCCTCCTTCGCAATTTTTGGAGCAGTGATTACGAGACACCGCTACATTCATCCCGCACATCACGCAGCTCTCCTCGTTTCGTTGTGCCACGTTGTTGCACCCGGTATGATAAATGCTCGCGCGAATCTTATGTGCCACGTGTCTGCAACGCATTCCCGGACTATATTTACGATATCACATCACTGAAGACTCTAAAAAAAAAAAAAAAACTCCAGTGTCTTAACCTGGATAGTTTTTAGTGCCTGCTCCCTGTGTGTTTATGACGATCCTGATGTGCTAGTAGCTATACCTACCGCAGATTCTAAATCTTGCCCCTTCTTTTTTTATTTTATTTTTCGGTTTCATTGCTTTGTGTCACAATTTATTTTGGACTCGCGTTTGTAAGTGTTAATTCTATCTACATTGCTACATTCATTTGTATATTGCTTTCGTATATTGTATTTTTTTTTCGTAATTAGTACTGTGTGCTACAATCGGGAAAGGGGGAGGGGGAGGAACGGGGAAGGGGGTTGGAGCGGGGAAGGGAGGTGGGGAGAGTTCTATTATCTTTGAGTTCTCATTTTGAAGGTAATGTCTTTACCTTATCACTTAAGCGGACCTTTCTCATTTTTTTAGGGTGTCATCCCACAAGCCTTTCGCTGCCTTTGATGTGCCCGCAAACAAATCCCTCTTTAATAGTCCCACTGAGTCAATAAAATGTATGTATGTATGTATGTATGTATGTATGATTATTATTATTATATTATTATTATTATTATTATTATATTATTATATTATTATTATGTTATATTATTATTATATTATATTATATTATTATTGTTATATTATATTATATTGTATTATTATTATTATTATTATTATTATTATTATTATTATTATTATTATTATTATTGTTATTATTATATTATTATGACCAACATATCACTATGCCAATTCCATCAGCCAGTTGCAATTTCAAGCCATAGCAATTATGGACTGGTTCAAAAAAACCTTCTTGATATAAATGTTAAAAAGACAAAACTAGTATGCTTCTATAATCCACTCAAAACAGTCACTCTCAGCATTCCATTAGTTCTGCACTCTTCTTTCTGTCATCAATGCAACTGCACTCCGGTTGAGTATACAGATTGTGTGAAGTATCTAGGCATATATTTTGACAGCGGTCTGAAATGGAATGTTCATTTTACATACATCTGTAAAAAAATAAGAAGCATTAGTTGCCTATTATATAATCCAAATATTTTTTCCTGTATCTGTTCGAAGAATGATTGCCCATTCGCTTGCATATAGCGTCCTTCGCTACTCTATCACCGTTTTCGGACATTCTTCTGACTATTGGAAAACCAAAGTAGACTGTATCCTGAAAGCTATCCTGAAAAGTGTCTCTTATAAACTTAAAATACCTGACAACGCTAATCTTTTTGAATATTTGCAACTACCTAACTTCCAAACCCTTATGGTCATTCAGTGGTATTGCGGCCTTTGGAACTCTGATTTCAAAATCTCAAGCCCACCCTCACGTGATCTTCGACATACGCACCCTTTTCACATACCTCTTTCCCGCACTCGTTATGGCGAAAGTACGCGTGCGTTCTATGTGCCATATATTTTTTCTCACTACCACCATGACCTTCTAAACCAACACTCCTTGGGCAAAGTTAAAAAGAGCGTAGAGGTATTTCGTTTTAATAGGGAACTATTAGTTTCGGTCTCTATCCTGTTTGTTATATTGTAGACGCATTTTGCTTGGTAATGTGTGCCACTTTTAAACGCCTGCCTTTCTGGAACATTTACATTGCTTTGTTCGTGGACATATTAATTTTTTTTTCTGTAATTTTTTGGGCCGCATCACACAAGCCATTTGTTGGCTTTGATTGCCCCCGCACTCTTGTATGCTTTCATGAATGTGTCCTGAATACAAGTTTATTATTATATTATTATTATTATTATTATTATTATTATTATTATTTAGTAGATTTCAGAACAATACGGCGAGTCTTGGTAATTAAATGAACTCCAAACAAGGAAATGTTAGAACAAGGTACGGTAAAACATTCGACGTAAAAAAAGGCTCGGTATCAACTACCCAACTGACATATACGACATACTAATTTGACCCTGCCCTTTACTCTTAAAAAAATCACTTGATCAGACCCATCGCCGAAAATACGAACTTTGCTAGGGTACACGGGCCACTGATTAAAGAGATGATATTATTGTACCGACCTGGATGGACTGCTGCTTCGAGTCTTGTTTGCTATGTGTCGGAACCGCCTCTGGTCTGTTGTTTCGGAGAGCTGTCGGGCACCGTCCCCTGTCATTGCTGTCTTCTTTCCGGAGCGCAGGGGCACAAAAACAAATATACGAGTGATTTCCAATAACGCCTGCTCGGCATCCTTGGCCACGAACTGCTGTCTCCTCGTAATAATGGATATATAATTTTTGCTTCCTAGGTTGAGTAAAACACGGACTGTAATAACAGCGACATGTCTCTCAAGTAATAAAAATAGTTGAGCTTTTTTGTTTCCCGACGTTTTCATTTCAAAATAGTGCGAAAACAAAAATGACGATGACTTGGAAACAAACTGATAAAAACATATCCGCTGGGCCAATTCTTGACTAGAACGCAACCGAAAACAGCATTTGCGGCACATTTGTATTTTTGTTGTTTTTGTTTCTACAAACTGCACTGAAGCCTAATTTTGATATTTGGGCGAATATCACAGTTGGCGACTATATGTTTTTTGGGGATCTGAAGTATTTTTTTTCAAAACGAGACCGTGGTGGTCTCTAGACCTGCAATAGAAGGTTCAAATGGACAGTAGGGAGTTTTAGTGGATCGTATTCAAAGGCCCGCTACCGCTACGGGCGCGCGCTACAGAGCATGCATCGAAATGGCAGCGCGAGCTCCCGCTACAGATAGCGTGGCATGAAAACACGATCTACTAAAACTCTCTGGTAACAAATATGTGGTTATAGTGTTTTCCAGTTTAAGAAACGCAGAACCAGCTCCTCAGACAAACTTCTCCACTATTTCCGGTTTAGCATAGCACACGCAGGAGAGGCGGCGAGTAGACTCGCACCCTCTTTCGTCTCCTGTCCAGTGTTCTCCCTGCTAGAGTGGAAAGAGGGGAGGGTTGTGTGGCAGGAGCTTCTCCTGCTTTTTTTAACCTTCAACAAACCGTAGTTATAAATATATGTTGTTGTCTTTTTCTACCAAAACCTAGCACCTCTCGGGATAATTCACCTAATTCAGATGACGACAACTTTCTTTTTTTTGCATTCAGAATTATGACATAAATTTGGTATTACATATATATTAAATTCCAAATAGGTCTAATTAATGTAGGCCGCATATTGTTATTGTTAGGCAACATTGGCGCACAAAGCGAGTGGCTGGAACACGGTAGAACAACGGCCGCGTGAACAAGCGACCATCTAGCCCCAGAAACAAGTGGTTCGCTATCAGGACGCAGATAATTTGTCCAGGCAAGCAGCGAGCTACAGTCATTGACAGGTTTGAAAACGGAAGCGAGGTCTTTCGATTGTCCCGCCTCCAGTGGCAGTTTCCTACATAACTCCATGGCGTCTCGCGCATTTCGAGGGTGCACGCGCTGCAAAAGCAGGGCGGAGAGCAGTGAGCGCGTAGTGGAGTCCGGGCGTTCAGAGGAGACTCCCTGTCCTCATTCTGCCGTCGACTGTAGATGACCAAATTTGGCATCGCAACGTGGGACTCGCGGCTGAAATGAAATTGGCTTAACCGAAAGCTCTAATGCCGAGCCGCAACAAGAAGGTGGAACGACAGGAGTTATCTATTTATGCTATGCGTATATCTTCAAAGATCAATGTGATGGTTTCCTAGATGTATAAGAATAAATTACCGACTCAATGTTTAGTAATTAGTCGGCGACTGATGCTATCGCAGCGAAAAATATTCGGGTGTAGATTATCTTGCGGCCTTCCCCTTTTGCACTTCCCGAGCCCTCTGTTGAACTGGATTAGTGTAGAAATTGCATATTGCGAGAAGTCAAAAAGCTTGGCCCTCTCTTTGGCTGCTCCGAAAGGGGGCGTGACTCAATCGTATTTAGAATCCTTTTCAACTCCTAGACGACCGCTCAGCTCGGCGCACTCAAACTGCCTCTTGCGCGGCGTCGTTATCGCGCTAATTGCTACAAACTGAACTTGAGCAAACATCAAATCGGGCTTTCCCGGTAAATTTAGTTGTTTAGCCGCGACGGACGGAAGCAAAAAATTACACGGTCATTTGGCCAAACAAATGCTTTTACATTTTGTATAGCAAAGGCTGAACTAGGACGAGAGACAGTACCCTCAATGTGACCTTCAGATATTTCATGCAAACCACTTATTTTTTTCGGTCGCGCATTAAATGTGATTCTGTTTAATTTGGACTGATTAGAGTTTTCTTTGGAAGTTGTGCGCTCGAACCTAAATTACACGGAGACCATGCGAGGACCTAATTTGGGTTCGGGTCTAGGGGTTTATCCAAATAAAACATAGCCTGTCTGTTGTAGAACAATCTTTTTTTTTCTAGTTGCGAAAAATGTGTTTTACGTTAACACAATATTGCTTAGCTTTGACATAAACTTCCTTGACTTAACTATGAAAAGTGCATTATCGACGAGTAATGTTAACATAGTAGTGTGCCATGGAATTAAAATTTCGATTATTATTCAACCGCGCTGACCTTCGTTCGTACATGTCACTTCATTAACCCATGAGATACATTCGGGGCGTGTCCTCCAATAGGAATTAAAATTTTATGTCAAAGATTTATGAATGTACTTTCTTAACTGTAAAATAGTATTAGATAACAAGGAATATGACGCTACTTTGTCGCGAATCACACACAAGGCGTATGAGAATTTATATTTTTATTGAGATATGTGACTAAATAAACCTTCTGCGTGATTGATTGTCTGATTTAAGTTAAGGCATTGAACAGAACTGTCATGCGTAAGATTTATACACTGCACATCAAAAGTTTGTTCGATTGTCATTTTGTTTGCTGCCGTCACTTGCCTTGTAATAATACAGAGAGCTCATACAAACAGCTACGCCCATGGAACATAAAAAAAAAATAATATTTACTGTACAACATTGCGCTGTCAATATTTGGCCATTTTATACTACACTTCATAAACATTGAGCGCAAAGATTTATTAAATTTATATATATATCTATGGAGAAAGGCGAAGAAAATATTGTGGCGATATTTTAGTTCCTAATCCTTGAGTGTATGAATGACGCGGGAAACATCGGAGAAATTTCAGCCCATCATTTCCTTTATTCATATGTAACCGGAAATCTAAACTAGGGCTCAGAATACTTTGCATCAAAATGGCGCTTCTTTTGAGCGAAGAAAAATTTGCATGCTATGCAAATTCCGCTTCTAAATGACATCCTGGATCGTAGAATTAGGAAATATAAATGTGTTCCCATAAGCAATATTTGTCTACATGAATGCATGCCTTTTCTTTCAAACTTACAATATGCCATAAGCTGACCCTGCTTCGGAGCGTACTTTGATAGTGCTGAAATGATCAATTGTATTTACTTCTAGACTATTGCTGAACGGTACAAATCAATAAGTATTTACAAAAGCAGCGTGTTTAAAAATTAAAAGAGTTGTTGAGTTTTTACATATCTTACTAATTTTGAGGCTTTCGATATCCCTAGTGTTTGAATGAATCAATGTTTTACGAATCCGCCGAAAGCCAAAATAAACGGCGGAGCCAGGATTTGAACTTCGGGTCTCCCAAAGTCTGGCCGGGTGTGCTAACCACTCCACTCCTCCACCTTCGCTTTCTGGCGTTTTCTTTCGTCTTATGTATGCACAATAAACGGAATGTATTCAATTAGAGGTAATCTGGAAAAACACGCCTAGGCGTGGAACGCGGTACGACGCTTGCTGGCACGTGGTACGTGCTTGTTGTGCTCGGGAAATACGCTCACCTTTTGTCTCGTCACGTGTACATGTATTATTTGTTTTTTTGGGCTTTAGAGACACGGTATCACATCATCTGCGAGAATCAAGAGCAACATTTGAATATGCCAAGGAAACTTCTCATTATCGTACGGGGTCTCGAAAGAGAAAGTAATCAAATATATGCAGATGAATGAACCGTACTTTATTGTATGAATCAATGTTTTACGAAACCGCCGAAAGCCACAATAAACGGTGGAGCAAGGATTTTAACTTCGGGTCTCCCAATGTTTAGTCGGGTGTGCTACCACTCCACCATGACTTCTTGGGGTGTCCTATCAGTCTTAATAAAAAAATAAAAATAATAATGCACAAGAAACGAAATGCATCCGATCAGGGGTATTCTGTAATTGCTTTGATTGTTTGGTTGGGGAGCTCTCTGAAGACTTCGGACTCGAGCCCTAATGCCTGGGAATGGATACCCGTTCCCCAGTTCGTTCTTCTGACGACGTGGAAGAGTTCCAGTGTATCAAAGATGAGGTGCTGGTGTTCAGGGAGCATGACGTGCCAGTAGAATAGGTACGGGTGGAGATGCCGGATCTCATGCACGTCTCTTGTAGAGAGACTTCTGGTGTTCTGGTTGAGCTCGTGCAGAATGTCATTGGCCTGGCCGGCCATCGCTCCTGGGATGGGAGGTGGGGACTCCAATGAAGGTAGTCGGATCGCGTTGGCGGCTCCGGTAGAAGTGATTAACTTATGGTGTATTCGCACGACGGAGTTACTCCCCGAAAACAGGATTAAACGATATCGAGCTTCGAGGTTCGCTAAATTTCCAAGCTCGCAGGATGCCGAGGATAATCTCTGAAGGACCTAGAGAAAACCCGTCGTTCTGTCGGATCGATCGGGCCCCCTCCTTTTACCCCCTAGTTTGTGGGAAGAATTATGATGAACAGCTTTGAAGTGTGGGGTGTCTTTTCTTTACTATTTCGTACCTGCCTTTTGTTCGATGAGCTCCCGAAAGCCGCCAGCAGGTTTGCGAAAAGAAAGTCTCCGGCGACTCAACTACAGCGACTCCGTCGTGCGAATGCTCGCTCGAATTTTCTGCACTGCATCCTCCTCCTCGTGTCGTTTCCTTCTTGCAGCTCGATGACGTAATGTTTTTTGTCCAGAGAAAAATATCTCTCGTGAGAATACAGGATTAAGCCCCGGTCACACTGTTGCAACACGACGGTAACAGCAATAAAACTTGTTGTCCAACAGTAGGGCAACTTGTTGCTCGCCCCCCGTGTTGACCGACAAACCGTTTACATTGCGGCAACAGCAGCACAAAGACGATAACTAAAATGTTGCCTCGGTATGAAAGCTTTCGGCAACAAAAACAGCAGCAACTTGTGTTAGACAACCTGTGTTGCGGCCCCCAACAAAGAAAGCTTCGATGTCAGAGTTACTTCACTATCTACAACGTCTTACTCAAATTAAGGCGTGAAAAACATTATTTAATTCCATGAGTTTTTCTACTCCGCAATTACGGAAAACGATTTTCGAAATGGTCACAGCTACGGTCGTGAAAGTTCAAACTGCAGTTGAAATAGGAACTGCCGAGAGAACCAGCTCACATTACTGCTATAGAAATAAAATTGCGTATTGCCTCCTCACCGCTAATAAATTATAATAAAAATAATTCATGAAAGCAAAGATTAACAAATCGAAGCATTAAAACGACCACTTCAATCATGATTGTTGATGCTTGGAACTTGGAAACAACCGCTACCAGAAACTTGATTTATTTCAAAAATACCCAGGACGTTTTTTCGGAAAAAAGCGATCACATAGCAGGCGGTAGGCAAATAGACGCCATTGAAACTTACTTATTCTACCGATTGTTATGAAGGCCGACCGTCTCGGTGTCGCAGTTTTTAATCACTATTATTTCAGCTCAACACCACGCTACAAAAGACGCTTTTGGCTACTGCCGGTGCAAACGCAATTTTTCAGTAGAAATATAGATTCCATGATATAAACAACAAGGACAAAGCTCTTCATACGGTAGAGTAAATCCCGAACATATATAAGCGATCTCCCTTCCCTCGGTTAGGGCTATCTGCTTAGTCAGCGAGTGAAGAACATTTTGTAAAATGGAGGCTGGAAAATACTCCCCATGCGAAGTTTTCTAATCACAGTCACCGGTTGATGTCGTCCCAAGGTCATTTCCGGCCCTTCGAACGCACTAGCACTTTCTAGAGTCACATTTCCACCTACTCCACGCCGCACATGGACGAGAGTAAACAATCAAGTTGGTAGAGTTTTCCCCGTGTTCTCTCTGCCGTCAGTGCGGTGAGACAGCCGGGTCGGACAACATATCGACCAACACGGTTGCCGAGTGGCAGCAACGTGTTGCCCGACTGTCGCTGTTGCCGCGATGGGACAGGGTCGCCGGCAACACGATCTCCTCGTGGTGCCGTATAGAGTTATCTAAGTGTTGCCTCAGTGTGACAGGGCCTTTAAAAGCCATAGCTCCGGCGGGAACAGGGGGGCAGGCTCCTGCGATGCTGGAAGCGATATCCTAGCGCGTCTGTGGTTGCTTGAGCTATTCGTGCTGGCGCTCGAATAGATCGCATTCAAAGTCCTGCGACAGGAACTGCTGGCATTGCTGGCCGTACACACTTAAGATATTCCCCTTTACTAAGAGGGACTTTTTGTAAAAAAAAATGTCCTCATTTAAGTAAGAGAGATTGCATCCCTCATAAATAAGAGGGGCACGAGCTTTCTCAGGATCACCATCAAAGGGACACTGTCCCTTTAAGTTTAAAACGGATGGCGGCCCCCTCTAAATTTGAGGGGGTATCGTCTCTCCTATACATTCCGTTTTTAATTATTTTACAAGAGGGACATTTTTCTGCATATATCTCTCTTTAAGAGTGAAGGGACAGAATTCCCGTTAAAAAAGACAAACCCGCGCAGTTATTATGAAAATATTAGTGACAAAAAACATGGCAAAATATGTTTTTACCAAGATTATGAAATGGAGCATCACCCGTGACACGGAATGACAATTTAATCAACATTTTATGATGTTGGATAAAATTATTTCTGCTCTCTGACTTTCCGCAGGAGGTTTAACAGTTGCTCAGTCATAAACGGTACCGGGAATCTGACGCCTGCCGCAAGCACAGTCTGCATCAGCCCTAGTGTCTGTCCGTAGGCTGTTTGATAAGAAAGACTTATGGCGTAGTAGACGTAAATACAGATTATGAGGGCTTTTCCAACGTAGTCTGCGCAGACAACTTAACACTCTGGTTTCCGAAAAATATTTATTTCTGTGGTCCAAAGAATATTGTCGGTCCTGGCACGACGGCGTCTGCACTTCATGTTTCCTGAGAATGAACGTAAAAGTTAAAAAGGTATGGCAACCAGAGTTGCTTCATATTGTTCACAACCCGACAGTTGCAACATGGCCGCAGTTGGTCGATGCCGGAGACGGCTGCAATGTGCCACCGCGATTACTGTCATGTTGTGTGCCCTTTTTCTGCTCTCTAATTGCCGGAGAATGGCTATATCCAAGACGAACGCTGTGGAGTTGAGAGGTGAGCCCCGACCAGTTGCCCGTGACTGGTGCGGCAAAGGCTCTCCCCGAATAGTAATAGTAATAGTAATCTTTATTGGCTCAGGAGAGCCGTGGCACCGCGGAAAGGCGACAGCCCGTACCATGGAGGCCCGCGGTGCCACGTCTAGTGATGATGATTATGATGTGATATGTACAAAGGGAGGATGATGACACATAGATGATAGAGAGACGCCGTCGTTTTTGAAATGGAATCGCTAAGCCTACATCCGACCAACGCTACCAAGCCTTGAATATTCTGCTGCTCGATCTTGTTCTGCTCTCCGGTGATGTCCACCGCAACCCCGGTCCCTTCCGTGTTCAGTGCTACAACGCGAGAAGCCTGCTGAACAAGGTACCCGAACTGCAATCTGACCTGACCTGCAACCTAGCAAACGCAATGTGTGTGTGAAACGTGGCTCGGAGACTCCGTTATGGACCACGAGATATTTGCTTCCGAGTATGCCGTGTTTAGGAAAGACCGAAGAGGGCACGGAGGCGGTGTCCTGATCGCCGTAAAGCACGAATTTTCCCAAAACGCGCCGCGTGGACTTCGAAACCCCCAATTTCGAGTTGGTAAGGACACAACTCAGGTGCCGCGTCGGGAAACTGCTTCTTGGGTCGCTGTACAGGCCTCCGTCCGCTGGGAGCGGTGTCTTCTCGGAGCTCTGTGAAGTTTTCGACCGAATCAGCACTCAAGGGGACCGTTTCATGTACGTTATCCTGACGGGCGACTTCAACCCTCAGATCAACTGGAACTCTGCGGACCCGAGGCCGACTAATGAGACTGAGGCAAAGTTTTTGGACTGGATAAACTACGCGAACCTGACACAGGTTGTCCGCTTCCCGACACACGTTCATAGCAACGACCTGGAGCACACCGTAGACCTGGTACTCTGTTGGAACCCGGCTCAGTTACAATCAGTGTCGAACACACCTCCGCTATCGTACTCCGACCACGTCGGGATTTCATCTATGTGGCATCTTGGAAGCTCGGGCAAACGGTTCGTCGCAAGGCAAGCCCTCGTGTTCAACATTGACGGTCCGGCAACACTGGAACACTCAGTGGCCTCGGCTCCCTGGTTCCTCTGCATGGACTTCTTGAGTGACTACAACCCATGGGACTTGTTTTACGACAGGTTCTGGGCAGCTTGCAAGGACGCTACATACACAAAACTCACCTCCAAAAATAAGAAATGCAAACCACGGATAACCAGACTCATCAGGCAACTCTCAAGCAAGACCAAGCGTCTCTTCAGAAAGGCATCAAGAAGTCAAGAGGCGAAGCACTGGGCAGCATACAAGGAACTCCTTAGAAAGCTTAAAAAAGAGATAAGAGTGTCATACCAGAGATACCTCTGTGACATGGCCAGCCAGGCAAAAACGTGCCCCAGGCGGTTCTGGCAATTCTTTGGCTCGCTGCGAAGAAATAGTGTTGCTACTCAACTCCGGATTGAAGGCGACCTCTCCGACAATGCACGGAACATCGCAGATGCCTTTGGAGATCACTTCGGTAATGCAGTGCCCGACACGAGCAACTCCTACCCCCTCCCCACAGTGCGCGCTATCACGCCAAATTGGTCCTACGACACTGAGTCCACTCCTGTGTTCGCTCCCTTTTGGGTGAGCGCCGACGATGTAGAATCAGCTATCTGCAAACTGAAATGCGGGGTCTCGTCTGGTTCAGATGGTATATCACCAGCTCTTCTGAAGGCCTGTGCCTCTACCGTCTCACCAGCTTTGGCCGATTTGTTCAACCACTCCTTCTCTAAATCCCTCATCCCCGAGGTTTGGAAACTAGCACACGTGATCCCCGTCCACAAAGGATCAGGGAAACCTCTGAATGCACTGGAAAGTTACCGCCCAATCAGCCTCACCTGCATCCTCTGCAAAATATTCGAAAGCCTCATCTGTAGCAAAATCTCCGACCACCTCGAAACGAACAATTTTATCTGCAATACACAATATGGCTTCAGAAAAGGGCGGAGTTGTGAAACTCTACTTTCTGTCCTGCACCATGACCTCAGTAGTTCTCTCGACAGCTCCAAAGAATCTGATGTTCTTTCACTAGACTTCTCATGTGCCTTCGGCAGTGTTACCCATGACCTCCTCATCGCCAAGCTCCCGGGCTTTGGCATCTATGGAACTACCCTAATATGGATAGCTAACTTTCTGACTGGTCGCCGCCAGCGAGTCAGATATCAGGGTGCCCTCGGACGGTGGCACAATTTTAGGGCGGGTGTGAACAGGGATCCGTGATTGGGCCCCTTCTATTCAACTTGTACATTAATGACCTCGCGTCTGGCATCGAATCCAACATCCCACGATACGCTGACGACCACATACTTTACCGCACTTTCCACTCAACTAACGACCGGCACGTCTTGCAGAACGACCTGTACAAGTTCTCCAGGTGGTCCGAACGTAACGGCATCCTCCTCAACCCAAGCAAGACTGTTTACCTCAGAATATCTTGGAAACGAAAACCGGAAGACGTAACGTACATAGCCCACAACACACGGCTACAAGAGGTCACCGAGACGAAGCTTCTCGGCGTTTACTTCGACCGAAGCCTGTCCTTTAGACCTCACATTGACCACGTCTGCAAGAAAGCAAACAGGCTAAGATGATTTATAACCAGGACATCCAGGGACATGCCAGACCACGCTTTCTGCACACTATACACAGCTCTTGTGCTGCCTGTTCTTGAATACTGTGCCACCATCTGGGTCCCCCTCCAGATGGACCTCCAAATGCGGCTAGAGTCCATACAAAGTAAAGCATCAAGAACAGCCCTGTACCTATAGGTGCGAAGAACAGACGAACAACCCTACGACAGGCGGCTACAGGCCCTCCGGTGGTCCAGACTTGAAAGACGCCGAAATCTCGCCAGGCGGGTGCTCCTGTACAAGTTCCTTCACGGGGACTATATCATCCCGGATGGCTACCTTCGAAGGTCAAGGCGTGACACATCGAAGCTGGAACAGCGCCTTGCCCCGCACCACCAGTGCCTCCTCCGCCATCTTCATTCAGGCCCCCGCTCTCTGGAACTCTCTGCCAGCTAATGCTCGCGGAGCCCCTGACGTGGCCGAGTTTAAGGACTTGGTGCGCAACCTGGACCTGAACGTGTAAATTGCATAACCCGATTCATTCTCTATATCCAACTGTACATGCTCATAATCATCATCGCCACTTCGTTTTTCTAGATTTTCTCTTTTATCATTTGTTAACATACAGTAGAGGAGGTAACCAGCACACTGCTGCACGGGTTTCTGCCTTTTGGTTACTTCAGGCTCTCTGCTATATGATCAATGGTTAGCCAATAAACACCCTGAACCTTGAACCTTGAGTAGATATTGTCCATACCACATTAATGAGACAGCTCTCCGCGAGGCATGCACCAAGACTTGCATCGATGTAAACGAAGGTCACGCAATCTGTGCTGCAGAACACATTATTGATTGATTCCAACTTGGCGGTCATCTTGTCCATTGTCGACTCAAATTGAAGCTCTGATTCTACCATGAGCTCTGGAGTGATTTTCATGTCTATAAACTTAATGACTCATATATATATATATATGGGGTACTTCCACCAGTTCCTCTGTGAACAGGTAGTTTGGAAGTCTTTCGCTGGATCAGTCACTCTGATCTGAATGGTCTGAAACAAGAGCACAGTTACTCGTTCAATGTCAAATTTACTTAAATCAACCTCTAAGGGTTCCAGCGTCTGGAAATACATTTTACTTAAAAAAAAGATCCAGTATGCGAAGCTGTGAAACTTACTCGAAGCGCTGCCATTGCTTAATCAAATGAGACCACTGGAACTGTAGTATTCATTTCCATTTGAGATCCACCTTCCTTAGCCAACCTTTGTCGCCTTTCCTTGCGAGTCGTGCTTGGGCGCTGGACAAATATAACCTTGAAAAAGGTTCTTTCGTTTGCTCAGTTGGAACCTGGAGAAATACCTGGAAATAACGGTGGCCCAGCCAGGATGTTTTTACTAGTCAATGCAGGAAGGTTATTTCATGAAGCTTTTCAGTCCGTTTATTAGGTGTAAATGAGTATGGCCCCCTTTGAGTTATTTTTAATTGAAAATATTGAAATGGCCATGTATTTAAATATATATAAAAAAGAAACGTCATCTAAAAGAGTACACCACACTGACTGGTATGAGAAACGGTCGGTTCGAAGCTTAACAAAAAAAAGACAAAGAGCTATGTGAAGTTAAAATTCATATTTTTAACAATACTACAAGTATATAGGAGTAATTTCCCATGCCACAATTTTCACATACCAGAAAGAATTGCGGGACAGTGATCGCACGAATTCTTCGCAAGACCATGCAGTCCCCAGTTTTGCTGAATTTAGTATGGCCGAACTATTCTGAACGTGGACCTTTGAATGAATGCATAAAAGTTCACTTCCGCAAACGTAATGTCGCACTTTTTGTTGTTTACAGTAAGGCGCACCCTTCCAGTTATCTTTTTCTGAAGCGTAGATTTGTGGGAAAGTTGGTAACTGACAACAAGTAAAAGAAGGCCCATAAAAGCCAAGACAAACGAGACAACATACAGAATATGCGTAAACTCCTGTCCTGTATATTTCTTTATTTTTGTCTCATTTTTGATGCGCTACTCGTCTCAGGTATGTCAATTTCTCTTTTCGAGTTACTCAATCACTTAGGGAGTTTCTATGCTGCTCTACCGTTGCACTGTTGGGTATCAACTTTTCTTGCTACAGTTTGTGTAGCATGCGACTTTAGCTGCGGTGTGTCAAAAACACCATTAAATAAATATATGAAACAAATAAATAATATTGATCAATATTCACCCAGACATTCTTCCCCAGTGTTGATGCCGACTTTGTCCAAGGTTTCGGTCTTTCCGACAACATATCTGGAAATTTGTTTGCAAGCGGCCTCCCAAGATTGCAGTATTGCCATCTTAGCTTCGTTGATGGTTCGTTCTGAATAAAATGATTTTTACTGTAACAGTAACACGGCAGTACTTTGTTAAATCTAGTCATGCTTTTAGAATAGCTAATCCATCACTCACTCAAGAAAGCTGATGATTTTATCTCGTAGTTGTGCGCTTATAACTTTTTGCTTCCCTGTAGCGAGGTGTTCTTTGTGCAATAAAGGTTGCACCACTTTTGAAAGCTGCGGCAGCTCTAGAAAATTCGATATGAGGGCAGATGACACTTTCCAGAAAAGACAGGTGACTGTAATTTGCTATGGTTTATTAGAAATGCTTAAGCATACATTCCTAAGGATGGCAACTCTTTAACGAAGGCTGATGTATAGCAAAAAACTGTTCTCATATTGACTCCACATATTTTTCATTGCACTAACATATTCAGAACTCATTTGAGCTAGGGCGAAATTCCAAGCAGAGCGGTTTACATCAAGTACATCGCTCAGTAGTTCACGCATATACAAACCATGGGAAGCGGAAGCTGGCAAGGGTAAACACTTTTTCATGTATCGCCTCTCGTGTTATGTACGCGTTCAGCTTTACAAGAAAAAATATTTTAACCCGCAAGGAAGAGTACACGCAAAAAATAACAACTGCGACTTGCACACAATTCTCTCCATCTTCACAAAACAGGCGCGTCTTTGCGATCTCCAACAGTCATAACGTCAGCCAGTTTAACATCGACGTTTTCCACAGTGACTGAAGTGACCACGTGACTAACATCTCCCAGGAAAAAGTTATCCAACCCTGCCTTAACAAAGGCTTCCGTGAGTGTAATTAAAGGTCCTAACGATTAGTCAGCAGCATATGTTCGTTTGAGTCTTGGCGATCTATCGCCGCTCCAAAGTGAAAACGACTCCTAAGTTGGTACATCTCACTGCCAGAATACGGTACGTTTTCAAATTTGTAGAGTTTCTTAGACTTCGGGAGAGTATTTTAATTTTATATCGCATCGTCCAGTGATGTCTAATTGTGCCAGAATTTGTAAGCTGTTCAACAAGATCAACGAGCACATGAAGCTTCGGAGCGAATTAATGCATCTGATCCGTAACACTGGTGAAGAGTCTCTGATGCTCGGGGAACAGATCACTCAATGTGTGTGAAACCTTCTGCAGTTAGAGAGGGTGACAAAATCATCCAAGTAATTTGGACAAGCAGAGACAATCACGTAACGTGACTGCTGTCATCGGTTGGGATGAGCTCCCAAAGAACCACGGCTAAAGGATGAGCAAGACAAATTACGCACTTCCAGAGGAGACTACAATAAGCTCAGGGTCAAACAACTTTGGATAGTCACTCTTACTGACTGCTCTGTGGAAGTCAAAACTTGACAAGGCGTCATTTTGCTGCCTTTTGTTTTTGTGAACCAACGTTCCGTGCGAATAGCATTGAGAAGAAAAAAATTAATATATTTTGGAACAATCCCTTCGAACGAGATATGCAACGGATCTTGAAGCAGATTACTTGTCAAATTGAAATAAGCAACTTCAGACAACACTCAGCGACCATTAATTCCAGACTCCCTAGAAAAAGAACTGCTGTCTGCTGGGTTGGCGTTTTTGCAACTCCAGTACTACGGCGTTGATCTGGTTGTCAAACCATAGTGGACATTCACCATGGTTCGAAAACATCAAGAAATGTGAGGTTGGCACCTAGCAATTGCGACAGCCGAACCGGAATTTCGGACTGAAAGACTCCTTGAACCCAGCAATATTGTTGCATGCCCAAGCATCGCCAGCATAACCAACGATATAGCCATGAAATAGTTCGTTTCCGTTAGGTGTTCAAACCTAATACCAGAACAGGCCATGGAGTTGACAGTTAGAATAGTATAAAGCAAGAGCCGCTTTTTGCCTACGTTGTTTTCATTTCCTCTGAGTTCCCCACAGCTAAAAGAAATATGTTTCGCAAGTTGGACCTATCTGTTGGAGGCATATTTGTGAACATAACGTAGTACACACTGAGCTTGCCTCTTGCACCTTATTTAATCCCCGGGGGGTTTGTAATTTCAATGTCGTCACATTAAAGGATCATAGTTAGAACGTTTTCCTTGTGTTCCCTTATGACAGGATGTGAAAGAAACTTTGTGCCATCACAAAATGTTTAAAAACCCCATCTTGTCGACGTGAAATTCACGGTTCCTTAAAGTACATAATTAACTCCTGGTGTTTCATCAGGTTAGCTATCTAAGTCTTCAAGGAAATATGGTATGCTTTAGACCCCGAGGGAAGAATGACCTCAACGAGTGGAACATAAATTCTCAGTTTTAGAAACTATTCCTTTCTAACCCTATTAGATTGCAAGTTTCATGAGTCAAACGCAATACCGTTCGACATGCAAAAGTCCGAGACCCAAGCCACAACATTATTCAAAAGAAACAGTAACACGCCCCCCCCCCCCCCCAAAAAAAAAATATATATATATATATATATATATTTTTTTTTGTTAAGCGATTTATTATGGTGTCAGAAGATTACCCAATCAATATTTTGCTACCGCGTCACGTATATTTTTAATAAAATGAAAAAAAAAAACGGAACTGCTCGCAACCGAAACCAAAACCGGACTGGGGAGGAAGAAGAGATATAGAGTAGAAAGAGATGTGGCGGAAGTCACGTGGCCCTGGTACTTTTCCCCCCAAACAACGCATTAGCAGCTTTTTAGAAGCCACAAAAAATGGGTATCATATTTCTGTTTTATTTTAACATTGTCTGCATTCCTTTGATGACCTACGACTTTGATTATATTTGGTGGTTGTGCCTAAACCATAAAACAACGTCACGTGGCCACGGAGAAGATAGTGAGTGCGACTCAAACCGGCCAGTTCTGAATCGGCGGTTTTCGGTCAAAATAAAACCAATTTTGAGCCGCGAATTGTTTTCTGTGTTGTGGGCTCTTAAATGTAATGTACAAATAAAAACCTGTGCGAGCATGAATACCCGGTCAGTGTCCCTTTGTCCATTGTTTTCGTGCATCAGTGTTTTCCTTCCAACATCCTGCACAAATCGTCGACGTTGCCCTCGTCGTTTGATACGTTCGCCCGTTCCACGTGTTTGTGCTCGCCAGCCCGATCATGCTCGGGGAGGTTACTCTCCACTCTGGTCGCCTAAACAGATCGTACTTCAGAATGCGTGGAACCAGACTTGTACGTAATCCGTTACAAGTAACGAAATTACTTGTAATCCCTTACATTTATCAGTAATTTAGTAACGGAATAATTACATATTTTCTAGAGTAATTTTAAAGTAATTCCGTTACATTTTTACGTAACGGATTCCTTGTAATCCGTTACATTTTTTTCAGGACTCCCCCCCCCCCTCTTTTAAAAGAAAGGGTTGTTTTTATTTTGGTAAAGTCGAGCGCTGTGACACCGCAAAGGGAGGCTTGGCACTCTTCAGTTCCGCAAAGCCTTTTTTTTTTTTTTTTTTTGCAACACTAAGCCCCTGAATTTATTTTTTTTAGACCTTAGCAACAATGTCAAAAAATCGAAGTGAACATTTCTACAAATATAAGGAAAAAAAAGGGGGGGGGGGGCAAGTTATATCCGCTTTTTTTAGTCCCTTTGTTTTTCTTTGCGATCGAAGGCGGGGCGAGGCGGACACCAAGTGATTGTGTGCCTCTTCGAGAAGCTCGAGGCGGTGAGTGCACAGACAAGAATTAACAATATCCTTCTCGGTTATAGTGACTACGACCATTTTCATAGTGTCACTGAACGAGACAACGCTCCGTCTACCCTAAAATCCACTAAAAGGGATGTGATAATATGTGAAGGTGATAATATGTGAAGGTGTTATTGCCACAAGCACCCTCGTTCGTTGCTGCACCCTTATCATCTTCTCTTAGGAAACAGGATGTATTTTTTTCTGCTTCTTTCACCTTATTTGACCCTGTTTTAAGAGCTACTTACTCTTTTGTAGTCCAACTTCTAGGGTTGGCCTACTTTATTTGTGAATTCCAGCCACGTTATCTGCATCTCAGTCACCATTTGTGTGAGTCTGCTTTTTGCGAGCACTTCGAAAATGGTAATGGTCTTCCTTTTTTCTTCTCCCTGTTTTTACCCCAGCAGGACGCATCTTATCTCAAGCAGATATGTTTACATACAAAACATAATGGTGGCTGACATAGACTTGATATTCTGGGCTTGAGGAGAGAGTGAAACTCGTGAGTGGGGCCATAGCGCGGCTTACTTAGTTCTCTGCCCATCGCTGCCCGTGGCATCAGCAGACGTCTATCTGGAGAACATCGGAGTAAACTGCAGTCGGTTCGTGCTCTGTGCGTTTTTGAACGGCATCAAGAAAGGTACACACGGCAAACGTACGTTTACATTTCCTTGTTTTAACCGACGTTCTAATTAATTGTTGTTATGAGTGTCCTTTTTTTTCTTTCCACCCTTTTTTATTCACCAACGTCTCAACCGAGACTCGACCTGTTCAGAGCCAAAGGAAGCAAAATATCGATAATACCTTACTGATACAACTATGTTTTGCTATTGTCTGGCAGTATATGCCGGTATACCAAGATGGACATAAATTAATTCTTATTCTAGTTTTGGCCAGTTGTATGGTGACTTCTACAGCTTCGCGATTTCGACAATGGAAATTTCAGTAGATTGGTCCGATGACTCCGATAAGGATACCCGATACTCCGCCGCCGCACATGCGCATTCATCATAACGTTATCGGGGGTATGGAGGTATCGGAACGATCTACTAAAACACTCGAATATCAGACAACGGCTGCTACGACGAAGCTTTGATCTATCTTCGAAGTAAATAGTACTTCCATTGCTTCGCTGAAGAAGCTCAATGCAGAGCATAAAGCATTTGTGGGGAATAATATGACACTTCCATACAGTGCCTCAGTTCAAAGGGTGTTCAGCATAACAGTCGACATCTTCAGCAAGAAATAGTGCAAAATGTCTGACGAGACTTTCGAGAGTCAGCTGTTGCTCAGAATACTCAAGGGCGTTAAATGGAACAGGTTGCAACCATAAGAACTTGAATAACCCTCTTCCCTTTGTTTCTTAATTGTAGACCATGTTTTTTAATTGTAGACCATATTGTTGAAAGTAACGCCACGAAAGTAACGGATTACTTTTTGGGGTAACGGTCACTTACTTTTATGGGAGAGTAATTGTAATTGTAATAAATTACAATTTAGCCTTGAGTAATTGTAACGGTAATTCCTTACAATTTTTCAGTAACGTGTACAAGTCTGCGTGGAACCAAGGCTACAATGCTTGAATTTGTTTTTGCACCGGTTAGACCTAGACTGGTACACCGTGCACATAATGTCCTCATTTGCAAGAAGTTTTAAATGGGCTCCAAAGCGAACAAAACAAACAGGTTTTAAAAATTGCATGGTGGTCAACGATGCATTACGTGATGTTGGAGCAGCTTCATCTGGACCTGGAGACGCGAAGGATTCTGCAGTAAATAGCAAACGAAATTTAGTCGATGTAGAGGAGAGTAACAGAAAAATGCGAGCTGATATTTTAATAAGAAATATTTATATGTATAAATATGTATATTGCTATATAATCTTTAATTCCCTTCAATGTTCTGAAAGCTTAATAGGTACTCAAATTAAATTTGTTTCTTACAACATCATAGGCGACATTAAAAGATAAGTAACAATTTACCGAAAACACCTTGGTCGTCATGCAGCGAACCTAACTGGCGCTTAAATTTGAGAGCTCTATTCTAAAATTAATCAGAGAAATAGAGACCGCCATTTATGCGTAATGTCTCACCAGTTTTTTCTTGGGCCTCTGTAGTACGCCCGTGGTCAAGGCTCCTCTCCCCTTTACATAAGATGCCAACTAACATTATAGAGTCACCCATTTCTCCTAAAACAAAATCGTTAATTTGGATATTAGTATGTATATTGCTGACGTTGCATACTTATATCCTGCGCAGTCTAATCCAGAATACACAGCCTCGACGTAGCACAATAATGCCACTTTCGAAGTTAGGTTCTCCCTTGGATGGCGTTCTCAACAGAAGCTTTGGTTTTGTTATATTTGTTATAGAATTCCATATGAAAGTACTAAATAGGGCTTACGTATCTCATTGTGTGATGTGGGAGGGTGGCCACAGTAGGCACACCAGTGCGGGTGAACACTTCCGTTTTCTGGTTCCCTCAGAAATTCCGTGCACGAGCAGTCGCGACAAACACCACGACTGTTGCCACGTATATCTATATTAGAGAACATTTAGTTTATTGGATGTGCTTGTAGCAGCTATCTGCGAGTGAATTAAAAAAAATGACTATAAACAGTGACCCAAAATAACTTTAATTGCGACAAGAGAGCGCCACTTCGGAAAAGCAACAAGCTCACGGCTCCCAACAGTAATGAACGCGACGCTTCCAAAGCAAAGGAAACACGACCAGCAACAAAGAGCGCGCGTCTAAGATCCCTTAATATCTTCATTTAGGGGTAACGACAACAACGCACACGACGAAGCGTTTTTCGCGGGAAATAAATGGCGTTTTTCAATTCATTTCTTTGCTGTGCGGCAGCCATTTGCTTCCTAAAACCTGCAATCTAACGCAGTCGCCGTTTCAAATAATACCAGTGCATGTAAGAAACATGAAGTGTGTCTCTTAGCTGGGAACTTTACAAATAGCGTGCGAGCACCGTCCAAGGTCCGAGCAACAGGTTAACGTTGAACTCTACTGGGCGAAAAGTGTGAAGGGGTTCGCCAATCGGCGTTCGCTTTACAAGTGGCTTTCAACAGCCAGCTGAAGAAAGCCACGCGTAGAGCGAGTGCCGCAAGAAAACGTTTGTAGCTTTTCATTTCTTTTTTTTTTTTTTTTTTGTTCCATGAAGTTTAGTAAATAACGGCGGCGTTAGGGCCAGTTCACACATCTGCGTTCCGAGTGACAGGAACGACACCAAAGATATGACATTGGGACAAGTGTTCGTATTACTGAGCGTGAGAGAAAATGCAAGGAGAAGCATTGTCAAGCAATCATGCTTCACGGTTGTATCGGTGTCACGTCATTGGTGTTGTCTCTGCCGTTACTGTCGCACGGAACGCATATGTGTGAATCGGCCTTTAAAGTTGATGGACGTTAGTTACCCAAACGCGTGTGGGGGGGGGGGGGGGGGGGGGAGGGGGGGAGCGTCGACAGAGAAGCCTTATAATACCGGTATGGTGTTCCTGTGAACCTGACTTCTTTCGCTTCTCTAGCGCCTGCGGGGTCGAATGGCTTCTGTGATGTTCCGAGTTATACATTCACCCATTGTTACGGACTTTGCAATATAATTTGTCCAATCGCGCATCACAAGACAAACAAGCAAAGATGGTTCCATGACAGTGTCCTTAGCAAATCGCACTTTAATTTCCTTAAACTACAACAGAAGCAACGAAAGACGCTCTCATCGCCACAATGTATAGATAATCGGATCACTCACCCTTGACGAAGAGCGCACGCTGTCCAAGACAAAGTAAGAGCACTGGCCCGCAGGGCTACCGGGACAGAGTCTGGGGTAAAACGTCTTTTGCCTTTGTCGGAAAGCCGTAATACTACCGAACTTCGTTAATCCGCGAAACCCTCTGCTAAAAAGAAAAAAAAATCTGCTTCGTCAGCATGTTCCCGTGGTTGCTGCGTCAGACAGGTCTGCATCGCGTCAAGGTCACTTATCTCGCCTCCTCGGAGCAGACATTTAAGGGGGACACTGTTTGTTTCTAAGGGGAAAGGTCACTCTAAATAGCGTTCGCGTCCCCTTAAAATCTTTCGCCTTTCGCTGCCTGCCCTTTTAAAACAGAGCTGTCCCTTTCGGAATGCCAATGGTCCTCATGAAAGAAGAGCGATGGCGACTTTTAAAAGGGAATATTTTAAGAGTGTATGGGGCGAGACCGGCCAGGCAGTCGGTGATTGGAAGCAGCGCAGCTCCTAAGGTTGAGGAGAAGGAGAGAGAAATGGCTTCCGCTGTCTGCTGGACGATGTCGCCCAAGTCATCGGCGGCCAAGTGCGTTGCCGCTTTTGACGACGAGGCATTCTTCTCCTTGCCTTTTTTTTTTGTCATTCTGACATGCGTGGCAATGCCGGCGGCTGCCACTCGGTTCAAAAATGGGTCTCGGCACAACGAAAAAAGCTAAAAAGAAAAATCGGGAAATCCTTCGGAGGTTTCCTCGCTCATTCCGCCGCTCTCAGAACGATTGGGTACATTTCGTTTCTTGTGCGCTAATAATACAGATACAAAATGCCAGGAAGTCAAGGTGGGGTGGTGTGGTAGTCAGCACACCCGACGGGAAATTGGGAGGCCCAGATTTAAACTCCTGGCTCCGCCATTTTTTTTTTTTTTTTTTGGCCTTCGGAAGCTTCGTAAAACATTGATTCATTCGGTAATGTACTGTTCATTCACCTGCATATCACACACTAAGAGACGCTTGCATCGGGCGGAGGCTCATGCAAGATGGTACGTTAGAACTCCGCTTTCATTGTCCCCCCGTCTTGCGTGCGTCGCAGATAGTTTGAGACGGGTCCAAAATAGAAGACGGACGCAGGCAATGGCGGACGCTGACGCTCCGCTTTCATGGCCGCGTCGTCGCGTCTTACGGGTGTTGCAAATGACGTTATATGGTAGTGGAATAACAGACGATGCCGGAGGCTGCAACGCGTCTGCTAGCATGAATAGCAGGCTTTGTCAGACGCACGACTAGACGCGCCGGACGTCGGGACCGTATGTTGCCAGGAGCGCGTCTCCGACTGGTGTGTTTAGCGTCTTACCCCCAGACATAAAAAGTGGTCCCGAAGTGGCAACAAATGAAGTCACAGAAGCCGGAGAGTTCTGCCGTCGGATGTCGCGATCCCGCCGGTTGGTCGCATAAATCTGGGCTAAAGGCACGAGCGAACGCGACTGTCGCTGTTGTAGCGGCGTCACAACTTCTGGCTGCCGAATCTTCCGTGGTCTACCACACTGAAGAGCGACCTACAGAAACAAAAAGGCGTCTGCCACATACACCATTGCTGCTGGGACACCGCCAGGATCGCAACACTTATAAAATGTCATCAGGCGGAACTCAAGGGACCACGTTTTTGGACGCGGCAAACCCACCAGTCAGAAACGCTTTCCAGGCCCCACAGTGACTTAAGACTTACAAGCGGGGCTTAGAGCGGGTCGGGGCCTTGACCTAAATTCCCTCATAAATGTACTTTTAAAAGCCCCATGAATATAGTTTTGGCCGAAAATCAATGCGTCGAAAAAAGAAAAAAAAAAAAAAAACAGATTACTGACCCCTACTGTAAGAATGTGAAATGTTTATCCTGAACGCTGTTTAGCCCGAGATAAATGTTTCAATGTGTTGTAGGCTGATTAGATTGTTTTGTCTAGATATTAAGATTATTAAACTACTGCGACCATACCGCAGTTTATTGCATAAGTAATGCACAGGTTTACCTTCTGGAAGGAAACTACCGGTCGCTTGGGAAAACTAGGAACCGTGTGTGATTCACCGAACAAATATAATAGGCATCGACAATTGCTAAGTCTGCAGACAAAATATAGCACTAGTGGTTTTCACAAGAAGCCAAAGTTTGAGATTTGACGGCTATTTCATTCAAACGTTATGTTAAAGTTTCGCAAGTTTTCTATGAGGAAATGGTGGCCCACGCTGCCTGCGATTATATAAATATTAATGGGGTCTGCTACGTGGAACAGGCCCTATTTTTACGTTGAACACTTTCAAAGATAGCTTATAACATTTGAATGACATGACATAACATAACATTTGAATGGCATAAAATTCAAAATCTGGTCCCTACCGCTATTGCTTCTTTTGGGTGGAGGCTCGAGATGCTGAGGTGCGTAGTTTATTCACTTGTGGTAATAAAACACGTTTTGTTTTCCTCAATACGTGGTACATCTTCAAAATAAAATTTCGAGAAAGATAACCTTGCACCACGCGACGCTATATTTCTGCTTCAACACGTGATGGAAATACAGGCACGTTTCTAAATCCTTTCGTGCGATGCGGTGTTTCTTATGTGCTTCTTTTTAATACGATAATAGCACTCAAACGAGACAAAAATCTGGAACACAAAATATCCCGTCGAACACTATGGCAATAATCGGTTTCCCAATACTCTTGTTTACTTCGTTTCACCCTAGTGAGGCGCAAGTTTTAGCGGGAGTGAAGGTTCCGAGGACGTTCTCCGTGCCTTCGCTCGTCGGATTTAAAAAGCAAAATAAAACGTACAAAAGACGAACAACTTTCAATAGCTGGGTGCACAAAAAGCAGAGCACAAGAAATATGTTTGTAGGTATTTCATCCACGTAGGTAAAAGAATACAGCGAAAGACGGTGATATAGACTTATATCCACCATCTGTTGCGCGGCTAGTCTTCTTTTTGCTCCCGAATAAATTGTTATTATTTATATTTATAAGGTCATCGAAACGAGTCAGGCAAAGAAACGTACAAAAAGCAAGTGCACCAATGTCCGGTTTGCTTTCGGCACATCCATGAAAGTGTAAGGGTCAACGGGATTCTGCGAGCGAGACACGTTCCAGTCTATTTCAACTGCCTATTTGCCCCATTTGTTTTTTACTCTTTGCCTGCACTTTACGTGGCCCAAGGGCCTAAATAAAATATGGAAAAAACGAACCAGCTTTCTTCACTCAAATATTGAACATCAAAGAACTGCACTAAATGAATCCGATGTCTACGCTCCTGGGAGCTTTAGTAGAGTCCAGGGACGCTGATACAAAGATCATAAAGGGAGCTGTCTTGAGGTTATAGAAGTAGTTCCGGGCCACAACGACAACCAACTTTTTGCCTGCTCCGAGGCGCGTAAGCTTGGTTGTCGGTTATCCCCAACATAAACTTACGTTTAATTACATTACAAAAAGGAGGCAAAGTTGCAGTAATGTTTTCTATGTTGAATAGTCTAGTACTAAAAGGTAGAGTACCAGGCCAGAATTTGTACCCTTATATTTGTTGGACGTAAATAATAAAAACTATATAACGAGTGTTTTTTTACTCTACCCCAGTTTAATATAAAAAAAATGCAACAAGAACATAGACCTATGCGTGTGGACTCTTAGAGACTGCTTGTGGAGTCCTGCCCCCTGGAAACCTGCCATAGAAAGGGAATCACAACTGAGTTCCGCAGTTTACTTTTTCAATATTTTAGAAGTCGTAGCCACATCGTTCCTGGGCCAGAACCACAGTATGGAAAGAGAAATGGATATGTAAAAAAAAAACTTAATTGGTCGGGGGCTTGTGCCGCCTAGCGAAAGCTTTTAAACGCAACCGTTCGCTGAATGTTGACGCATCCGCCATCTCTCAGCCAATGAGTGAACCTCTCTGTTTGGTCTCAAGTGCCGCCGTATCGACAGGCGCGTGGATATGCCCACCTCTTCAGACCGAGGGGTGAGCCACACTGGTTGCGTGTGGTCACGTGATCTTATGACGTAGCGGTGAAAAACGAAGTCCTATTCCAATGAACTGAACAGAGAAAACTGACCAGAAACGTCCGTTTGCCTTCGTGGTTTTGAGCGCTATCGTTTGCTCTCCATGGTTCGCGACTCATGTCTCAGCCATTTTGTTTAGTTTTGTAAGTTCGACCAAATCGTGAGTGCGTCGGTCGCTACAACGTCACAAAGTGTTCTTCCTAGTACAACACAGTCGCAAATGTGAGTGAGCGGGGTAAACTAAGAATGAAGATCCGGTTGCCTTCACGGCTCTGATCGTTTTTTTTTTTTTTTGTTCTCCAAGGCTCGCGCCTCGAGCATCAGACATTCTATTTATTTTTGTAAGCTCGTGCTAAGAAGGTATTTTTACCCTTTTATTTTCCACATTCAAAGATGGTGAAAATAAGCATAACTTCCCCGTGAATACGGGCTGCCCTATAGACAAGTCTTTCCGCCATTCTATGTTGAAGAGCATCAGACAGCAGGTGATGCGACCTGCAGCGGTGAGGTTTCCATCGTCGGACTTGCTGACGGTGACAGAAACGTTTATAAAAAAGGATAAGGGAAGCCCTCATCAGGGGAGGAAAACACCAAGGAAGCGACCACAAGTAATCTCCTACCAGCACAAAATATCACGCAACCTACAAAAAGTAGCAGCGCGGTTTATGCAACCAAACTAGATTAATATGTTCTGCATTCACACTACCTTAATTGCGTGTTATTAAAATTATATATATTCTCAAACGTAGGTTTTGGATGCGGCATTAGCCCGTGTACCTCAGGTGATGTTACCACCCGCGTCCGTGGCTGAACTTTGTGTTTCCGGCTGCCGATAGGTGCGGACGCAGAATGGGCTTCGTGCGAGCAGCGATAGCGGCTGTTAAAGGCCGCTGTGACTCGGCTTCTTCGGTATCAAAGGAATATCGGATCGTTCTGCCTAGGTTGCCTGCCGGCGAGGCGCTGAAGCGTTCAGTTATTCTGCACTGCGACATCTCCGGAATATCCTACAGGGTTGAAGATTTTCGGAAACCGCTGAAAGACATCGGCTTGATCCGGGAGGTGGCCGGAATCGGGGCGTACCAGATGTCGCATGACTGGCTCCACGATATCCGGACGGACTAAGCGAAGAAGAAGCTGCTCGACAACTGGCAGCTCCTCGTTAAGGAGAAGACGTGCCTCGTCGTGGATCCGACAAGGCGAGAAGTGCGGATGAAGTTACATTGGGTGGCGTACGGCGTGACCAACGACACGATAAGACGAGCCTTCGGGGAATACGACGAAATAAGGGAGGGGACGCGAGCGAAGTGGAGGGTCGCCGACTTCGAAGGCGTGGTGTCTGCGACTCGGCTAGTTCGGCTGGTTCTGCGTGAGGGATTCACGCTTCAACGTCTTCCACACCAGCTGCGCCTCGGCAGCGGCGTGGTACTGGTGGTGGTTCGCCGCCGGGACCGATATGTCTAAGATATTCGGCGAGGCTGTTGGGTACCTTAGTGTTCCGAGACCCGCACATTCGGACATGTGCCGGCCGACTGCATACGCTTGTACGCTGGTGCTGTTGGGCACGGGACCATAGCGAACTCCTCATGGACGAGGATGAGGCGGAGGGCGCAGCGGTGCCTGCAGCGTCCCAACCCAAGCCGAGCGAGGCGAAGGAAGGCACCGACACTGCAGCCGCTGAGACGAGCGGTGTTGACCTTCAGCCGGTAATGGTGACTCCAAAGTCGGAGGCTCAACAGTCGGCCACGCCGGAGTCAGTCATCATGGAGGTAAATGCCTCTGGTGGGAATGTTCCTGCGCGCGACGAGGTCAGCATCATCTCGGAGATGGCAGTCGAGGGTGCACGTCACAGCGCCGCTGTGATGACCTCCTTGCGGCATTGCAGGAGCGTCGGCTTAGCCAGCTTGAGAAGGAGTGGAAATCATAACAAATCATAACTTGCAGCGCGACTGGGACAAGGACAGACAGTGGGGTAAAACGTGGGACAAGCGCTGAACTAGCTACTGATTCTATTGGAACTAAAAAATACACATGGTGATGCTGCTGCTCGAGCAGGCATGCCCCTCCGTGGCTCTGGCGCGTTTTCTTACACTCCACGAGAAACCGGCCGAGTTATCCAAGATCCAAAAAGCTGAACTCGCTGCTTTTCAAAGTCACTGTCAGCTGGATCACACACAAGGATCCGTTTTGTGTTATGTAGTACGTCTCCATCATCGAAGAAGCGCCAGGGCCACGGAGGGGCATACCTGCACGAGCAGTAGCCGCACCATTTGTATTTCTAATAGAATCAGTTGCTAGTTCATAACTTGTCTTGTGTTTTCTCCTCTTTCTGTCCAGCTCCCAGTCGCGCTGCAAGTTATGATAAACTCTTACCAACTCGCCCAATTGTCCATTTTGCAAGGAGAAGAAAGTTGACGGTGGAAAAAGAAAGAACATGCGAGTCGCCAGT
This sequence comes from Ixodes persulcatus, assembly GCA_013358835.2. Lineage (NCBI taxonomy): Eukaryota > Metazoa > Arthropoda > Arachnida > Ixodida > Ixodidae > Ixodes > Ixodes persulcatus. The sequence continues at coordinate 627,567 of JABSTQ010011593.1, forward strand.
CATGAACGGTCGCCGTCGCTTCCACGGGATGAGAAGCCGGCGCCCTGAGCTCCTGCGGGAACGGGACACTCTGCGCCACGTGTAACTGAAGGGGTAAACACCGAACACTCCGTCTGAATTACTAAACTCTGGTATTTCGAGAAAGGTCTCTACGAATTGCGACCCTTACTGGCCGAGGGCTGGCTGCCAAGAGGCAGCAGAACGAGCTGCACCGCCTCGTGACAGAGCAGGACTTGGATATAGTCGCTATTCAGGAAACAGAAGTTGAGCGCGAAGACCAGATGGAGCTTATGATGAGGCCTTTTACGACGCGTTATGACGCCTCTGTCAGTCACTCGGTCGGGACGTCGGCGGGATGTGCTCTTTTTGTTCGCCGGTGTTTAAGGGCTAATATCCAGTTAGTGACGACATGGGAGTTGGGGAGACTTGTCGTTTGTGATTTTTCGTTCGAGAATCTAGAGTGGCGCATCACCTGTGTATACGCGCCAACTGGGGTTGATAAAAGGCGCATCATTCTTGAAAGTGTACGGCAGTACCGCGATACTGAAGGGTCGTTTGTTAGCTGGGGGATTTTAAATGTGTGTACTCTGCAAACGATAAAACAAGCTCTACTCCTTACCAAAATTCAAGCACCGCGTTTTTAAATGACATAGTTACGACGTCGGCCTAGATGACGTGGGAAAATGTGTCAGTAAGGGCAGGGACGTTAAGTTTACCCATTTTCAAGGGAACAGCCATTCTTGTACAGACAGAGCGTATGTATCGCTGGAGTTGGTACCGTTTTGTTTCGACTATACGGTGCGCCCTGTTTTCTTCAGCGACCATTGTCTGGTCAAGCTCTGCGTTGGTCATAAATCAAAAAATCGAAACGTATTCAGATGGGACTTATGGAAACTAAATCATATGCTGCTGAATGATGACGTTTTTAAAGCTAATCTTGAGACCGCAAAAAAAAATTAAGGCTCGAAAAGCACGTGAGTTAGATTAAGAGGGGCTATGTTCGACCAATGTTTCGTTTCTCATAAAAAAAAAAAAAACGGAAGTGACGGAACTGACGACATCGCGTCTGATTGGTAAGAGGCTCAAATGACGAAAGTTGCCTCTTTCGTCATTTGAACCTTCTAGACAATCAGATTCAATATCGTCAGTTCCTTCACTTACGTTTCTCTATAGGAGAAACGAAACATTTGTCGAACATAGCCCGCCTGGGAACATTTTAAGGAGGAGATAAAAATAATAGCACTAGAAAGAGCTAGCGTAATTAAAAACAAAAAACAAAAACTGAAAATGAGTTGCGTTTGAACTTGCAGATGTTGGTCAAAGAGAAATTCAAAGGCCGGTTTCATGTAAAAACGACATTTGTTCTGTGATGGAAAAACTTCATTTTAGACAGAGAGCGATATATCTTGGCGCACTTGTTAGACCGAGAGTTGAACGGTTGATCATAGGAGAGGCACCGACTAAACGAGCACTGATTATCAAAAAAAAGATACGCCCCTCGTGACGAGATAACGGAGGTCAAGCGTGACGGTGCAGACACGAGCAAAAACACAGGAATCAAGCCAGCTTCTTTTTTATTACTACAGTGCCTTATTCGCGTCGAGTCCAGTCGATGTAGAAAGTTTTAAACGTGACTTTTTTCCTTTAATGTCGCGGTTAGACAAATAAACAAAAAAGGTTTTGGGAGCGGCCATCACTGTCGAGGAAGTTTTGTTTGCCATTGAAGCCCTGAACCACGGAATTTCCCTTGTACCATACGGGCTCAGGGCTGCATTTTATGAGGCTCTGAAGCATGACCTTTCAATAGTACTTTCCAATGTCTTTGATGAGGCTGTCGAACTAGGCGTCCTACCTCCATCCTTCTTATCGTCCAACACCATTCTAATTCCAAAAACTGATGAGATTGTCAACTTCGGCAGGTAACTTTGCATAGACCCGTCAGTCTAGCTAATGTTGATTATAAAATACTTATGAAGATATTAGCCAGGAGGGTACAGACTGTGATACCAAAAAAAGTTGGCCCCCACCAAACATTTGTGAATAAAGGCAGGACTATCCTCAGAAAGATCTCATAAAACATGGAGTGTATGGAAGTGTTGCGACGCCATGCATAGTGGCGTGGCAATGCTACAAATAGGCGTTCACAAAATTCGTATCATTGTCACGAAGGAATAGAGACTCAGCAATCGAAATCGAGTAGGAGTTGAGACTTTCTCTCAATGTTCGCCACCAAACGTTACCACTTTTGCCGGCGATGGACCACATGCTGGAGACCATTGTTATAAACTCCTCGTTTTGAGTGTTCAGGAATCACTCCACTTCAGCAATCACATGGTCGTCGTCCTTAAAATGTTTTCCTCTTGTTTGGCCACACTGGAAGCGTCTGCTCCATTTACCTACAGTGTCATAAACTGGGGCGATATCCCCGAACAACGCTCCCAGATTGGAATGAGTATCTTTGACACTGCTTGCCTTAAACGGAACAAAAACTTATCACTGCATGTGCTTGGCACTGACGGGCGGTGCCCTTTTTGTTCCAACTCCCTAGCAGCGTTCCCCGCTACTATAGAACGCGATGTTTATACTGTGTGGAATCTAGAGGGACGCGCTTTCATGTTGATGCCTGTTTTGTTCCGTTTTTTCGATTTTTTGTGTCAATAATACGAACTTTATGAACGCCCATCTAGACCTCCAGAAAGCGTTTGATCGTGTACCGCACGACGTGGAGTTGGTTGTTTTAGACCATGTTAATATTGGGTCAGTAAAACGCGAAGGCGTACGCATGGCTTATAGGAGATGTACAACGAGCGTTGTAATAAATCAGTACGTCGGCAAGCGAATTCAAGTGCTGCGCTCTGTACGTCAAAAATGTCCCTTGTCACCTTTTTTTTTTGCATCTACTTAAAATTAATCTGTTTTAGGATTATAAGACATGCTCTTCTCAGTGGGTTCATAATATATTCATCTGAAGTGCGTGTTCTTGCTTATGCGGACGACATTGCCATTTTCTGTACGAATCACGAGAGTATCATCCAAGTTGTCGAGACAGTCAAACATATTTCTCTTGTAAGCTGTAGTACGGTCAGCTGGGATAAATGTCTGGGCTTCTGTCATGGTGAGCGGAGCTGTACCCCAAGTATGTTTGCTAATGTTAAATGGGTCACCCATCCTGTAAAGTACTTACGGGTGCCCCTTGAGTATTATCGTGAGAGTGAGGAATTTTGGCGTAGTCAAGCAGTAGAGCTTTGCGACAAAGCAAAAAAAAGGAGGGGCATACTTTTCGATTTTTGCGCGTGCTAAAGTTTGCAATTTTTTTCTTGTGAGCTAACTGTGGGTCGTTTTGCAGCGGTTACACTGTTCTCACGTGAAGTTGCATAAAGTGCACCGTGATTTTGCGGTGTTCGTTTGGTGCTCGTCTTCGAAGCTAACGAGCAGAATGAACCTTTTTCAAAAAGTTCTCTAGAGAGCACTAGGCTTATCGCAGATGTTTTTGCGCCAAATAGTAAACCGTTTCTGTTCTTTTTTTATGTTAGTTATCCGTTTTTGCGTACTGTTTGTGAAGTGAGATTAGGTTGATGTTTGCCCGAGTTTGTTGTTTCCTCGTCCAGTGTAACCTGGGGTATTCATGGGTACCTCAAAGGCGTAGTCACATCAAGCCGCTTTTTGGCGGTCGGCCCCTCTTTCTTTGGCATATTTGAGCGCAGTAACACGTAAGCGGTTGTATAAAGATGTTTGCGAAGGTTTTTTTTCTGATCCCTTGTACAGGACTTTGTACTATGTAGACCCAAGAAAGGACTTTTTGAGAAGGTTGAAGAAGATGATAGTACCAGTCGGTGTTAAGTTATTTTTCTTTAAATCGCATACCGGCACCTTACCGGTTAAAACATGGATGGAGAAGAGGGGCTTGTTTGTCTCGTGAGGTGTTTATTGTTTCCTGTGCCAAAAGCCAGAGACTATTGAACATATTTTTTTTTTAATAATCGGATGGTGTCTCTCTTTGCGATGTCCTACAGCGCACTTCGAAGAAAGACTTACCACTTGATTCTATTCTGATTAGGTACCTGCCAGTAGCAAACTAGGGAGGGGCCACATTCGATCTTGTTATGTTGCTGGGAATGCATAGTATCTGGGGGACTCGAATGGCTTTTCGCTATGAAGACCGTAGTGTGCGCAAAGCTAGGAAGTATTTCCGTGAAAGTATAATTTCATTTGTTGAAATTCATAAGGATCAAAAATGCACGCCTGAGTGGCTGTCCTGCATTGAAAAGCTGTTGAAAATTAGCAAATTTTAACCCTATAATGCTAGCCGACGGCCGGCTGGCAATTTTAGCATTATCTCTTGTTTTGCGTTATCGGCGTGTTCTATTTTATTTTGACATGTCAAAACCTGCCAATAAAGAAACAAACAAGTATGTGAATGAACGGTTATCGTGTTTGATTCCCATGCAAAGGGCCAGGGTCCGATTCTTGGGAGCGAAAGTACCTTTTTCTTATTTCTGTAAGTGTCGCGTTCTGGTAAATGAGAGAACACCTTGCTTGTTCCAGGTACGAATGTTCGACGCGCCAAAACATCCACGCCGATTGTTCCTGAAGCCCTCGCGTGTCCTTATTGACTCCGCGTTGCGAGCAGGAGTCAGTCTCGCCCCAGCTCTCGATCTGCTGTTTTGCCGACATCGAGGCCTGCAACGCTCACCTCCTATTTTGTTTTGTTTACAAGTTCGCCCCATTGAAGTTTGGTTTCTCCAGTTATTCGCCGTCTCATCATTCGTCATTCCTAATATGTTGGTGGAGTTGCGGGGTACAAAGCATGCAGCGTACCCCCCCCCCCCCCCCACCGAGAACCCACAGTACTAGCCCCCTTACCAGCGAAAGAAGATTTTGTGAGGAGGAAGCCGCCGAAGGAGAAAGCCATCGCACTTAAGGCAAGCACTCGGAGTTTGGTCTCCTGCCAGCCAAGAACCAGACAAAACCTTCGACAAGACCACCCATGAACACGCAGTTGTCGCAGACCTCGACTGCTCCATCCCTCGTATTCGTGCCCGTCGACCTACGCAAATTGACGCCATTGCGTGGTGAGGCCCACGAGGATGTGAAGGGCTGGCTTCAACGTTATGAAGACATAGCCCGTCCTAACGGGTGGACTGCAGAACAGCGCCTACAAAATATCTACTTCTTCCTGGAGACAACTGCAAGGCACTGGTTGGGGAACCAGGAGGCTCGCTGACGTAGTGGGACGCCTGCGTAATTGAACTAAAGTGGACCTTTATGAATCAGCATCGTAGGTACTGGGCCGAAGATCTTCTCTATCCGAGGTCTCAAGCCCAGAACGAAACCATCACGAGCATTGTTGAAGATGTTCTGCGGCTGAGTACCCGTGCAGACCCTCAAGCCACCGAGGAGAAAATACTGCGCGCCCTCATGAGAGGCGCTAAGAGCGACATCTTCGGCGGCCTAGTTCACAACCCCCCCACGACAGTCGATGGGTTTGTTGCCAAAGCAACATACATCGAGCGGGCGCTAACGGTCCGAGCTCGCCACTATCATCGGCTCAATGACGTCACAACTCTGGCTTCGGGCCTCTCGGAGTTCAGCACCGGCGCCGACGAGCTTTGCGAGATTATCCGCGACGTTGATCGCGAAGAACTCAAGAAACTTCTCCCGGCTGCGGAGCGCCTCCCCCCCTCTTCTCCCCTCACTGCTGTTCATCACCGAAGTTGTGCAAAAATAGCTTCAAAGAGCCACCGAACCACGGGCTCCTGTCAACCCTGCGCCGCTCCAGCAACCGACGCTGAGCTATGTCGCCATGGCCCAATGGCCTCCGCCTGCTACCCGTCAATACCAGGCGCAATACTGACGGGACTATCCAACCCCGCAGTACCCATGACTCCAGGAAGAACAAATTCAGTACATTCGCCCAGAGCGTCCCTCGCCGAGAACAACCGACGTGTGGCGAACGGCCGACCGATGCCCGCTTTTCTACCCCTGCGGGGAAGCCGAACGACCCACGCCCCCGCTCCGGTGAGCGACCCCGGGGAGATTGAAGAGTACCTAGACGATATCAGTCTCCCCTGCCTGCAGCTCGCCACGGGTCCCGGACGCCGTCACCATGACGCCCAGCTTCGCCGATGCACCGACCCCGTCCTGAGAGTTTGTCGCCCTTGTCGCGCCGGGTAAACTAAGCGCGGCAACCCTTGGAGGTGGAGTTGCCGCAGAACGACGACGTAAAGAGCCTCCATAAACCCCGGAGACCTCCCACTCCACCGACGCCGAGCATCGGTGCTACGCTTGTGCAACGGTGCCCTACAGCCTCAACGTCACCATCGACGGCTACGGCGCGTCGGCACTCGTGGACATTGGAGCATAATATTTCGTCGTGAGTGTGAGGCTTTCACGCCGTCTACGGAAAGTGACGATTCTGTGGGATGGCTCTCATATAAAAACCGCCCTAGGGCACCTCATCATAGCCGTCGAGAGATGCACTGCTCGCGTCAAGATCCACGGGGAGATGTGCCCTGTAAAGTTCATCGTTTTGCAAGACTGTGAGAGGGACGTTATCTCCGAATGGACGTTCTCTGCGAGCATGGCGCAGTCATCGACCTTGGAGCAAACCGGCCTTCGCTTCAAAAACTTGTTCCAACACCGGAGCAACCCAAAGCGACGTCACCGCGGTCCCAGTCCTCGCCGATCATGTAAACCTGCTGCCACGATGGCCTGTTTTGTACCCGTCGGGACCGATGAAGCTCCCTGAGTCGAAGTTATGCTTGAGGACAGCGTTCCCTCGCTTCCAGGACGAGGAATCGGCGTCGCAAGAGGTGTGACGAAGCTTCAGGACGGGCGTGCCATGGTCCTCGTTACAAACTTTTGACAAGCGTTGCAACTGCTATGAAGGGTACCATTGTTGGCTACATTGAGGAACACCGGAGCACAACAGAGGTAACGCCAATTTCGAAAGACCCGTCTTCAACTCAGCACCAATGGACGCCGCCATCGCAACCTGACATCGATCGGAAGCTTCCTGATGCTGAACGACGACAGCTGCTTGAGCTTCTCGGCAAATTCAGCGAGTGCTTCGCCTAGTCCTCAGGGGTTCGACAAACGTCGGAAGCGAAGCACCGCATTGTCACCGACGACGACATCCTCCCTGTTCACCAGTCGCCATACCGAGTCTCTTTGAAAGAGAGACAGGTTTTTCAATAGAATGTTCAGAAAATGCTCGATGACGGCACCATTAAACCCATAAGAAGGCCGTAGGCGTCCCCAGCCGTCCTTGTAACGAAGAAGGACAGAACCCTGAGGCTTGCGTGGACTATCGTCAACTAAACAGTGTGACTAAGAAGCACGTCTATCTACTCCCCCGCATTGACAATACGTTATACCGGCTATGCCACTCCCGATGGTTTTCGTCGATGGACCTGAAGATTGGCTAGTGGCAGATTGAAGTCGACGAACGCAACCGCGAGAAAACTGCCTTCGTGACTTCAGCACCAGCCGCCTTCCAGCGTGTCATGAACACCGTCCTATCAGGTCTAAAATGGCAGAGCTGCCTCGTCTACCTCGACGGTTTCATATTATTTTCACGGGACTTCGACAAACACCTGAGACGGCTCGGAGCCGCACGGCAGGTCGTGAATACCGCCAGTTCATCACTCATGCCTACAAAATGTTGGTTCGCCTATGGTGAACTAAAGTTCTTTGGTCAGGTCGTGCAACAAAGGTGTTTGCCCTGACCCCGAGAAGACGCGCGCCGTAGCCGCATTTACGCCGCCATCTGACAAGAATTTCGTGAGAAGGTTTCTCGAACTCTATGCGTAATACAGACGGTTTGTTAGGGACTCCACCAGGCTGTCCGCACCACTGACGCAACTCATGAAGTACGCCGTAAAGTTTGAGTGAAAATAAGAACACGATTGGTCACTTTCTGAGCTCAAACTAAGACTCAAGACGCCCCCGATACTCGGTCATTTCGACCGGTTCGCTGAAACAGACATCCAAACAAATATCAAGGTTCAAAGGCAGGAGGGCGCAGAGAGAGTCGTCGCCTACGCAAGTCGGACGTTGTCTAACGCGGAGAGGAACTACTTAACGACTGAAACAGTTCCTGGCTTTCGTGTGGGCAATAACAACGTTCCGCCCGTATTTGTATAAAAGTTCTTTCCGCGTGGTCACAGACCACCACTCGTTCTGCTTGCTTGCAAATCTAATGTACCCCTCCGGACGCCTTGCCCGTTGGAGCCTACAACCGCAGGAGTTTGACATGACCGTTGTGTACGAGTCCGGCCGAAAGCAAAAAGACGCCGATTGCCTGTCAAGGGGCCTCGTCGAGGCCAGTCCTGCCTGCACGAAAGACGATGACGATGAGTGTTTTTTCGGCGCTCTAGATGTCATCGCCATGGCAGCACACCAACGAGACGACCCTAAACTGCGAGCACTCACGAAGCATGTAGAGAGACAAGGAAGTAGACTCCCCTGCAATATGAAAGATCCACTGGGAGCGCGTGGCCGAGGCTGTGGCTGGCGGGGGCGCCACGAGCGCTCCAGGCAGTTCCATTCAGCTTCGAGGGCAGTTCGCTCACTCGAGGCTCAGGTAAAGCGCAACGCGCTAATCAGTTTCTGCTTTCGGTTTGGAGCGTCCTCTCCTTGAAGCAGAATGGAATCGCCCGGGACGGTCGCACCGCTCTCGCCAGCGACCGCCTCAGCCACGCCGCCAAAGTGGGTCTGTACGGTTTCACGTGCTTTTTTACGAACCCTGCCTACCTTCGCCTTTCGGCAAGGGGTGCTGTACAAGGAGAACTTCGGCGACAACAAGACAGCGTGGCTGTTGGTTATCCCTTCCAGCCTTCTAGAAGAAATCTTCCAAGGATGCCTTGACGACCCGACGGCGAGGCACCTCGGGTACCGCGGAACACTCGCCAGGATTCGTAAAAAATACTGCTGGCCCAAGCTTCCGAAGGCCGTTCATCTCTACACCCGATCTCGCCGCGAATGGAAACGACGCAAGAAACCTCCCACGAAGCCGCCGGGAATTCTTCAGACGATTCTGCCGGCAACGGTCCCGTTTCAACAAATCGAAAGGGACTTGCTCGGACCGTTCTCACCATCGACGCAAGAAAACCGGTGAGTAATCATGGTCACGGATTATATTACACGATACTCCGAAACCAAAGCCATTCCGACGGGAACTACGGTTGAAGTCGCCAGGTTTTTTATCGAGTCCGTCAACCATAGGCTCGGCGCTCCCGAGGCCTTAATTAGAGATCGCAGTTCGTCGTTTATGGCGCAGCTGGCGCATGAAATTCTTCGTCTCAGCCGCGGTAGCCATCCTCTCGTCACGGCGTACCACCGGCAAACCAACGGACTGACGGAGCATCTCCGTCAGTCCGTCAGTCCGTACATAGGCATCATGTCGGCCATCGCCGACATGATGTCTATGTACGTAGACGTAGGGCACAAGACGTGGGAAGAAGTGTTGCCGTGCGTGACCTTTCTTTACAACACGGCAGTCTTAGAAACCACCAGAGTTATAGCATTCGAGTTGGTGCACGGCAGAAAGGTGACAACGATGCTCGACACAATGCTATCTCACGACACAGCCGACGACAGAACCGACGACGCCCAGTTGATAACCCAACGAGCTGAGGAGGCTCGGCAGCTCTCCAGACTCCGACTTCAGGACCAACAAGGTGTTGACGCTCGCCGGCAACACCTTCGTCGCCACGACGTCCACTTCCAACGCGGAGACAGTGTATTGGTGTGGATACCGATTCGATGCTGCGGTCTCAATGAGCAACTTCGGAAACGGTACTTCGCACCCTACAAGGTACTTCGTCGACTCGGAGATCTGAACTACGAAGTGATGTCTGACGGAACAAGAAAATCATCACGCCGCCCACCACGACCTGAAGTCGTCCATGTCGTGCGCCTCAAGCCGAACTACGCTCGAAAAGGCTGTAAACTGTGATCATGTACTACGCTCGACAGGACAGTGTTTTGCAGGCCTCCGAAGTTCCCTATTATTTCGTTTGGTCTGTTCGTTTTTTTTGTGTTTTTTTGTTTCTGTGCATCGTGTCGATTCTCTTTTTAAAGGGGAATGTAATGTCCCTCGTGTCCGTTTCCGAACGGTTGTCAGGCTTGGCTCCCACGCAAAGGGCGACGTTTCGATTCCTATGAGCGGAAGTACCGTTTTGTTATTTCTCTAAGTGTCGCGTTCTGGTGAATCCGAGAACACTGTTGCTTGTTCGAGGTCCAAATATTTTACGCGCCGAAACTTCTACGCCGATTGTTCCAGAAACCCACACGTGTTCATAAGGGGCTCTGCGTGGCGAGCCGGAGTCACTCTCGCCACAGCGTTCGATCCTGCTGTTTCGCCGACATCGATGCCTGCGACGCTAACTTTTTTCATTTTGTTGTGGGCGCATGTTCGTTCCATTAAACGTTTACTTTCTCTAGTTATTCGCCGTCTCATCATTTGTCATTCGTGATAAAGTATGATTTCACTTGGTGCTCGGCAAAACGCATAAGATTTGAACCGGGCTCGATAGAATGAGCCAGGTATGAGCCCAGACAAGGATTTACAATGCATGTCGTTGTCGGTTTAAAAAAATGATAGACGTTTACAATCCCCTGTGACGCCGAATTAAAGCGCAGCTCTTGAGGTGGAGGAGGGGAAGGTTCGGAGAGATGGGTATGCCCCTCCTCCTAATCCGTACCCTCCCTCCTCCTTTTCTGCTCCCCTCCCATTTAGCGGGAAGTTTTCGCTTAATTTGCCGCTAAATTTAGCGGGGAATTGTTTCCGCTAAATTTTCCGGGGAAATTGTTTTGGTAAAATTAGCTGGGAAATTTACCCATAATGCAAAGCGCGGTGACGTCACTAGTGTCGTCACTCGTCACCCTCGTGACGTATAACGTGGCGTCACACGTGACGTCACGTGTGACATCAATATTGGAAACGTATAATAATGCAACGCGCAGTTGCGCCGACGGCGACGCCTCTCAAGCCGGAAACGGGCGACTAAGAGCTGCGCTCTAAAATAAAAATCTCTACAACTATGCATGGAACATTATTCATACCGAGGTGAAAACTGATCATCCTCACCCTCAAACAGCCTATGGATTGCCACCTCCCGTTATTCAACAAAAAATATTAACGATAAAGCACCAATCTTTACTGCACAGATTGCGAACTGGCTGTGCAAAAGCCTACTTTCGTTTTAACTTAATCCGACGTGTGTCTACTCCAAACGCCCTCTGTGTGATGTGAACAAAAAAATCTCCAACACATCTTTGGATTTACCCAAAACACGCCGGACCAAGGGATCATCTCTGAAAGGCATTCGCAAGAAATAACATTGACAGGCGTTCAGCGGTGGCAGACAGGCGTTCAGCGGTGGCAGCAGCGCAGTTGTCGCAACACACTAAGCCGGCGATTTCATCGTTACAGATACCTATATCAACTGGGTCCTTCAAGATCGTCTGATACTGCCAGCGACACGTTGACATCTGCTATCAACAGCCGCAACCGGTGTGGTGATTGGGTGCGCGAGACCGACACGTCACCTACGACATTGCAAGCGCGCCTTCAAAAAAAGCGGACGAGGAAGACGAACCTCACAGGCGTTCAGCGGTGGCAACAGCGCAGTTGTCGCAACACACTAAGCCGGCGATTTCATCGTTACAGATACCTATATCAACTGGGTCCTTCACGATCGTCTGATACTGCCAGCGACACGTTGACATCTGCTATCGACAGCCGCAACCGGTGTGGTGATTGGGTGCGCCAGACCGACACGTCACCTACGACACTGCAAGCGCGCCTTCAAAAGAAGCGGACGAGGAAGACAAACCTCACAGGCGTTCAGCGGTGGCAGCAGCGCAGTTGCCGCAACACACTAAGCCGGCGATTTCATCGTTACAGGTTGGTGTAAATTTTAACACAACCACTCTAAAAACTTGCCTGCTGCTGCCGCTGCTGAACGACTGTTGTGTTTGTTGTCATGGTTGACGAGAGCCTTTGTCTGGCATGTCACAAACCCTTGCCAGAGATTGGTGTCTACGCGGCATGTTCGAAATGCGGGAACAGTTACCATTTCGCGCAGTGTGCGAACGTGGATGAAAAGGCTTACAGGCCAAAGAGCTGGGAGTGCTCGGCATGCCGGACAGGAAATTACAAGGAAGCTCATGACCTAGAGAAGGCCACGAAAGCACAAGAAATTAACGTCATGTCGCTTTTAACTGAAATCAACGGAAAACTTGCAGGCCTTGTCGGGATTACTGCAAAGGTTGGCATGCTACTCAGCCTGAAAGAAACAGTCTCTATTATTGAGGAATCGGTTCAGCACATGTCAGACCAGTACGATGAAGTCCTTAAGCAAATCAAGGAGCAGAACAAAGAAGTAGCTGAAATAAAAAGAAGACTTGAAAAGGTTGAGAACGGAGGAGGTCCAGAGATCGAACAACTCCGGCAAAGCATTAACAACTTGGAGCAGTATAGTCGGCGCCAGAATCTTGAGATACATGGCCTACCACTAAAAGATCACGAAAATCTTTTGCAAACCGTAAACGCACTCGCGATTGAACTTGAACTTCCAGAGCTTACCGAAAGTGACATCGAGGGCTTGCACCGCCTGCCAGCGCGCCTTGGCAAGATTCCCGTGGTGCTAATAAGATTTAACTCGCGAGCAACTCAAGAGAAATGGATCAACAAAAATATTAACTTGCGAGAACGTCAGTCCAGCATCCGGTTTTCTGAAAATCTAACGGCGGCCAACAAAAAAGTGCTGTGGCTGGCAAAGGTAAAGGCAGAAGAACATGGCTATCAGTACACTTGGCAGAAGCATGGAAATGTGTTCGTTCGATGGAGGGCGGGTTATCGAGCCATCAAAATTGAAAGTGAGAGCGACCTAGAAAAAATAAACTAGACACAAGATAGCTGTGTATAGTAGATACCACTTTTCAGGATGACCGATAACACCACAATTTGTTCCTACTATGACTCAGCCTCTTTTAATCACCTCGTGGGGAATGCTTCCTTCAATGGAAGAGGACTATCTCTTTTCCACTTGAGCGCGAGAAGCCTAGGAAACAAACAAGACGAGTTAGACATCTCTTTACATAACCTGAATGTTAACTTTGATATATTAGCGTTCACTGAAACTTGGTTTATCGGCAAAGATGATGCTGTTTCATTTGAGGGGTACAAAGTTGAAAGTGTTTACCGAGAAGATAAAAGGGGAGGAGGGGTTTCTTTGTATATTCGATACGGCCTTAAGCACGATGTTGTCACTGAATATTCCTTAATCTGCTGTGACTATGAGTCTCTTGCTGTTAAATGCGGGCAGATGATTATAACTGCTATTTATCGCCCGCCATCAGGTTGTGTGGAAATTTTTTTTGAATTTGTGGAGAATTTATTAGACTATGCTTCGTGTTCCTGTCTAAAGCTGACTTTAATTGGTGATTTCAATATTGATATTAACTCCTCTAACCAATCATCTACGAAACTAATGGAGATTGTAGAATGTTACGGGTTTTCAAATGTTGTTGATATACCTACGAGAGTTACTATAGAAACTGCTACTGCGATAGATTTATGCATAACAAACTGTTATCCCAACGAAATTACGGGGGGTGTGTTAACATGGAACATAAGTGACCACCTGCCGATTTTTTGCTTTCTTCAGACATTTATAAATAGGTTTGTGCCCGCTCCCTCTATAACATACCGACCCATCAGTAACAAAATAAGTCTTGATACATTTTACAGTTTGGTGTCAAATATTAATTGGGACTTTGTGTGTAATGAAAGCGATCCTGACATATCGTACAACCTTTTTTTGAACAAGATCATGTCCTTATATAATCAAGCCTTCCCACTAAAAACCCTTAGAAAACATAAGAAATCAAGGAAACCATGGGTGACTCCTACGCTCTATAAAAGAATAAAAGAACGAGATACCTTGTACGATATATTTATCAAGCTAAAAGATAAAAGTATCCTGGTCAACTACAAAAAAATTCGAAACAAATTGAACTCGGATTTAAAGAAGGCTCGACGTGAATATTATATTAATAAATTTACGTGCATTCTAGATGACCCCAAGAAAACCTGGATCACTGTAAGAAATTTAATTTCAAAACCTAGTAATCCGCCTCCGCCTGAACTTGAAATAAATGGCACAAGCTATAGAGGGAAGCAGCTCTCTGATATGTTCAATGAACATTTTCTCAAATCAGGTGCACCTTCGTCTCCCCCAACCAATGAAGGAAATGCCACTTCGTACATATGTCATAACATCATCAATTCAGCTTTCTTACGTCCAACTGATGAGGAAGAAATACTTAACCTTATTAATGGTCTCTAAACAGTACTGCTGCAGGGGAGGACGGCCTCAAATCAGAACCAATTAAGCATATTTCTAAACTGATATCCACTCCGCTAGCACATATATGCAACATGTCATTATTAGCAGGTCGTTTCCCAAGCCGAATGAAAGTAGCGCGAGTTTGCGTTATACATAAGGGCGGTGCGCAAAACGTCTTCAACAATTACCGGCCAATCTCTGTATTACCCGCTTTTTCTAAAATATTAGAACAAATAATAAATAGTCGACTAACTAGTTTTTTTACAAAACACAAAATAATTTCAGAACAGCAGTTCGGATTTCAAAGGCATAAATCGACGGAAATGGCACTTCTAAACATTAAAGATAAAATTATAACCAGTATAGAAAATAAGCAATATACGATCGGAATATTTCTTGACTTTCGAAAAGCTTTCGACTCAATTAAGCACAAAATACTGTTAACAAAGCTGAGTACCTATGGTGTAAGGGGCAAAGCGCAAGAGATAATATGCAGTTACTTGAGCTCTCGTTCACAATTTACAGTCTATAACGGCATTAAGTCTGATATTCAACAGATCGCATATGGTGTCCCACAAGGATCCATTCTAGGACCATTATTGTTTCTCGTTTATATTAATGATATTGTACATATCTCGCATTCTGCGGACATGGTATTATTTGCAGACGACTCCAATGTTTTCTTCTCCCACAATGACCTCAGACATCTCGAAAGTGTATCGAATGATTGGTTAAATAAACTATCCACGTGGCTAGTGACAAACCAGATTGAATTGAATATTTCTAAAACTAAATATATTATTTTCAGGGCAAAAAACAAGGCACTTAATTATGACATCGATATACAATTTAATTCAAACAAATTAGAGAGGTTTCACGAGAATTTGCACTGGACAATTCATGTATCTAAACTATGTTTGACTCTCACACGATCAATCGGCATTTTAAATAAACTAAGACTTTTACTACCAACATGGCTTAAGTGCCAACTATACAGAGCACTTGTGCACTCTCACCTACATTACTGTTCATTGGGTTGGGGAACGTCATCAAAAAGTAACCTTGAAAAACTTTTAGTACTACAAAAAAAAAAAAAAACAATTCGGTCCATTGCATGCTTGTGCTATAATAATCACACATACATTTATTTTAAGAAGTATAATTTATTCACTATCCAACAGTTAATATTTTTCAACTTCGCGAAAGTAATCTTCAATTCTCTTAAAAACAATACGGAGTCCTTTGTTACTCAATTTCCCCTAAGAGACACCCAATACAACTTGAGACGTGTCGAATATGATAGAGGCCAAATTCGTACGAATTATGGAGAACAAACATTGAAGCAGCGATTAACACAACTTTTAAATATGCATCCACAAAT
The DNA here is from genome assembly GCA_013358835.2 of Ixodes persulcatus. Classification (NCBI taxonomy): domain Eukaryota; kingdom Metazoa; phylum Arthropoda; class Arachnida; order Ixodida; family Ixodidae; genus Ixodes; species Ixodes persulcatus. The sequence continues at coordinate 643,305 of JABSTQ010011593.1, forward strand.
TCTCGGTATAGCAACTAAATCAAGATCTGCAAATACATTTAAAAAAATAATAAAGGATTACATTTTTGAGCATGTATAAAGCCTTGTGTAAAAATTCTGCCAGACATCTAATTGCGTTAGAAATGTTCATATTTCTTGTTATTTCTCTTATGTTCTTGTGTTTCATTTGTATATATGCTCTGTGTCCGTTGTAAGAGCTGCGCCGCTCTGAAACCTGTATGGGGTACGGGACCTGAGTCAGGTGTTTTAATACACCTTTTGTCCCTGCCACCCCAAAATAAAATGGCAAATAAATACAAATACAAACACAAATACAAATACGACCAGCACACCCAAAGTTTCCTTTTCCTAAAAGATGCACGAGCGACCGATGAAGGTATTCCAGGTCATCCTTGATTTCCTGACTGCCGCAGACCTCCCATTGCGACTCGAACCCCGATTGACGGACGCCTGCCCTCCTCTTCCGAACCCTTAACCACTCTTTGTTCCTTTTTCTCGAACCGGACAGAGAGTGATGCCACCGAATTTGGTGGTCAACCTCTCGTTCCGCGTTTGCCCTCTTTCCTCCGTTATTTTTTTTTTCTCGATAAACTCACTCACTCACTTTCGGTTGTTGAGAACTACTCTGTCAAAGCCAGTGTGACATTATCAATTAAGCACTAGTTTTACTTTTTAGCTTCCGACATACATAGTCAAAGGGCGAAATTGATTAAGAGCACTTCTCAAAGTTCCGTCAGGTTTGAGGAGATCTGGCTGCCCCCCTCCGCGCTGAGCCTGAGGGCTCGAAATTCCAGCTACTCGGACTTCGTCGTGGGCCCTGCAGAAGCTTAACGTGCTCAATGCCTCCGAGATGCGTCATTCCTCGGGGAGCTTCGATGGCATGGCGCACCACAAGATCCGGCTGCGCCACACCCCTAAGCCAACTGACGTCACGCGACTGGCTTCTCAGAATAAAGGGGCTAAGGCTTAAAAGGGGACGCGGGACAAAGGGAGGCTCTCTCGGACGGCGCAAATGAAGGAGCGTGCAGCGGCGACAGGAGACGAGGACGCTGGCGCGGGAATCGGCGGGAGACTGATGCTGGCGCGGGAAAGTGCGGGCGCGACGTTGCGCTGCGGACTCGACGGACGGACGGGACAGCGACCCTGGACGACGATGTCCGCATGACACGGTGTAGACAACCACCGCTGGGACATGGAGCAGCTGCAGTCTCAGCGGACATTTCCCCGGCCTCGCTGATGACCGTTCCCCGGTCCCGAAACCCCTCAGACAATAAGTGAGTGAATAAACCCTTTCGCTGGGAGCGAGGAATTGCCGTGTCATGTTCACCCAGGAACAGGGTCAGAGGAAATGGGAGTTAGAAGCCCGCAGGTTCGATTAACGAGAATAAGGTCAGCGTACCGGAGAGCTGTGGAAGTTTACAATGAGCTGAGTTGGGTACGTTGTATGTTCCTGCTTTATTTTATACATCTGTCAAATATTTTTGCCCTCCTTCTGACTCAGTCTCGAGTTAAATACATCCAGGTTCGAGTTATTTTTTTTTTTTTATTTCAGCACGTGATGTTGTCACAAATGACAAATGATCAGGCGGCGAATAATTGAAGAAACTAATCGTTTAATGTGCCGAACTTATACCAAAACAAACAAAAATGAATGGCGAAAAACAGGCATTGCAGGCGTCGATGACGGCGTAACGGCATTATCGAGCGCCGGCGAATAAGTGGCTCCGGCTCGTTACGCGGAGACCCTTATGTACGCGCGTAGGTTCTGGAGCAATCGGCGCGTAGAACTTTCGAGCGTCGAACAAGCAACAGGGATCTTGAATTTACCAGAAAGCGGCATTTACAGAAGTAACAAAAAGGTACGGCCCTCCGCTCACAGAAATTGAACCTCGGCCCTTTGCGTGGGAGCCAAGCACGATAACCATTCAATCACGGACGCGCGTGGCATTACTCCCTCCTTTAAAGAGAGCATCGTTTCGATGCTATGTTCAAGGAAACAAAACAAAGCAACTGAAACCACAACAAAAAGAGAAATTACTGAGTCTGGTAAAACACGGTCCTTGCGAGCGTAGGAGGGGATCACAGTTAACAGTCTTATCGTGCGTATTACGGCTTGAGGCGCACGACGTGGACGACTTCGGGTCGTGGTGGGCGGCGAGATGATATTCTTGTTCCGTCGGGCATCACCTCCTTCTTCAAGTGTCCCAAACCGGGGGAGTATTTTGTAGGGCTAAAATGAGCGCTTCAGAAATGTTTCGCTTATACCGAATCATCGTGACGGGGTCCAGACCAACACATGGTATCCGGGCTCGAAGCGAACGTCGGTCCTACACAGGTTGAACTGGGTAGCGTCGACACTTTGTTGATCTTGATTTTTAGGTCTGGCGAGCTGGAGGACCTTTTCTGCCCGTTGCTGAACAACGTGGACGTAACGCATTCCCGTGAAAAGCATCGAGACGAGCGTCGTCGTCACCTTTCGGTTATGCACCAGCTGAATCGGTGTCCCTCCTGTGGTCTCTTACACGGCCGTGTTACAGGCAAACGTGACGTAGGGTAAGTCCTCGTCCCAAGTTTTGTGCTTTACGTCGACATACATAGAGATTATGTCGGCTATAGTTTTCTTCAGCTGTTCTGTTAGTTCATCTGTATGCGGATTGCACGCAGTGGTTTGACGGTGGCTGATGCTACAGATAGGAATGACCCCTTCCGTCAGCCGGGACATGAACGATGATCCAAGGTCGGTAATGAGTAGTTTGGGGCACCGTGCCGGAGGACGATAGACTCAATGAAAAACTTAGCGACTTCAACAGCCGTACATGATGGAAGGGCTTTCGTCTCGGCGTACTGTGCGACATAATCGGTCGCGACGATTTTTTATCGGTTTCCTTGCCTCGATGGTGGTTAAGTAAATCTATTTCGATTTGCTGAAACGGGGCAGATGGCGGCGCAATAGGACGAAGAAGTCCTGCCGGTCTCGTCGGTGGTTTTGTCCGTTGTTGACACTCGTGGATATATAGAGCGTAGTAATGAACTGTTACAAAACTTGAAAGCATAAAACAGCGAGGACGGGAACAGGACATCTTTCATTTAGCAACAACATAGAATGGCACAACGACAAAACCACCCCCAAAGGTTTCAACGTTCTCAAAGAGGGAAAGGAAATAATTGTTATAAAGGAAATGGAATTCACTGTAAATATAAAAGTTTAAAAAGTGCTGGCGTCACGACGAGGTGTCACTAATTTAGTTATCTCTGATTACTTAGAATTCGACCTTTGTCACTGTCAATGAGAATGAAGGTACAGAAATATTGTTGTTTACAGTCCCAAAGGGAAATGTACTATATATATAAAAGTTTAAAAAGCTCTAGCGTCACGACGAGGTGTCAGTAATCTAGTCATCCCTGGTGTTAGGAATTCGACCTATGTCTATGTCAATGATAATGAAGGTGCAGAAATGTTGTCGTTTACAGTCCCCATGGCAAATGATTCAATGATTTCTCTCCCAAATCTCCTTATTTCTCTGATACTAGGATACTGGGCGGGCACAATAAATTTGGGAGAGAAATCATTCGACCATTTGCCATGGGGACTGTAAAAAACATTTCTACATTGTTATTATCATTGGCAAAGAGGGAGGTAGAATTCCTACCACCAGAGATGACTGGATTACTGACACCTCGTCGTGATGCTAGAGCTTTTGTAAACTTTTATATTTATAGTACATTTTCTTTTGGGACTGTAAACAACAGTATTTCTGCACCTTCATTATCATTGACAATGACAAAGGTCGAATTCTAAGTAATCATAGATAACTAGATTAGTGATACCTCGTCGTGACGCTGCAGCGCTTTTTAAACTTTATATTTACAGTAAATTCCCTTTCTTTTATAACAATTATCTCATTTCCCTCTTTGAGAACGTTGAAACCGTCGGGGGCGGTTTTATCGTTGTGCCATTCTATGTTTTTGCTAAATGAAAGATGTCGTGCCCCCGTCCCCGTCCTCGTCCTCGCTGTTTTATACTTTCAAGTTTTGTATATATTAACCAACACGCTCGTTTTCAATTGTAATGAACTGTCTTCGCAAGTTTAGACAAGTAGTACTTCTAGCTTATACTGGCAATGGTTTTGCTGTAGCCAAGGTGTCCCGCCGTCGGATAATCATGGCAGGCTTGTTATATACAGGGTGTTTGAGAAAACGCAGGCCAAATCGCTCCTGCGAAAACAAAGCATCGCACAGAAAAATGTTCATGCCGTTTTGGTGTCTGCACAAGAGCCCATTTAGAAAAAATAATAACGTTTAGAAAAAATAGTTTTTTTAAAGGTTTTTAGAAAGTAACTTTTTATTTGTTCTTTTGAAGGCCGTAGTTTTAATAACCCCTATATCAACCATTTCAAACAAGTATAAACCATACCGAGCATTTTACCATGTTTTGAAAAACCCTTCAATTCTGACGCGTACTCTGGTTTCGGATTCTTATCCAAGCGCAACTTGGCGACAGCTGTCCTGCCCTCCGACGGCTGAAGCGCGGAACCAAGGCCAGCCCAAAAGTCAAAGCTCAATCTTGCAATGTCATGTTCTTTCGAACACCGAGGTGTTCCTTGTGGTCTGACCACGCGCGCGCGCTACACTTCTTTGTTTTTTTACGAGAGAGGGAAGAGAGAGAGAGAGAGAATAAACATTTATTGTTTTCCTTGTTAAGGGCGAAACACATGCGCGTCAAAACTGTCCGATCCGACGTGCGAACTGCCGGAACGGACGTTCGAGGGCGAGGGTTTTCGTCACACGGAGGCTACGAAAACCCTCGCCCTCGAGCGTACGTTCCGACAGTTCGCACGTCGGATCGGACAGTTTTGACGCGCATGTGTTTCGCGCTTCAGTCCTGGGGCCCTAATCTGGACACTTGGCGAAAAAGTCGGCGAGAAATCCCGCGGCTCTGATTGGCCGGCGCCAAGGTCAAGTGCGGCGTTGGCCAATCACGCCCGCCAGATTTCTCGTCGAGTTTCTCGCCAAGTGTCCAGATTAGGGCCCCAGGACGTCATCTATAAACTCCCGTCATTTTGCTATATCCTTTACAAGCAAACTCCAGAGTAGAGTGCTGTGTGCGGGTGGGAGAGCGATTCATTCCTCCCAGCTGCTCGGGTGAAGTATTTTCGGTATTGTGTTGAGAGTTTCTTGTAGTGCTTCTTGGTTGTGAGGGCAGTCCCAACGGATATGTTTATTGTTAGGGTATCGGTGGCACTTTGCGCATTTCGGTTGACCTTCGCGTCCTAACAAATGATGCGTTATGTGTGGTGTGAGGAGGGTGCCAGTCTGGGCTCTTCGTACCAGTGTAGAGTGCAGTCGGTTCAGAAATTGTGAGGGGGATGGGAGAGTGGTCCTGTTCTCTCTCCATTCCAACAGTGTGTTGGTTCTGTTGGTGTGAAGTGTCTTCATGTGTATGTACGGGTCGTATGTTTGTGGCCAAGGAGTGGAAGGTCCCGGTTCAGTAATGGCTTCACGGGCGAGCTGATGGGCCAGCTCGTTGCTTTCGATTCCTGTGGGGCCTGGAACCCATTCCAATGTGACTCGGAGGACTGGGTGGTCTTTCATGATCTTGGTGAGGTTAGTCTTGATATGAGGTTGTAGGCTGTTTTCTCTGAATGTTCTTAGGGCGCCCTGGCTGTCAGAGTGGATTGTGATGCTTTGTAGCTGGGCGTTTTCTTGAATGGCCTCCGCGATGGCTTGCACTTCCAAGCTAGTGGGTGACGGAGCCTCGCGGTGTTTTCGTTTTGTTTGCTTCGTGGGGCCGGCTGTGGCCGTCGCACCTTCTTTAGTGTGGTGTAAGTAGACGGCATCGTTGTAGATGCAGTTTGTGGGTTCTGGTCGTTTTGAGAGCATATGGGCCCTCTCTTGTCTTCGTGCTTGGTGGCGCTCCGGGTCCATGTTTTTGGGAATGGGTCTGATCATGATGTTTGGTATGATGTCCCACGGGGGCGGTTTCAGTGGGATAGGGGGAGTAAGGTGATGTCATATCCCAGTGTCTGAAGGATTTGTCTGCCATGCTGGGATGTTTGGAGCCTTTGTATCTGCCCAATTTTGTGGATTTCTGTCTTCTCTTCTAGTGTGTTCATTAGTACTGTGGCTTGTAGGAGGTGAAGGAGAATAAATTTTGGAACGCCTAAGGCGATCCTGATGGCCTTACGTATGCTTATTTCTATTTTCGAGAGGTGCGTTTTAGTTAGGGAGTAGTATGGGATTCCATACATTACTCGGGGGATAATGAATGCTTCTATGATTTTCTTGATTTCGTGCTCTTTTAGTCCGTGCCTTTTTCGGGTGACTCTGCTGATCATATGTGTAATCTGGTGTATCTGTACTGGAGTTTTGTGGACCCAATCGTTGGCTTTGCCATTCTGGTCAAGCCAAAATCCTAATAATCTGATTTTCTTTCTTCTTGGAATGACGTGTCCAGAGAGATTCAGTTGGATGACGTCGCGGGTTTTTCTGCTTGTTTTGGTTGGAGTTGAGGACCACGACATACTCGGTTTTCTCTGGGGCGCAGGACAGTCCCAATGTGTGGATGTAGTTATGGACAGCGTCTAGGCCCTCTTGTAGTGTGTGTTCTTGTGCTGGGGAGCCGCTGCAGCACCATAGTGTGATATCATCCGCATATACTGCTGATTGGAGTTCAAAGATATTGTGAAGTTTGTGAGGTAGGTCCTTCATGGCAATGTTGAAAAGCGTGGGTGATAGTATGGCGCCTTGTGATCCCCGGTGGTAATTACTCTCTCTTCACTTTTATGTTCTCCAATTTTGATCCGTATGGTGCGGTTGGAACGAAAGCTTCTGATCTAGGCTTCTAATCGTTTGCCTGGGCTAATTTCAGCGATTTTGTCAAAAATGGCTTGGTGACTGACGTTGTCAAATGCTTTGCGGATGTCTATGCCAATCATCGTGCGAGTTTGAGTTGTGCTTGGGTAGTCATAGACGTCTTGTTTGATTCGCAGCATCGTGTCTTGTGTAGACACGTGTCTACGGAACCCGGTCATGGTCTGGTGGAAGGTTTCCTATTTGTGCAGGTGCCACTCCAGTCGTCGGAGGACCATCTTTTCCATGAGTTTTCCGACGCAAGATGTGAGAGAGATGGGCCTTAGGTTTGTGATTTCGTTGCGTGGCTTGCCTGGTTTGGGGATGGGGATGACTTTAGCGGTCTTCCATTCATGAGGAATGTTGCCGTTTTCCCACACTGTAAAAAATGTACGTAAAATATAGGTGCATTTTCACAATAAAAAAATACGACGCGCCCTCGTATTTTTATCAGACGAGTTTGGATCGTTTCTCGGAGTGCGCGGGGCGAAAGGCTCGCGCGGCGAGCCGAGAGCCAGCGGAGCATGCCAAGCGCCAGGACGCCGAGCATGCGCAGAGAAGGGCGAAGCGGACCACGGAGGCCCCCCTCTCCCTTTCCGGCGCGTCGTCGCGTTTGTGCGTGTCCCGGGTGTACTATGTAGTAACAAACTTTCTCTTTACGCATGACCCGTTCGCACGGCAATCAAAACCTCGTGGTTTTTGGTGTGGCCTTTGGCTGTCTCTCAAGCCGTTCCCTCCGTTCGTTCCTGGCGGGAAGCGACGTCCAAAGGTATGCACCACTCCATTTGGATTGGATTGGAAAACCTTTATTGTTGGCTAGAGTTACAGGTGGGTATGCTGATCTTGCTAGGTGGCCGTCAATGGAGACTGGCGCCGACCTCTTGGGCTCTAGTCACGGCCTGGACTTGGGTTTCCAGGTCGGAGCTGAGCAGCAATTTCTCCCACGGGCCCGGGTGCGCGAGCCTCTGGAGCGATAATGGTAGGGGATTTGCCGGACATTCCCAGAAGACGTGGTCTACGGTAGCTTTGCCACCGCATTTGCTGCAATCGGGTTTAAATCTATCTGGGTATGCATGGCTTAAGACCGCGGGGTTAGGGAGAATTTTAGTTTGGAGTTATCTCCATAGTAGCTCCTGTTCTTTGGTTAAGTTCTTATGCGGAGGTGGGAAAGTTAGCCTTTCGAGCCTGTAGTGTTGAGTGATCTCGTGGTAGGTGTTAAGGCCCTCTCCTGTCAATCCGACGTCCGAGTTATCATCCACAGCTCGGCCGATAGATCCTCGAGCTTTATCGTGGGCAGCATCGTTTTCTGGGTTTGACGAGTGAGCCGGCACCCAGACCAATTCCACGTCTTGCCTGTCTTTTGGGTAATTCTTGAGAATTCCGAAGGAGATGGGAGATATGTGGCCCTTGGCGAAATTGCCAATGGCCGCTTTTGAATCGCAGACAATCACCCTCGCTTGCGGGTTTGTTAGCGCCAAGGCGATTGCCGCTTCTTCGGCTATTTCGGAAGAGTTTGTAAGTACAGTCGCGTTTGCTACGAGTTGGCCCTCCTCGGTCACCGTGGCGATCGCGTACGCCTTTTTGGGGGTTGGGTAAGCGGCCGCGTCCACGTAGACGACGTCCGTTCGGCCTTCGAATTTCTTGGCTAGGGCTTGCGCCCGGGCCCTGCGTCTGCCTTCATGTTGGACGGGGTGCATGTTTTTTCGGTAATGGTTTTACCGTGATTGTCTTTCTGACGTTGCACGGGATTTTGCGGGTGCCCGCTTTGAGTGGTGCCGCGTTTATTCCCAGTCTTCTCAGGACTGCTCTACCCGCATTGGTGCGAGCGAGCCTGAGCTCTTGCATTCTCCGATGGGCCTCAGTCAGCTCGTCTAGCGTGTTATGTAGGCCGAGCTGCAGTAGCTTGTCGGTGGATGTATTGATGGGAAGACCTAGGGCTGCCTTGTAGGCCTGCCTGATGAGTCCTTCGATTTTGAGTTTCTCGGCATTGTATAATTGTAGATAGGGGAGGGCGTAGGTCATTCTACTGATGACAAAGGCCTGCACCAATCGGCATAGATCGTTTTCCTTAACGCCTCTTCTCCTGTTTGCTATGCGTCGGATCAGTCTAATGGTCTGGTGGACCGAGACGTTTAGCTTTTCGATGACTTGGGTATTATTTCGGTTCTCTTGGATGATCATTCCAAGGATCCGGATGGAGGTGACTTGTTTAATGACTTTGCCTTGCACGTATACGTTTATGTTGGCTGGCGAAGGGCTGGATTTTTGTCCCCTTGGAATGTCTCTTTTAATTAGGAGCTCCGATTTGGGATGAGAACATTCTAGCCCTACCGCTTTGACGTAGGCTTCTATGGTATCGACTGCCCTTTGTAGGGTCTCTTCTATCTCCCCATCATTTCCTGTAGTGATCCAGAGGGTGATATCGTCCGCATATAAAGTGTATCTGAGATTTGGGATGGCCTCGAGTTGCTTCGGTAATTCTACGAGTGCAAGATTAAATAGAAACGGCGAGAGTACCGAGCCCTGTGGTGTTCCCCGACACCCCATGCGAAAGGGATCCGAGATCGTCCCGCCGATCAATATTTCTGCCGTCCTCTTGTCCAGAAACTATCTTACGTAGTTAGAGGTTCGGGCTCCTGGATTTAATCTCGATAGGTTAGTGAGGATGGCCTCATGTGACACGTTGTCAAAGGCCTTGTTTAAGTCCAAACCGAGGATGGCTCTCGTGTTTGAGCTTTTGGGGATTACTTATTCGCTAAGTTGGAGCATGACATCCTGCGTGGACAGGTGGGCTCTAAATCCCAGCATGGAGGGGGGTAGGAGGTTGTTATCCTCCTCATATCCTTGGAGTCTGTTTAGAACCACGTGCTCCATGAGCTTCCCTAGGCAAGATGTAAGGAAGATAGGTCTTAGGTTTTCGGTTAGTAGCTTCTTGCCTGGTTTAGGTATAAAGATGATTGTGGCGTGTTTCCATTCTTGGGGGATTTCACCATCCTGCCAGTACTTGTTGATTAGGTCAGTTAGGGCCATCACTGACGTAAGGTCTAGATTTCTCAACATCTTATTTGTGACGCCGTCGGGCCCCGCGGCTGATGTTGTTTTGAGTTGGCTCATGGCTTGCCATACTTCCGCTGTGCTAAATTCCTGGTCTAATTCTGGGTTTGGCACACCCTCGTACCAGGGAAGTGGGTCGGTGGACTGCGTGGTGTTTAGGTATCTATCCTTGAGTTCTTTGATTAAGTCTTCTGTGTCGCCTTCATGTTGGTGTACTATTTGAGCGAGTCTATTGCGTTGAGCCGTTTTGGTCTGTGTGGGGTCGAGTAAGTGTCGTAGCACAAGCCACGTATTTTTCTTGCCCAGATGTCCGTTCACGCTGTCGCATATCTGTCCCCACTGCCGTCTTTCAAGCTCGAACGCGTACGCTTCAATTTTCCTTTCTAGCTGTGTTATCCTCTCTCTGAAGGCGCGTTTGTGTTTTTGATTTTTCCACCTTAGTTGTAAGCTAAGGTGGGCTTCCCACATGTGTTTCAATTTAGAGTCGGCCGTGTGTTGCGAGGTTATCGCTGCTGTCTCTTCTGTTGTGGCTTTTACGTCTTCTTTCAGGGCGCGGGTCCACTCGTTCAGGTTGCCGATTTCCTTTGGAGCGGTTTTGTCCCTAATTTTACGGAAGTTGTCCCAATCCGTTAGTCTCGTTTTTAACAGAGGATGTTTAAACGGGGCAGTCTGGAAGGTCGTTTCCACTATATAGTGGTCACTTCCCAACGTGAGGCCCGTATTTGTCCATATGGCTGAGTTAATGTTTTTACTCAGTGCAAGATCGGTGGCCGTGTCCGTGCTGACGCTATTGCCGATCCTAGTAGGCTCTTTGACGTCGTTAAGGATCGTCATACCCACGTCTTGTATAGATTGCCATAGCGCCGTTCCTTTGATATGCGCTTTCCGGTAGCCCCAGGCAGGGTGGTGTGCGTTGAAATCGCCTACCACTATGAGTTGAGATTTCCCTGCAAGTTTTATGGCCTTACGAATAATGTCGGAGGTTGCTTTTGCTCTGTCCTTGGGTGAACTGTAGACGTTAAGAATGTAGACGTTTCCATCTCCCTTCTTACGCGGCGGGATTTCCACTAGCGTGTGTTGGACCTTTGTGTCCTCGATTTCGTGTCGTATGGCTGCGATGTTGCGTTGAACGAAAGTCGCGGTGACCGAGATTGGTTTTTTCGGGTCTGTGTTCAGGGGAATGAAAGGCGTGTAACCCGTTAATTTGATCGGGTGACTGGCTTCTTGTAAGGCTATGACATCTGGTTTTTCGGATAGTTGCTGAGTATGAAGCTGCAGGTTGCCGCGTTTGTTTTTGTATCCCCTGCAGTTCCACTGCCAGACCTTAATCTCCTGAGGTCGAGGGGCCATATTGAATTGTTTGAGGAAGGGTACATGGTAGTTGCTGCACGAGCATTTGCACGGTCGCTTCTAGGGCCGCGAGGCGGTCGAGTGCCGTGAGGCGTTGTAATATTTGTTGGAGGGTCTCTCCGACTAGTCTGAGACTGTCTTTGGTTTCTTGGTTGTCTTTTTCAAGTTGATCGAACCTTTCGTCTTTGCGCATAGGTGCCTGAGAGGTGATGGTGGTTTTTGGTTTGGGCTGCGGCTCACCGTCTGGGGATGCCTCGTCTACGTCTGGTTGACGGTTTGTTGTGGTTGGTGACAAGTGAGGACTTGCCTGTCTGTCGGGCGGGCCCGGGGGTGGCCGATCCGGCCTCCGGCTGCGTTGGGCATAGCCGTTCTTCTTTTTTCCGGATCCGGGTTTGGCGTGCTCTTTCATATTTTCCGCTGATGATACTCCATCCCTCTTCGGAGAGGACTGCGGGGGTGATCGTCTCGCCTTCCACGGCGTATTGCATCCTGGCAGCTGCTATCGCGGGCACAGCGGCGGTCCTCAGGCAAAATTACGACCTCCGACGCCGGGATGGGGTGGCTGCTTCGGAGTTTTCAGGCGTCATGGCGACGCAGAATCGGGGGCCAGGGCGTGCCTCGCGCCAGGCTAGGTGGTGGGCCTGCCGCGCCGAGCGCCGACTCGATGCTTATGTTAGGATCACGTTCTCGTGCGGAGCTCGGGGAAGTCGACTGCTCTCACCGGAGGTTGAAACGAGACTCGCACTACTCCAACAAACTTTCTATCTAAGTACACTTGACCCTTTCGCACGGCAATCGAAACCTCGTGGTTTTTGGCGTGGCCTGTTTGGCTGTGTCGCGCCGTTCCCTCCGTTCGTTCCTGGCGGAGCGACGCCCAAAGGTATGTGTACTCTACTTTATTACTTCAAAGAAACATCGAAAGGCATAAAAAGAAGGATGCAGCTTTTTGAAATTGGTTTTCCAAAGCACATGGTGTATACGCAACAAAGTGGTACGGGTCTCCGCTCTGCATTGCCGTCGGTAGTCCCTTTGCGGTGCTGCATGAGGACCGAGTGTGAGTGCGTCCTTTTGAATAACTCTTGCATTTAAAATCCAACACATTTGGCGTGTCTTTAAGATTCACATTTCAAACTTGCTTACCTGAAACTGGTCATACAAACATTTTTGAGCCAAGAGTATTATGTTTTTGCTCTCATTCGTCAACTCGGAAGTCGTGAAATGTTAAAAACAGAACAAGAACGGCTACCGCGCATATTTTCGTTGCCGCCGGCTCCGGTAATGTAGTACTGGATGCAAAAAAGAAGCCTCCTCCATCCTACAAGAGGCTGGTGTCCAGCAAAACAGTCGCGTTAAATAATGATTTTATCGAGGTGTATGAAAAAGTGTGCATTTCTCGAAACAATCTTAATGCCTTCTTGCAAATCTGGATAGCTCGCCGAGTGAATTCTTGTGCCCCTTGTAAATCGCGAGCGATCTCTCTGTGTGTTGCCCTTGTAGATCGGGAGATTCGGGAGACGAAATGATGAAGGAGGTGGGGCGCGTGGAGCGGTTGGAAGGAATTCGCTGCGCAGTGGTTCCGCATAGGCTCGCGCGGTTGACGTATGTATGTTGACGTATGGTTGACGTACGCAGTGTCTAGCGTTACGTCCGACGGAACCCGATATAAAAATGAAGGTTACGTCCGACGTAACTTTACGTCAAGGTTTTGGTTTACGTCTGACGTAACCCATAATGAAGATTAAAGTTACGTCCGACGGAACTCCAAATAAAAATTAAAGTTACTCGGACGGAACACGAAATAAAAATTAAAGTTACGTCCGACGTAACTTTACCCTAAGGTTCCGAGTTACGTCCGACAGAAATAAGTTACTGCCTGTGTAACCTATGGAACCGTATTGAATGTTTCGCTTTGTGGCCGAAACACGACGTAAACATAAAAATATATATAATTACTTCTGCATGACGTCCGATGCAGCGTTGATAAATTGGTCAACGCTAGGGGAAGGGGCTATAAAGCAGGCGAACGATTATTTTTCCCATTTCGTTCTGGGGACGCCCAAACAAATAAGAAAAACGAAAAAAGAAAACAGGTGCAATCTTTTTTCTGTTGTATTGTAGATTTTTCATATATAACAAACGTTTCCTTCATTTTAAAATCTCTGTTGATCTGGGTAATTGGTCATTTAAATTGTAAAATTAAATCTTCATCGCAATTATATCGTTCACCTCCAGCTGCGAATTTTGCAAGCGTGCCTAATGTGCTGGCTTTTACGGTCGCACCCAGTACATTTATGCAGGTGGTAAATTCAAAAAGGTTTCCATTACCTCGTCCATGCAAATTGAAGCGTGTACTTAATATTGGTTTTGTTTTCCGTAACTTTTTATTTTTTTTCCCAAACTTATATCATGGCTTCGTGTGGCTATGTGACCCTGCCTTATGTTGTGGCGGAAAGTGAGTCATGTAGTATAACTGCCATCAGCAACATCTCAAGGTATGTGTACACCACTTGAGTAACTGCAGGGGTGGAAGCGCTGCGCCAATTTCGCCACCCTTCGCCAATTCACTTCCCTGCGCCAACCTGCTCCAAAACGCTAATTGACTCCGTAAGTGTGACGTCATGGGTCCAAACAAACCGTTGCTAGGGTCGTTGTTATGGACGAATACATGTGACTCGGTTTCGCTACGAAAACCCGACCGTTCAAAAATCAGGAGTAGGATTTAAACTTCTAAAAATCACAAACGTAGAAACGACAGAAGTGTGCGACTGCAACTTCCGGTCCTCAAGATGCCTGAAGCAGACGACGAATGCAAGAAGTATGCCGTCTGCCGCACGCCGGCCGGCCAAACCGGGGCCGTCGTTTGAATCGTGTGAATAAATACGATATTCTGACATCGCATTTGTTTGAAATATAATGCGTTTCAGACATATATAAGAATTCATAGTGGGGTGCGATGCAAAATATGGTTTATCGAAAGTCCGGGTGTCGATCCAGGTGATCGTCTGCTAAAAGATCGCATTGCATCCGTGAGAAAAGCACTTCAGGCGATCGGTAGAGATCCCAAATTTTGTTTGCGGACTCGCGCTATGCGAGGGTGCTTCGTATACCTGGTTGTAACCATCGCGTGGTGAAAGACCCTTGCAAATTCTTCAGATTTCCGCAAGACCCCAAAGCGCGAAAGAACTGGATAAAAAACATAAGGTGAGTTCATTACAGATTGTACTCGCATCGCGGGTTCGATGGAGATCTTCCCCAAAAGAGCACATCCACGGAATTATATGTATATTAAAGGGAAAAAAGCACAATACTGCGAAATTGCGATAGACATGCAATTCTTTAATAACCTGACAACCACAATAATAATAATAACAAACGACTTACCTCGACGGCGTACGATTTGTTTCTCATGCTGGCCTGCACTACGCCGGGAATGCACTTCAGGTCGTCGTCGTAACTGATCTGCATGACGTAGGTTTGATTTTACTGTATTTTCACCCCTCGTAACTAAGCTGGGTTCTTCACAGAAAAAACAAAACGCACATTGCGGAGGCCTTTACGGCCATGGTGATGCACTTGTGTTTGTTGCTCGTTTACCGACGCAATACAATGAAGACGCCCGCTGCAACAGAGGCCGGCAAATCCATCGTGTCGTCTGCTACCAAAGCAAAGCGGAGTGTAAGTCTTCAGAAATGGCTTTCATCGTTGCGATACGACACTGAGACGACAAGAACATCTTCAGAATTCGATATCAAAAAGTTAGGTTGCTTACAAAAAATTATTTACTTACTTGTAAGCAAAAATCTTGCCTCATGTGGAGTCTCCATGCATTAGTCCATAGCAACGTCCCTAGCAACGGTTTGTTTAGACCCAGACGCCTTGTTGTGACGTCATCACTTACGGGGTCAATTTCAGCTCTTTTTTTTGTGGTGTTTTCTCTAAATTTGGCGGAAAACGGTTGGCCACTGGCCACCATGTGGTGTGTACTTTTGTTTATGCGTCAGTGCGGGTGACTCGTACCAACTCGACTGGGGCTCCGAACCACGTGTAACCGCAGGGCGAGGCGTCGATTTTAGTTCATCGAGAGTGAGATGTCGATTTTGACTACAAAGAGCTTGATATACGAACACATCGGTTTGGTTTCGGGAATAGTTGGTTGGCGCGCTTGGAGCGCGCATGCAGTCGCCCGAGGTCCCGATTTGCCGTGATCGTGGGAGT
The DNA here is from genome assembly GCA_013358835.2 of Ixodes persulcatus. Classification (NCBI taxonomy): domain Eukaryota; kingdom Metazoa; phylum Arthropoda; class Arachnida; order Ixodida; family Ixodidae; genus Ixodes; species Ixodes persulcatus. The sequence continues at coordinate 658,773 of JABSTQ010011593.1, forward strand.
TGGTGCCTCGGCACCGGTGGGCTACCTCGGCCATCAACATGAGCAGAAGTAAGTGGTCTTTACTAGCTTTACCTGTTATTTGGTAGCGTACCATATTTTGACGCATAGCCGTTATGAAACACGTACTATGTTAGTTACGTTTTGGTTTTCTTTGCGAACGCAGTTAAGAAACACGCGCTATGTTAGTTTCGTTTGTTTTTCTCTGCGAGCGCATGCACATGCGTCAACATGAGTAAAAATAAATGGTCTTTACTAGTTTTACCTGTTATTTGGTAGCGTACCATATTTGGACGCTTAGCCGTGAAGAATTGTGAGCACAGGCACATGCGTTCTCGAGCTCAATTTGTCTTGTCCAAATGAAACCAAAACCATCATTGTGTGCCCGAATGTGCACGCTGTCGTGTGTTGTCTCCCGCCGTCAGACCACTGGCGAAAACAATACCCGCGATCTTAAGCGAGTTGGTTAATTGGCAGTGCTACACACTTTTTTGTGTCTTTCCTTTAGCGTGGAGGAGTGGGGGTTACATCAGAAATGCCGTACAACACTCCCGCGCTGCCGATTCCTGTCGTGAACGCACCTTAACTTGCTATAGCCACTCTACTCGTACAAGTTTCGGGTATAGGTGTATCTGGTTGGGGGGGGGGGGGGGGGTAGAGAGAAGCTGGTGGGCTTTTTGTCACGTAAGAAGGCAGCCTGCCCCGCAAGGATCAGCGCCTGATCAGCTACATCATATTTTCAGTCTCGTTCAAACTGAGCTGGCACCGATACCCGAGGGGCTATTGCCATCCTGCACCTCAATGTAACTTAGCATCACTCCCCAAGTCATCCTAATCAGCTCGGCAGCATTCACCTCCCACAAAAAGAAATTAAAAAAATATTTTCTTTATATACATTGTAGTATGGTATGCAAGTGTGCAACAGTAAATACTTGATAGTTTTATTTGCAGTCATGTTTTGATATTTGCGCTTTTCACTTGTTTCAGAACGGTGCACCAAGTTTAATGTGGACGCGCTGACCAAGAAGGACGGCAATGGGGATTCAATTTCTGTTTGGTGTCGACCAAGCTCAACAGACAGTGATGGCTTCTGCGTGCTCTGCAATGTGACTGTGCATTGTTCGCAACATGGTACCTCAGCAATAATGCGCCATGCTGGTTCTCAGAAACACATTAAAAATGCTAAGAAAAAGCGAAACGCAGAAAGAGTCCTCACCAAGGACTTCATGGTCCAGGGCTCCCTGGATTTTCACAAGAATCCGGCATCACTGTCATTGCGAGAGAATGTCACAAGAGCAGAAACACTTTTTGCTCTCTCCATGGTTGCAAATTCTCTTCCATACACTTGGGCGGATGTGGCAACCTTAACGTACCCTCACATGTTCCCTGATTCGCAAATCGCAAAAGGCTTCCAATGTGGTCGCAAGAAGATTTCATACATCATTTCTATTGGCCTGGAACCGTACTTCAAGGAAAAGGTGGTTCAAGAGCTTGTTCAACCAGAGGTGTTCTATAGCATCATGATCGACGAGACCCCAGTGCCTGAGGCCAAGGTGCAGCTGTTGGATGTACTTGCTCGCTACTACTCTGTCAACACACATAATGTAGTTGTGGAGCACCTGCAGTCATTTCATTTGGGACATGCTACTGCAGATGAACTGTTTTGCTGTGTTGAAGATGCTCTTAATGAGCTTCCAAAGAAGAACATGGTATGTTTCTTCAGTGACGGCCCCTACGTGATGAAGAGCTTAAAACGCAAACTGAAAGCGGAGCTCAGCCCTGACATGATTGACATTGGAGAATGTGGTCTTCATAAGGTCCATAATGCTTTCTCTGCTGGCTTGGACTCATTCTGTAGTGAGTTGGAATCGATTGTAACTGATGTCCACCACTACTTCAAGTATGCATGCAACAAGGCATGCAGACATGAAGGAACTGCAGTGTAAACTCGGATTGCCACAGCTTGAGTTCTTGCGTCATGTGAATAGCAGGTGGCTGACGCTACTTCCCAGCATTGAGCGTGTGCTTAAATTATATGACGCCCTGAAGACCTTTTCTTCGAAGTCGGGGGTGCCGAGAACATCATCATCGGTAAGGCACAGTCGTCTGGCATCTGCGTTCACCAACAGCACACTGCGAGCAAAGTTGCTCTTTGTACAAAATGCCACACAGATCTTCGAGAAGTTCCAGACGCTTTTCCAAAGCAAGGAGCCTCTCCTGCACATCTTTTACGATGAGATGGTGGCACTCGTCAAGCAGGTGCTTAGAAGATTTCTTCGCCAGGAGTCATTTGTTGACTTGACTGGCTTGCAGTTGACAGACCTTGATGTCGAATCGTCTGTCCATTGGAAGGCAAAGACGGAGGTTGGTTTGGACACCGAAATAGAAATGGAGGCGGGGACGCCAACTCAAAAGAAGGCATTTTACACCAGGGCAAGGGCTTTCTACATAGCATGTACAAAGTTCCTAATATCTAGGTTGCCGCTACACAACAAGGTGTTGTTTCATTTAAGGTTTTTAAAGCCTAATGCAGAAGGAGAGTTTGCCACAAGGTCGCTGCGATATATCGCGAATGCTCTGCCACAAGTTATCCCCCCCCCCCCCAACAAAGTGGCGGCACTCACTGATGAGTGGAACTCTCTCGTTTGTGAAACTTGTGACTGGGAGCTGTCTCCCAATGTGGTCACTCATTGGAGTGACGTGTTTGCACTAAAGACGCCAACTTGTGATCACAAGTATCCAATGCTCGGAAAGCTTGTGAAGGCTCTTTTTGCACTCCCTCACGGCAACGCTGATTGCGAAAGAGGGTTCAGTGAGAACAAACATGCAGTCGAAAATCGAAGCTCATTGTCCATAACGAGCATCTCAAGCCTTCGTCAAAAACATACATGAAGAGATACAGCGAAGATCCCACCAAGGTGCCACTTACTAAAGAGCTTTTGAGAGGTGTGGAAAATTCGTACAGGAGATATCGGCAACGAATAGACAAAGAAGAAGCATCACGATCCCTAAAGCGGAGGCATGACGAAGCCTCAGGTGAAGTCTCTGAAACGAGGAAACTCACAGATGAGAAGTCCGGGCTCCAGTGCCGCCTGTCTTCTCTTAAAGCACTTCTACTGAGTGCACAAGAACTCATAAGCAAGGGTGTGGCAGTTAACGACATGGACAAGGTGGGGAGTGGACACCTCCTGCTAAGTGATGTGAACTCTAAACTGCCCAAAGTACTCGAGCGCATAAAAGAAATTGACTCTGCTCTTCAAACTGTGAAAAAAGGTGAACTTCAGTTGTTTCTAATGTACACAGATTCAGCTTAGTCACAACCCTTTTTTTTTGAACATGGAAGCCTGTGGGCTCTTCTAGTGAGTGTTTATGCTGCATATGTATTAGTGGCTGTGATATTTTTAAGACAATATATTTTTCCATCTAAAGTAATATAGATATAGCTTTGTATGTTAACTTGGGTGTAGGGATTACTGTATTTTATGAACAGGGATGAAGAACATTTGTATTTAATGAAAACAGGTCAGCAAGGACTGCTTTATTTTGAAACATGTTGTGGTACCTTAATTTCTTTTTATGGAGACACGCAATGCACAACATTTTATGGAGTACATAAGGTTGCGTTGCTCTTCTAGTCGATGCTTAAAGCTGCATATGTACGAGTGACTGTGGTATTCTAAAGATATAAAATACACATTTTATTTTGAATCTGAATTTTTGTCAAATGTCAGTAGCCTTGTATTTTGTTACTAAACTTGATATAGGGCTTTTTATGCAGTGATTGAACATGTGTATTCTTTATTATACAAAACCTGTAGTCAGCGAAGGTAGTTTATCTGACACCTGGCAGTGGTTTAGTTTTCTGGATACATGTTTACAATTGGTCACTTAAATAGACGGTTTTGTACTGGCTTGGCTCAAGTTGTGCTTTTATTGTCGGGGCCTCCCATATAAAGTCTATCATGACTCTGCCTGCTGCCGGAATGGTTCTCAAAGCCTTTCCTTTGCTTAAATTGCCAATATTCCATATTTCAATGCAATAGAAATAGAGAGGTATGTATGTATGTTGCTTACAAATTATTCTGGGATGTGCATGCATATAGTTTTGCTACATTTTCACATTTAGCAACAACAAATCACTTTTAGACACCTGTTTGACCTCCGTGGCCTGCTCCAAAACCTACTTCTACGGCTACAAAACTTACTTTTGGTGCTCCCGAGCTGCTCTAAAGCGAGCCTTTTACTGCTCCAAAACTGCTCCAAAGTGGGGGTTTTGCTGCTCCCAGCCCTGCTACAAAAGGCTCTAGCCCGCTTCCACCCCTGCTAACTCTATCGATGAGTGTGTTGGTATAATTAGACCAAACATCAAAACGCAAAACGCAAGTGTGCAACTCTTCGAATTCAGACAGTACATACTTTCTGGTCTATTGTACACAGACTATACATGTATAAAAGTTTTTTTTTTATGCTGTGCAGACTATCTACAGGTACGGGTTATACTATACAATAATTTTTGCTTCACGATCCTTCGTTAGCACCAGACTGGTCTAATTGGCTTGCCGATTTTAGAATGTTTTACGCCGGGATTAAGAAGTGAACGTCCCACTTTCCATGTGTTGATCAGGCTTTCTATGCCTTGCGTGTGACACACTGCTCGCTTGGATGCCTGCAAGCGGTCAATGCGGCTCAAGCTGAGAGCTCTGCGGTTCACCCAAGAGAGGTGCACAAGAAAACCCAGACTTGTGTCCGCAAAAATCTTTTGTGCAAGAGGTGCGCTCTGACTATGGATGTTAGCTTTTCAGCCTATGTTTGCCCTGCGGACTATGCACTGAGCGCGAACTATCCAAACGGAAACTTTTTTTTTTCAGGGAAAATTGGCCCCTAGGGTCTTTAGATTGGAAAATACGGTACTTTAAGGCACTTGTTGCTTACGCTAGAAAGTTGAACGAACCCTGCCGTCAGTGTTCACTGTCTTCGGAGCAATAACTTCCCTAACATGCTGATGGTAATTTAACAAAAAAGGCTTTCGTACCCTCCTCCCTGGAAAATATTTCGTGCGCCTAATTTTTCTCTGTTTCCCCAGACCTACAGAAGGGCTCCCCTCCTTATGGTTCTGCGTCCCTCTATCCTGTCATGGTCGCAAGTGAAACCTGCACCATAATTGCCATCACCATCGTCTGAAGGTATGTATACACCACTTGACTGCTTCCATAGAGGAGTGTGCTGAAACATCAAAGGACTAAATGCCAGCGTGCTGCTCTTTTAAATTGGACAACACTCCAAACCATGTGTTTTATAGGCAAGAAAAAAGTTTTGCACTTCAGCGGTCTGCGGTGGTGGTATTTCACTCTCTGCAGAGTTGTAACTTTCTTGTGAACCATGCTAGAGCAGCACAATTTGAAGCCAAATCAATAGCAACCTTAACATGCGGATAGCTAATTCACATACCCTCCTCTGCGGTAATTATTGCACGCCCCTAATGTTTCTCTTCTTTGCCCAGACCTACAGCAGGGCTCTGCCTGGCTCTGCGTCCCTCTGTCCTGTGGTGGTCGCAAGCGAGGCCTGCACCGTAATTGCCATCACCATAGTCTGAAGGTATGTATACACCACTTGAGTACTTCCATAGAGGAGTGTGCTGAAACATCAAAGGACTAAATGCCAGCGTGCAGCTCTTTTAAATTGGACAATACTCCAAACCATGTGTTTTTCAGGCCAGAAAGAAGTTCTGCACTTCAGCGGTCTGCAGTGGTAGTGGTTCACTTTCTGCGGAGCTGTAACTTCCTTGTGATTCATGCTAGGGCAGCGCCATTCGAAGCCAAATCAGTAGCAGTCATAACATGCAAATGGCTAATTCCCATACCCTTCTCTGTGGTAATTACTGCATGTGCCTAATGTTTCACTTTTTTGCCCAGACATACAGCAGGGCTCTGTCTCGCTCTGCGTCCCTCTGTCCTGTCTTGGTCGCAAGCCAGGCCTGCAGCATAATCGCCATCAACCTCGTCTGAATGTATGTATATACCACTTGACTACTTCCATAGAGGAGTGTGCTCGAGCATCAAAGGGCTAAACGCCAGCGTGTAGCTCTTTTAAATTGGACAGTACTCCAAAGCTTGTTGTTTAGGCCAGAAAGAAGCTCTGCACTACACCGGTCTCCCATAGTGGGTGTTCACTCTCTCTGGATTTAGAACTGCTGCAAGGGGACAGGGAGTGAGTACATCTTCATGAATACTAGTGGCTTGTAGTACTCTTCTCTACATACACATGAATACCACTGGCTTGTAGTACTCTTCTCTACATACAAAGCAAAGTCATTAAGAAGCGTAGCATGCAGGCAGCACATTAACAAGAAGGCTTTCATTTTGTGGTGAAAGGAATTATTCCACACACCTATTTTTTACAATCTTGTTTCGAACAAAAACTTGTTAGGATTTGTTATGTAGTTTTTCTTTTATCACTGAAGTATGTTCCATTTGGCAAGCTAAAATATGTCACAGTATGCAAACCACAGGGTTGAGGTAATATGTTCAGAAGATGCTACAGTTGCAGAGTGTTCCTGGGCAGAGCAGATTCCGAAGTTATATCGCACGTAGTTGTGTTACATAAAGCTATGTTCACACTATGGATGCAACGCACCGATCTTTCATAACACGCACAACTGTAAGGATAACAAGCGTAACAGTTTTGTTTAGACTATGAGCAGAAAGATCATGGGTGACGTTGTTAAAGAGTCGTGAACTTTTACGCCGGTTAACAAAACCACCGATACGTGTCAGCGAATGCGTGACAAAGTTTCCCTTTGCTTCTACCGGTCACGGGACTCCTGGCCTCCCCGCCAGCCCAGGGACCAGCACATCAATGATCGGTGCTGACGACCGGCGAGCGATTTTTTGATGTTAGCAAGCTAAGCGCGCAGATTTTAGCTCCTAGGATTCTGCTATGCGCCTTTGGCCGGCCTGTTTCATTCGGGGCTTGTAAAATTTTGTGCTGTGCTTGTTTCCGTCTGCTGCGACTAGCGCGTAGGTATGGGGACATTGTTGACGTACAAGCTGATCATAGTAGGGCACCTTGCATTCTGATTGGCCTGTCGTGAACTCATTCGCTTACGTAAGGATCAGTAGGAACAAAAGACAACTTTAACGACTGTAAACATCAATTACTGCCGTTATGGTAAACACTACAAATCTGAATTTTATGCAAGTTGCCTTTGCAGTCTGAGCATATTTTAACTGGTGAAACATTGGATAGAAACTTACTTTTTCTACAGATATTGTTTTTTGTCTTCATATATAGCAGACGGTTTCCCTAATGTTTTCGTTATAAGATTAGGCATTTTTAGTTAATTTGTGGAATTGGAACAAGCCCACAGACATCAAAATAGCTTGTACAGTGGGACACCTGTTTTACAATTTAAAAGTAACACAGATTCGACAAACATTTTGCTATTTTTGGAACGTTAACTAATGAAAAGCTGGGTCAATTAAACCATGGTGTCAAATCAACACATTTAACGCACACTTTAAGTATCGGAATTTGCCTTTTCTGGACATTTGATACTTTATGAAGCTCTGCCGTCGGTTACATAAGCACAACATTACGCCAGTATTCATCTGCTATGTTATTTTTTATTTCAAAAACTTTCCCATTTCAGGCTGGAAGTTCACATCATTAAAACTGCATCATGTACAGTTGCCATGTGTGCAAGCTGCAACAGAAAAACTTGTACCAGTATGAGAGACACTATAGGCTTCATTCAACAAGTCACAACCTAAGCTTGCCCTGCTTGAAAGAATGGTGTAGCAGGTCTTTCCGCTCATTCAATGCCCTAAGAGTGCACACGTCAAAATGTCACAGTGGGCTGAAATCTCATCACGACGGCAGAGAATATGTTTGCCCTCACGCATTCTGCTCACAAAAGGTTTGGAGCGGACTGGAAATGACCAAACATATCAAAGGCCACATCAGTTCAGGCCTCAAGACAAGTTGCTTCATGGAAACTGCAGAAGGCAGTTCCAGAACTCGATTACATTCTCGGCACACATGAGTCGTTGTCATAGCCACCAGGCGGAACCCCCATCGTCATACAGTCAACATGATTATGCTAGTGACAGTGCACAACCTAGAACTGACATGGAGAACAGTGAGTCTCTTTCATCTGCGCACAGTGCTGAACAGGCAGACGCATCTTGTGAGGGCCCTGGTGAGGTATCGTTAGAAACAACACATCTGTCCTTGTGTTTTATGAAGTTGGAAGCAATGCACCTAGTGCCTGCATCAGTTGTCTAGAGTATTGCCAATGAGGTGTACTTTCTTGACTCTGTAGCAAAATAGAGCAAAGTTGCAGACATTTGTAGAGTTCTGGAATGCTTCGATGTCAGCACAGAAGTATGCCATGCAGTTGTGGCAGAACTGAAAGCTGAACAGTCTCCTCTGTGCCCAGACAGTGGGGTCTTGCGTAGTATGCATTCGAGGAGCCAGTTCTACAAAAATAATTTTGACGTGATAGCCTGTGGAGGTTAAATGTGCGCATGCTAGAAGTTTTCACTATGTGCCTGTGAAGCAAACACTAGAGGCTTTCCTTTCTGACATTTCTGTTCAGAATCTACCCTCTCGCACAAACGATCTGGAGCCTGGCTTTCTCCAAGTCATCACTGATGGGAAGCTGTATGGAGAGTCCAATTTTTTTATTGCTGGTGAGAACACTATTCAGCTACTATTATTTCAGGATGCAGTTGAAGTTGCTAACCCTTTAGGATCTGCAAGAAAAAATCACAAAATCTTGGGAATGTACTACACCATCGCTAACATGCCAAAATTCGCTCAAACAAAAGTTCATGCGATGCAGTTAGTAATGTTGTGCTAAGAGTCCACCTTACAAAAAGTGGGACATGATGTTGCGATGACGTCTCTTGTATGAAACCTTGCAGATCTTGAAAAAGATGGTGTTACAGTAAATGAAGTCAGATACAACTGCGGCTTGTTGTCATGTCTCGGTGACAACCTCGGAAGCCACGGGATAGGGGGCTTTGTAGAGTCGTTTTCAAGGTCAAAATATTTCTGTCGCTTTTGCGAAGTGACAAGAGATGCCTTTGTGGCCGCTTTTAGATCGATGGGACCTCGCCGTACAGCTGAGAGCTATGAAAAATGTCTAAAGTGCATCAAGGAAGAAGGCCTAGACTCATGTCTTGAGATTAAGTTTGACTCATCCCTAAACTCACTCCTGAGTTTTCATGCCATATCTGGCCTGCCCCCGTGCATTGGTCACGACTTATATGAGGGTGTAGTCCCATATGACCTATCGCTTATCCTTCGGAGACTCACTATTGAGAAGAAGTGGTTCAGCATTGAGGAACTCGATTCAAGAATAGCGAACATGAAGCTTAAGGGGCATGACTCTAAGAACCGGCCATGCAAAGTTTCCTGTGAAGGAATCTGTAGAGGAGAGGCAGTAGAGACATTTTATCTTGTCAGATTTTTGCCCGTCCTGCTCTTTGACAAGGTAAGAAATGTGGAAGATGACGCCTGGCAGCTATACCTCATTTTAAAAGACATTGTAACCATCTTGGAATCGCCTCAACTTCATGTGGCTCAAATAGAGTACTTGCGTGCTCTCATTGATGACTATTTGTCTCGCAGGGTACATCTGTTTCCTGGTGTAGCTCTAAAACCAAAACATCATTATCTGAGGCACTACCCCGACCTCTGCTACGAGTACGGTCCATTGAGCCCATTGTCAACGCTTCGCTTTGAGAGCAAGCATTCTTACTTTCAGCGAATCATACGCAGCACGCAAAATTTCAAAAGTATTACTTACTCTATGGCAAGGAAGCTCGAGATGCTTCAGTCATATTGCAGAGCGGGCTACCTTTTTCCAGAGGAATTGCTTCAAGAGCATGCATTGTCTTTTGTAGAGGGAATGTATTCAAAGAACTCACTGATGGTGTAGTGAGCTGTGGCATTCAATTCTCAACTGCTGAAGTTAGTCAAAAGTTGGTGTATCGAGAGACAGAGTATGTGGCGGGGTCGGTATTTTTCCCCAACAGTGTAGAGAGCCAAGGGCAGGCAAAATAGTTTGCTGTATCGTTGAGCACGGGAAGGCTGTGTTTGCGGTAGAGGCATGCGTAATAACAACATGGGCAAGCATGGGACTGGAAATTGTAAATTGTTGCAGAGGTAGTTTTCTGTGTGTTGCTTCAGTCAGCTTCTGGATTTTTCTCTTTTGCACATTTATGCCTGTGGGACAAGGAATGTGGTTTCCTTGAAACATCATGTGGAATACACTCCTTACCTGTAGAGCCTTGAGTATCTGTGGGTATCCACAGTGAACTGGTGGATGCAATATATCTACATCCATCTCACTTGCTGTATCAGATATTTAATGCCTCTCTCCTGCAATGTCAATTGGTTTTCAACTAAAACCACATTTTCTGTGATAAGCGCAGGTCTCGTCGGAGGAAAGCACTAGGCGCCGAAATGTGCTGCCCTTCCCTTATGGTCCAGACCAGTTGCTTTCATCAAGGTGAGCTGGTCTCTCTTTGCAGATCGAGCAGGATTATTTGTATTGTGTGCATGTCAGGCCTACCTTGTTTTGTATTGTTTTGACAGCCATGTGCTTAGCTTACGACTATATACATCTTTCTTTTGCATGTGCAGGGAGCATAGAGATAGCCCTACACCTCGGAAGAAGCACCCATGAAGGAATTTTAGATATAATAAAGAGCTACTATAATTTCACTCGTTTTTTGTTTTTTTAAAATAAGCTCGAAAACAAATGGCTACAGAGAGCTAAAGCAAAATAATTTACAAACGACCGATTAAACTATTTTGAATTTTCACTGCTGTCTCAATTCTGAACCCTTTCTCAAGGGTGTTGTGAGAATTTGCTTCCGATATGACGCTTTAATATGATCCGGCCAGCTTGAGCTGCACTTTCGAAAACCTCCAGGTCGCTATGATCTGCTGCAACTCAAGAACAGCAGGAACAAGCCCCTCCCACAGAACCCTCCACTCTTTCAACATCAGCAGAGCGGAGGCTGGAGAGTGGGGAGGAGAAAACAACCAATCATGGTGCAATGGTGGTTTCCTTCTCTCCACTTACCTACTATTCTTGGCTTGCAAAGATTTTAACAGCTGTGTCTGCAGGTGCATCACATGAGGAATACTATAGCTAGCTTCTGTTTTGCTGCACCCTATCTCACTTATTTTAAAGTTTCTGTAGCCAATTATTTTCTCCTCGTTTTAGACAAAGAAGCAGAGCTGCTCCAAAGTACATGAATTCACTATTTCATTGCATTGCAATCCCCATAGTATATGGCTCGCGTTTTCAGGTGCATCAAGGATGCTGAAGTTATATTTCAGAATGTCGTTGCACAGAAACTTATGTAAGTGAAAAATATTGGACAGCAGAACATGAGCTGCTTCAGTGCTTCAGCTAAAAAGAGATGTAAAAACAAATATTAAAAAACGTGCCCCCATATTGTTAAAATACGTGAAAAAAGACGTCAATGCAACCGTACCCATTTTACCAAAGTGCAAGGTTGCTCGTTAAAGTATGTGCATGCATACATTTAATGGGCGTCCTTATACTTTGGAAAAATTAGTACCGTCGCATTAACGACTTTTCTTACATATTCTCAGAATACGGGGGTACGTTAGTTTAATGTTATAATACCCATTTTTTTAGAGTATAAGGATGCTCATTAAAATGATGTGTACACATAATTTTAACGAGCATCCTTGTTATTTGAAAAATGGGTATCGTTGCATTAACGTCCCTTTTCACATATTTTCTGAATATGGGGGTGCGTTATTTTAATGGGCATCCCGTCTTAATAGAGCTGCCAAGCATGTTGTCGTTTTTTCTACGAAAGATGTTTTACAGTGCAGGCTTGGTTACTCTGATTAAGAAGGGCATCTATGTAGTTTTTAGGCAAGTTCTTAAGCATCATAGACGTTATGCTGTCTGGTCCGGGGTGGTGTTACGTTTGATGGAGTAGAGGGCTGTCAATAAATCGCTTTTGCTAAAGGGGCAGTCTGATCCTTCCTGCGTTTCGGTTATTCGCGTGTCCTCTCTGAGGGCGGTCTGACCTAGTCCCGGGTTGTATGGTATAGAAAACGGGTAGAAGAGTGTGTGGAGTTTGGTCGCCAACTCTTCATTTTTGAAGCCCTGTTTAAGTTAGATTTTTTCTAAGGAGTGTTTTGGATTCTTTTTTTCGAGCAGTGTGTTCAGTATGTTCCAGACTCTGGTGGTGTGGAGTTGCCCTTTTAATCCGTTAAATAGTTCAATCCAGTGGTCATCAGCGATTTTCTGGGCGTAATCTTGAGCTTCCTCTGTGATCTTCTGAATGTCCTTCTTGAGGTTCCGATTTCTTTTTTTTTCTTTTTCCATTTCTTAATCAGATTGTGCCTGGTGTCCCATAGATTGAGTAAATGTCTATCTATGCTGGGTGACTCCTCTGTCTTGGTAGGTGTGGCAGTGTGTTTCTTGATGCTTTCTGTAATGTCCTTGACCCACGCGCTAAAGTTGTCGGGGGGTTCGTTTTTTCTAAGTCACTTCGGACTTTCTCCCATTTGGTGATGGTCGCATTAGGAAGGTTTTGTTTGGATTTGTCAGACTTCTTGCGATTGCTCGTGGGTTGGGCGACCTCGATTTCGAGGATGTTGTGGTCGCTACCTAGGGTTTCTTCGGTATTTGACCATGTTATTCCGGTGGGGTTGTTCGACCAGCAGAGGTCCGGGCTGGTGTCTTGCTCAACGCTGTTGCCGATTCTTGTAGTGGCAGTGACATTGTTGATGAGGTGGAATTTGTGTTGTGCAGTTTGATTGTGTAGTGTGTTGCCGTTGTCATTTGTATTCTCGTATCCCCAGTGTGGATGGTGACTATTGAAGTCACCTGCGATGATGACTCGATGACCTTTTGTTTTTTGAGCCAGGTCTCGGATCCATTGCGTTTTCGCGATCTTGGTATTTGGTCGCCAATAAACGTTGAATAATGTAATTGGTTGGGATTGGTTTGGTGGCTGGCACTCAATGCCTACGATTACTTGGTTTTGATCGTTGAGGTGGTCGGTGTTGATTTGGTTGGATGGAATGTGCCTCGCTACGTAGGTAGCTGTCGTGGTTATTGGGGCAATAACTGTGTTGGGCGGTTGTAGCTTTTTGTTTTTCCTAGGTGTGACGCAGATGCTGGGTTGAGTGAACTTTTGGTAACCCGGGACCTTTAGGTTTCCGTTGGCTTCCTGTATGAGGATGATGTCGGGTTTGGGTTGTGTCTGTTGTATGCGAAGGGCGAGTTCGGCTTTTTTTCTTCAAAGGCCTCTACAGTTCCATTGCCATATTGTGGTGCTATGGTGGCTTTGTGTTGTTTTATTCATTTCCTCGTTCTTGTGTGGCAGTGGTCTCTTGGATATGCACTTTGGTCTCCTCTTGTGGCTCTTGGTCTTGGTAGCCTCTTTTGCGACTCATGAGAAGATTAATCTTTGTTTCTATTTGGTTGATTTGAAGTTGCATTTGTGGATTTTGAATTGTTAGTTGGTGCACCATTTGCACAAGTGCGGTTAGGGTTATCTCTGTAGCAGGCTAGGGTTGTGACGGCGTCGTTACCGAGTCCGCTTCCTCCATGCTCTCCTGAGTCATGGTGTGATGTTCGTTTCGTGATGGTGGCGCTATTAGGGGTTTGGGGGCCTGCGTGTGTCTGAGTTGGATCCCCAGAGTGATCGCTCCGGTTTGATTGCAAATTGTGGGGTCCTTGCGCGCTTTGATGAGAGCGTCCCGGTACGACGGTGTTTTGGTAAACGTGCTTTTGGGGTCGTCTTGAGGAGGGAGGAATGGGTCATTCCTCCTCGGCAGACTTAGGCTCCTGGCCCGGGCCCTGGGGCGTCTGTTGGTTCTTGGAATTTTGTCCCCCGGCGTGTGGGTCGGCTTCTGGGTAGGTGGACTTCTTGGGCCTGTCCTGGCCTGCGTTGCGGTCGGTGACGGGGGGGTTGGTTTGGTCCTGTTTCTGCGGTAGCATCGGGTATTCGTCTTCGAGTACTGCACACCGGTTGGCTATTTCTAGGTAGTGGCGCGATTGGGGAGGTTCTCTTGCATTTGTGCGTCGGGGCATCGGCCTGGAGGCAAGTAGTTGTTTTTTCTTGCGGTATAAGATACCTTGGTTGTGGTGTTCGTCGGCGTAGACCCGGGCCGGGCAAATGGGGTCGAGTGGAGAATGGTCCTCGTCGCAGTTCTTGCAGTATGGGGCGGATTGGTGGTTCCCGTTAATTTCGGAGTCGGGTGGAAATTCCTTACTGCATTTCTGGCAGCACTTGAGATGGTTCATCTGCGGGCAGACCTCAGATTTGTGTCCGATGTTCAAACACGTGCCGCATATTAGGCTTCGAGGCCTATAGGGGTACACGCGTGTAACTACCCAGTTTATGGTGACGTATATTGGGGGGTAGGGTCATTTGAAGGTGAGTAGAGCGGTATTGCTGTTGCCGATGGTGTGGGCGGATATGACGTTTCTACCGTTGCATCCGATGTTATCAAGTAGTCGCTCGTTCGACCATCCCTGAACACCACGTACTACTCCGCGGGCATGGTCCTTGTTCATGGCCAAGTAGGTGTGGGTGGCGTGGTCTCTGCCTTGTATAGGGAGCGATTCAATCAGTAAAAGCTTGTCCCGAGCACTCTGTTTGTATGTGTCCACGGCGATCAAGTTTTGTTGATATCTGATTCTGATGTAAGTTTCTCCGCGCTCAGCTGTGGTGAGCTTAGCGGTCGTAATAACGGCCAAGCCGAGTTCAGTCTGGGGTACTTGACGGAGGTCAACTCCGGTCTGTGGTTTGATTATAACAGTCTCGTATTGATTTAATATTTTCTGGGCTGATGGGGTGCTCTTCCAGGGCGTGGTGTCGAGTGAACCAGCCATGGTGGGCAGGCAACTGCTCCACGAGGCTTGGGAGTGCTCGTTTGCGAAGTGAACCATGACAGCAGACGAACGTTGGTCGGGGTGAATTCAAGGGGTTTTGATTGGCGAGTGTCGTCGATCGAGCCTGAGTTGGAGGGCTTCTTGGTGCCTAGCGGCGAGCTACGCTGGCGAACTCGGCGCGCAACGCGCGCCGCGCCAGCGAGGGCCTGTGCTCCAAAGTAGTCTTTGCGGCGGACTGCGTGGACTGGGTGGAAAGTGTCCGAATAACCAAGGAGACTCACTTTTTTCGCCGGAATTTCGACGGCAGTCTTGCGGGTGGTGAGCAGGTGAGTTCTTCAGTGTGAATTCAGGGTGGATTCGGTCTTTAGACCAGAATTTCAAGGAATTCTCGTAGAGCTCGAAGTGGGGAAACCACACTCCGAGATCACTTCAGGGAAGAGAGCAAGCGGGCGAGACTATACTTCGTTTCACCTTATGTCCGAGCGCGGACGATGTTATGAGCCGAAGGGCCAATCAAACAGCGCAACAAGCGCAACGTCATGGCTAGCTCTCTGCGCTTGATAGAACTAGCCGCTGAAGAAGCACGCACAGAGAGACGGCGAATACCGGCTAGTCCTTTCAACTGCAGAGAGCACGCCATGACGTTGTGCCTCTTTCGCTGTTTGATTGGCCCTTCGGTTCATGACATCGGCCGGGCTCGGACCTAAGCTGAAACAAAGTGTAGCGAATTGTCTAGCCTTGGTTTCATGCTTCAGTCGTCGAAGGGCAGAAAAGTTGCCGCCAAGATGCGCTTGGATAAGAATCCGAAACCAGAGTTCGCGTCAGAATTGAAGGGTTTTTCAAAACATGGAAAAACGCTCGGCATGCTTTATAGTTGTCTAAAATGGTTTGATCCAGGGGTTAATAATGATGCGGAGTTAGTTTCTAATTGAAACTATGGCCTTAAAATGAACAAATAAAATTTAATTTCTAAAAAACAAGACAAAAACTTTTTTTTTTCAAACGTTTTTTTTTTTTTCCTAAATAGGCTCTTGTGCAGACACCAACACGGCATCAACTTTTTTTGTGTGCGATGCTTAGTTTTCGCAGGAGCGATTTGGTCTGAGTTCTTTGAAACACCCAGTATATTCTCGAAGACTGAAAGGGATCACCAACAGCCACGCTGTGTTGTTGTCGTGGAAGTTCTTATACACCACACCTTGTCGGGTGAAGAAGGTTGGCAGTGTTCGTATTAAAACGCGTGGAACCGCACCTTCACGTCCCTCTAAGTGCTCTGAGTCCTCGCAGCTCAGGATCATCTCATTCGGGTGCGGCTACGTCAGTAACAAGTAGTGCGCCGTGAAACACCCATCGTCGTCATCTTCAGTGCAGGCAGGACCTGACTCGACGGGGGTCCTTGGCAGACAATCGGCGTGACTGTGCGTTTTGCCGGCGTTGTACACCAAGGTCATGTCAAACTCCTGCAGCCGTAAACTCCACCGGCCGAGGCGTCGGGGTTCTTCGGATTCATAAGCCAGCAAAGCCAGTGGTGGTTCGTAACTACTCAGAACGAACCTCCTTGCAATTACGGGTGATACTTGGTGATAGCCCAGACAACGGCGAGGCATTCTTCCTCCGTCGTAGACAAATTATTCTTCATCTTGAACTGTGTCCGGCTTGCATAGGCAATTACTCTCTCTGTTCGCTCCTGTATTTGGACCAGCATCGCGCCGATTCCCGTGTTACTTGTGTCCGTGTTATTTCTTGTTCGTGCATGCAGGTGTCACGGTTCAGGGTCCAATCGTCGGTTAAGAAAAAAAGATTGCGCGATGATGGAAAAAATAATGCTATATTACATAAATAGAGAAGCGAAAAGAGCACTAATAAACTAATTTATGTGATAATCCACGCCAGGCCCGTCGCCCGAGTCAAGGTCAGGGACAACATTTCAAATTGAGGACGTAAACCGCACTGACTGGCCCAGTCAGGCATCGTCTTCGTCGTCTGTTTATTTACCACCGCGGTGGCGCCCTCGTGTGTACAGCGCAAGATATCACAATCTACAAATGTAAAAAACTTATCAATAATCTCACAGGTTCGTTTGCACGTGGCGATCTTATTTTCGGACTCTTCTGTTGATGGTGTCGCTCAGGTCGGTCAGGTCAGTGTGCTTTTTGAAATACTCTGTTGTGGGCACGTTTTGAGTCACTGCCGGGAGTCGCTGTTACCGGTTTTGGTCACCATCGGATCTGTCACTCGTAAGTTCATCGGCACCCCTGTGGTAGCTCGGGTCGCCGCCGAGAGTCCCGAACCAGCGTCGAGTCAATGCCGAGGTCACCTTTCCTCTTCTTCGGTGGTCGCCGAGCCTTCCCCTGGTCGTCGCCGGGGTCTTTTCAGTGGCTTCGGAGCACCATGCTGAAGTTGCGCCTCTCTTCGGGTCATCACAAAAATCTGGGCTCCACTGCTTCGAATGATATTGTTTTGTTTCCGCCTCTTGTCCGCTTCTTTGTCCTTTAGCTGTCGGACTAGCAGTCCATACGGCAAATGGGAACCGGCGGCAATCTGGGCTGCAGGATGAAGTGTCCCAGCGGTGCTGGAGCGTGGCCAACCGCTGGAGCACTTGCCCCGGAGCAATGCCGAGGTCCGATCCTTGCGCAGATTGACCGCCTGCCGTTCTTTGATGCTCACGCTTCTCCTCCTCTTTTTCTTCGTCGTGAAACATGACAGCTGGTCAACATGGCCAAGCGAGCTTAAATTAAGAATTAATTTAAGCTCGTCGAACACCCGCTGGCGCTCTTCTGTCTACTGAAAGTTTACGTCGTCTTTTGTAAGCTATGTCAGTGGTGTAGGAAACTTCGCAAAATCTCGGACGAAGCGCCTCTATTAGGCACAGAGGCGTAGGAGTCGTCTTACGGCCTTCTTGTCTGACGGCAGGGGCAATGCGGCTACGGCGCGTGTCTTCTCTTGGTCAGGACAAACACCTGTTCTGTTCCCGACGTGGCATAGGAATTTGAGCTCACCATAAGCGAGCCGACATTTCGTTGGTGGGATAGTTTGTCCCGCGGCATTGGTGGCTTGATGTACGGCATGGAGTCGTCGTAGGTCCTCGTCGAAGTTGCTGGCGAACACCACAACGTCGTCGAGGTAGGCGAGACGGCTCTGCCATTTTAATCCTAAGCAAGGTGTCCATGACACGCTGCAAGGTTGCCGGCACTGTGCATAGTCCGAAGGGCATCAATTTAAATTCGCACAGCCCGTTGGGTGTGACGAAGGCAGTCCTGAGCCTGTCCCGTTCGTCAACTTCGATGTCCCAGTAGCCACTCTTCAAGTCCATTGACGAAAGGTATCAGGAGTGGCGCCGACGGTCTATAGTATTGTCGATGCGGTGAAGGGGTAGACGTCTTTCTTTTTCACATCATTCAATCAACAATAGTTCCCAGAGAATATCGGTTCCGTTCTTCTTTACAAGAACGACTGGTAAAGCTCGTGGACTGCTTGACAGCTGGATAATGTCATCGTCGAGCATTTCCTGAACCTGCTTTCGGATGTCTCCTTCTATTTCAAAGAGCTACTGTAAGATGACTGGTGGACTGGGTGCACGTCGCCAAAGGTGACGATGCGATGCTTCCCCACTGGTATTTGGCGAAACTTTCGACGACGTGGTAGAAGCAATCACTGTATCCAGCGAGGGCGTCAACAAGTTGTCGGCGCTTTGCAGTTGGGAATTTAGGGTCGATGTCGAGTTGCGGCGGCGACGTGCTCTGGTGCTGTGACGACAATGTTTCTTCAGAGATTGCGGTGACCACGGCTGGCGCTTGAAGCTCCGCGACGCGGCCCACTTTAGTACCCCTTGTTAGATTCTGCGGCTCCTCTCAAACGTTGGTCACCAGAACAGTTGTACACACCTTTTGGAGATCCGATACGCCTCGTCCCACGCCAATTCCTTTATTAAGGAGTAGTTGGACGCTGCCTTCCAGTAGGGCTTCACCGCACATGGCTGCGTCGGTTAAGATGGGCAAGAAAACACTCTACCGCGGCGGAAGGTTTACATGGTCGGCAATAATTCGGATCGCGATTGACTTCGTGCTTGGCTACATCGGCCGCAGAACAGGCTTTCGCAGGGTGCACTGGTTTTCCACAAAGTCAATGACGGCATCATACTCGCAAAGGAAGTCCAGTCCGGTGATAAGGTCCCTCGCATAGTCTTGCAGACGACGAACCTAACAGGGCAAGTCTCAACATGGATCTCGACGAGAGCAGTGCATCTCTCGACTGGTGATTAGGTTTCCTCTGGCGATGCGTATTTGAGGTTTATCCTACGCTGTCGTCACTATGCGAAGACGGCGAGAATGCTTCCCACTCAAAAGGTCGGCGCCCGTATCCACGAGTGCTGATACGTCGTGGCCGTCTATAAACGCGTTAAGGCTGTTCGACCCGTTGCACAATCGTCGTGTCCTAGCGTGCCGGTGTTAGAGTGGGATATGAAATGATATGATACGATGTGATATATTTATTTTTCTCAGGAGAACCGCGGCGCCGCAAAACGGCAAATCGCCCATACCTGGAAGGCCTGCGGCGCCGCTTCTAATGATGATGAAATGGTATAGCACAAACGAATCGTGTGAATGATGACGATCATGATGTGATGTTGAGCTCTGCGACGTTCTTGGAGGCTCTTTTGTTCGTTCATTTGCGGCAAGCCCACCCCCAGAGGTTGCAGCCCTTAGTTTTCCCGGAGAGTAGCGTGCGGCGACAGGTTTTCATGGCGGAATCTTCGCATAGCCGATGCTGGGGGGCTATGATGCACGTTTTGGACTCCCAGGAGACTAGGGAGAAGGAAGTGACGTCAACAACGTTCTTCGGATGTTGATTGGTGGAGTCGCTGATGACGGTATCTGCTAAGATATGTTCATTCACACCTACGTCACTTCCTTCTCTCTAGTCTCCTCGGAGTCCAAAACGTGCAACATAGCCCCCCTGGTCGACGTGGTGAAAAATAACGAAATCCTCGGAGTGAAGTGGGACTTGGAGACGGCGGGCGACGAAGGTATTCTTCGATATCTCGTGGGGGGCTCACCGTATCTCTGGCGTTGGTCGTCCGTTACGAACCCTCGCACACTGTAAGAAACAAATGGAGAAAAAAGGTAGCAACGGCGCGTCTTCCACCCTTCTTCTGACGCGCCCCCAAGCGGACACGAGAAACAGGGAGCAACGAAACGTTTTTCTCTTTCTCCAGGCAGACGGGAGAAAGCTTTCGCCCTCCCGACTCATCTTCTTTCGGTTTCGTTTTTCGAGCATTTCTCGCACATTGTTTTACAAATGTTGTTGAGTTGATTTAGCTTCAGCGGCAGCAAAGGCCGCCTGTAATTCCGTCTTCTAGTCCAAACGTGCAGAACATATCGGTTGCAGTGACGTTTTTATCACTAATTTTATCAAACGAGCAAACGAAGTCGCTAGAAACTGCGAAGTTCTGGAGAAGTGCCAGCAGCGCTACGTAGACTGGGGATTGCCGTCTCCGGAATGCGGGACCCACGCCGAACTACAGTTGCTACAGTAGCGGAACCACGCGGAACTGCGTTGACGTTTTCGACGTTATGGAAATCGCAGGAACTGCGTCCAAGACAGGCAGGTTTTGCTGCCGGCTGCCTGTGTGCCTTCCGTGCTGAGTTCGTTTCTGTTTTCCGATGCCGCGCGCCAACCGGCGTTCAACGTGGTTCTGTATTTCTGCGTGTCAGCAACATAGCAGCAACATCGTTATGGCACTGTTGTGGGTTGTGAACAGAAGACTGGAATTATCGCCGATCTAACCGTGTGTTCGCGTATCTGTGGTGTAACAACAAGATGAGATGACTTAAACTGTCGGGCATTGATTCCGCTGGTCGGGCCGTGATCGGAGGGGGCGGGGTGTCGCAGGTTGACATTCCGATTTACATTAAAAAGTATAAGATCACTTGAGGGATTAGGCACGTGCAATCGATTGACTTGCGGATAGTCATGTTGGAACACTGGTCTGAACAGTAAGCTCCTATCGTACAGTGGCCAATGTGACTGTCAGTTGTCTCCTCGCTGAGAGCGATTGCGCTCTGTGGAAAGGACTGAACAGTACACAATTATGACGGAAAGTACGTATATTTACAGTAGGAATTTTAGCATTAAAAAGAATAGTAGGTAAAATCGAAAAAGAAAAGCTACCCTTCAATTTGCTGTTTAAATATACTACGGTTCCTCGAGAAACTGCCCTTTAAGTGGCGCGCAGGGATGAGCGCTAGAAGTTTTCGAGCTCGCCACGGTGTAGCTCCGTTCACTTCATTCATGCGGCAAGTCGCGGCTTTGACTGCATTCAGGTTGATCGAAAAGCGATTTCTCTGCCCGTGAAGCATCACTTCCAGCTGAGTGAATATCCGCTCTACTGAGATTAATTCAATACGGAAATTGCAGCCAAATAGAAAAACAAACGCTACAATAGAAATACAGGCTACGACGTGCCGTACGGGAACACAAACTCATGGCTTCGAACCGCATTGGAGCGGCTTGATTTATTGGCTTTCAAATGATTACGGCATGATTGAGCATTTAGTTTTTAATAAGAGATTCTTCCCCTGAGCCATTTTAAATACTCTAAGAGGTATGACATCGCTGGAAAAAAATAAACATGATGGGAATATGTTTTATTGCTTATTGAGTCACCGAGAAATTCCGTACGTTCAAAACGACGAGTATAAAAAACGGAAACGCAGAGCTCGGGTATAGTGTTCGGGTTTGTGTGCCGTTGTATATGTATGCGCTCAATGTATGTTCACCTGGCGCTTGTAGTATGCGTGATGTGTCTACATGTGTGTATAGCAGAGGTCGCAGAGGCAGAGGTTCCCGAAGATCCCGATGCGTAATGGTAGCTTGAAGAGATAAAAATATTTTTTGTAGAATATGAATTTGGCGGTACCTAGCGCCACCTAGCTTAGCTACTTGCGATTACTCTGCTTGACCCTGCCATCTGGTGGCAAGCGATTTAACCTTCTTTCACGCTACGCGATAAACATCGGCTTCGAGTTTGTTCTTTTGAGAGCGGCTTTTGGTTTCGCGGATTCGTTTTCCATTCCTCCGCGGTGTGCGGTTGACAAAGGAATTGTGATTTGAGGAACAGCAAAGGTAAGACATAAAGGGCGCGAAGTAACTAAGTATCGGTTGTCTCCGTTTAACATCGCAGTGCTCACGAGGAAAAGACTGAGTAACTGCTTTCGAAACGGAAGTTTCTGTACCTGCGGGAGGAATCTGGCTTCGGAAATAAACACAGCTCGCGGAAAGCTCGTGTTACGCGTTTATTTGCTGCTCCTCTCGTCCCGTACAAAAGACGTAGCGTCCTCGTTAGGCCTCACTGAGCTCAATTTGCTCGATTCAGGGCCGCCATATTGAGATGCAGGCGACGGAGGAACTATTTGCTCCCCTGCTTTAGGGACGAACCTTTCTCCCTTTCTACAGGAACATAGGTTACAATACCATTCCTCCCCTTAGGGAGGACTATCGATACCCTTTTTTCTAAGAGTGCAGTCCCATGTGGCGGTATGAGCACCGCCGGTAAATGTAATCGGTATCCCCAGCGTGGTACCACACAGGGAGTACGTCAGTAGTTAGTCACATGTCTGCCTTATTGGGTGGCGAATGCTTTGGGCGGAAGTACGGGAACCGTTCTCCTTGGCGTCGGGGGTACTGAGGGGATGGGGCGTCTCATCGAGCGGGCACCGGTTACAGAAGGAGTGGCAGGCGGCGACCATCGGGCTCTTGCTGCGCATGTCATCGTTGGCTCTTCGGGAAATTCCACGATGATCGGGGCCTCTGGTTGCATGGGCTTCTGAAGTTCCTCTTTCACCACTTCGGCGATGGAGAGCGATACCGGGCGTACAGCAGTGGACAGCAGTTTTTCGGCTCCTTCTGCACGACTTCGCGGATGATTTCTTGGATGCCGGCGAGGTTGGTACCAAGGTCGGAACCGGATGTCACCAGAGTAGGTACGCCAGGGTGTCGCTGGTAGTGTCTGGCGAGTGCTAGTAGGGCGCGTTTCATATTTGTCGTCTCCATGACAAACGCGTCAACTGTTGTTAGGGGATTCCTGATGAGACCGCAGAATATCTCGCTCCTCACACCACTCATGATGTGGCGCAGCTTCTTGTCGGTAGCCTGATGCTCGGCACAGGCGCTGAAGTGGAGAACATCCTCGACGAAGCTGGTGATGCTCTCATATAGGCCTTGCGTCCTTGTTCGAAGACGTCTGCGGCGCGCTCGCGTCATGCAGTGTTGGCTGGGAATTTTTTTTCCTTTATTTCTTGCTTCCCCGAAGTTATAGAAGCTTCGTGGTTCTACAGCCTATACATCGCAGTTTCCTCCAGCGATAAGTCGATGTTCCCCGAGCATTGCTCAGCTATTCACCTGTTATGGCGCGCCACACGTTCGTATGTTGCAGCCAATCCTCGATGTCCTCGCGGACCTCTCCGTGGAAGGGCTTCGGAGTCCAGGGTGCTACGCGCAGGTATACGACGGCGGCAGCGGCCGGCGTCTGCGGCGACTAGTTGGCCATCGTCGGCCTCGTTGGCTGCTTGGTCTCGGGTGGTAAAGGTCCAACGTCCCGGTGTACGCCTTGAGTGCGGCGACTTGATGGGACCTCGGCTTTTTTTCCTTGGTTTTTTTTAGCCTAGAATCCAACTTGCACTGCGGGCCCTCGGAGGGGTGCGCCGCACGACCATGTGGTACCCAGCATCTCCACTAAAATGTCACGAATGACAAATGATGAGACGTCGAATAACTGGAGAAGCTAAATTTTTAATGTTGTAACCTTGTGCCAAAAAAATGAATGGCAAACAACAGGCGTCGCAGGCGTCGAGGACGGCGTAACGGCAGGTTCGAGCACAGGCGAAAGAATGACTCCGGCTCGCCAAGCGGAGCCCCGTATGTACTCGTTTAGTCTCCTAAGACAACCAAAAAGTAGAACTTTCGGACCTCGAACAAGTAACATGGCTGTTGAATTTTCAAAAACGCGACATTTACAAAGATAACAAAAAAGTACGTCCGCTCCCAGAATTCAAACCGCGGCCGGCCTTTTGCATGGGAGCGCATCACAATACCCGTTCGGCCATGGACGCAATTTGTTTTCATTGCCTAACTTTAACATGTAATACAAAGGAGTCAAAATGGTAAAATCAAATACACGAACTACAAACTATGTGCGTGTATACATTTTTAAGGTATTTCACGTTCTCTAGAACGTTCAGAATCTCCGTACAGTCAGGTAGACATTTCAACATGGCGTACACATACTTCTGGATGCGAAAAGACCCTATGAAATACAAACGTACAGGACGCGCATCAACGTCCGGATGTCTCACGGCCATTCTGCTCGCGCTGTTGCATGCAGGCCCACGAGCAATGACACAACCAATAGGGATCTTATTATCCCTTTCGACAGGAAGGAAGCGAATGCCATGCGCAGTTAACGGAAGGTTCTTTTTAATGTTCGCTGGATAACGTCCCCAAAATTGAAACGCATTCCAGCAGTTTAAAAATATGTGTTTAATAGTTAATGTTTTTGTTGTTTTTTTTTACAAGGAAAACATTTTACTCCCCAAGGAGCAAAAATGTGTCTCTATTTAAGCCAAGTTTTCACGGGGAATGTGTTCGTGCGTAACTTTAAAAAAAAAGGTGTTGACAGCAGGCTAAACTGACATATTTTTCACTCTAGATAAAACGTCCTGCCCTGCGCCAGCATCAAATAAGAAACGGTACACCGGAACTGCAAAATTAATTTCTATAACAGCCCTCGTAAGCGTTTTTGAGTGACACCTGCCAAATATTCAAGAGAAAAATGAACACACAAAAATCGAAAAGCATCAGGCACTTCTCTTAAAAACTACCGATTCTGCTTCCTTCGTGGCAACACGAAGAAAACACTAACACTGAGATGTTATCAGACATTCTGGTTTCAAATACAGCCCAATAAAAAATTAGATTGATCTTTCTAAAAAAAACAAAAGTGAAATCCACTTGCTTGACAAACAAATGCGATAATGAAAGCCCACCACGGCAAACACACATGCAAAGTTTGAATGTTTACTCTAGGACATGCCAAAACTTGGAAGTCAGAAAATATTACAAACGGTGGCACGCGGAAAAATGGACGTTTCCCATCCGTCTCATTTACCAGCTTTTTCGCGCGTTTCCTTAATAACTGCCAACCAGTAAGTATTAGATTTTTTATAATGTTGTAATAAAACGCCAAGAGACTTGGGCGGCGCGGACAAAAAAGTCATTTCTTGATAGACGTCTGGTTTCGCGGCCCATGTGCTATGCCAAAGGTCGCATCACTTTTGCGAGTTAATTGCCGCCCCGGTTACCTTGCAATAAGACTTGACCTAATTTAGCGCTGCTAAATACTATCCTTGTCTTTACAAAATAAGGCCACATCTTTCGCATAAGCCTACAATTTAACTATGCTAAGGAGCGAAAATCCATTTATGAGGCTCTTTTTAAAAACATTCATACAAAAATGTTCCATATTAATACTTAACAACAGCGGTGATAATGGGCAACATTGTTTGACTGATGACTCGACGTTAATTTGTTTTGATAGCTTACTGTTAATTATAAGTTATGTTGCACACCAAATATACACCATTTGAACTAAACTAATGATTTCGCCTACTTCCACGTGTCCTAATATTTTATAGAGTACATAATTTTGAACGCAGTCAGATGCTTTCTTCAGATTAATCTGGAGCAGGATGACTTTGTCTAGTTATTTATCACAGAGCTCTAATATGCTCCTCGCAATGGGAACATTGGTAACAATAGATCTTCCTTTTATTCCGCAGGTCTGATGCTGCCCTACTTCACTAATAACGTTTTGTAGCAGCGGGACTAAAACTTTCATTAGTA
This sequence comes from Ixodes persulcatus, assembly GCA_013358835.2. NCBI lineage: Eukaryota > Metazoa > Arthropoda > Arachnida > Ixodida > Ixodidae > Ixodes > Ixodes persulcatus. The sequence goes on from JABSTQ010011593.1 coordinate 684,574, forward strand.
CCTTATAATCGAATTTAATAAGTGTTATCGGCCTATATTTTCTGTCATTCTTTAACTTTTATTCATCGTCGTCCATGTTGGTAAGTAGTGTGTGTGTGTTTACTCAAGTAGCACACTTCCTCGGCCCAGGCTTGGGCTAGAAAGGCGCGAGCTAGAGTCAACTTGGGTTAAGCCTGACCCAAGCTTGCACCAAACTGGCCCAAGTACGACCTGGGGTAGTGTGCTGCTATGGTAAGAACGTGACCGATAACTTCTTCGTTTCAAACGTTTCAATTTATACTGCATGGAGATGACAGGCAATGACGCTTTTATACTCTTTTTATTAAAGGAGGCTGTTACTCCCTCAGGACCTGGAGATTTTTTGACCCAGAGATCATGAATCACTCTCTCAATCTCGATTATGCTTATCCGTTCTAGAAGCCTCTCCGTTATCTCTTCACTTAGACTTGGCATCCCTGCTAGATAATCTGCAAGGTGCGAGTCAATGACGTGTTTTTGCCGCCGAAACCGATTACTGTAATATTCCCTGAATGACTTTCCTATTACTTCAGGGCGGCGACTCGGCAGGCCGTAGTAATTGAACTCGGCGACATTTTTTGACCCTTACATGTTTAGCATTAGCGCTTAATCTCGGTTTCGTTGGACATTCGCCTGGAATATATATTTTTAGCACACGCTCGAATGACGGCACCTTTATATTTCACCGACACTAATTTTGCGATGTTTTCCTTCACACATTTAAGCTGCTCTGCATACCTACCTGCATTTTCCCTTTCAAGCTTGGAAACATTATGAAGATCTTCGAGGAGTGAGTGACTTTTCCTCAGAGGAGCAACGTTTCCTCATCTTTCTCTCACTTCACAATTGCGCTGGATTGTTCTATTGCACTGAAATTTGCGTTTAAGCCATTCCCATTTTTCACTCGCGCTGACACTTACATTAAGCAGCTTAATAAACGATTCCTCTATAATTCGACTAAAGCAATCATCTATGAGAAGGCTGTTATTAAGCTGAAACAGGTCCCATTGAAACCTATGCTTTTCATTTTTCCTCCGATGGTATAAGAGACCAACGCATGATCAGAAAAGAAGACAGGTAGCACATTATATTCGTCGTAACCAGTTAAAATTTCAATAGACACATACGTTCTGTCAAAGCGAGCATGACTCGAAGATTGAGAAGGTGTGTACTATAAATCCTCATTTTTTTTTTTCATTCGCGTCATCTAGCTAAATTTAGTTTCCATTTCGCCCAACAATTGCGTAGTACTCTCGCTTTGCCATCCCCTGCTAGTTCGGCCTCGCGCGTAACAAACACAGGACCAATCTCCTAACAAAAATATCTTGATTTCGCAATCCAAGTACGCGCAAATGCGTTCACAAAAATTTCCCTTCCATTAGTATTATTTGGGACGTAATCATTTATAATTCTCTATTTCACATTAGTAATGCTAAGTCACATTACAGACCTACCTTCACTGTCTGCAATAACAGATCTGACCTGCTCATTTTACGATTTTTTTTTTAAAAAGAGCATACATCCCTCAGACATTCCGTTTGCAGGCCTAAGAAAAGGGCCAGCAGGCGTGGGTTCTCTTCGTCGCTTTCTAATTTCATCTTTTGAATCGCGAGGACGTCAATGCCAATGTCGATTAGGAGCCTTACACCTGGTACTATATACGACGCGAGGGGAACCCTTGGACGTTCAGTGACGCTACTTTCAGCTTTTTGACAAGGCTATGCGTCCTCGCCAGTTAGAGACTCAAACATTCTAGGAACCCTCACCAAGAGCTGGCTCAAAACCACGACAGCCGGCCGGCGTGTCCCTATTCCTGGATTCGGGCGCAGAGCTTGGCCATGGTCTCAACATCGGTTTTCTTCTTTGTGACACGGTCTTTGCTGCCGCTATGACGGGCTTGACACGCAGCTGCCCTTGGTCGAATCCGGGTCTTGCTCTAGGGGTTGCCTTGTGGCCGTCATGCTGGCTTCGGCCATGTTAATTTCGTTGCCTTGCTTATCCTCGACGTTTTCCGTCGGCATCACATTGCTCGGCGTCGCAGTTCGCTCGTCCTTTCGCGAGGTCTCGTCCTCAGGTTTTTCTATGTTGACGACGAACGGCTGTGTGTCAGACATCGCCAGCAGGCGCACTAACACGGGTCGGACAGCTTCGTTCTTGGTAACGCCCTCCAGAATCTTAGTGGCGGGAAACGCCCCCTCGATCGTCGCCTCCGCATCCGCCTCGTTTATGACGAGCTTCGGCGTTGGCATCCCCTCCTCCGGAGCCCGTGGCCGATGAGTACGTCTTCACGCAGTGACCTGCATCATGACCGAACCGGCTGCAGGGCAGGCTTCGCACTTCGTCACCCGGCACTCCCAGTGGATTTGACCGGTCTTCTGGCAGCGCAGGAAGAGCGGTGCCCTGCCCGGAACTTCGACAAGTGCCAGCCTCCCGCCGACGCGCAGCTGATGTGGTAGGTCATCCAAGCCCAGCCCGGGCTTGAGCCGAATGACGGCCTTATGCGTCATTGACGCAACGCCTCGCACCCGCCACTTCTCAGTTCCCACTTCTGTCACCTTGCCGTAAGGTGCGAGTGCCACCCTCACCTCGTCGTTGGGAACATGAAAAAGCAGCCAGTGCAGCTTGATGCGAAACTCCCAGTTGCCGGGATCAATGACGATACAACGGCGTCCACTGACGACGAAGTCTCATGCCGCGAGGACCCTCTGTTTACCCTCGCCCTCGAGGGGGCGAACACAGTCGAGGGGGCGAACCGGATGAACCATACGTGGTTCATTCGCTTCGCCCCCAAGGCGATGACCTCGGGGAGCAGTGCGAGATGATTCAGAGTGTCCTGGAAGTCTTCCACACCGTATGGGAGGCCTCGGACTTCAGCGTGAAGAAAAGCGGTGTTAAAAACCGCAGAACTAGTTGGCAGAGGCGGCAGAATAGCCAGACGGCAACAGCCAGGGTGCACCAGCAGAGTGAGGGTCCACGGTTATACCCCACCTCCTTGTAACTTGGCAGAGGGAGAGCGATAAGCCCCACACTGCGTGCCGACGGTTTCGGTATGCGCTACGTATACGAGCGCAACGCACACATATTGGAGCATGACGCGGCGGAAAGCCTGAGACTTGTTCGCTGTAAAAGCGCACACCGGTGATACGTAGTCAAGTTTCGATTGGCCCGCCAGTGCCATAGCTTCCGCCATACCGGCATGCAATTCGATCACGGCTTTCTGACCTACCCAGTATGTCTTGCTTCAGACACTAGGAGTAATAGCTCACGTTTGAACAACGCAGCCGCCACTCTCAGGCATGCCAATGTTTCTTGCTTCAGTCGCTAGATAGCGCCAAACCAAACACCATTGAAGGTGGCCTATAATCTTATATTCAGCTGAAGCTGAGTCATTTCTGTCACCGCGGCCTGACTGGGCCGCTGCAGCTGCTCCAGCGGAGCCCGACATCCCGCGTCCGCACTCGGTAAAAGCGGGCAATGGAAAATCCGGTCACGGACACGCTCGCTCGGAGACGCGCGTGGCAATATCAAACATTTTATTTAACATAAATTATGCTTATCCGCCTTGTCTGTTCGATGGTCCTTTCCACTCCTTTTGTAGTGTTTCCCATCCCCATTTAATGAAGAAAGCCATACACAAATTAAAATATGTCCGACGACGGTTCTTCCGCACAATGACAAGACAATTTATGCAAATTGAATTCGTGGCATAATTTGTAGAAACAAACAAGAAACATCTAGCTAAATTGTGAACACGTCACACATTTTATTATCAACCTTTTTTCAGAATCTTTTGTTTTCCTGGAATAAACATTTTTGTAGTAACATAGCTTGAATGAACGAGAGGGTATTATTACGCTAGTACCTGCCCGCTCAAAATAACGTATTCTACGGGATGGGGGAAACCGCGCGATCAGACTCATGATGCATGCATTTTGTGCGCACGGCGTTGAGCATTTTTGAAGGCTTCACATGGCATTCCTTTTTTAAATTTTTTTAGGGACCCTTTAACCGGAATTCAAGAAATTGTTTGGTTGCGGTTACAGTTAGCGTGATATTTATAAAGTCGGTTTCGTTTCGGTTTTTTGGAAGTTCTGGAAATTTTTGGTACCGGCTCAGCGGTCTTTCAAATAGGTTTGCTTAGGTTTCAGTAAAATGCAAACAAAAATATTTCCATAAAAAGTTGCAATATTAGCATAGCAATTTGAGCGTTATAAAATAATTCTATCTCAGGGTTGGGCTGTATATATATCGCGATACAAATGTATCGCGTTAGTATTTCAGAAATACATTTTATATCTGTATTTGTGACCCGCTAGGGCAGTCAAAGAAAACACTGTCTGTAAGCCATTGATAAGCAGAGAACAGGACAGGAAACTAACTGCGTGCAGGGTGACGTGCCGTGGCTATTATGCGGGCTCTCTTTGTTATCGAAGTTCCTCCCCGTATAGGGAATATGAATTGTAAAACGATGCCCCGCGCCGCCCAAATCCCGTTTGTTGTCCACATCAGTGTTTACTCAACACAAGGCCTGTGCACGTGCTTTCCATGAAGTGCCGGATCTGTCCCGAAAGCAGTCTTCAGAGGATGCGAGTTTGACACTTCGGCTTTTGTGCTTAGCTGAGGACCGAACAGGCCGGAATGAGCACCGGAGAACACGAACTCCAGCCGAACGCTTTTTAAGTCAGCCGAGCGCTGAGCCATTGTATTTGTTGTCCTCATCCATCTAGTTCTAAAGTTAACCGCTTGGGGTGCCACGGTCTGATCTCCTCCCCAATAGCTTAGAAATGCATCTATCAGTGATACTGCCACGCGAGTCGGCGAGCGCGTGGCCGGATGGTTACCGCGCTTGGCTCTCGCGCGGAGGCTTATTTCTCTTTTATTTATTCCTTTCAACTTGACATGCTGAGAATTTTGTCGTCTGATTGAGTTACGAAAGTTCTATTGCCGAATGTTCCAGAAACCCACGCGGGTACAAAAGGTGCTCCGAGTTCCGGATCAGTCTTCGAACATTTCCTTTCTCTCTTTTGTTTTGGGAACAAGTTCGCCCCATTAAACGTTTAGTTTCCTCAGTTATTCGCCGCGTCATCATTTATCATTCGTGACAATATTTTGCTCTTTATAGTCGGACTGCATAAAGTTGTTGTTGCGTGCTATACTTCTCTTTTGCGTAGCTAGAATGACGTCGAGTGCGGATGCTGAAATACATTTCTAAGTATCTGTACTCGGTGAAAGTAACTTAAGTAGTATTTTAAATACTTTATGACGCAGGTATTTAGTAACTTCTTAAATACTTTTATCGAATTTTGGCGATACATTTTGTTTCGCCAGTATCTGTATTCCTGTATCGAAATACATTTGGAATGTTTCTTTGTATCGCGATACAATCAAGACTAAATGTATTTTGAAACATTTTATGAGAAATACCCCCCCCCCCCCCCCCCGGCCCCGAAAAAAAAAATACAAGTCCGAACGCATTTTTTTTTTTTTACTTCTGAGGCACCAGGGTAAAGGAGATGCTGGGGCATTGTTACTATGCTGACAAAGGTTCCTTCCGATTCTCCAAACTATTTTTCTATGCGTCCTCTATACTCTCTTCGGAGAAGTGATGCGTAGTCGGCGATTCAAACCAGGTGGCGTGCCAGGAGTGGAGTCAGACCATTTTCTGCCGCAGGTCCTTACGTAGGAATTTTTTGAGTCATTGCTTCCTGGCATCCAATGCCCGCTGCTAACCGTCTCTCTTGCTTTAGCGTACACAGTACTATCGCGGACAATATGAGCTCAAACAGCGCTCCGGCCTGTGCACGGTACTACCTGCGCCGCCTGTCGCATCGCACCCTAAACACGGCGCACCCTGAGGCCGAGATAAATTCTCACTTGCGCTCACTGCGCCGCTGCGCTCTTCCGGCCGTCTGCTAGCGAAAATATTGGCCGACAGAACCACCATCACGATGCGTGTGCCGTTTAGTCCAATGATCACGTTTTCAGCTGACATGCATTTCAGTGCATTTCAAGAAAGCGCCGAAGTGGAAAATGCGATGTCACGCTCGTAACTCGTCGAGGAGCGCTGCTTGACGAAGCTGCCTTGGCCCCCAAAAAGAGCCGATCTGAATATCATCGAAAACATTTGGAGACGCATCAATGTAGCCATGTCACGGCGGCCCCATCACCGCGCCACTGCCCACAAATTGTGGAAAGCAATGAGGTGCATGGGAGTGGCTTCGGGCTAAGCCAGACTTCGTTGCCGCGCTCTATGATTTCTTACTAGACAGGATGGGAGCCGCGTTCGCGGGGGTCAGGAAAGAATGACATGGTATTAAATTATTTTGTAAGTTTGACTGCGCCTCAGGACCCCTGAAGCGGACTTTTGCCGATTGAAACAAAGCTTGATGCTACGGTTGCGACACAGTGTTTCGCGCCGCTAACCACGCATACTTTTGTGTGGTGCCTCCTTGATCCTGATCTTCTTGTATATTGCAGTTGAACTTCCACACCGACTATTAATCTTTTGTGTCTGACATTGTCCTCTGCAGATATTATTTCGATTAAGTTTCAATCTCCTTCTCCTGGCAAATATATAACTATTTGTCCCACTTTATTATTACTAGGAATTTGTAAAAAAAACAAAAACGGTGTCTTCTCAGCAATTTGTTTTGTTTGAAACAAACACGTGGGCACAGTTATAAAGAAATAATACTTTTGATCCTTTTTATACAAATCAAGGTTACAAAACCTTCTCAGTGACGTGTATACGCTTACCGTTTTTTAAACATCTGTGATCAATGAAAAAAAAAGTAAATACCTTGGAGCCGGACTAAATCAGGCATACAGAGTTTGGCCTATATTGTATGATGTCCTACTTTGTGCATGTGCCTATGATTAAACAAAAACAGCCTGCAACGTCTTTTGATGTGACTTTCAAAAACGATAATCGCAGCTGAAATTTAAGACACTTCAATATTTTTTCTTCACTAGTCAGCGATTTTTCAACGGGATTCTGCGCAATAGAGTAAAATAGATCAACTCCAAAAGAGGGATGACAAGTGTAATATTTTGTTCCCCCCGCCGCCCTACCACACACATGCTTGCTGTCGCGCCTACCGTCTCTCTTGCAGACGGCCGGAAGAGCGCAGTGGCGCAGCGAGCGCAAGTGAAAATTTATCACGTACTCAGGGTGCGCCACGTGTCCGGAGCGATGCGACAGGCGGCGCAGGTAGTACCGTGCGCCGGCCGGAGCGCTGTTTCAGCTTATATTGTCCGCGATAGTACACCCAGCCGCCAAAGCTGAGTCACAGTCCGTTGCAGCACGAGCCTGGCGGTGGTTGACTTGAAATAGTAGGATGACTCACGCAGTGAAGTTCAACACATACTCGAATGCGTCTGCGGCTGCGTCCGTAATATTGCATGGCTCAAGGGTACGTCATCAGTCGACGTGAACGCGACCAGCTGCTCTGGGGATCCGGTACCTAGGAAGTAGGCCAGACATGGACTTGCCTGGCCTTGCTGTGCCGACACAGACTTCGTACATCTGCGACTTGTCTAGAGCGCGCTGTTTTTCGGAGAGCTCGCACCTGTGCCATCAATATCAGGTTGCTATCTACGAGGCCTCTGTTTGGATGATGCCAGGCGAAACTTGAGGAATGCAATCCATGTGTTGGTGGCAGAGGGCCGGCAGGAAGGACCTTCAGAACAGGGATGCCACCAGGGCTGGGAAGAGATACTCCAAAAAGTATTCGGGAACACAAATACTGAGATACGTGTGTTTTAAGGCCAAAATACAGACACTCAGATACATTTGTCTTTTATGCAACGGGATATCCCTGAGATAGTTCCGCAATAACAAAGAAAAGTATTTCAGAATACAGATACAGATACTCATAGACATACATTTGTTCCCGAAACGGTGCTACGTGGAGAGGGTGCAGTTTGTGGCGAATGCGAAAGATAATTTATGCTTATGCTCCTCTTTTTGTGCCATTTTATGCACCGCCCGTTATCTCGAACTCTTTATCTATCATTAATTCTGCTAAAAAAAACAAAAACATGTCACCCCCTTTGAACCACACAGTTATAGAACGGTAAAGACTGCGTACCATGCCTGAAAAAAGGCTTCTGCCCGAAATGAACCCTGTTTTGCCGTGAGGGCGCATCTCTTACTGTCATATTATAAGCTTCCGAGTCACCCATAGTGTAGGGAGATTGGACAACAGGCATTCTGTTGTCTCGTTCCTACTCTCGTCCCTGTCTTGAAGCGCTATTATGTTCTCAAAGTTCCAGCACCAACTCGCCCAAAATCCGCATTACTGGACAACAGGGCCGTACTTTTTCTCCATCAACTCCTTTACAGCGTTCTCTCTGCTAAATTGGAAAGAGTGAAGGGCTTTGTGAAATTAGCTGATTTTGTTATTCTTGCAAGTAACCTTCTTTAAACCACAATTTTATGTTATTGTTGGTGACTGAGACCGATTATATCATAGGGCAAGTTCATACTATAAATTCCGAAAGACGTTGCACCAAATAGATGTTTTTATCCTTCAAATTTATCTTAAAAAGGGCAACAAATGTAGCGAGATGCCTAAGTCGGGCAAAGTATCGCGATACAAGTGATACATTGTAAATGCAATTCACTACTGAGATACAAATACATTTTACAAATGTATCTCGATACATAGATACAGATACTCGAAAGTATCTCTAAGATAATATCGCGATACATTTGTATCGCGATACTGCCCAGCCCTGGTTGCCACCGTATCGTTTTTTCAACCATAACAGAAGATAAGACATGCGTTTCAGGTGCTCCACTATTCTCGAAAATTTCAAATGACACTGCCTGCACGATCTTCAACGAGGTCACCTACAACGAAAGTATGTATTTCCCTTTCCTACGGCAGCGTGGGTAAAGATTCATGATCAAGGCCACACCTGCAGATAAAGAATACCAGTTCATTCCACCGTGGCGTCATGTGATCAATGTTGACAGGGGTGTCCTTATTGGACAGGGACGTGGTGACTTTTTTTATGGGATTTAGGGTGACATAGAATTTATTTAGAGGTAAAAGTATTTTGCATCACTCGTCAGGAAGACAGGATGTCAGGGAAGTGACCGCGGTCAATCCTTGATGGAACGTTTTTTTTTTTTTTTTTTTTTTAGCTTATTGACTAGTTTTTGTCGTCCGAAACCACTACCTTCAAGGCAAAGTGCCAAGCCTACGGGAAGGTAATTTCTGGATCAAAAACTTCCACTTCAAACTTCAAGCTTCATCTCAGTTGGCGTCTCAAACAAATTTGAAAAATGTATTGCAGTATCAGTATTTTTGCATTCGTACTTCTGCCCTCCCTAAAATGTATTCCTGTATTTGTTTTTCCAATGACTTTTTTGCCTCTATTTAAAATGTATTTCCGATACGTATCGCGCTACATTTTTACAGATCTATTTTAGTATCAGTATTTTAGCTACTACTTTAATGTATCCCAGTATTTGTATTTCCAAATACATTTTTAAATATTTCTGCCCAACCCTGTTTGAACTGCACTTGTTTTTTGTGTTTTTTTTTACGTTTTTCTTACTTACGAACTATGTTTCTTTAACTTGAACGAGTAGGCCTGTTGTTCTGCAATTCGATCGGGGCACCTCACTTTTGAGATATACCAAACGTTAAATGAATTAAACTGACTTCCTTCAAATATCTCTTTCGCTTTAACAAGATACGGCACTGTAATTTACTATAAAAATAAAAACACTTCAATTATTTTGTTAACATGACTAAGGTAACGACTCTGTTTATCAATGCAAGAGTGAGAAAAAGTTGAACGATTAAGTAGCCCAAAAGCAAAAAGGTGAGCGAATTCGAAACGGGTTCGAGACAACAATAACAAATTACATATTGGTCTTGTAAGTTGGATTACCTACACGTATCGAAAAGACGGAACTCATCTGTATTGGTTATCGTCATCAAGTACACACTATGTTTAGTGATACCTTGTTTGAGGATAAGTGAAGCGTGTAAGGTAGTCACCACACTCACAATGTGAATAGAGGGTCAAGGTGGGAAATAAATTTCTACGCTGTTGCTTTCTTGCTGAGCTTTCGCAGTTGCTCGGTAAATTCGTGGGTTACGTTTGCGACAGTACTAGAAAATAACTCAGTCGTAATGTACACATCGCGACACTGTTAGCGCGACCACGACATCGGCGTATTTTCGCGTTGTACTTGTAAATAGTATTAGCGAGCACGAAAATGTTTAGCTTAGATTATAGAACTAAATGACCTCTTTCCGTAGCAATAATAACTTTGATGACATCCCTTGCTTTCAAAGAAAAAAACTGGAAAAACCGGCGATCGCTTGTTCGCGCTAACAGTGTCGCGCTCTGTACGTATATTCAATGCATGTGCCATTGTAAGTGCATATTTTAAATAATTCAAGCGGGTTTATATACTTTTTTTGTGAGTGAATTAACACTGTTTTATGTTTCCCAGCTTGCCTACATGGGAGTGGGATATTATTCCTGTCACTGTTACTGAACAATGATAATGTTGTTGTCATTTATTACAACTGGCTTGCTGTTTTGTGAGAACTTTGGGTACTTACGCAATGAAGTTATTAGCCAACATTCAAAACCTGTTTATAATATATTATATTTCAATAAATCTGAATATTCGAAACTGCAAATAATCAGTGAGATTTTAGACGCGTAATCAAACTAATCTTCTGTTTTTTTTTCTCTCTTTTATTTTGTTTTGTAAATGCTGCTGCACTGGCGGCCAACTTCTACTCTGCCAAGCTGCGCAGTTAAGAAGCGGCGCTTATCTCAACGATAGAGTAAACATTTATTTAGAGTCAATTACTATAAACGCCCCTAGTAAAATTGTATGGATAATACTCGTACAACCAAAAAGCGTTGTTTAAAGCACTCACCCAGCTCATTAAATCATGCATGACATTTCCATATCGTTGCTTGAGACCTTCAGATCTACACGCAGCCCAAAATTAGATGATTATAATTAATATGATCAAATTTGTAGTACATATTCACTAGCAAATATAGGCCGGAAATAATTGTAAACGTCATTGAGTAATTATTTTGTCATGAACAGGTTTTTGACCAATTTATAGAGAATATATAGATCAATAATTTAAAATTGCATATTTACTTAATACTTAAACATGGTGCATTTTAATTGCGGGCATTTTTATATGAACCACGCTTTAACCAAAACTAAAAGGGGCGTCAATATTGCACTTTGAATTTAAGTCCCATTCCAAAATATTTTTACAAAAAAAAATATAAACCTATTCCACGCGAGCGTCACTGTCTTAAATCTCGAAACTTCCTATATATCAAAAAAACATCTTTTTGACGACCGCCACGGAAATGGAAGATGCTCACTTTTTTGTCCTGACTATCAAACCTTCTTTGTTTTTTCTCGTGTGTATTTTTTAAAACATTTACCAGGTTGGAACATCCGGTATGGGCTCTGTTTTTCGTCGCCCATACCGGATGTCCGAACTACTTGGCCGGGCTCGGGGATGAACGGAGCAACGCCTATAGTAATCATTCGCCAACAGCCTTCAATCCATGACGAAAGAAAAAGTTACTTTTGCGAAGGCGATCGATGATCTGTGCCGCGAGATACAAGCTGACCTCCGATCAGTAAAAGAAAGTGTAAAATTCAATAGTGACACCTGTGACGAGGTGAAGTCGATTCCTTACGAAAGGGAATAGAAAAACTTGCACAATTTAACTATCAGCTGGAACGGGAAAACCATGATTTACGCGTCAGACTAGATGATCCAGAACTTAATGGTAGACTGAACAACCTAGAAATCAGGGGAATCCCAAAACAAGCCAACGCAAAGAACGTTTTAAAAAAGGTCGGTGAAGTACTCGGTGAAACTGTGCAAGAAAAAAACGTTGATATATGCCACTGGATGCCTAAGTTAAAGCCAACAAAAAAATATAATTATGCGCTTCCTGCAACCATCCAAAAGAAATGCACTGCTCATGAAAGCAAAGAAGGAGCGGACGACAACTGAAACACTAGGCTTCAGTGGTCTGGCTAATGCTGTTTATATAAACGAACACCTAACGCGACAAAACAACAAGCTGATGGGCACCGGCAGAGCGAAAAACCAAAAAGGAAGAAGGTTGGAAGTATGTCTGGATGAAAGGCGGGAAGGTTCATGCACGCAAGGCCGACGGCTCGGAAATCTTGAGGATTGCTACCCAAGCTGACCTAGGTGTAGAACATGGTGTAGGAAGAAAACTGATGAAATTACGTCTTTTATAGCCGCGCCTTTAAAACGCAGAAAAAAACAGCCATGCGAGTATTTTGCGCGTGAATATCTTAATAAAACTGAAAGGCAATTTACATCTACGTTCTCAGCTATTCACATAAATGAAAGAAGTATTAATGGCGAAATAGACGCTTTTGATATATTTATTTATTCGCTTTTACTACATTTTGACGTCATTATCTTTAACAAAACATGGTTGAGCAAAAATTATCAACCGCCGCCTTTGGACAACTACAGTTGTGCCAACTTAACGGAATCCTTATATATGCTAAAAACAGCTAGTCTTATTCAGTAGAGGATGCTTTCACGATGATAAACGAGAATGTTGAATGCCTCACGGTACATCTTGAAAAGGCCTCAGTTGATGGCGTATACCAACCCTCCCCCCCCACCCCCCCCCTCCCCCCCCCCCTCTCTCACCGAGGAAACACAAGCAGATTTATTGAATTTTACGATCGCGTGCTCGGCTTACTCACTTCAGAAACACTCCCATAATTTTCAGTGGGTGATATCAATATTAATGCACCCTCAGACACACTTCATCCGACATACTTTAATGGTACTACGATGTGCTACGGCTGTAGAAATTTTATAACGCTGCAAACGAGGGTCACCTTAAAAAAAATACCACATCAATCGATATATGTGTAGCAAATTTAAGCACACGTGATGCCATGGCCGGAATATTCACGCAAGATATTGGTGCTTTCAATGTAAACATATTCGACAGAGATCTGTCTGGTTAGAAAATAAACAGACTGAATATAATAAAGACGCTTGCAAAGTTTTGGCCGCTTTGGCTGTGGCTCAGATGAGCTAGCGTTAGTTGCTACAAATGGGCACAGAACAAAGAGTAAAAACAATCAATATTATAAAACTCGGATCTCATTAAGCATTTTAAAAGAGTTAACATTTCACATTTGTTGGGGTTCCCTGGCTGCTACCCGTCTCGGAGAATGACAAAACGCACTGGTTTCACAACACATAGTCATTTATTCCGTTATTGCCCGCGACGCGATCCCAAGAACCGCCGCGCATTCGCTGCGATTGCCTTTTATCAGCGGCGCAGCGCCACTCGCGTAGCTATCCGCACTTGGACCCCTCGCGGTGGAAATGACTATGTACGATTTGTCATCCGGGCCACTTGGTCCAACGCATTCGATCCCCGGTTGCCCACACATTTCACACATTCACATTTTAACTTGCAGCCATAAGGGAAGCGTGGATCACGAGCACTTTTTTATAGATATTCATGAATCCAAAATATTAACTTACACGATAAGGTGCCTGGTAAGGAGTCTTGTTCTTCGTCTCCCAGCTCAATGTATTGTGCAAGTGGAGAAGAAAAAAATTAGATTAGTGTGATCATGCTCATCTTTTGCGCTGTTGGTGGTTACCTGAAGTTGTGCGAGGAGTTACCCCAGCTACTTGGGGCTACCCCAATGGAACGCCATGTCATGGCTCAGACGCGTGTGAAGACGTTCGCCTCGGTCGCGGCCTCATTACCGGCTTCGGCTGGGACCCTGGCCCCTGGGCCGACCACAGGGACGAGTCGAGTGCCTCCTTCTCCGGTCGTGCCAACTCACCATAATGGAAGATCCAGTTCGGACACCATCGCGCGGTATTCGACAACAACGGAAAACCTGGCGCTTTACCGGATGTCCGCGATGAACGCTTTGTCACCATCTCTCCTCGGGGCATACACCGTTTAGCCCGTTGTTGACGATCAGGCGCAGCTGGGGCTGACTCGTCCTGGATCCACTGACCGGCCTCCTGTGCCTCCCAAGCCATGTGTATCAGCAGGACTGCCACCCCAGCGCAAGGCAACGCCCACCGACCGCCCACCTGTGCCGCCGAAGATAACCGCTTCACCTAATTCTCCGCATCAATTTACCACGGTGTCTTCGGACCAACCACCTGTGCCTTCGGAGCCGGACGTCGCACCGGATACACTACTTCAATCCAACACAACGCCCACTGACCTTCCCCCTGTGCCTCCCAAGCCGAGTACCTCACGGGATCCACCACCTCAACGCGACAGCCCCCGTCGATCTCACCGAATTCGGCAGAACAAGTCGCACAAGTTCGCTCGGTAACAATATGGTGGCCAGATTTTTGCCCCTTTGTTTCTTCGTGTGCGGAAACTTATAGACAAGAAATTGAGGTATGTTTCACATTATTGTTTCTGCAGGGACTGCATTGATCAGAGTGTGATACCAAAGGGACTAGCCCTCTCTATTAAACAGTCGTTTAATTTTAGAAATTCAGATAATACGAAGAACTGGGACACCACTCTCGAGGCCACTTGCACGCAACTTTTAAAGATTCTGATTAAGGAGAGCCTAACTTTAATCAAACATCTTGATCTTGAACTAAAAACTGTCGTTGCCGAACTAACCGAGGAGGAGATTAGCGACCTTAACGTATTTGCAGATAAAAAGCTTGATGAGTTGCAGACTGATAAGGCAAAAAAAGCGCACCGTGATGGCCTTTCCCTGTCAAAAGTTAACAATGATAATATATTGCCTTCCCCGAACACTGTGTCACATCTGACTAGTAGTCCTATTGAAACAAGTGATTGTGCGGTAATTAACCTATCTGATACCACTCTGACCTTTACTGAGTGTTCAGTTTTATCTAGAGGCTTAAGTTTCGTACCCACCCCACATGCAGCAAAAGAATTTGAACTTTTAGATGGTCTACAGCAGTTCTCCCGGCGGTTACACCTTCAAACGTATTTTAATGGAAAAGAAGGATGCAATGAAACTAGGGGTCTTGATAGCACAACACCAAATTTCAAGTTGAAGTCACACTGGACCCCAGACTCAAGCAAGACCAGCGTGTACATAGATAATTATGTACAGGCTATACGGAATGATATTTTTGATTCGCTTGCTAAAGCAACCACACAGAGGGGTAATTTGTCTAGACGGGAACAACAGGAACTTAATAATTTGAAATCTAGGGAGGACGTCATTATTCGACCTGCGGATAAAGGTGGTGGTGTTGTAGTTATGAACAGGGCCGATTACATGCGGAAGGCATTGACCCAGCTTGAAAACCCAAATTTTTGTCTACGTCTACCTGACGATCCTACACAGCGGTTTAGTATTATAATTAACAGAACACTCGAAGATCTGCGTAATTTCAATAAAATTAACGGCGATCAATATAACTACCTTCTGTCAAAAAACGCTCATCCAGGTGTCTTCTATATGCTCATCAAGGTTCACAAGCCCAACAATCCAGGGAGGCCCATTATATCAGGCATAGGCACACCAACCGAACGAATTTCTGAATTTGTAGACCACGCGATTAAACATATACCCCCCCCCCCCCCCCCTACTACACTCTTACGTAAAGGACACCACACACTTTCTTAATCTTATCGACCATATGAACGGGTCCGGCTTAATATCACAGGAGAGCATTCTAGTTACTATCGATGTGAGCTCTTTGTACACTAACATCCCACATAATGAGGGACTGGCAGCCGTGGAGGAATTCCTCTCTCTCTACGCTTCGTCTCTCGCAGACAGTAGCTGTATTCTGCGCTTATTGGAATTAATTTTAGACTGCAATAACTTTATGTTTGATGATGATAATCATTTGCAAATTCAAGGCGCGGCCATGGGGTCGAGAATGTCTCCAGATTACGCTAACATTTTTATGGGCCAGTTTGAGGAGACCTTTGTGTGGATTTACGCTAAGATTCCCGCCATATATCTTCGGTATATTGACGATATATTTATCATTTGGAATGCACTGAAGATGCACTCCTCTCTTTTCTTAGTTACCTCAACGTTTGTCACCGTACAATTAAATTTACTTGTAATTACTCAGCAGACTCTATGAACTTTCTCGACGTTAACGTTAAAAAGATGGGAAGCCATTTGGTAACGGAGTTGTACAGAAAGCCTACAGACAAACGTCAGGTTCTACGCTATGATAGCTACCACCCAAAATGTCAAAAAAATAATATACCTTACAGCCAATTCCTTCGGTTGCGTAGACTTTGTTCTGAAGAATCGAACTTTAAGGAAAACGTAACGTCCTTGAAGAACACACTATTCAAAAGAAAATATCCTGCATCTATTCTCGACGACGCCACAAGAAAGGCATCCGCTCCGCACACTCCTTGAACCCACACGACAGCCTCACTCCAACGAAACAAGGGTGCCGTTGGTTATAAACTACTATTCGAACCTATCAAGCCTGAATTCCATATTGAAACGCCATTTCAACATCCTACATGCCGACGATAAACTTAAAAAAAATATGTCCCAAATCACCATTTGTCACATTCCGTAAGCGTCGGAATCTTGGGAGGATGTTATGTCCCTCGTATATAAAAAAAAACCCAGTTCATGCGGCGGTTGTGGTCCTTGCCTCAACACTCCTTGCCAACTTTGCCCGTTCGTTTTGACCGCTGATAAAATTTCGAGCTACGCATCAGATTTCTACGTAAATATTAAACAGCATATCGACTGCAAAACCCCTGACGTGATATATATTATTAACTGCACGCTGTTTAAGAAGCAATACATAGGAGAAACTAAAAATTCTATGAAAGAGCGATTTTATGGCCATAAGTCTGACATTGTAAATAAAGGACAAACATCAGTCGCTAAACACTTTAACTCCTACGACCACGACATTCATACGCACCTAAAAATTGTCATTGTGGAAAGCAGTTTCCAAAATGGTATTACACGCAAAAATAAAGTGTCCTTTTATATATCTAAATTTAAAACCCTAACCCCGCTTGGTATGAACACTTCAAAAGGAAACTTATATAGGCTGTTGGAGGTTTTTAGTTTTTAGTATACTACAGGCAAACCACCTCCCCCATCGCAGCGGAGAGCGGGGGAGAGTCAAAGCTCTTTGAGGGGAGAGCTAGAAACATTGGGATGTGGGGACGTCGCCTCTTTTTTTTTTTTTTTTTTTTTGGAGGGTGGGGAGGGGGGAGATTGAGCTGGGAGGCGTTTTAAAGAGTATTTCTCGGTATTCTGTTGAGCGGTGCCACCTACGTGTGACATTTCTGGTGTCCGTTTAGACACACTTCGAGCTTATTTATGACCTTCGTTTCCTTCGGCGTTATACTGGCTTAGGCTCACTCGAATTGACCCCTGTATGTTGTTGTTTTTTCCTGGATCTGGAGCTCTGACTCTAACGTGACGGAGGCCGGTGCCTGTGATATATTTTCTTGGTTTCGCTAACGAGTGCCGCGACCGTGTTCCCCTTAAAACTAACACTTTATATATATATATTTTTTTTTATATATGTGTGTTTTGTTGGAATGTAGTTTTTTCCATGCTCAAGTGTTTTTACTTGTACTATTTATTATATATCTGACTTTTTTCTTTCGCTTTTTTCAATGTTCCTCCTCTCCTTTGGCCTCTCAAAAACCGCTTTGCAACCAGTGGCGTACACAGGGGGGTGCCGAAGGGGCCGCGGCCCCCCTCCCCCCCCCCCCCGAAATTTCCGAGCCGGGGGGGGGGGGGGGGGGGGAGTGGGCGAGGTCGCTGACTCTCGGGTTCATCGATAACATTGCGGTGTTCTCTATTTTTTTTTTAAACAGCGGACCAAACTTTGTGGAGAAGTTGTAAATAAAAGGAAATAAAAAAGGAAGGGAATGTAATATGCCATTTATGACATAGTAAAAATAATAAAAGATGTGTAGTGTTAACGTCTTTTATGTAATATGACTGGGGAATCTTCAATTAACGAATTTATTGATTGATTAGTCTATTAAATGGGGGCAATCAGTCAGATTAATTTGCTAATGAACTCCCATCTCCAATCAAGATTCAGCGCTTTATTAAAGCAACCGATTGTGCGATATAACAGAAATATGTAGGACCAAAGGTTCTACAAACGACAGCACTAAGATTATGGAAGCATCCGACTTAATATTTAACGCTTCGCTGAATTTCCACGCGTGTGAAACGATACAACACAACCTTTAGTACGAAGAAACAACGACAAAAACATCAAACATTTAATAAGAAGGGTCAAGCTTCTGGGGACCCCACAGATCGCGATAAACGTAACCAAGGATGGCGGGTTGCGCGATTGGGCGTGTAAGCAGCGGCCTCTGCATTCTGCTTTTTGTGTACGCGTGTGTTGTTGCTTTTGCGTTTTCTTTTGTTCCAATATAGTTTTGTATAACGGTCGTCGAGGAGTAGCCGGCACTGCGGGATTCACACACACAGACACACACATATATATAGACTATAATCGGCTGTACATCTCATTTGTTAAATAAATCGTGAAGTAGGCTGCGCTGCGTAGCGTTACTCAGGAAAGAAAATATATTTGTTTACTTCTACTTTTATTGCTTCGCGAGTGCCCCAATTCCACGGAGTCGCCGGGGCTGGTTTGTCGTCGCCACGGAGCGGCCCCCGTGTCCCCCGTCTTGATTGTTCCTCGGGGAACCCCGCTCTGGGTGCGTATCATGCGCTGTGCCTCGCTCCAGCGCAGCGGGGCCCCTCGATGTTTTGTAGCCTTTTTTTTTTATTTTGAGAAGAAGCGTCGGTACTGTACTTGCACCCCGACGAGGGGTTTTTCCTGGAAGCAGTGTCCGGCTGAAAATCGACAGTTAGGGTGAAGGTTTTTGGGAGTTTTCGGGGGTATGTGCACGTGTCTTTTCTTAATTGGATTTTGTATTATATATGTTTGTTTTTTTCCGCGTGGCTCCCATTGGTCTAAAAAGAGCGATATCTGATTGTCTTCTTGGGTGGAGGGAAAACTCTTAACAGAGTGAATATAGGCGCCTAAAGGCGCGGGATTTGCGGTTCAAGGTTCGAGGACGGGAGTTGTCATCGGCAGTTTGAGAACCGCGCGAGATAGGGGCGGGAGTGTGTGACCTGCTGCCTCAGGACGAGAGCCAAGTGCAATATGTGAGTGTATAAACCATTTTCCATCGTTCCTTTGTTGCGTTGTATGACTTCCTTGACTTTCTTTTGTCAACGAACTTCAGAAACCTTAGAAATCGACACCAACGAACAAATCACGTGAGATTATTGTTGGTTAGATCAGGTTAAGATAGGGAGTAATTTATGGTGGAGCAGCTTTCCAGTGTTTATCGTCTATTCATCAAGGTGTTCCGCGTTTCTACTTAAGCATCATTGTTTTATCAGCCCCGATGACTGGAGGCTTCGTGCATTGAAGCCGTGCTTTATAAAATATTTGCTTTTATGATTCTTGTTTTCTGCTAACTTTGGTGCCTTCTGTTGACGTGACTTGTAAATAAAAAAAACTAAAGTGCAAATGCCTTCCTGGTGAGGAATTTCCGGAGCACCATTTTTATGCGTCATAATCATCCCAAAACCAATATGACAACTTTTTTTAAATTATTTAATAGAAGAATGCATAGTTATTAGAAAAAAAAATAAAATGCTTTTATTTCCTCTTGGACTTTCTTTTCTTTTTTAATCTTGTCCCCCTTTACCCCCTTTACTCTTTACCCCCTTCTCTTGTCCCCGTTGGTCCGGCACACCCTGAAATGAAATCCTGCGTACGCCACTGTTTGCAACTGTATTTACTGCACACTTGAAGAAGGGAAGTCTCTTCCCGAAACGTCGTGTAATAAAGCCTCTACTGCTGTTCAAACATTTTTCTATGTTTACGACTTTCTTGGTGAAGACTTGTTCATTAATACAGTTTGTCTGTGTAGCGACTTGAATGCGATGCGATTTCCTAGGGCATTGGGCCGTTTACATGACCGCATTGAATGCGACAACTGGATTCGATTCAACTAAGTCACATTAATGTAAACGCAGTTTTCGTCTGACGCTCCACCAGGCGTGGACCTATCGCCTTGCACTGGTCGAAACTAAATATTTTATTAGTTTAACGTAATTTTCGTTAAGATCAGACTTGGGTCATCCTATTCTTATTCATTTATTTTTATTCCTTACCCCTTTCCGTGACAATTTTTCCGTGTTTTTCGGACCGTTTCTGTGTCTTCACTTGTGTGCCTTACGCAAGTGGTGATCTATGCGATGTGCGGTGAACAAACCCTAGCGTTGTTTTTGAAAGGAATTGTATATAATATATCAATGATGTGGTGAATTTATATGTCTTAGTAATATGAGAGCTAATAGTTAGTCATGTTAGTTTACAGTGAAAGTTTGATATGTCCAAAAATTACAACGTCTGTGCCTCTTCAATATTGAAAGTCTACTAGGCCAGCTGATTTGATTAGATATGTCGCTCGTGGTTTCCCGCTCTTATCAAAACATAAATAACTATTTAATACCACAAATTATGTTTATAATTGATTACAAAATGCAGACAAAAATGAAAGAAAACTTTTTTCACAATTCATAGAAAAGCACGGGTCGCTATGTGTGACTTTGGTCTTGCAAAACGAAGACGTCTTTTTTCCAATATTGAGGCTCAAATATAGAACGTACGAACAAAATACACACTTTCTCGACTTGCTCTTTGAGTAGCCAACTATCATATCTACAATTTCCAAAAAAACGTTTTTTTAGAACATTGTTTTTAAAAATGATACCTTTTTGGATTCAGCATAGCATTAACCTACCGCAAAGGAAATTTTATACAACTGAGAGATTTTATAATATATATAAAGAGCGTGTTTTGGGCTCTCCATAGACATAAAAAATATTGATGTCACCGACGTAGATCGCTAGTATTTAATTGTCAATTTTCATCAATAGTTAACCGAGGGGGCGTTTTTGCCATTTTTATAGAAAAAAAAGCACAGCGCCTAAAAGTATTTTATGGCCTTATAGCCTTTTAAGTGTACTCACAGACTACTTTAAAAAAAGCTAATGTAATGAGGACTGTAAATCCACGGATGGAGATCGAGCGAAACATTCGACCCCCGACGGATGTGAGAAACACTGCTTTCCGCCGCGGCTTCTTTTAAAATTCGTAAGTTGAGAACAGAAAATCCTACGAACTTGCGGTTTGTGGCGACTGCATTTCTAGAGACGACGCCATAACATATATGTTTTTCTTCGAAATTTGAAATTCCGCCCTTTTTTCCGGCACGATTTGAGATGAAATCACCCATATATATCGTTTGAGACCCAGACATAGATAATCGATTTTTTTTCTACTCTGAATATGATGGTGAACCATAATACCATATCGGTTAGGAATATTGTTTTTTTTCGGTATAGAGTTTATTTTCGATTTGTTGCGCACCTACTGTTAGTACCGTTTCGGTTACGGCTTCAGAAAAAATTTAAAAAAAGAACTTCCGTTCTTGCTAGGTTTTTCGTTTTGTTTTTAGTTCCAGTTTGAGTCCCTGTGTTGTGGCCATTTCTCGCGTCAGTCTGCATTTATCAGAAGTTATTCTGGAGTTCTCTGTTGTCATCGTAAGCGCTTGCATCAAGCAGATATTTCGGAGCAGACGTTTGTCTTCTCTCGTATGTCGCCGTACGAGTTGAAATACGATGTGGTTAAATGATTCCAGAAAGATTGTTTTTCTTGAGAGGGGATTGGGGGAGGGGGGGGGGGGAGGGGCGGCGGCAGGTTTTGTTTGTCTTTTACCGCGTACTGCGCGTCTTTGCTTATACATCTCGAATATGTTCTTGGAATTTCTCAAATTTTTCATTGTAAGTGCTCACGTAGCAAACTTCTTTTTGACGATGAAAAAACGTTGGTGTGCAAATACCCTGCCGGCTTCCGTCTTCAGTCCCCGTGGTAACAACTAAACAACCTACGCTTTTTGTTGTTTTTTTTTTTTTTTAACTTTATTTCGAGTCGTTCATCACGAAAACATGTTTGTCGAGTTTAGTAGTGCGTTTCACGGTTAACAGAGCGGCCTCCCATTCGTACGGCATAGTCCGCGTGTGCTATATTAGAAGTGTAATACGCGCGCGGATTATTTGAAACCAATCTCTTGTGCACGATTGTCCGTGCATTTTAACGTACTTCTCAATTCAGATCAAGCGTCCTTGTAATGTAATTCTTGTAAACTAATAGAGTATTAGCGTCGTTATATTCTATAAAGCACATTTTCTTGTGGAATAGTTGACTCTTGCATTTGACTGTAAATGCAAAGCGGATTTGACATATTGTATTAGCTCTCTAAGAGTGAAACCTTAAAGGGGTACTCCGCAGATTTTTTGAGCTACTTCAACTAACTATATTTTCTGACTCCCCGGCCTTTAGCCTTTCCGGTATGCTATTTAGTATCGCGAAATTCATAATAGGTATTGTGAAATCGGCAAATGAAAATGATGCAAAAAGTGAAAGCCGTTTACAACTCCCTGTAACGCCGAATTGGAGCGCAGCTCTTGAGGAGGAGGAGGGAGGCTACTCAGGGGAGGGTATACCCCTCCTCCTCCTCCTCCTCCTGCTGCTCCTGTCATTCTTCTATCTCCTCCGGGGGGGTCACGTGACCCCGCTCCCCCCCCCCCCCCCGAGGTCACGTGACCCCGGGGGGTCACGTGATCTCGGGGGGGAGTCACGTGACCCCCCCCTCCACCCGAGGTCACGTGACCCCCCTCCCCCTTCCCCCCCGAGGTCACGTGACCGCGCGGTGCATTATGGGACATTTCCCATAATGCACCGCGCGGTTACGCCGGCCGACGTCGACGCCGACGGCGACGCCGCTCAAGCCGGAAACGGGCGCCTAAGAGCTGCGCTCTAAAACCAACATTCAAATATTCGCGCACTTTTCAGTGCCGTGACGTCAGTGGCAGGCAGGCTTGCCAGTCGAGCAAGCAGTCTAAAAATAGAATAAGCCAAACATTTTGTTCCGTGCTGGAGCGCGGATACTGGAGCGAGCTTCCAAAGCATTCATT